>CAWUFW010001277.1:1937500-2537500 GCA_963921515.1 Calotriton arnoldi
AGAGAGAGAGGGAGACGGAGGGAGAGAGAGAGGGAGGGAGACGGAGGGAGACATAGAGAGGGAGGGAGACTGAGGGAGAGAGAGAGGGAGGGAGACGGAGGGAGACAGAGAGAGGGAGGGAGACGGAGGGAGAGAGAGAGAGGGAGGGAGAGAGAGAGAGAGAGAGAGAGAGGGAGGGAGAGAGAGAGGGAGGGAGACAGAGAGAGGGAGAGAGACAGAGAGAGGGAGGGAGAGATAGAGAGAGGGAGGGAGACAGAGAGAGAGAGAGAGAGATGTGTATGCCGGATCCGGTGGCTCAGTGGACGAGGGCGTCCGCTGCAGGGGCCTGTGTTCCACCTCATGGTCAGTTTTGTTTTGCTCTAGCCCCGCCTCCTCCCCCAATGACCCCGCCCACACCGGTGCGGCCCTCGGCCACAAACCACACTGTAAATTTGGCCCCCGAGAGAAAGTTTGTGAGTACCCATGGCCTAGAGGGTTACTGTGCCTGCTAAAAATCTGGACATGCAATATGAAGGTCACTGATATGTTTATAAATAGAAAGCTCAGTAGATTACTGCTTTTGTCACAGAGATTCTTATGTTAACTGCAGATCAGAATTTACAATCTGTAAACAGCACTAAGGGCTCTATTACAACTCTGGCGGTCCTCAGACCGCTATACTCGTGGTAGCGGATCCAGCCACTGCTGCACCCGTGGTCTGACTGCCTGATTACAACCTGGGCAGTCAGACCGCCCTGGGACTGCCATCTCTGCCAGAGAACATGCTGTTTCCTGGCGTTGGAGTGGCGGTCAGAGGCCGCAGTATGCTTGGCGGGATGGCCATGGTCCTGCCAAGCATATTACGAGTATCCTCCCTGCCAGGGTTATCCTGGCGGAGAGGAACCAAAGGGCCCCTCTGTGCCTCAAACATATGTGTAGTAAAGCATACAAGTGCAGGGTGTTGTGCAGTCAATGCTTACAGACCCCTTATGTTAGTGAAGACAGTACTTCTTGTGTCTTAATTAGAGGTAGCTTGTTGCTCCTTGGGATACTACGAGGAGGTTGGTCCGGTAGTCAAACATTCCTCAAGGTGCCTCACCCGTATGCAAATCTATCGCATCCTCGACAGTCCCGAAATTGTAAGCATGCGAGTATAACATATTCTTTGGTCCTGAAGAAAGCCAAACTGACCCTGAGAGGCAATAAACATGGCTGAAACATGTCGACCACATCAAGGATAAGTGGAAGCAATTTAATACCCCATAGCTATTCATCACTATTTTTGACAGAGAGTCCTGAGAACAACAATAACAACTTGCGAATCTCGAGCCAATTTTGATTTTATTTTCACCTCACGTTGACGCACACACAGCCACAAAATCACTACATCACAAAAACCGGCCCTGCTGTAATCAGGTGTCGAAGCACACCATGGAAGCACTCGGCAACCAGGCTGGGAACCCAATGATGAAGCATATCACCTAGGTGAGTGAGGGTTCTTTTAAAAACACCTTGTGTTTTCCAAATGAATGATACTTTGGACAACAACTAATCAGGGTCATGGAAAAGACATCAAAGTTATAGGTAGGGGACTCGTTCCATTGTTGTTGAAAATATTTAACAGTTGGGAAGGTGAACAAGTCTATACTTCTCCCTCTCCCTTTGTTTCATTAGCACATCTGAGGTGTTACAGCTGAAGTGTCAAGAAGGCCCCCGCCTTCTGACAGAGTCTTCTCAGTGGCCCACCAGACTCCCCCGCTGTTCCCCGTCACATCCAAGGGTTTGGCAAAAGGGCAGGCACGAGCAGCCCAGATCAGAGTGCTGCCCAACAAAGCAGAGAGACCCAAAGTCTGTATATTGCCTCATGCAACGGCAAAGCTCGTTAGTTCAATCAGCCTCTATCAGCTTCCCCAGATAGAAAGGGAGGGCGGACACGCCCAGCAGACCCACAGAGCCCCCAAGGTGAGTGGAAGAAGGTATCCCCCAGCAGGATTACACATTCTAACAGCGGGTGGAGAATAGGGGCACTTGCCTCCCCACAGTCCAGGCTCCCAGGTATGAAAGCGCAGCCATCAGGGCAACAATCACAAGCCTCAGTAATCCTGCAGTACAGGTGCAGGCAGGACCCCAAGCAACCTCAGGAATGCTCCGGCATCATCAACGCTAGACCAGACCTCTCTCCTCTAGGTCCAGGCTCGCATGACTTAGGCATCCGCGTGTGAGGCAGGGTAGAGAATTCCCCACTTCCAGGGTGTAAAGGTGCCAGGGCGGCATCCAGGCCTCATATCAGGGCAAATCTCCAGGGTGCCAGGGGTTGGTTGATGGCAGTTGCCGCAGCAGTGGTTTCCTAGGGAACCCCAACTCACGACTCGACTCCTCCACATGGCACTCCACAGCCCCCAGCACCATGCCTTGCAGAGCAGCCTATCAGTGCCTCAACAGTAGCTGCAGCCATTCCTGCTGCCTCCTCACACTCCGTGGTGTTCAGCAAAGCAGCCCAGGGAGCGAAAGGATAAATGATGCCAAAGGTGAAAAACCACCACAAAAAATATGCTGGCCGCAACACTCACCGGGAGCCTGCTGCCTGAGCCCTAAGCAATGAATTAGTTTGCCTAGGACAGGCTCTGCGGCTGTGAGAAGAATTTATGATAGCTTAAGAACCAGTGCTGATGCAGGCTATTCAAAGTTCAGACAGGGAATGGGAGCGAGAGAAACTATGGGTCGTTGAAAGGTAAGATATGCACAGAGAAGAAAGGGATTGTTTTGAGGCATAAAAAGAAGTGAGGAGGACGGGCTAGGAACAGCCTGTTTCATTGCAGACGCTTTTACCTTGAACCATTTACGGTTCTGACATACATTTGGGGCTAACTAAAACATGGCGGTTCTGTCCGGGCTCATCTCCCTAGCTGTCGTCTTCTGGACCCAAGCAGAAACGTTGTATACATCCAGGTGCATTCACTTATTCAAACGTAGTCCTGTCATTTCAGAAAATGCATTCGGCAAAACCTGCTTTTGAATGTTGAGCCTCGCACTTCACGTTCCATCTAAAACGTTTCCTCCTAAAAAAAAATTTTTTTTGCATTCACACACTACACAATTCTTTAATAGTGACTAATTCCTGTCCCAATCTCTCGCTCGCCCATTCATGTTATTTAGCATTAATATCTTGAATACCTAGGTGCCTTAATACTGGCATGAGAGCTGGTCAAAATGTTATAATAAAACCTCCAGCCTCCTCGGGGGCTGCAGTTCGTTGTTGCCCTACGCACGCCCTCTACCCCCACACACATGGCGCTAGTCATCTTGATGAAGGGAGACCATCGAAGGAAAGATAGTTCCGTACGCAATAAAAATAAGTATTACTGCCCCTCTGTAACGTCGGACCTGTGGAGCAAGAGTCCTTGTTACAAGAAAGGGTTAATTGCCTCCCCGGCGAAGATCACACAGTCGGTTTACCTGTGAATGGCATGCCAGATATGACTAAGGGACTTTGTTTTGGGTCTTAAAAAATCCAAATAGAAAATTGAGAAAGATCTCACAGATCCATGCCAATAGGATCATAATAATATAAATACGCTAGATCACACTGAATACAGTAAGCGAATGAGAACACTTCAAGTTCCAGACTCGAATCGAGGTTGACATGATACAAATAATTGTCTGAATCATTTCAATTTCTTCAAACTAGAATGAGCTCAAAAACGGGGTGGATCCTTCCAAGCTTGACAGTGGTGTATTGATTCGACCACATCTAGTAGCTCAAACCAGTCTGAGCTAATACAGACCCAAAGTCATGCCCTGTTGTCACACAAGCATATCCCCCCAGCATTAGCATCTGCCCAAGGCCCACTCAATGTCCATTGCCCCTAGCCCACCCCCGCTGAGCAGCAGCAGAGCAGCAGGGCTGAGCAGGCCCTGAGGAGGGCAACACAATGCATCTCAAGAGATGCTGAGCCTCAAGCAAATTTATGTCTTGACCAAAACCAGTATGCAACATCTCCTGAAAAGGTAGCATCCATACTTGATTACATCAGGTGATTCCGCAGAAGTCTCAGCTCATTTATCACCAAAGAACACTGCCTGTGTGAGAAATCTTCAGTGATATGTAGAAAATTCACTTCCTGGGCTAGGAGGACGAAAATCAACATATTGTCTTGACAGAAAGAAGGTAATCTAAAATTTTCTTTAGGCTTCAAACATCCTTATTTTATTGCATGAAGAGAAAAATAGGTAACAAGAGTTCATTGTCCAATATATCTTAGAGTATTTTCAACAAGGATAGTAGACTTCGGGTACAGTGCGGATAGTCTTGCACTGAAACACTTGGGAATGATTGACAGCAAGAGGCCTTAATGGCCTAGGCTCAGTTTGTATCTTTTCTAGAATAGTCTTTATTCAGTTGTTCTAACAAACGTTTGAGCTGTATAATGAACATGAATGAAGCCGCAAAGCATATCTTTGACCCAGTTTTTAACCGACTATACAATCTACAATGTTATACTTATCTCAGACAGTCTTCTGAGGTGCAGATGGCACAGCTTGGAAGTAGAGAGAGGCCACCATTGCACAGTGACATGCTGTACATGTTTGTTGTTACATCAGTGATATGAAGTTTACTATTCTTCTTTGCTGAAATTGTCTTTAAAGGTACAATGACTTGTTTTGCTTAACCAAAATGTGTGCTCATGAGGAATGGCCATCTGCAGCACGCTAGGAAGAGGGACAGTCCACCCACAGTGGCTTGTCTCCCAGGCCCTTCAGGTCACACCTATTGCTCACTGATGAGGGCATGCAGAAACTCTCTGTAAAAACTGGAGTTAAAGTGAAATTACAGATAGGATTGTGAAAGCGTCTTAACATATGTTTAAAGACATCAGGAAACAATTTAGAAAGGCACATTTAAAGTACAGTTATTGTTGGCAAATATAACCAAAAACCTCTAAAATTCACAAGTTATGGTTAACCCTGCAATCCACACAACAGCCATGCAGGCCAAAACTTGCACACCAAATGTAATCAATACAGATTCAAGGTGTTTGTAGTTTTATACCCGAGTATATATCACATTTAAATATTACCATAGAGTTTTCATTCTATTTGAGACACCCTGACAGATCTTGTTGTATTGCATTAACAAGTACCCATATTGTCCAAGTAGTAGGTGGTGGAGGAAACCCTTCTTGTAAAACTTTGCCTTCAGAATCTCTAGACCAAAAAACGACGTCATTGGACAAGCCTGAGAGCAAACATGACAGGAACCAGCAGACAGAGGACAGAGCTGGAAGAAGGAGGCAACAGCAAAGTGTGAGGGAAAAAAGAGATAACCAGTATCACCTCTATCTCCTCCTTAAGAATCTGTGCCAGTAATATGAGCATGAAGGGGGCAGAGGCCAAAGCACTACTAAGGAATTTATTTCCACACAATGGAAACAGGGTAGCAGGAACAAACAGAAAAATAGCTTATTTTTGTCCACAGCGCCGAAAGGGTCCTGAAACTGTAACCTAAACTGCCCACTTGCCTACTGGAAAATGGTGAGACACAGAAGAAGACCCTTGTACGATGGGAGCCTGCTCACCCTATCCACCAAAACATTTTCCACAACCCATGTATTGTGATGTTGCGAACAATGAGAACGTTCTCATTTAGTCTGTTTTCAATCATTGCCTACTGTTGAGGTTTCTTTATCTGTAGTAGAAAGTGTGACGTTTTTAGAGCACATGTAAAAATAAAGATATCGTCATGGCCGCCCACTATGTTGTTTGACATGGTGTTTATATTAATGGACATGGCCATTGCAATATGGCCCCTTACACTATAAACGTATAGAGCTGACATATTTTGTGCCATGTTAGTTTAGTCTTAAAAACAGTGGTCAAACACTATAGAATCACCAGGATTTGATTTGAACCTTCATTAGGAGAGCTCTTCACACTAGGCTTATGCCAGAGGTCCCATCAGATTGCAGAGCCAGCTACTCTCAATCCTATTGTTGGTTTCAAAGGCTGTGCAGAAGCTGTCCTTCACCGAGAGCACATATTTTATTTCCTCTGCAGAAATCTGATAAAGATTAACTGAAGCTAGCTATTCAAAGGTATGATGTCATCCATCCTTAGAATCTCGAAAGGCTGGTTTACTGTTTAATGCTTTCTTTAGCTGCTATTTAGCATAGCATTTAGTAATAGCTTTGTAGTATTGTAAAGTCAACAGCTCACTAAAGCGCTAGAACCGTTTATCCTGCTTTTGCTGATCATGCGTAACTGCTTCTATTTTCACATTCTGTGTAGTTGTGTGCACTAGCCTAAATATGTTAAAATAAGTGTTTTAAGTTACATGTTCCAGTTTATTAGTGCAATCTTTTAGTGTATTATTGTTTGACCTGGCATCCTTGGCGAGGTTTTCCCTGTCTTTTTGCCTCTACCTCGTGCATTTATGATCGTGTGTTGGACTTCGTTTTTGCTGGTTTGTGTCAGATGAGTGCTAAAGTGCAAGTGCTCCCCAAGCAAAATGGAATTATGATTGTTAATCCATGATTGACATATTTGATCTACTGGTAAGTCCCTAGTAAAGTGCACTGTGTGTTCCCAGGGCCTGTAAATCGAATGATACTAGTGGGCCCGACGCACTGGTTGTGCCACCCACATGAGTACCCCCGTAAGCATGTCTCTGACCTGCCATTGCAGTGTCTGTGAGTACAGTTTTAAACTGCCATGTCGACCTGGCAAGTGCACCCACTTGCCAGGCCCAAACCTTCCCTTTTACTACATGTAAGGCACCCCAAAGGTAGGCTGAAAGGTACTGGTTTGTTTTACATGTCCTGATAGTGAAATACTAAAGAGCTAGATATTTGGAGTTTGGACTCTCTGAGTTCAAGATTTAAAAACACATCTTTTAAGAAAAGTGGTTTTTAAATTGTGTGTTTGAAAATGCTACATTTATAAAGTGGGCATTTTCTTGCTTTACCATCATGTGCCTCTGCCTGCCTGTGGACTCAACGTCTGGTTTAGACTGACAGCTGGCTTGTTTGTGTATTCACTCTAGATAGTCACACAAAGGGAGCTGAGGTGTCCCCTGCATATCCTGATGGCCCATCACTAGGATGATGGGCCTTGCTGAGCTAGAGTGGTGGGAGGAGTTGTCACTGACACCTGAATATAGCTGTGCCTGGCCTTTCACAATGCTCCCCCCGTAGTGTGTCTGGTGCCAAGGCAGGGCAAGGCAGGATCTTGTGGACAACAAAGACTTTCCTTTGAAGTATGCCTACTTCAAAGGCCAAAAGGGATATAAGTATTGAACCTGTAACCTCACATTTTTAGAACACTACTGAATTAAGGCAAAGTAGAAGAGCTGAAGAGCTGTCAGGAGGAGTACTGTCCCTTTGCTGTGTGTTGCTTTGCTGGATTAACCTGCAGTTGCTGCTTCTGTCTGTGGGCAGTGAAAGAACTGGACTTTGCTTTTGAATCCTTCTTTTCCAAAGTTCTTCAAGGGCTAGTGTGTGTTTGACTCCTGTTGGAAGTCTCAGGGCCATCAAAGGCTACACCTGCTGCATCCCTGAACTCCACTTCTGGTAGTTCTGACCTGCCAAGTGGTGCCAATTCCAATTCTGGACCCTTGGAGGTTGTTCCTGCTGCAAAAGACATCAAAATCGATGCATCACCCTTCCTTCTGCTGTTTTTTGATGCAGCACTGCCACGCGGGAGAGGTTTCCATGCACCCCTCCCCATGCAGCTGAAGAAATCGACTCAGCACCTGTTTGTGGCCAGAAGAACTGCTGCAGCCTGTGTCCAGTGCAACGTGTCTTCAACGCCCGAGACCACTGATCTGACTCCAATGCAGGCCCTGCTGTGCTGTTGAAAGAATCTATGCATCACCGGTCCTTGGCTGAAAGAATCGACGCAGCACCTGTTTGCCACCATTGCATCAACCTCCAGCGCATCCGGATTCCCACGCATCACACCTGTCCACCGAAGTTTCCAACGCATCGCCCCAGAAAGGAGTTGCCTGCGAAAATTAATGCATCACCTCTCCCCGCAGTCCGGAATCGATGCAGCACTTCTCCTGCATGCAGCAGAACTGACGCATCCATTCCCCACGGACTCCAGAACCAACGCATTGCTGTGTTTTCTGATGGTTTCCTCCTTTGCGGCTGTTTTTCGTCTTCGATTTTGACGCCTCACAGGTACTTGGTGTAAAATCACTGCATCAATAGAGTTCTATGGCCATAATTGCTTAAACCTTTAAAAAATGATATTTTGAGTTATGTATGTTGAATTCTTTTTGTTTTGGTCTTGTTTGGTTTTGGTGTGGTGTCCATTTGTAGTGTTTTCACTGTGTTACTGTGTGTGTTACGTACAAATACTTTACACATTGCCTCTGAGTTAGGCCTGACTGCTCGTGTCAAGCTACCAAGGAAGTGAGCAGGAGTTATCTTGGGTGTGTAACTTCTTTACCCTGACTAGAAGGAAGGGCCCCTACTTGACAGGGTGCATACTACTGCCAACTAGAGACCCCCATTTCTATAAAAAAAAGACGATTTGAATTGCTACTGTGCCCCAAACTCATCTAAAAGGACTGATAGTAACCTACAAACAGTCCCTGTGAAAGATTGCACAGTGAGCTCATGTCAGGACTGTGTGCAGCAAACTGAGTCCGTGCATCAGGGTGTTCGAAATCTGGCCCCTGCAGCTCTGGAGACCCCCCAGATTTTGTATCAGATTTTGAATCAGTATGAATGGCAGCCAAAGACAGCTGGCTCTCTGGAGAGCCCAAGTCATCAGTTGAAGAGCTACCACTTCCTGAGATAAGCACATCTCCGTATTGATGTAAGAAATTGTCCCAATACTATCATAAGGAACCAGAAGATAATGGCACAAGAATATGATGGCCAAGGAGGCAGGATTGGCAGTGTCTCAGAGCCCTGCGAACTGCTAAAATGCTCTGAGTCATATTCAAACCAAATGCACTGACATCTGTGGACGTAATCAGTGGAACCTCTAGATAAAACAAGAATTGTAGCTGTAAAGCCCAATTAAGTAAAATCAGAGCATCAAAATCCTGAGATGCTGTAACGCTGTGTGCATTGAAATGGGACAAAACGGGCTAAAATCCTGTAGGATTCATGGAACAGTCAACAGACAAGGCCATTTATCTTTGAACCAGCAGCCAAAAACAAACGATAACCCATGGCTGCCCCATCAAAAAAGAACAGTTGCTGTTGCTTCTCCCTAGCAGTGAAATACGATGTCCTTGTCTGGTGTAAGCACGGCTCTGTAAAGGCCCAGTCTTGTGAGTGAAGCAGGTGGCACATTCATACGTTGAACAAGAAGCTGCGGTGATTCAGGTGAATGCTAAACTCCCTAGACCAAACAATGTCTTTGCTTGAGAAGAATGTTGGAACTACTTGTTTCGGCACTGAGAATACCAGCATAGTAAGTATCCAGCAGCTTGAGCTATTCCTCTGCATGAGATTGGAAGTAGACTACTGGTGAAATCAGCCTTGATGATTTGTAGTCATCCACAGAGCACCTTGAAGAACTCACCTGGGACAGAAACACCAACAGCTGTAGCATAGGTGAGACTAGAATGTAGGCATCTTGGCACTAGGAACAATAGAAAATGGAGGATAAAGAAAGATAGAGAAAGAGTAAGGCCAGGAAAACTGATACATTTTTGTAACCTTTCTAAAGGATAGGAAAGATGGAATACCCTTGAAATGCAAAAGTTGACTGTTCCCTGTTCTTTTTGCTGCTTTAATGCATAAATTGCTTCAAACTAATCATTTTGGCAGGAGATTATGATCTTCTTTTGTTACAGTATCCCATGTTGCTATCAAATGGGCTTCATGAACAAAATACATTTGCAGTCTCTAGAGCGCTGAAGGTTGCAGCTCAGACCAATTTTAACAGAGCTTAACAGTGGATGAGACTCTATTAGGATGTCTAATAGCACAACAGAGATCCAAAATCCAGTGGCCCAAAAGCAAAAAAAACACTGGGAGGTTTCATAGATCATTTTATATTTTTCTTTGTATATTTTGCATTCTCTGATCACTGGTTATACTATAAATACACGTAATATATTAAGAGATGGTATTAAACACCAAATCATTGCAGGACATTCAAACTCTATTAACTGTTCTAATTCAACAGTACTGTTTTCATACCATAGGAAGGGACAGACCATTCTGACCCTTAGAATTTAAGAGGCAAAATCTATTCTAAAAACCTTGCCACAGGGCTTGCACCCCTGAACACAAACCTGGTCCATTTTACGTAGACGGGCTTTATTAAGGGTCAAGTAGCTTGTGACAATATTTACTTGTTCTGTCATATAATTGAAAAATCTTCTATCCCATATTCCCTAGCAGGAGCTGCCACAACTCTGGATGTGGAGAAAGCCTTTGATAAGGTTTCCTGGCTGTAACTAAAAGCCGCCTTATCTAGATATAACTTAAGTAACTTCTTTATCAAAATGATCATGGCCCTATGTGCTAATCCCTCAGCTAGATTTAAAGTCAATGGTTCCTTGTCTGCCCCTTATGCCTTACAACAGGGTACATGCCAGGGCTGCCAGTGATAACCTCTATTATTTCTTGTACATTGATCCTCTCCTGTTAATATTAAATACATTCAAATAAATCATAGACCTAAAATTTGGTGATGTGGTTATGAAAACAGCTGCATATGTGGAGGACATAATAATCTTTACAGGTTCCCCAGACATTGTGATTCCAGCTATTTTAAATATCATCAGTCAGTTCTCCACCTTCTCTGGATTCTCCTTGAAAATGGATAAAATTGACGTTTTACCCTTAAGCATACACTGTCACCCCTCCTGTGTTGGTAACACAAACTTCCAGTGGCAGTCCAAATTCATCAAGTATCTGGGTATCTGGTTCTGAATTGACCTTTCAGAATCATTAGCACAGAATGAACTAAAAATGACTGAAAATATTTGAGATCTACTGTCCTCTTTTACCCCTAAACATATCTCATGGTGGGGCAGGCCGAAAAGTGCAAAAATGATGGTGACTCCACAAATTAACTTCTTGACTAGCATGCTCTCCATTTGATAGTCTCAGAGCTTTTTCTCAAAAAAAGATAAAAGATAAAATTATCTATGATTTTCTCTGATGCAAGAAGAAAGCTAGAATAAGTCTTATAAAACTAAGGGTTAACTCCGAAGATGGTGATGGAAATTCCCAAATTGGTTCAGCTACCAAACAGCATTCTTGATGGCGAACCACAGTGTTTGAAGTTGAGGCAACCAAAAAGCCTGTGTGGTGTTGCATCGAACAAAATATCAGCCACGCCTTTCCCTTGGAAGCAAATTTGACTGTCCCACCACTCTTATTTACATTCTAACAAGATTCTTAGAGAGACAATTTCAGCCTCATGATCAGTGGACAAAGCTCTACCATCTAACGTACATAAATCCTATTCCATATCACTGTGGAATAGTAAGAGACTGCAGATTGCAACTTCCCCAGTCATTGGCCTAAAGATGGCGAGCAGGGGTATCCCCCCGGTAGTTGATTGCTTCGCAGATT
Organism: Calotriton arnoldi; assembly: GCA_963921515.1. Lineage (NCBI taxonomy): Eukaryota > Metazoa > Chordata > Amphibia > Caudata > Salamandridae > Calotriton > Calotriton arnoldi. The sequence goes on from CAWUFW010001277.1 coordinate 1,949,026, forward strand.
CCGAACTGTTATCCTTTAAGGTCCTCCAAGCGAAGCATGGGCTCTCCAGTGTGGAATTCAATGATTTCTTACAAATCAAAGTGAAGGTTTCTAAAGTAGGTCCACTCCAAAAAACTCTTCCTCACAATTCAACTCATGCATAAAGTCCGCCACGTAGCATCCAGTATTACAAAGTAGCATAAAGATTTACAAACCACTTCCCAACGACATCCCAACCAAGTTTTTTTCACACTCCTCCGCTAATGGTTAACCACCCCTTACAGCACAAACCTGGTGGAAAATCTGACCCTATTTACTTCAAAACCAACTCATCCCCTCACTAATATAAGGTTTTTGCATCTCACTCCCTCTACTGGATCCCTACTATACTCTTTAAACTAAACCTAATAGATTCTGACACCTGGTGGTCATGCAAGTGAGCACCTAGCGACCCTGAGCATATGTCCTACAAATGCGCATGTTTGACTTCATTTTGGGAGGATATTACTTCTCAATTAAGTAAAATCTTCAAAATTCCCATCTCATTACATTTCCTATTGATAATACCCAGACCACACACATCCGTACCTCCTCTTGAGCTCCAAGACCCAAATCTCGCCCTACTTGACTTGCTTATAGCCATTGCTCTTAAGGTCATCCTAATATATTGGAAATCCTCTAACAATGCCTCTTATCATACATGGTGGGCATGGTCTACTTCTCTCAGGAGCACAGATATGGCCCAATCACAGTGCATTGGCAACTCTGTCACATCGCAGCACAGATGGGAAACATTATACATGTTCATACATAATCTGCAGTAACATAGTGGGCCCCCTTAGTACCTGCTACCCCGTTATACCTGCTGCTTGCTACCCTGATACACACTTCATCTTCAGTTCCAATTTTGTGAGGTCACCCATCAATTCTATTTTGTCTCTTCTCGCCTTCTCACTGTCTCCTTTTAAAATCTTCCTAGTTATGTTATGTTATATGTTTTGTAAAGCGCACAGCTGCCCCAGCTAAGGGGCGTCCCAGCGCTGAGACTGAAAACTGTCAGAAAGCACTGTGGGAGAGACACCGGAACCTATTAGACAGGAAAGAGATGAGTTTTAATGGCTTTGCGGAATAGAGCATGATTTTTGATACTTCTGATGCAGACAGGAAGAGAGTTCCACTTACTTCTACTTTATTACTTTTGTTACTTCTATCCTTTGTGTCGCTCATGACCATAGATAGCAGGTGCGTCAATTCTTGTTTAACTTTGAATGTTGAAGTACTTGGTTTTGACTTACATTAACTCGATAGGTAATGTAAGTCGGGGAGAGGATGTGGTCCGTCGGCTAGACTCCCGACTTTGGTGCTGGAAACCAGGGTTCGAGCCTCGGGGTTGCGTCCACATCCTGTGATTCTGGGCAAATCACTTAATCTCCCTGTGCCTGAATGTGTAATGTAAATACGATGCTCATGTAAAGCGCTCCAATACCTTCGGGTCGAGTTCACGCTATATAAATACGCAAAAAAAAAAAAGTCAAACAGATTTATATCATCATGCTGTGTCAACTCGACCCAAAACAATTGTACTCTCATATTACCTCTACATTTATTGCTGTAGTACTTCTCAACCAACCTACAAAACTGGGTATCGACACCTTGTGTTTGCATGTTTCATTATATTATTCTAAAATATCAATAAAATATTTAGAACACAAAAAATAAATGAATTCATCAGAAGCAGCATTACTGTCAGCCATTGACAGTGCTCCCTGCATTTAAAGTCTGCCTGTTATTTTTAGGGAATAACTGGCAATAGCAATCTTATTGCTTGACATTTCTGCACCCTTACTACCACGGAAGTTGCTCTTAGAACGTTTGCAGGTTTTGCCAGGAGCAGTGAGGTATATCCATCAAACCTACTGGTGACTTTAGTAATTGGCATAATGAGTCAGCATGGAAAAAAAGGAATTGTTACCCTGCTCCCTGGCACATTTCCACTCCCCTGTGCTGCGTTAAAATCAGTTTCTACATAACCTTTCATACTGTTTAAGTTGGTAATATTTTTTCCAAGGTTCAAATCTAATAAAACCAGCTTGAGTCAAAAAGAAAGCTGTATTTCTGCACTTCATTTGCAGAACTATGATTCCTCGTTGGTGCAGGTTTATAATTTTCCTCTATTCCCAAAACTCAGCAGTAGTATTCCTGGAAAGCTGCTCAAGGCACAGGTTTCCAAGGATACTATTTAGTGACGTGCTTTTTAAAGGCTTTCTTTCTGTTTCCCTAAAGCGTGACTGTACGTAGCCTACAATGTATGCACAGTTGAAAAATAGCCCGATGTGCAAATCATCTTCCCAGGGGAAAAACTGTTTTCACCACAGGGCTGCCCCTTTTCTTACACGCCCTTCCGATTTGGGGGGTGATCCATTCCTTTTCCCACTCTGCAGGGGGAATCAGTCAGTGAAATAAAACTCAGACCATTTCCAAGGTGGGAAATGTTTGGGTCAGGGTTTGTGAATGCCCACATGCCGCCTTGTTCTGCCTAATCCCATCGCTCGTGTGGGGTTTACTAATGCATACTGTGATATACTTGTGGAGAATAATGCTATAGTTAAATGATTTACTCCTGGATGAATTGCGGGCCGCTATCTGAAGTAAATGCAGCCATTTACAGCCCTAAATACAGGTGTATGGTCGTAAATGGCTCTGTGAGTCGGGACCAATGTTATGGGAAATAGAAGGAGCATACCAGATATCCGGCCAAGCCTTACGCGCATATACTTCTGTGACGTGTTGTTGCTTGAACATATTCTAAAGAGATGATATAATCAAAGCATCTAAAATATCACCAGACAGGGAAATGGTATATGATGTTGACGGATCCTATTTTTTTTAAACGGCTATTAGCAAGCCATAGATGCAATACTGTCTGTTTCTCTCCTTTCCACTCTCTGAAAAGGTCTTGTAAGGTCACCTGAAGTGGAACTGCATTTTCTTTTCCACCTGCAGCTTTATTCTTTCCTACAGGGCTTGCATTCAAGTGAGGATGAATGACTAGTTTACATCTCAAGTGCTACTGTTTTTCAATGAGGACAGCACTACAGGAATATTTTGAAAGTGGCTACTAAAGAGAACAGCTCAAGCACTGCACATTTTCTGAAATAATCTGAATTTCTCTAAGTATGGTTTTCGGTGCAACCTTTGAGTCACACCTAACACGTAAACCCTGAATACGCCATAGTGTGATTGGGTTCTTCGCTTGGGCGTTTATGCATCGTCCCAGAACTTTCAATACATGAAAACCTGTTTTTTACAACACTTTTTATATATTTCATGATTGAACAAACCAAAAGGAAGGCCTCGTATACAATTGACGCAACTGTATGCATGTATGCAAAAAATATGCCCTGCCAAATGACAAGGCCAATGTTCCCATGAGGAAGCAGTACACTCAATTGGAGAGGAGAGGCAGCGGCATGCAGTGCGCATGGACTTGCCACATATAATGCCATGGCCAGGCAGCAGTGAACAGCCAGTGTATGGCGTCAGATACAGCAACGCCAGTGTAACAAACAGGAACCAAGAAAACAAAAAGAGAAGAGAAAAAGAACAAGCATTTGCAATGCAATAGGTCTCGCATTTGCGAGAGTCTAAGCTATTGGCATAGTAAATGACATTGCCTTTTATTTATCTGTTTTGAAAACCAACACATAAATAAAAGGCATTGTCATTTACAATGCCAATAGCTCAAACTCTCGCAAATGCAGGGCAATGTCATGCAAACTTGGTTTGTGCTGTGCTTTTTTAAAATCAGACTTGTTGCACCCGGAGACTAGTGACTACCCCTCCCCCCCCTCTACAGAGCATGTAAGAGAGATATATCCCTTGTTTCATTATCAAAGACAATCAACAGCATCAGGACAACGGACATCATCCAGAGCTGGCAGCTGCGATTCAGTGCCAAGAACACAGGGGCGGCTCGTCCTTCTGGGCATTAGGGCTCCGCCCTACTTATTTTCTACCCATTTATATTACAATAATAGTGAGTAGCTTAATAAAACTGGAGCATCAGAAGCCGGAACGGGACATTCGCTGGAAGCAGAGAGAAGTAAAATACAAGGAATATTGTGCACATACTGGTGGGTGAGAAAACACGTGAATTGGTTTTTATGTGCGAGCATTTGTGTACAAGAGAATGAACAAGGAGTGAGTGAGAATGAGGTATAGTGAGTGTTAGCGAGTTTGAGTGAATAAAAGTGAAAGAGCGACTGCAAGCGTGTGAGTAGGCATAAGAATGATTGCGAGGGAGTGTTACAGAGTGCAAGGTAGTGTGGCTGAGATAGAGTGTGTGACAGTGAGCGTAACGGACTGACAATGTATGAGTTGTGAATAAGTGAGAACGAGTGAGTTTAACAGCGAATGTAAGTCACTGTGGGGCATATTTACAAGGGCCGGAGTTAAAATTATCGCCGCTTTAGCGTCCGTTTTCGGACGAAAAGCGGCGATAATTTTAACGCCCTATTAGCAAGGACACGCTAACACGTGAATCCATGCTTCTTCGCCCTTTTCCTATCGCCCAGCTTTGCATCTCTAATGAGATGCAAAGTGGGCGTTCCTCCCCAGAATAACGGGAGAAATGTCGCTAGCGACATTTCTCCTATTATCAAGCCCCACGCAAAGAAGCATAGCGATAAGCAAAGTAGCGATAACCTCTGTTATCGCTACTTTCCTTATGCCTGCTTTGACACTGACTTAGCCATGATATCCTATGGAAGGTGGATATCATGGCTAAGTATGTGTGGCCCTATGAGGAAGCTATCGCCAGAAGTAGTGCGATTATCGCTGGATTTCCAGCGATAATCGCACACTTGGCAGCTTGCGCTCTGAATTTTATCGCTTTGGAGATAAGCGTTGCTGATAGCACGCTATCTCCGCGATAAAATTCAGAGTTGGCCGGCGATAATTATCCTCACGCTAAGAGCGCTGAACGATAATTATCGCCAGCCCTTGTAGATATGCCCCTGTGTGAGAAAGTATAGGGGAGTTAGACTAAGAGTAAATATAAGTGAGTGCAAATAAATGAGTGCCAATGAGTGAGTCAGAGTGAATGAGATTGAGACTGAGCATGAGAGTGAGAGGTAGTGAGTGAACATGAGTAAGAAAGTATGACTGCGTCAGAATAAGACTGAGTCAGAGAGACAATAAGTGAGTGCACGTAAAAGTGATTGTGAATCATAATGAATACATAAGCTCAAGTAAATATGAATGAGTGAGTTAACGTGAGTGAGAATGTCGTGTAATCCTTGCAAGTCGGTCACTGTACCCGGAACACACTGGCATACTAGGGGTACTTGGCATCTGTGGAAAATGCTGGTGCTGCCATACTGGAGCAAGTCCGTGGTATGGGGCACCCGTGGCCAAACGCTGGCATATTGGAGGAACTTCGTGGCATAAGGGAGGATACCATGACTAACTGATGGTCCTACACTACTAGGGGTCTTTATTGACATAAGGATCATCCATGGTAATGAATGCCACTAATGGTAACATCCTGGCACTGCCATGTTGTATGCCATTTCTGGTCTAAGGGGCCACCAGTGACAAAAGGTGGCCCTGGCACAATGAAGGTAGTTTAAAAGGGGGGAAAAAGCCATACAGGGGCTCCCCCTGCACTTTGTGACAAAAATGGAGGTAACTTCTGGACTCCTGAGTAATGTTAGGCTTCACTGGCTTAGCAGAAAGGATTTGAAAGACGAGTGCCCTTTCACAGCTTATGGCTTTTTGGCAAATGTATGCAATAACAGCTTTAGAGTGCACTATGCAACCCCAGATTTTAAACATTTTCTGGGGGGGGGGGGTTAAGGAGAGAAGCCCCTCCCCCACACTCCTAGAAGCAGCCAGGCTCACTAGCTTCTCCAGCTAAAATTCAAGGCAGGTATTACACCCCACCGCTTTCAAAGACAGCCACCGCCAAAGCTAAATAGTGTCTTGGGGAGCACGCTTCACTTCCTGTAACGCCCCCCACCCCCCACACACACACTGCAACCCGGGCATTACACTGGGGGTTTTGTAAAACACATACATACAGTAGTGCCAAGCACTGTCCTCCGAGAGATATATATATATACATAAACCAAAGTGTATTAACGATAAGAAATAATTTAGGTCAGTAACAGTTCATATTCAGTATATGATCTGTATCAATTAATACTCAACTATATAACTAATATGTTATATCTTTCTTCCTCCTCTACGATTTATTAATGTATTTCTCACTGAGGTCTACACTAGAGGGACTCCTAAATCAGTGTGTGAAACAAATAATTTCTGCTCTGTGTTTTGTGGCACAATATTCTCTTTCAAAGATATTCTTCATGTAATACTGGGAGAAACACACAATGTTTCCCTGGCATACCACGAGCACCCTAACAAGCAGTGGTATTTAAAATAGATGTTTGTCTGTGTTATGTGGTCATATTAACGATGCAGCTATAATGGAACTTCAGTGATGTCAATTATTGTAAAATCATCAGGACGAAGGTCAGGTGACATCACTTCCTGGGAAGATTCAGGGTGAAAGGCCATCTGCTATCACCTCCTGCGAGGTCATGAAGGTCAAAGGGCGTGTGATGTCACACTACCCCTAGCATTGAGTGAATGTACTTTCAGATCTGCGCACACGGTACCAGTGGGCACAGTGTGCCAGAGGGCAGCGGGTCTTCCTCCCACACGTTACTCCAACAGAGAAATTGTTCTTTATAGACGGTTTGAGGAAGGAAGGGGGTTGCACAAGATCACACCACATGGCATTACTGCGGAACTGGGCCACAAGACACGAGTGTCGCAACCTCCCTCGGCGATGTGCCATTTTGAAATGTCCTGTACGTTGTAATCCATCTCCCATCAAGGCCTTGTCTGTTCACACTTCGCATCACCCAGCTGTCCTTTTCTGCAGACCAACCCGTGATCCTGTTCTGCTGGATGGACGCGGGAACGGAGAGGGAAGGGCTGTTCTGTGGATGCCTTCCAGATGGGGCGACGGACCCCAGAGGATTAGACAGGAGAGGGGAGGGTGGCGATGGCAAGAGTCCAGCACAGAACCCCACAGTCCCTAGGAAAGGGGGGGGGGTCCTAGAGTCCTCGCCCCCTGCAAAGCCAGGCAGAGCTCTGGCCACAAGGACCACCAGGGGGTCTGGGGGACTCCCCAAGCACAAGCTGAGAAACAGAGAGAAAAGGCAACTCTCGAGGGTCCAACTCAAAGCCCAGCAATCAAACGTCTCACACGTGCAGCAGAAAGGGAAGGCTTCTATGCGCTACAACCAAACTTCCACCGCACCTAAACTCTAAAAGGCGGGGTCCTGCGATCCCTGGCAGAAGCTAAGCTTTAACCCTGAACGAAGCGATGTCAGTCAGTGTGAGCAGAGGAAACTACACAAGGAACGAGTGAGAAAAAAGGATGTTTCAACCTCGATGATAATAATGTAGCAACTAGAAGCCACCCTCTGCATCCATTCTAGAAAGGTTTAATCAACTGGTGCTCCCAGAACAAATGCCGACGAGGGAGGGGCTGCAATCCGAGGCGGCAGAGAGTGCTCAAGTGTCCGTGCTAGAGCAGGACCAAGGTCACCCCATGCAGGACAGGAGGGAGCTGAGCGGTGTGATCCTGTGCACAGGCCGGCTGTATACCCACAGGGAGAGCCCCTGGAGGGACAGCTCGGGATGTCCCGGTGTGACCGAGAGTGCACCCTTGCACGGAGCCAAGGAGCGGACATCAAAACTCCAATGGCATGCAGACAATAGCAATGTAAAGCCATGATTCAAACCGCTAATCTCACTCGTCAGGCGGCATGCTCGCGCAATGCCCGAGGAAAAGGCAATGTGGTGCCGTTAATTAAAACCGCTTGTGAAACCAACCGAAGCGGCAGCGGGAATGCTCAAGCGCACAGATAAACAAAGTCCGAGAAGCAATGTGCTAAGCGTGCCATGCTGCAACTTACTCTTCTTGCGTTCTGTGCTAAACCGCCGCTTCACCAGAAATTTAACTTTAAATATATTCCTCACAGACATGCATGTCATTCCTTTGTTCGCTAAATGCCGTAGCAATGTGGGGCCGTTAATCCAACTGTTTGTCAAGCCGACAAAAGCGGTGGCAGGATTACATAAATGCGCAGGCAAACTGAGTTAAAAAAAAACTTGCGGTTGCGAGGTCAGAAAGGATACGGCCGCCACTGTCCCGCTGCCTCGAAAGTGAAAGTGGGCGTGGCCGCTGAATGAAGCACGTCGTCGTTCGGAGATACTCAATAAAGAAAATAGAGCAGGTCCGGTGCAACAACCAAGTAAAGGGGCCATTAGCCATGGGAGGAATCAAATGACGACAGGGCCATACTAAGGAGGGACTAACACGCCTCATAATCAATCAGAAGACAGCATTTAGAAGGACAAACACACAAGCCAATGAAAATTATGGGTGGGGTAGTGGGCGGGGCTTCTCTCCCGTACTGAACTACCCCAGATCAATCCCAGAGCAGCGCTTGCACGCTGGCTCAGGGCTCGACCTAAAAAGGCGGTACTAACTCCAGGAATGGAGGAGACACCAAACTGCCTCATCACATAAGATAGATTTATAATTCTACCAAGAGAGAGAAGGCACGGACCAGCAGGACTCACACTGCACCCATTTGCCCATGCAACAAACAGCTTAGACCGAAAGATGACACTGCAATGCACCAGCATGTTATAGCAGCTGACAGGGGAGTCAGGCCATGGGAAAAATCATCAAGTTCTATTCTGCACAGGAAGGAATTGGCCATCATTGTCTCCAGAGGGCCAAGACCTCAAAATCGCATCAGAGACTTGTACTATTTCGGTAGTGCGTAGCCCTCTTTTGATCTCTTTTTTTAGAGGCTTTTGCTTCATTATTAGCCTATTTAGTAAGTTCATCACCCAACGTTTCACGTTGAGCACCCTGGCTTCAAATTCATGGATATATGGCATCTAACCGGTATCAGCGCCAGTTCTTGGAATCTAGCAGCTACCTTAGTAGCTTTAGTTCTGGTAAACAAACCCAGGAGGGACACCCGTGGAGTGAGAGTCATCTTCACTTGAGAAATGTACTACAGATCGGTGGACCAATAAGCAGTCAGTGAGGTGCAGCTCCAGATCATATGGTAGAAATCAGCCCCCACTTCACCACATCTGGGACACCCAGGCTTTGAGTCTAGATACATCTTTGCTGCATGAAAGAAGCCAGATTCTTTTCTTTGTAGGCAGCTTTGCTTACATATTTTGTGGAGGTGCCTGGTTCCCTTTGGAGGAGGAGAAATGAGAACGCGTCCACGCATCAAGCGTGCACAGCAGGTGTGCCAAAGGTGCACCAAAAGGCAAGCCCGTTTGTGCCCATCCAGGTCCGGATCGTGCCAAACGCAAGCCCCCTAAATGTGCGGTAGTGCTCAGGTTTAAATAATCTTTCTGGGGTGGAAAACGTTTTGTAATTGGAGGAGCAAATTCTTGGAACTCTCTTCCATTACAAATTAGAGCCATGTCCAATCTACTGATGTTTAGGAAGGCTTTGAAAACGTGGTTGTTCAATGCAGAATGAGTTTCATTCCCCCTTCTCGGTTCTTCTTGATAGTGTCAAAGCCAGCGCCAAAATGCCTTTGGGCATTCAAACACTCTTATAAATTTCACCAACATAACATACCATATGGGGAATAGTATATATTCGATGGAGGTTATAATACTACATCAGCTTATATCTAGACATAGCAAATTGTTCTCAATGCCATGCCTTCAGTTTTAAATAGATTAACTCTGAAGGGATTGAACCTTAGCTGAGTCAAGAGCTCCCTCTTCATCTATGCTGAGTGTTAGAAATGGGGGTCTCTAGTTGGCAGAGGTAGGTACCTTTGTTCAAATAGGGACCCTTGCTTCTAATCAGAGTAAGGGGTATACACTTCTAAAATAACCCCTGCTCGCCCCCTTGGTAGCTTGGCATGAGCAGAGAGGCTTATCTCAGAGGCAGTGTGTAAAGCATTTGTGAACACATACAGTAATACAGTGAAAACACTACAAATGGACACCACACCAGTTTAGAAAAATAAGTAATATTTATCTAAACCAAAACAAGACCAAACGACAAAAATCCACAATACAGTAATAAAAATATGACTTTCAGATGGTAGAAATAGTTCAGTTCAATGCAAGTTGTAAATGCGACACTTTTCTCAAAAGTACCTTAGATGCGTCACGCAAAACAAACAAAATTGCCGCAGGGAAGGTGATGCGTTGGTTCCTTGCACTCAGGGAAGGTGATGCGTCGATTCCTTGCTCTGGGGGAGGTGATGTGTTGGTTCCTTACTGCAGCGAAGGGGAGTTGATGCGTCGACTCCTTACCGGAGAGGAGGTGATGCGTCGTTTTCTTACTGCGTGGGGAGTTGATGCGTCTGTTTCTTACTGCGGCCCCCAACGATGCGACGGTCTTGGCGCCTCGATGCGATGCGTCGATCTGGTACGATGCGTGGCTTCGTGCAGCTGCACAGCAGGCTTGCGTCGGGATCGGTGCAGTGATCTCGGACTTCGGAGATCGTTGCACCCGATGCGTCGTGCAGGCGCTGCGATGGTTTCTTCGGCGATGCATCGGAAACAGGTGCAGATGCGTCACGCTTCTTCAATGTTGCGTCAATTTTCCAGCTCCCAGCGACAAACAGTCTCTAGAGGTCCTAAACAGCAGCAGGCACCTCTTTGCAGGGTGGGATTCCAAGCAAGGGAATTCAGGGGAGCTGGTGGTGAAGTCTTTGTGTCCCTGAGACTTCAGAACAGGAGGCAAGCTCAGTTTAAAACCCTTGGAGATCTTTTCTTCAAGCAGGTGACAAACCAAACAGCAAAGTCCTTTTTCACCTTTCCTTGGCAGCAAGCTGCCACAGCAGGCCAACCCCAGACAGCAAACAGCACAGGGGCAGTATTCCTCCTCAGCTTATCTGGCTCTTCTCCTTGGCAAAGGTTCCTCTTGATTTCCCAGAAGTGATCTAAAAGTCTGGGGTCTGGGCCCCTCTTTTTATACCCAAAAATCCTTTGTTCTCTGAAGGCAGAGAGTGTCTGTACCCAGCCAAAACCAGTTCTGTGGGGCACTTTGCAAGTGCACAACAACCTCCATTGTTAGTGTGAGCCCTGGCTCCAGACACACCACAGGGGGGCGGAGCAGTCATTGTGGAAGGCAGGCACAGCCCTATTCAGGTGAAGGTGCGACTCCTCCCACCACTCCAAATGCAGACCAGGCCTATTCAGCCCAGCCCTGACTCATCAGACTTCTGGAGCCGCTGCCCCTCTCCAGCCCCTGTCATCCAAAAGCCAGACATGCAATACACAAACCTAGCAGAGGCACACTGGATGGTTAAGCAAGAAAATACCTACTTTCTAAAAGTGGTATTTTCAAACACAGAATGTACCCTCACTAAAAGATGCATTTTAACATTCTGAGTTCAGACATACTAAACTTTATTTTCCTACCCCGTTCCCAGGGGTAGTTATGTTTATAAGATGTTATAAATAAACTCCCCATTCTGTCCTATGGGAACAGGCAGCCTTGCAATAGTGAAAAACTAAATTGGCAGCAATTCACTATCAGGACATGCCACACACACAAGGGCATGTCCTGCCTTTCACATACAATGCACCCTGCCCACAGGGGTACCTTGGGCCTACCTTAGGAGTGACTAACATGTAAGAAAAGGGAAGGTTAGGGACTGGCAATTGTGTGCACTTGCCAAGTCGACATGGCAGTACCAGACTGCACACAGGCTCTGCAATGGCAGGACAGAGTTTACATTTACAGGCTGCTTATGTGGGTGGCACAATCAGTGCTGCAAGCCCACTAGCAGCATTTGATTTACAGGCCCTGGGCACACACAGTGCACTGTACTAGCGACTGACTAGTAAATCAAATATGCCAATCATGGAATCACCAATCCCTAAACACTATTTACAGGGAGAGCATATGCACTTTAGCACTGATTAGCAGAGGTAAAGTGCCCAGAGTCATAAAACCAACAAAGACAGGTCAGAAACCAAAGGCCAAAAAGCAAAAAGTCTAGGGACAAACCCGCTGAAAAAGCCAGGTCTAACATCAAGCTATTCTGCTCTGCCGAGTATCCATATTGACCAACATACAGTCCAACTTGCGAAATCCCTCCCTGTGGATTTGGATGGGAAGGGCCTCAAACAAGTACAACTGCCTAGGGAGCATCACCATGACCGATATGGGGAGCGTGTTCCGGAACCTAATCACGTGACTCAAGGAAGCTAAGGCTGCCATTATATCCCCCTACAGCAGGAGCCGTTCAGATTGATAAATGCAAGCACCCAAATACTACATGGTGGTCAGTTCCCACCTAATATCAACTCCCAGTCCCGTGTAGTGCCTACCCACATGATTTGCCCAAGTTGACAAGCAGGCACAATAAGCTGCCAAAATCGCCCAGGGCTTGAACTGCCTCTCTAATGTCCACCCCAGTCCACAGAAGACACAGCAGTATACTGTCCACCTTGCGCCATGGTTCAAGGGTGCCTGCATTGTAAGGAGGATTGCTTTTGTGTAGGAAGGGGCACCTTCCTGCACAAAAACAATCCCCTGAGGCTCTTTCCTCTTTCTATGTGTGTGGGAATACCCACGCAACATTCATGGAAATGCCTCCCTGGTGCACAATAATCACGCAGCGATTTGTGCTGCGTTGCATTACTCAATATTTATAAAGCCACACAGGGCCACACAAGGTGGCCTTGCGTGGCTTCATAAATTTCATTTTTAAGTTGTGTCACTCTTGCACAATGTTGCGTAGTGCAGAAGCGATGCAAAGTGGCTGTAAATATGCCCCCTAGTATCTTCATATTCATGTTAAGCCTGGACAATGGCCTATAGGCAGACACACAGGGTGAATATCTATCTTTTTAGGAGTCTGGAAGCCTGAGTTCCTGGATACATTAAAGACTTCAGTGAGCTTAAGGGCAATCACATCCGGCCATCTGACCCTGGCACTCTCCCCTAGCAAGGCGCTTTATAGTTGTGCGTACCTCCTGTACCACTATTTCCAATACCGGGGAGTTTGTCTCTTCCGGAGAGAGTCGCAGAAGTTGAGCATTAGTGACATATTTTAACAAACTGTGCACATCTATGTCATCCGTAACTGCAACAGCCTCGCATAATATGCAAATCCATGAAAACATGTTAAATATCTATCTATATAATACGGAGATGCATTAGAATTCTTACTAAGAAGATAGTCCAAGGTTTGGTTTTAATGAATTGCAGTAATTGGTATACATACTTGACATGCTTCTCATGATGAGAAATGTAAAATGCTGCAGTTTTCTTTTAATGAACTTTGCATTTACAGTAGACTACACTGTACAGAATGAAACATTTCTGAAACCACGATAATGTTTTATTGCTATTTCCAAAATCTTCAGGTTCCCCTTCTGAAATGTCTGAAATGTGAAATGTTTTTGCCTGGGGATAGTCAATCAATCAATCAATCAATGTCTTGTAAAGCGAGACTACTCACCCGTAAGGGTCTCAAGGCACTGGGGGAGGTGGGGTCTGCTGATTCATTGAAGGTGCTGTTGGTCAGTCGAAGAGCCAGGTCTTGAGATTGTTCCTGAATTGAGGTGGAGCAGCAGGGTGTTACAGGTCTTTGCTGCGAAGTAGGAGAAGGATTTTCCCCTGTGGGACAGTGGCCAGGGACAGATGGGTGGAGCGGAGGTCTCTGGTGGGTGTGGGGAATGTGAGGCAATGGTTTAGGTACGCAGGTCCTGTGTCATGTAGGGCTTTCTAGGAGTCTGTGAGGAGCTTGAAGGGGATTCTTTTGTTGACTGGGAGCCAGAGGAGGTCTCTCAGGTGGCCGGTGATGTGTTTGTGGTGGGGGATGTTGAGGATGGGTCTGGCGGTTGGAGGCATTCTGAATGTTCTGCAGTTCCTGGGTGACGCCAGCGGAGAGTGTCGATTCTGCTGCTGTTGAGAGCGTGGGTCACCGTCTTTCTGGACTCGGTGGGAATCCACTTGTAGATCTTTTACAGCAGTCGTAATGTGCGGAAGCAGGATGATGAGATGGTGTTGATCAGGTGGTTCATGGTTCACGAGGAGTCCGGGATGATGCCAAGGTTTTGTGCGTAGTCTGTGGGTGTGGGGGTTCCAAGTGCTGCGGGCCACCAGGAGTCATCTCAAGCGGAGCGGGTGGAGCCAAGGATGAGGACTTCGTTCTTCTGTAAGTTGAGCTTGAGGCAGCTGTTTTTCATTCAGGTGGTGACAGCCTTCATCCTGCGGTGGAAGTTGTTCTCGGTGACTGTGGGTTCGTTGGTGAGTGAGAGAATCAGCTGGGTAAACGTCAGGTTAGGGGACAATGTTGAGACCATGGTTCCTGATGATGGCTGCGAGAGGGACCATGAAGATGTCCACCATTATCCACTGATTATTATTATTATTATTATTATTATTAATATTATTCACCCACATGTCCCAACATAACTCTTACAGCAATCTGAAATAACTGAAAGGTAACACACTCAGCTGTGGAACAAACCTTTCAATAAATAAAACGTAGTCATAGCTTAAGGAAGCTGAGTTTCGCCTTATAGAGGGCTTTGTCATTGCAGCAGCACATTACAATGTTTTACTCTTTATAGTTGCACATATTGACAACTTGGCATACAAAGATATTCAGACTCAATTATAAAACGTGTTGCACACTGGAGTTCAATTTCGGTGCAAAAGAAAGCCAAATGTGAGGGTGTATTCACCGTCCTGATTCACAGAATCAGAGTTGGTAGGATTTTACAATTACAAACAATATCTTTAGTGTCAAAAACCCATCAGGATTTTACAATTACAGGCGACAACTTTGTTCAGAAAAGGTCTTCAATGTGGAGGAATTTCCACAACCTGATTATACTGTGTGGGTGTATATGCAAACGTTCATGACCTACAATAAACTCGGATGTTTTTGGCCCAGGGCCATTTATCAGAACACTGTCCTGCATGCACTTCAAGCTGAAATCTCAGAATGTCTGCAGACACACACAAGTCCCAGTCCACTGGATACCTTTCCTTTTTTATGTAACTGTTCTTTTTCTTTGCTTTTTTGGAAGAATTGCAGCTTTGCAAAGATAGACCACTTTGACCAGAGTGCATTGGGAGGGCTACTAGAAAATCACAGTTGAAGGCTAATGGTGAATGCTACTCTGGGTTTGTGTGAGCTACATGGAGGATGCTCTAGCAATACCTGAATGCCAATTAATTACCTTCAAACAGTGCTGGCTTTACTGGTTTGATTTGTCTTTTAGGCCCATACAATGATAGACTACTAAGAAAAGTGAAACAGTAACTCCTAGACTGCAAAGTCTTATTGGCTAAAGTGTCATTACTGTCTCGTGATGTTACATATGACATGAACGTGAGACTAACAGGGCGGTGCAAAGATACACATGGGGTGGGAAAAAGTGGATACATCCAGGAGAGAGCTTACAGGATTTGTGAAGTAATACCTATCTTCATCAGATAGTTATTCATTTACTCTTTAAGCAAACTGATGAGCAAAAACAAATGTGCAGCAAATCCTCCGAGGGTGCAAAATCAAATGTGTAGCAGAACCCAGAAATGTGGAGCTACATCTCCAAAACAAACACATAGAATAAGAGCTTCTAGTCAAATTCACAAACCTCATTCATAGAAGTCTATATGAAGAAGAAAAATGAACACATCCTTCAGTTCTTATGAATCTCCATGAACGATATAGTGGTGGATTATTACTAAAGACAGTTTGGAAGTCACAAAAATGCAACATCTATCTTCTGAAAACAGTTTAACTTTAGCTGACAACTTTCCTCCTGAACATGCTCTTGCTTCATTTTGGCATGCTTGCTGCTTGACTGTAATGTGTTCACTCTGTGGCATATTCTTTGAAACAGCACATTGAATTGCGCTAAGGCACTCACAATAAGGCATGGGAACTAAGACATAAGAAGACAATGTTATTTGCTCAGAATCACACAATGTGTTCAAGTGGCACAGCCAGGATTCAAAACACAGGCTTTCTGATAAAAAAGGCTGCAGCTTGGAAAGTGATATCATTGGCTACATGCACTAAGACTGTCTATCATCTGCCCCACCACAGGCTTACCTGTCAACCACCAAATAAGAACCTGTCCCAAATGTCTTCAAAAAGTCATAGCCCAATGCACACACAAGCACAGTAATTTTTAAACAAAGCAATGGAGCGTCCTCTTAGGTCATTGCTTTTTTTGCAGGAATTTTAAACATTAGCTCAGTTGTACAATAAAAATCCAAATCTGGTAACAATAACCTCATCTTGCATGCCTCCTGTGTTCAGGAAGCCTTGCCTTCAGGTCACAGACTCTAGGTATCTGCCAAATTATTAATACAATACGCTTTGCTGTTCACTGTAGCTCGCATGCCCTCTCACCTCCTTTAGACTATCGTCAAAGAATTAAACCATGCTCCTGCCAAGCATGAATGTCAAATTCAGAGTGAAAAATACACAGAATGTGTTACTATCTCTTGCAGGCTTGTGGGAGGTCATCGCAGTCCTGAAGAAGTCGATCTGACTTCTTGAGCAGTCAGCAATGAGTGTGTGCATTGTCAGCCTTCTATCACCAGGGGGTAGTGACTCAGTTGCTTTATTTCCAAGGGGACTGAATTCCTTCAGCCCCATTAAGTCAGCACCACTAGTCAATAGCAGCATCCGAACAGACTAGCAGAGCTTCAGCAGAGCCTTCAAGATTAGTCCTAGTCATGAGGTCATGAGCAGACTGCAAATGCCACTCTCTTGCTACATCAAACAGGATCCGTCCCGATGATCAGTGAGCTGCAGGACAGCTCCACTTGTATTGCCAAAGCTGAGATGCTGGGCACATGCTCTTTGCCTATTAATACATAGGACGCCTCACAATTTCAAAGTGTCTGCTGATCTTGATGAAGAAGAATGTCATACTCAAGCCGTCCTCTGGGAGGCATACTTCCTAGAAATATTCACGGTGATTTAAAGAGCATGACTTAAAGCCTTGAACTGGCTTCCTCTCGAGGCCAGAATCCAACTTAAGCTGGCTAGCATCACTCACAAGGCATTATACTCCAATTCCCCTGCTTTCCTCGCCCAGAAACTCGTAATATCCGGAGGGGCCAGAAACTCCCGGTCCGCCAGAGACCTCCTGCTCCAACCAGCACGCTTACAAAGAAAAAAAAACGTACAATCGGGCCTTCTCTGGGGCCGCACCAAGAATTTGGAACTCACTCCCGCCTGCCATTAGAAGAATTCCATCTCTGGCTCGCTTCAAAAAGGAGGCCAAAACATTCCTAATGGGCAAATTCCTCTCCTAACTCTTGCATTACAGTCACCTCAGCGACTCTGTTCTACCTCCCAT
Organism: Calotriton arnoldi; assembly: GCA_963921515.1. Lineage (NCBI taxonomy): Eukaryota > Metazoa > Chordata > Amphibia > Caudata > Salamandridae > Calotriton > Calotriton arnoldi. The sequence goes on from CAWUFW010001277.1 coordinate 1,966,426, forward strand.
CACGGCCTCACCATGGGTTTTCCGGATGATTTCCACTCGACACCGCTGGGCATCCCACCCTGGGATCTGAGACCGCTTATTTCTTGTAAGATGTATCTACCTGTTTTTATTTCAAATGTATACCCCCTGGGATCTGAGACCGCCTGTGTCTGGTAAAAAGTATCTATGTTTTCCCTAATGTATTCACCCCTCCTAAGTCTCTTGTATTCCTCATGTCAATCCTGTAAAGCGCTCTGATACCCTTGCGGGTCTAGTTCGCGCTCTATAAAACACAAAATAAATAAATAAATGACGTTGCCCTCTGAGGGCACTAATTATTCGACATTTAGCAAACTAAACTCTTTAAAGTAATTGCTCATTAACAATTATGGGTAAACCTAAAGATAGGTACAGTAGTAATGTTTGAGAGCTATCTCCTCTACTGATTTGTACTAAGGTTCCAGAAGGGTTACACATGCATGACAGAGCATTCTGGTTTCCATCATAATGGGCCTCCCTAGTCCATAATCCTCAAAACTTAATATACCTGGGGAGACCAGTAGGAACATTCAAAGGGTGTCACAAAGTTCCACAAAGTCTATATATTAGGCTGCCTCCAGCCAGCTTGGGGTCAGGAGATGCTACTCTCTTGAGACAATGACTGGGGAGAGTGATTGGGGATCTCCTTTCTCAAAGATCACTAAAAGGTGGCCAAGATTACATATTAAGGGCTCCACAAACTATTGACCAAAATGGTACAGACGGTGCTCCAGGGACAAAAATATATGGAAGGAGTTTGCCAAATAAATTCTAAAATAACATTTTGTTCCCCAAGCAAGCAGTTTGCATGCGTAACATAGCAACCACTATTATTTTACCTTTCTATTGCAACAGTGAGAACAAAGGATAATTATTCATGTGACATTCTGGGGGTCTTAGTGCAGTTCCTCTTGGGCGTGATTTTTTTTGACCTATACCACTATTATGGCTGGTACACATTAATACCTCTGCTGACCGTATCAGCCCAAATTACTCACTAATCATGAGATATTTTAAGAAGTAGTTCTATAATCAGCATGCACGAGTTGTGCAGACAACAGCACAGCAATGCCTCCCACAATCAATGTTTTGGAAGTACGACGGGGGACTATGACAACAGGCAGACCCCTGCATTTATAGTTGCTTAGTCATAGGCATTCAGAGTGTCTTTGAACGCAAGCCACTTTTGCAAAAAGACTGGCCCATTAACAGAGCACAATGAAGCATTACTGCTGCTATGCAGGCTTTTCATTGTGGGACATTTCTATATAATGCAGAAACCGTTCAATCAGACCCCACAGCTGTGGAAGCTCAGAATTAAAAACATAGTGCATCGTAGAACAAAAGCACCGTCGCCAATTACAGCTCAGTCTTACGTTTCAGCACAGCAACTCCTTGCGTTGGTGACTTCGAAACATATGAAACCTAGAGGGTGAACTCTTAGAGTCCACTTCATCAGTGGCGTAACGAAAGTGTAAGGGGACCCCCTGCAATGTACACGGAGGGGCCCCCACTCCGGATTGAATGCCAAAGGCAATGCCCACTTGTGAAAGTGAGAATAGGATAGCTTTCCGCCCAGTTATAAATGACCCAGTGTTCTTGTACCTGGGTTTTCTGGGTTCAGAAACACCTGACCAGATTGTATCCTCTGGAAACTCCAGTTGGCAATATCTCTCTGTGATAGGACGGCAGTGGAACCCTGCCCCATTCCCTGGCTCCACCCAACCCCTTTGGGAGACACTGGGCCACCAGACCACATCCTCTCCTTGCTTGGGCATCTCCCCACCCACCTCCTCCCAACCCCTGTCTCTCACCGACCAACCACACATTTACCACCTGGTAAATATATGTGTTAAACCCCATGAAATTCGGAATTCCATGCAGAATTATGCCCAATAAATCTGGTCTGCACAGTACAGAAGTATCTGGAATCTTGATACCTAACTGTGCCTGACATGAATACCATCGATAATAGGAATAGTTGGGTGTGGGGATACCGTCTGGAATCATTAATTCTGGGCATCAAGAATCTCTGAGCTGAATAACACCCGACTCCTCAGCAGGCCCCACATACCCCACAGTCAGCCAACCAATGGTCACAGAGCATCCCTCGCAAGTTACCACCAAGGAAACAAATGTAGACTTTTACAACAACAATTATGTCAATGTGCCGTTAATGTACTTACCCCCTTATGTGTTATTAGTCCTGCATATATATAGTAGGATTTCCTAATTTTGTGGTTGACTAACAGATCTGTGGGTCCTGAAAGGCTGGGTTGGGTTGTGTCTGTGGCATGCCAGGCAAAGTATGACGTGCCTGAGACATCCAGGATGGACCTTTGATCACACCACTGTTTGATTCTTTAGACAAGCCTGTCTGTCCCAACACGCCTTCAGGAAACTTTAAGTTACTCTGACTTCGCAATGCCCAGTATATTTGTATACATGTCATTTACTGCCTACATTATTTAACGCCTCATCACCCACGTTTCATAACTTTCCCTAATTTGATGCTTAAAGAAGGGCTTTGGTACACATTATCATTGTATTTCTGAAAGTGATTCTAACTGAATGTGGATTGCAGTCAGAATACAGAGTCAGGATGTTGTAAATGATAAGCATGTTTCTTCTTTGAGCCAGACTGCTCATGTAGAAACATTTCCTATTTTAAGATTCAATTAACAAGCCTGATAGTATTACAAGAAATAATTAAACAAGCAAGGCCTCTTCATCATGTTGACAGATCGCTTTCTCGGCTCTCTTCCAAGGCCAGGCTTCCCCTTTCCTTCACTAACCACTGAATTTTAACAACACTATCTTATCCAAAGGTGTGACTGGGGCGAATTCCTCTGGAACACGTTCATTTACATCAAGCACTGATCAGTTCACTGTGATGTGCGAGCGCTGAACAACAAATGTTAGATGCAGTTATTGACAAAGGCAATATGGTGCAAGCACAGGAATCTAAACGGGAGGAAAGGGGTTGTTTATAGCATGAACTAGAACCCGTGACGCGCCTGAGAATGTGTACAACAAACAACAATGTCTCAACTGGAAATCATTAAAACAGGACAGTAAAAACAGTGATATAAATCACAGCGGGAGGGAACAAAGGAAGGGAGACCACAACGAAGATGGTAAAGTGAAAAGGTTATTATTTGTAAGTGGTTATAACAGCACTAAAGGTACAGTTTAATATACAATGACCATAACACACAAAGTGAGCACTGGGCGTGATAGTGAACGGCGCAGTGGCACAGGGGTGAAGATAACAGCGTGAACGGCGACAAGGGGTAAGAAGAATAGTAATGTGGTCAAAATTACAAAAAATATATACAATGTTGATATTTGGGATTCAGGATAAATAAATTGACCACAACAGCGCCATTTCCAATGATTTCCAGTTGAGACATTGTTGTTTGTTGCAAACTTTACCCGGTCTCACCTGGGTTAACGGGTTCTACTCCTGTAAGTGTTTCCTTGAGATGTGTACAGCCACGCAGGCTCAATGCATGCACAGAGGCAGAATGTTGCATACATCACTCTGGTGAGGAAATGGCATCTTGATTTGCACCATTTTTACTGTTTTGGTAATGCGGAATAGCCGAATCACATTTTCGCTCAATCCATTATGTACTGGGCAACAATGGAGCAGACAGATTGCAAATTCATAAGTATCACATGTATTGCTTGCCGTTGCATGTCAGTGGCTGAAGGGAGCGTCGAGTCTCTCACATGGGTAGGTGAAGTCTATGATGCGTTCATGATGCTCCCTGAGACAGCCTTCATGGAGTAGGTGTCCATCTTCAGAGAAGAAGGACTACTTAATAAGGACAGAAATTAACAGAGAGCAAAATACACGTACACTGAGGAATCCATTCTTGGGAGACGCCTGGCCACAGATAGCACGCAGAGACAGATGATAAAATATTGGTCCATGTTGTGAGCTGGTATGAGGAGAGCCATTTCGAAAGATATTGAAAGCCAATAGTTTCCAAATTGAATGCTATATTATTCTGTTTATCATAAATAACTGAATGCCCCAAAATAGGCAGCTGACATGTTATAGTCACCAAAGTTGACAAAAATATTTTCTTTCTTACATGCTGCAGTTCTGACACATTAGCAAGAAACATGTTCCTCGAGAATGTGCATACTGTCTTTCTCTGTTTGCTGCAGGAACCTAAATGCACGGGAAAAGAGATAGTGACACTGACATTTTTAACCAGTTCTTCATATGCCGTAAAGGAGAGGCGACTAGTATGCTTCGGTTCACTTGAGTCCTGTGGAGCAGAGGATGTGGCCATGCTAAAGATGTATTTACCTAGGTTGGATATAATGAGCTCGCCCAAAGCCATGTTCGAAATGATATTTCACATCCTTAGGAAATGAATCCTGTACACCAGAGATGATGCCCTGTTGTCCATGGAAGAGGACACTAGTATCCTTTGGTACCCTGGAGCCATGTCGATCAAAGGGTCTGGGTATGCCAATCATGTAGATGTATTGCCCTAGAAGGGAGAGAATGAGATCGTCCAAGGACATGTTTTGAATGACATTAAAGCCTTTGCTTTAGAGTTAGGAATTTAATAGGGTGCACCGCATGATGTCATACTGTGCTCGGGTAGCCAACGAAGACACAGTATGTCAAACCTGCCTTGTGTATTCCGCAAAGAAGCCTTGAACTAGGACAGGAATAAAGTAGAAGAAAGGAGGAAGAGCTAGAAGATAGACTCAGCATTCCAAATGAAGGAACAGTGTTTGTGACACACTCTTTGATCCACTCCAAACACATCTTTTATGCAGGTACAAAATGCATGGGCAGCCTGCTGCATATTTCCAGCTTGCACAGATTGCTTATGTGATTTAACACATGAACAAAATCTGATAGGCGCTCCATTGCGAGCACATACAGACCTAGAATTATCTTCTATGTCTCTAAGGGTTCAGCAGTGGGTGCCGTAATTCAGTGCAGTGTACATCAACGATTAATGGGGACAAAACAATTACACAAATTATTTCGCTTCCTGTAATAGATGTTTAAGAGGTAGATAATGTGTTATAGTTCAGACTATCCTCAAACACACCCTGAAATCAAGTAATTGCAAAAGCTGAGCAAATTTATTCCATTTAAAGTAAAACTGGTGAATTTCGAACTTAGACCCATACCGCTAATTAATATTTGTTATATAAAACCTGTAGAAATTCACTGACTGGATGAATTATTGCAACCTGTCAGTCATTCTAAGCTCTGTGTGAACACAAAGATATGTATTGCTTATGTGCACCTGAGTGGGTAAGGGTTACAAAAGCGAAAAAGTTACAAAGGAGGATCTCCTGAAATCTATATGCCAGTCTAGGAAATTCAGAGAAATTCAATTAATTGTTTTCCATGATTTACTGGCACAATTTTGACAAGCAGTTGTGATTACACGTACCCCATGGTAATCAAACATAATACATTCCGGATTTTACCGATGTCCTAAAAGAAACTTAAGTATACAGAGTCCAGGCCACCATTTCTCTCTTTCTTGCTCACTTTCTCCCCCTTAATTTCACTCCATCTCACTCACACTAGGAATCAATCGCAGCTAATCACCCAATAGGGTATCCAGGTGCATGCAGGTTCTGGAGGCTTTTCGAACAGCCAGGTCTTGAGGGCCATTTGAAAATACAGAAGTGAGGTGATGGTCCAGAGGTGCGTGGGGAGTCTGTTCCAAGTCTTTGCTGCGATGTGGGAGAAGGAGCATCCTCCACTGTGGCTTTGGTAGATGAGGGGAGCATGGGCAAGTGAAAAGGAGGTGGAGCATAGTGTTCTCGACGGTTGGTGGAAGTTCAGGCGGAGGTTAATGTAGACGGCTCCTTGGTGTGTAGAACCACATGTGCGTGGGTCAGCAGCTTGAAGTGGCATCTCTTCTGTATAGGGAGTATGAAGAGGCGCCTGAGATGGGGTGTGATGTGGGTTCATAGGGGAAGGTCAAGGATGAGTCTGGCTGCAGCGTTCTATATGGACTCGAGTCTCTGTAGGTGGGCGACGATTCCTACGTAGAGGGCTTTGCCATAGTCCAGGCAGCTAATGATGAGGGCTTGTGTCATGGTGCGTCTCGTGTGTAGGGGTAGCCACTTGAAGATCTTACGTAGCATGCAGAGAGTGAGGAAGCAGGCAGGGGAGATAGGGTTGATCTATGATTTCATGGGGAGCTTGTTGTCAGTGATGATTCTGAGGTTTCTGGCGTGGATGGAGGGAGTTGGTGAGGGTCCTAGGTCTAATGGCCAATAGGAGTCATTCCATGGAGCCTACCCAGAGGAAGCATCTTGGTCCTCAGTCAAAGAACAGCCTGGGGCATCCCACACATACTTCCTGAGAACACAGGCTATGCTTATCTGTTTTGGTCAAAGATGATTCAAATCACTGTGATTGACTGGTATTTTCTCATCATGCATATATTTTATTGGCTAAGAACGAAGTGTTAAAGAACCTTGTCCTAGCAGAAGGTATGATCTGACAAAATACATTATAAAATAGGATGCATAATTAAATCTTTAGGCAAGCAAAATATGGGAATCTAGTTAACCTATATAATATTGGTAATACATTTAAACAAGTTTAAAATTAACTATAAGAAGGACAAAGTGAATCTATTTCATGTACTGAGAGGCAAAGTGGTCACACCTGATCACACTTCTAAAAGCCACGTAATACCTGCTGTTGGAAGGTGGATTATTGGTAGGGGTAATTGTGCACCTACCACTAGCCATAAGGCCACCAACGCAATATGAGGTCTAGTTAAGCTCTCAATACATTAGCCCCAGGCTCAATCCTTGGTAGCTGGCTGCAAGCAGGCAGGCTTAACTTAGGAGACAGTTGTGTGAAGCATTTAAAAACACCAATACATCAAATAAGCAAGACACAACAGACAAAAAAATCCACCTCCAATTTATAAAACTTGGACATACTTTTATAATTAAAATGACACCAAAATGACAAAAATCCAATAAAAGGAACAGGAGGTATGAATTTTTAAAGAATAAGCACTTTCTAGTGCTTAAATACATATAGCACCAACTTCAGACATCTGATCGCGCTTAACCAGGACATAGTCATAGTTTGAGGCTGACCGTGATAGAGTCCTGGCTAGATACACTAAGCGGGAGGCCTTTGCACTTAGAAACTTTTCTGAAGGATTTTCACCTGTCGTCGAGCAAGCCTCCTCTTCAGGCCAGGATTTGAGCCGACGACGGCGGCTTGGCTCAGAGAGAGGCCTTGGTGAAATCCTGGAAGTCTTGAGCTCTGGAGCTTTCGGCGGGATGAACCTGGAATCCAGGCAGGGTCGCAGTTCAACATCGGTGGCCATACTCTTGTCGACTGGTCGGTCACCTTATGGAGCTTTTTCCAAAGCTGCTCCAAACTTCTCCAACCTTCTTGAACTTCTTCCTGAAGTTACTCCTGAGGGTTCAAAGTGTCCAAAGCACAAATCCAAGAGTCCAGAAGCTCTGAGATTGTCCTTGGAAGTTTAGGACTATAATTCCTACAATGCACCGGGCTAAATCCTTACAAGTCCAATGGATGTGCTCTAGGCTGGGGACTTCTTGAGGGAGATGATGCAGGTGAGCTCTGTTAATCTGTTGCTTTCAGGGAGTCCACTCCTTAATCCTTTTTGAAACAAGGCAAAGTACTCAGGGCTGTAGTTCCAAGTGTGCTGCAGGAGCAGTCCTTCACAGTGCAATCCTTTGGGGTGCAGACCAGGGGTCCAGCAGGGCAGACCTTCTTCTTCTTGTAGTTTCAAGCAGCATATCTGAGTTGTTATGCAGCTCGCACATATTTATCCAATGTTCTGGGGTGAAATGCAGGGGAGCAACCCTGACCAATGGGGTACAGGGCTCCACCTAAAAGCATTAGTGCTCACTCCAAAGTGTGGCACATTCCTGTCCAATAAAGCACTGTAATTTAAAATTCAAGATGGGGAATTTCTCTCCTTCAGAGTAAGACCAGGCTAGGCCAACCCACTTGTGTGGCTCATTTCCCTTAACACTCCTTTTCCAGACATCCTGCAAATTCCATTCCTGGGGTTCCCATCTGGCTGGGGGGTACAAGAAGAGGGGGTAGGCATTCCTTACTGTCCTGCTCCCTTTGAAGATCAGTTTGTGTACCCAGTACCCTTCCTGGCCTGTTCTCTGCAGATCTCCCCCCACCAGATAACCTCTGCCTCTATACAGGCCACTTATCACCTCATCAAAGCAGTTTGGTTCAGCCTGACAAGGGCTGGTCAATCAGGAGAGGCTGCTAGAAGGCTGCATTTTGGCTCACAGAACAGAAAGTTCTATAACTTCTCTTCTGTATTAGTTATGATAAATTCAACTGTGGCGAGTTGTTCGATTTATCATTACCAATCTTTTAAGTCCTTGAAATATTATTTTAGCTCACTCCTGTCAATAGGTATAGTTTATTACAGTACCCCCGTGTTTGCCTATGGAGCTAAAATGCTACAATGAGGAAAAACTAAATTGGAGGTTTTGCCTTAACACAGCATATAAAATCTCCTTTAAAATGTCCCAGCTTATTTCTATATGGCATCTTACCCTGGTGGCACTTAGGGTAGTCCTTAGGGGTGACATATGTAAAAATAAGGTTGTTTCATACTTTAGAAGTACCTTTAAATCCAAAGTTGAATTTGAATATAATTTCAATTTAAAGCAGCTTGCAAAGCAGGGCTGACTTTTAAAACGATAGCAGGCAACACAGCAGTGTACACTTGAGTGCATTGATCCTGCTGGGCCGCTTAACCTACATGCCCTACTATATACTAAGGACTTACAGGTAGGTTGTCAGTGGCAACTGTAATTTCACCTAATTGCCATATACATTTTTAATCACACCACTGGCCCTGGGACTGGCTATCAGAGCCCAGGGCGCAGTCAGAGTCAGTTAACACCAGTATCATTCCAAAAAATGAGGGTGATCAGGGCAAAAAGGATGACTAACTCACACCTGCATATAGGAAAAGTGTGATAAAGTAAATTAGTCCACTGAATTCTGCCAAAAGCTCACCACTTTTTACAGAAACTGAAAGATTTCCCATTACCATGTAAGGATTACAAAGGAGAGCAGAGAGAGCAATGTTGGGAGTCATTCTGCGTTGTTTCCTACTTAATTTTCGAAAGCTTTACTAATAAAATCATAATTGTGGAAATTTACTTTTTAAAATGTATTTTAGGCTGTTCTGAGTCAGAAATGGCGTAAAATCAGTTCTGCCACTCATTAAAACCCCTGACGTCTATTGGAAGAAGAGGTCCTTGCAAGAGGCCTTGCTGGAGAGAGGCCTGGTACCTAGACATCTACCGTGACAAAGTAGGGGCTGCTGGCCAGATGGAAAGGAGTGTTCCAAGTAGTTGGAGAAAAGTGGAATACAGTCATTTTTTCCTCCTCTGGAATACCGGGACATGGTGCAGGGGCTTGCTCAGGGAGGTTGCCACCGAGACTCACATTCAAGGTATCCTGCCCAGCTACAGCTTCCAGCCTTTCTCCACTGGAGGATTTTGACTTTTGAAAGAGTGGCTAGGTCCAAAGGTAAAACCTTGGACTGCGACGAGATGGAGCTAAAACCAACAGCTTCAGCATAAACTTAACTATGATATATTGAACTTTGAGATACCATTGTCTGCCATTTCCTCGGACCTTTCCCTGCTGGAAGATTTTGACTTATTTATCCAAGACTAAGTCTGAAGCTAAAATCTTGACCAGGATGACCTAGTTAGTTGTATCTGACCTCCGCTTCACCATGGTTGGCCTGAAATGATGCTGTGGGTCCAAGTCAGCTATGAACAGTGACTTCTGATAGGCACTTTACATTTTCTTGTCGCTTTTTGTTTTTAAAAAAATGTTAAAATCATACCTCTGGTTCCTTGAACTGTTTTAATGGGCTTGGTGTCGTTTTGCATATTTAATTTTTCTTTATTGCTCTAAACTGGTTTCAGCATTTTATTAAGGACTGAATGAAATTGAAATTATGCCAGTATTTTTCACATAATCTAAGTAATTTTGACTTATTCGTGTTATGCGAAATTCTGTTATGATGTCACTTTGTGTAATTATGTGATGTTCGCAGTATAAATGAATTGCGAATGGCACAATTCATAGTAATTTATAGTACAAATTTACAGCAAATGCACAGGAACAGAGTGCGTGTGGCTGCTATTCATACTGCTCTTTTTAAAATGCATCTTCCAGCCAAAATTTAAGACGAGGATGGATTTACCGCTAAACCATAGAGCGAAATGATGGATTTGCATTTTCCGCAATTAAACATAATTTTGTGTAAATTCGGAAAAGCACCTCCCTAATTTTATTGGGTTTCTCACTGCTTGAACTTAACACACAGTTTTCTGGGAATTGCCTGCTGCTTTAACTATATTTTCCAAGGATTGAGCAGAGTCTCCCTGAAATTTCTTTTAACCTAAACGTGTGTATTTCCTATGTTGGTATAGGTCACCCCTTCCCAAATTAATAACCTGATTTCTTACACATTGTGTCTCTGTCTGTTCATAGCAGAAAACGTCAGGGCCTGGAATTATTATTAGATCATAATGCAATCATTTAATACTCTTTTGAATAGCCATGAAAAACTCAGCACACTGATGTTTGGAGAAGTTCAGTGGCCCTCTGAATCCAAAAATCATCTAAAATATCAAAAATTTGGATGATTAAAGGGCAAGATGGCAACGTTTGCCATTAATATGAGGAGATCTGCTTTATACTAATACCCGCGTCATACACACCACCACCTATTGTCAATACTTTGGGATGCCTTAGGCATGGACTTAACTCACACATTCTCCTTAGTGCATGAGCTGCACACAGCACAGCTTAGAAAAATGAAAAGGCACCTATTGCCCCAGCACATTCATCTATGATGCTGCCCCTTTGGGCATGCCATGAAGATGGACATTCTTGCAGGAAACGGCTGTACACCTGCTTGTATGAAACTGCATGTTCTAAAATCTACACACTCAACTCTGAACTACTCAGAGATGCGGCATGCTCTTCAGCCAGCACACTATGGAAAGAGTGAACTGTGATTACCTACAGGGCCGGACTGGGATCGCAAACCCGCCCTGGCAATTACTTCTGACCGGCCCCTGGAGGGGAGGGATGGGGGGGTGCTGGTGGGAAAAACTGCTGCTGTGCTTTTGTTACAAGGGGCCGGTTTTGCAACACTGCTGCAAAACCGGCCCCCAGTAACAAAAAACGGCCCCAATGGTCCAAAACCGGCCCCCACCCTTCTGGTATACCGGGAAAACGCCTGGTGCCCGCTCCGGCCGGTCCGGCCCTGATTACCCAATCCTGTTTCGGAGCTGTGCGCTCTGTGCTGAGCTTTATAAGTGTTTAGTTTCTTACAAACTGGCTGCACAAGCATAGGGTAGGTAAAAAAGTGCTGAACAATGTATTTTTTAATCCGATAATATGACGCCACTGGTGCTTAATAAAATTCTTACTTTCACCAGCCTCAACATGTAGGAGGCGTGCCTTGAAAACCTTTTGCTGGAAGAAAGTGCAAGCTGGCTATTTGTCAGGGATTTCGATTAATCCATTAAACCAAACAGGTGGTCATTCTGAAAGTGTGACAAACAATTTAACTACTGGTCCAGCATTCCAATTTATAGCAAGCTACTTTAATCTCACAGTGCTAAAAGCCATGAGTGTAAGATTGGAAGCAGAGCACTTGCATTATTAGTCCCACTTGACCAAGAGTAATGTATGGGCTTTGCTTTTAAGCCCTTTAAAAAAAATAATTGACAGCCTCATTTTTCCTGTAAATGGACTTCACCGTTTTGTACCCTTCTATCCCTCCATCACCTCTCTTGGATAATGTGTATGGCTTTACCACTTATATTTCAAATCTTTCTGATTTGGTTGTGTAGACTAAGGGGCATATTTACAAAAGAATGGCAGAGCGCGGCATTAAGCCAAAATAGCTAACGCCACGCTCCACCATTCTAAAAAGGCAGGGATGCGCCGTATTTACAACAATGCGGTGCATCCCTTTGCTTTCCCTATCGCTGGTGCTAAACTCAGCTGCCTAGCACCAATGCAGACACCCTTGCACCATAATGCAACAGTGTCTGCGTTGAGGGAATGATTTTTTAATCTGCAGGAAGGTGTCCCTTCCTGCACGCAAACAATCCAGAATGGCGATTTGTAACTTCTATGTGTGTGCTGCAAATGCAGCACACACACAGAAGTTGCAAATCATCAATTTTTTAAATGATTGTTTATGTGCAGGAAGGGATATGTTCCTGCACATAAACAATAATTCATTGCGTTTTGCTGTTTTCGGTGTGCAGCACAATGCTGCACACATAGAAACAGCAAAAACGAGGAGAAATAAAGCATTTCTCATCGTTTTGCCATGTTAAGACCATTATCCTGATCTTAACTTTGGTGCTGCCTCCTATTTACCCCACCCTTGTAAACAGGGGCAGCGTCAAAACAATGGGTGTTGCGGTGGAACACCCACTGCAACACCCATTGCCCACCCCTTTCAGGCTTAGTATAGCATGAAAGTGTGCCTTATCTACAAGGTGGCGTTAAGCCACGTTAGCGCCACCTTGTAAATAAGGTGAAGCCCCTATCACCACAGGAACGCTGAAGTGACATTCTTGTGGAGATAGGGGCTTGGAAATATGCCCCTACATTTGGTCATGAAATACTTCTTGAAAATTGGGTTGTTTGAAACTAGTGTCTGTAATATGCTGCATTTTATGTAGGACTCTCGCTTTATCTGGCGAAAACTACATCCATTTCAGAAGAGGTCTGACATGACATCCTTGACTCTGTCGTTCGAACCTCGGACCCAATCATATACTTTCACAGGCGCTAGGTATGTTTGTTTTCACATTTATATTCATAGACTAGTGCTAAAAGGATATTTCCACTGAAAAAAGTGCAAAAATCGCATTACAACAGTTTGATACACTAAAAAATTGTGGGTCAAATTCACAAATAAATTTGAGCACAAAATTACACATTAAATGCATTAATGGTAGATATATACATAGAAAGCGTTCACAGGAGGAGGCATTTCAGATATAGTTCCATTTTCTTCTGAGTAATATTACTGCCTTTCTCATAATACACAAGCAAGTTAATCCCTCCCAAAGAGTGGTCAGTGAGTGGTTCAAGGTGTGGTATGCTTTAAAGTTTCTGCATGCCCACAAATATGTCAGTTTGTGAGCAGACAAAAACTCCTCTCCTTCCATTACTCACCCTCCTAGAAATGTGTTGAGATTAACATTACTCAAGATCTGGAGTAAATATGCCAGTATGTGAGTATTGAAGAACTCCTCTTCTTCATAGACATCAATTCATCAAAATGGCAGGGGTGGTAGAAGTGACATCACGCAACCTTTGTCCCAGCAACATCACAGGAAGGGACATCATTTTACAGTTGACCTGAAGTTATCCCAGGAAGCGATGTCACTGAAATTAACATTCATCATATAAGTGCAGTGCCTGTTTTTCATAACCCCTATAGTTTAAGGAGGATGGTGTCAAGATAGGGCAGAGGGATAGATATCACATGCCCAGTTACAACTATCATACGCCAAAGGTGGTCATATGCAGTTACATCCTACGATGCCAAGGCACAGCTATTGAATGTGCGGGTAGTTATCATCATTGCTCTCCTGTCCATCTTAACCTCTTCCGTGCTCATGACGGCCGGGAGCCGTCATGAGTCACGGTGGGCGTGTGCTCGGGATGCGCGGGGGCCGTCCGAGACACGCCCAGTCTTTAGAAAGCCCAGCACCCGGGCGGAATCGGCCGCTCAGCGAAGCGGTTAATGCTAGAGTGCTGTACAACCAGCATACTGTGCTACAGTATATAAATTTATTTGCTAGAGAAAATCACTGCTTTCCTTACCCATGTCCCCCTCTTTTACCTCTCGCCTCTCATTTCAAATCTCTCTTTCATTTGTCATATTTCTGTGTTGCGTGCTTCTCTTCAATGCTTTGCCTTTACAACTCTCTTGTCCTGCTCTGTTGTTGTCCTCTAATCTATAATCTGTTTCCCATCCATCTATACTCCCCAACTCTCTCAGTTGTCTCTGTCTCCCCTTTCTCTTTTCCATTGATTTCCTTCTCTCTTTCATCCCTCTGACTCATTCAGAGTGGTCTCTCAATAGCCTGCTTCTTTGTCACTACTTTCTCATTGGCCTCCATCACCTCCCATGTCTTACCATCTTACTTGTTTTGCCCTTTCTGTCTTTGTCTCTTTCCGGCATGTGTCTGTTTCTTCGTTACCCCTCTCACCTGTCTCGACTCGCTCATGCATATCTCTCTCACAACTGCTTTCTGGCTCTCTAGGCTTTGTATTCTCAGTCATCCTCATCATCAAAACTGTTTATTTTGGATTGCAAAGCCATACAACGTACAAAAAATACAACAGATACTTGATATACGGCAATTACAAAATACACAGCTCCAACATTTTAAAACGGTTAAAATAAGACCTGTTGATGCTGCGTCCATTTTGTGCAAAATAAGCGATACAGCAGCTTCCCTTGTAAAGATTTCAGTAAAATACTTTCCGTTCTGTGCAAATCTGGTAGAACAGTAAAGCATTCCCTAAAAAATTCAAATAAAATATAAAGCTCAACGACCCTCCTGAAGGAATATATTAAAATGTCCTATATTCTTGGTAGTTCCTAGACAACAGTGTAAGTATGAAATCAAGTAGATGGTCGAAGGAGAATACACTTATCATATTTGGATGGTCTGGATAGCTATTTAAATCCTACGTGCTTCTCTTGGAATACCAGGTAACTTCCAAGAGCCATGGCACAGATAACAAGAGAGATTCTCCTAGCTGTTCTGGAATTATCCAAGCAGCATGCAGAAATGTGGCCCTACTAATCACGATTACTCCCCTTGTGTCGGACTTGAGGATCCTTAGGGTTACCCCTATGGGCCCCTAGGCCTAAAAGTTAACACATTGAAATAATCCTCTTCGTAGGTGGAACACAGTAGGCAGTGCAAAAGAATACAAAGTAGGATATAGTTTCAGGAGCACAATTGCATGCTGGACAAATATTATTGAACCTCTTAGTATCTTCCATCTCGCGATGAACTCGGATGCTGGAACAGATCCGTATCTAAACTTTAAATAAATCTGCCTTGGGAAGGAACCTTTAAATAACATCTAGGGAAGGCACATAAAATGAGATGTTGTTATGGTCAAGGAATAAGTCTGACAAGCTTATCTGTTTTACAATTTGGTCATTTGGCCCCAGATATAATCGCTGCACTGATCCTTGATCAGTTGCCACGGTATCCGAGTGGCTTCGTCAGGGTTCTCCCAGAGATTCTCGAGGGCAAGAACATTAAACATTATCTTTAGGTAGAACAGCCAAGGAATTCTGAAATTGCCAGTTGTACTTAAAAACTCCCTAAGAGAGAGTCTGTAGGATTGTAATTCTGGGGTTGACCGTAGCCTAGGCCATAACAATAAAGGTCTCAGCTGTGCAGTAAAAGAAATCGGATACAGGGCCATATCTTGCAACAAGGGAAGAGTTGGAGTACTTTGCAGGAGGTTGGCTAAGTGACTGAGGAATCTATTCTCTGTCACAGTCAACTCACTAGTGCCTGAATGGCCCCAAAGTATGCATTAGAGGGAGCAGCATTGCCTTTATTTTATAAAGCTCCAAGGCAGGAGTTAGATTGCTAGATTTAATTTTTTTTGGCCCTCTTAAGAATTGCCCTAGTCTGCTGTTTCAGCTTGAGTGAGCTCTTGCTTACCTCGGCCTTCCAGCTGAAATTATGTGACAGGGTCACCTCCCAATAAAACAATATAATGCACAAGCTCTAGGGGTGTATTCTAAGACTGTATTCTGGATTGGGGAGACCTATAGGGATTAAGCACCAAATATTTAGTTTTACTTATATTCAGCTCTAGGCCGTGTTCTGTGCAGAACAACAAAAGGCGATTTATAATCACATGAAGACCGCCAGGTGTTTTCGAAATTAACAGAGTGTCATCTGCAAATAATAATGTGGGTATTTTCATTGGGCCAATTTTAGGGGCAACATTATTTCGTTAATTTAAGACCTCTGGCAAGTCACTAATGAATAAGGAGAAGAGGGTTGAGGCTAAAATGCAGCCCTGCTGCACTCCCTTCTCAATCCTAAATGAATGGGAGTGCTCACCATTCTTCCCATATCTGACACATGCATGTTGTTCTCATGGATTCTTATGAGAAAATCTAAAATATTTGCTGGCACTCCCATATTTCCAAAATTTCCCACAATTTGCTTAGGGGGGCCATATCAAAAATAGGTTTTAAATCTACGAAAGCAACATAGAGGTGGCCTTTTCCTAGCACTGCTGTTTTCTAATATATTATACTAAACCTCAAGATTCGAGGAAGGTTACAAGTTTTTGGCCTAAAACCTGCTTGCAAATCTAAAAGTATGTTGTTTGTTAGCATCCAATCAGTCAATTTGCCTAATACTTGCCAGCAGAAAATCTTCTGGAGACTGTCTATTAAGCTAATAGGTCTATAGTTTCCAGGTTCGTCCGCAGCCCTTTCTAATAGATTGGGACGATCTCGGCACTACGCCATGACTCAGGTATGGAGCCCCCTTCTAAAATGTCAGACTCTGAATCGTAAAGATCAGCTGGAATACAGTCTGGGCCTGAAGCCTTTTTTGCAATGGCTGAATTTAATGCCCTAAGGGAGTCCGAGCTAGTTATCTCAAGAAATTCCGATTGTCTTAGGGTATTAGTGCAACCAAGATCACCATGATCAATATCTCTACCCCATCATTAATCGCAGAGTACAACTTTGTGAAATGATCAACCCAGCTGTGCGGTTGTTCGTGAAAGGCTACTGAGCAAGCTGAAGGGCATCTGCCATGTACTTTAGAATGTCTTGGAGTCCCATGATTTGGCCACATGTGTCAGGTCTGCCCAAACCTCCATCTCCCAACATGTTTTGGCGAGTGTTAGTGTTTCCTTATATTTTCTATGTGCCTTAGGGATGCCACTTTGATCTCCAGCTTTAAAAAAATCCAAGAGTAAAGATTTTGCTATCCTACACTGTGCGTTATACCATGGATGCAGTTTAGATCTACTCTTTGTTACTCTCCTTGGTTCTGCAGAGAGCAAGTCCCTCAAACTTGCAAACAGGTCCTCATGGACCTTTACTGTTAGGTTAGGGGCTGCACCTACATCTAATAAATGACTCATTTTTTTCCAGGACATCACATGCATTTAGATAGACGTGCCTCAGGATATCTGGGTGTGCTTCCACATACTCCCACTTTAAAGCCTTTGTTTTATTTGAGAGGGCTGTGTTACCCAAGAGGCAGGGTTAATTACCTCCATGCCAGGAACTATAAGCCTGGTCAGCGCTAATTTCAGGGCATTATGGTCACTGTTTCCCCTTTCTATTACAGTCATATCTCTCATAGATGACCAAGTATGCAAGGATAAAAATAAGTAATCTATTCTACTCATGCAGTTTGGTCATCTAAGAGTGGTGGCGCCGTCTTGGTCGGACAAGAATCTACTGTGGCAAGCTCTTAGTCCTGACCTTAACGTGATGCCCAACAATTGAAGTGCTAAGGTTGAGCTTCTCTTAACTTGGGAAATGCCAATTTTAGGAATGTGCCATAATTCATCGTCCACGTCGGTTAAGGTCAAATCACAAATATTCAAGGGTTCTAACCTCACATGAACATCTCCTGTTACTATCATTAGGGCTTCAGGAGGTAAGGCACTTAGCTGGTTATCTAAAAGCACGAGAGTGGAAGATTCCTTGTTCACACCCAAGGGCCTGTTATAAACATTATAAACATTGGCACAATTTTTATCGTTGCACAATGAAAGACTAAAAAGTTCGGAAGAAGATCCAGGCAACCTCTTGATTTTGCAGTTTAATGAATTTTTCTTTGATATAATTAAACCCCCAACAGGATGGCTTTTGCTTGGACTAGAGCTAGACAAAAGAATTCCAATAACCACATCTAAAGAAAGGCCCAAGATACCTTCTTTCCTGAAAAACACAAATTTCTTTGTCATCATGAAAAGATCCCCAAAGAAGGTCTACAAGTTTGGTTTGTTGGTCAGCTATGTTCCACGAGAGAACACTCCATGAGACTTTAGTGGGGGGCCTCAAGGGTGGGCTTGAAAGGGCCACTTCATAGATATTATTGCACTTGGCTGCTCGCTCCAGATGCTGGTAACAAATGTCAGCATTGTTTGGGTTAGTAGGGACCAGTGTATTCTGGGGATTGCCGAGCAGTCAGCCGATTTCCTTAAGCGGAGACAGTCAGGAGCCCCCAACAATGGCGATTTGGGCTGGAAAAAAAGTGGCATGACTTCCTTCTCCATGAGGGCCTTCTGATGAGCAGAATATCATGTTGCTATGAGCTTGAGGCTTTTGAGTTGCTCTCAATGACGCTCGTGCTACCATTCATAAGTTCTACTGATGAGCATGGTTCTTTACAGCTTTGCATTTGAGGGAGGCCTTTGCCATTGTTCACAGGGTCTGAGTCAATCTTGAATTGTAGAAGAGAATCCTGAGGGGGCAGCGACCGGTCTTCCAATGCCAGAGGTCTATCCACAATGGCCTGGTCTCTTACAACCAACTTAATATCATCATAAAGGCATAGGTTATTTCACATACACTGGGCAAAGATTATATATAAGCGAATAAAGGAAAGGCTCGTTTGTAACAAATCCAGTGCATCACCTAGTTGATTTAAAGATTCGGTTGATGCCCCTTGTCCAGGAGCTAGTCTGGGGACCTTTGTCATGTAGATGGTTCCTCCCGGTGAGGATGTGAACAATGCTGGAGGGAGCCTCTTTGATGGTAAAGATAATGCATTAAAGGCAAAGTCTAAACTTAGCAAGCAGTGCTGCAAATGATTACCTGGCTGTGCCCTGAATTGGGAGTTTGGCAATTGAGGCTGTAAATGCGGTAGTTTTCTGTTGTTTAGTAAGCCCTGAGGGTTGCAGCATGCTGGGTGGGTGATGGGCATTGGGGTGAGAGTATTGCCTCCACCGATTGGCCTTTGACAATCATTACCATCCATTCCTATGAAAGTACTTTGGAAGCTCCAAGCACCCGAGGTTAAATAAGGTTTGGTGGGATTTAGTATTTTTTGATGAGTAGGAGGGCCAGGAGGAGCCCTTTGCCGCTTTGCTTCATCCTTGTAAGAGCATCCTCACTGCAGGCAAGTTGTTTGGCTTGCTTGGCTTGGTTGACCCCCTGAAACAGCCTCTAATTTCTGTAATAGTTCTAAGTTCGATTTTTGAAGCTCCTTTACCATTGTATTTAGAGACTGCACAGACCCCTTCAAGGTTACAAAATCTTCTCTGAGGGATTCGATCCCTACAGAAGCTAGGTCTCATTCGTCACCTTTGAGCTGAGCTGCCGTTGAAATGTTTCACTCATGTATATCCTCCTGTATGCCTGTGAGGGGGGTGTACCTATTAGAGCAATTCAGCTCCGCCGGCGAAGTTCACTGAGTTTTGCCCACTCTGAATAGAGAGTGGAATTCTGAAAAACTCCGCAAAGCGGCACAGAGTTTCTCCTCTTGCTTGGCTTACAAGCGATGAAAATCATATGCCACCTCCCAGCGAGATTTCTCAACACGGGCGGTCGCAGCAGGTAGCTACCACTCGCGTCAAGAAATCTGCCACTCGTGCTGAGGAAGCTGACACTCAAATCACACATCTACTCGAGCGGCAGAAAAAAAGCAGTACCCTCTTGTGCTGTCCGTGGTGCTGACGCTAAAAATCAGCATGAGCAGCACTACTTGCTACACTCTTCCACTTGCGGAGTTCCGTGTAGCAGAACTCCACGAACTCCACCCAGGCCTAATTTTTATAGGCCCTAATGAAGTCCTGAGGCATGGATGAAATGCGTTGGCTGGGCTATTGGAAATGTATCAAAACAAGAGATATATTATGCAACAGTTTCAAGATGAATAAATAAAGAAGTTGCAAATTTCATTTAACTTCATTGTTTAATGATGGAATAATATTTGAGATATTGAGATTGCCTTCCCATGTCTCAGATTTGTTTATGTAATGTGGTTTGATGTTTGATCGCTGTCTGATCTCTGGGATTGTGCAACTTTGGTGAATAAGCAGATACTAACCTGTGTGGTGTATTTAGGCCACAACTGCATTGAGTCAGATTACCTTTTATTCATGAAAAATGACTATGTACCTATACCCTGTGCAGTGTATATGTGATTCGCCCTAAAAACAGTTATCCTGGTATTTATATGCAACTTGTTTTATAAAACGTTAATAATCCACAGCAGAGACAGAAGGACTCATACAGACGTTCTTGTGTAATTGGTAAAAAAAAGAAGAGCCTATAATGCTAAGTTTTCTATTTATCACAGCAGAACTTTGAAATAGGTCTTTATATATTTATTATCGGAGAGAACACAAAATTGTGAACCCTTGAAACCTTAGACACTTTGGACAGATAAAACACACCAGTAAGTTCCCTGCTAGCTCAAAGAATTGCCTCGCATGACAGCACTGTCATTTATCATTGCTGTGGAGTGCTGGGGAAGTTGGTTAATTAGTTAAAGCAAATTAGGCAAAGCTTTCCTCCCTTTCCATCAGTTGCTGTCAAATTTAAAATTATTAATTTTGAACTTCTTAGAAAGTATCAAAGCATTTTAATAAATTATATCTGACAATTTAGGTAAAATAAATGACCATTGAGTTTGCCCTTCTTGTTTTCTAAGGATTTTTGATCAGGGCAGTTGGAGGTCAAAAGAAGCATTATCCTCCAAACTTGCTCTCAATTATGTGTTTCCAGCAAAGTAATACCGTGGAAGTAACATGTTCATAGAGATAAAACACAGCAGGTAGAATTGTAAAAATATTATTCTAGATCAGCAAGACATGTTGAAAAGAGTATTTGAATAATTTTCACATATATGTACATTGTTTCATACATTGGGTAAGTTGATGAACAAGTTATTTACCTTCGGTAATGATATATCTGTAAGAGACATAGATTAGTTATGGATTCCTCACCTTAGAATTACCCCCAGGCGTGAGACTGGATCCGGAGAATTTTTCTTCAGCAGTACCCCTGCGCGTCGATAGGTGGCGATGGTCGACTCCGCGTTCGTCGTTGGCGTCGTGGTCGTTGGAATGACGTCGCGGTATCTACTTATCTTAGAAGGTGCGCACATAAGATAGGTCAGAACCAGGTTCAAGTCCCACTGAGGCATTATAAAAGGAATTGGAGGATACAAGTGAGTAATTCCCTCAAGGAAGCGATTTAATAGGGGACTTGAAAAGAGAAGGCTGGTCAAGAAGCCGAAGAAAGGCCAAAACGGCCGAAAGATAGCCTTTTAGAGTGCCCAGAGCAGAGCACTGCTGGGCCAAAGAAAGAATGAAGAGGAGAACCTCTGAAAGTGGAGCAGATAGGGGATCCACAGCCTTTGCTCACACCATGCCACAAACTTGTTCCATCTACAGGCGTACACCGTTTTGGTGGAGGGACGCCTGGCTGCCAAGATAACGTTACAGACTTCGGTAGGAAGGTCAAAAGCTGTCAACTGTCGCCACTCAATCTCCATGCAAGGAGGTGGAGGCTGGACAGGTTCAGGTGGAGGACCGTCCCCTGCTGCTGCGACAGAAGATCCTCCCGAAGGGGCAGTCTGATCGGAGGATCGATGGCGATGTGCAAGAGCTCGGGATATCAGACTCTTCGTGCCCAGTCCGGGGCCCCAAGAATGACTTGGGCTCGGTCACGCTTGAACTTCTTCAGCACCCTGGGTAGAAGTGGTATAGGCGGAAAGGCATATAGAAGACCACAACTCCACTTGCGACGAAAAGCGTCACTGACCGAGGGCCGCCTTGGAAATTCCAATGCGCAGAACTGCTGACATTGTGTGTTCTCTTTGGTGGTGAATAGATCTAACCAAGGCTCTCCCCACCGCTGAAAGAGACCGTGCACCACCTCCAAGTGAAGACGCCATTCGTGATCCATTATGCACCGGCGCTGAGTTCATCCGCCCTGGCATTCAGAGAACCTGCCAGGTGTTGAACCACCAGAGACATGCCCTGATGTTCCAGCCACTTCCAGAGATGAAATGCCTCCTGACATAGGGTCCACGACCCCACCCCGCCCTGTTTGTTGCAGTACCACATGGCGGTGGTGTTGTCCGTGAACACCTGCACTACTCTCCCTTTGATAGAAGGAAGGAATGCTTTCAGTGCAAGACGGATTGGCCGAAGCTCTAGATGGTTGATGTGGAGCCCGGACTCTGCCAAAGATCAGAGACCTCTGATCTCCGCCTCTCCCATGTGGCTGCCCTACCCCAGAAGTGATGCATCTGTCACCACTGTGAACTCTGGTTGGGGAAGGGAGAGGGATCTGCCGTTGACCCAATCCTGGTTCGTTAGCCACCACTGCAATTGGTGTGCAGTGCCCTCCGAGATCTGGACGCAATCGGAAAGATTCCCCTAATGCTGTGCCCACTGGAACTTCAGGTCCCACTGCAGAGCCTGCATATGCCACCTGGCATAGTCCACCAGCAGGATGCAAGAGGCCAGGAGGCCCAGTAGCCTCAGGGTCATTCTGACCGAAACCCGGGATAGAGGCTGAAAGATCAGAATCATAGCCCGAAAATCCCGGACTCGCTGCTCGGGAGGAAAAGCCCGAAACTGCGCTGTGTCCAGAACCGCTCCGGTGAAAAGGAGCTTCTGAGAGGGAATCAGGTGTGACTTCGGTCTCGTTGATGGTGAGCCCCAGCGAATACAGGAGGTCGACCGTAGTCTGGAGGTGGGAGATGACAGCCTCGGGTGAGCCCGCCTTCAACAGCCAGTTGTCTAGATAGGGGAAGACTGGAACCCGTATTCTGCGCAGATGAGCTGCGACCACCGCCATCACTTTCGTGAACACCCGAGGGGCACTGGTAAGGCCAAATGGGAGCACGGTAAACTGAAAGTGCTCGTGACCTACCATGAACCGCAGGTAATGCCGATGGGCCGGCAGGACGGTGAAGTGAAAATAAGCGTCCTGCAAGTCCAATGCTACCATCCAGTCTCCAGGGTCGAGGGCCGACAGGACCCGAGCCAGTGTCACCATTTTGAACTTCTCCTTCTGGAGGAAGCGGTTGACGTTCCTGAGATCCAAGATAGGACGCAGGCCCTTGTCCTTCTTGGGCACCAGAAAGTAGTGGGAATAACAACCACGACCTACTTCTGGGCAGGAACTCGCTCGATGGCTCCCTTGGCCAAGAGAGCCATAACTTCCTGTTGGAGAAGGGCCAAGTGATCCACTGACATGCGATGAAATTGAGGTGGCATAGATGGAGGGGCAGTCTCGAAGGGGAGGGAGTAGCCCCTTAGGACTATCTGCAAAACCCACCTGTCCGACGTGATGGTTAGCTAGTGGGGGAGGTGATGTAGAATCCTGCCGCCCACTGGCGAAAGGTGGCCCTGAAAGGTCGGACTAGGAGGGCTAGGAATCTGCTGCAGAGGGGGTGCTGGTGTACTGGCCTGCCCCCCAGACCAACGATGGTGGGTTCCACGTCCCCGGCAGTGCGGAGGTTGGACAGCTTGCGCAGGCCTGTGGCTCTGGATGGAACGTGGCAGGGCACCCCTTCCTTAGCCACGAAAGGGGCAAAAAGCAGACTGCGCGGGGCGAGAGGTGGAAGCGAGGTCCAAGGACCTGGCCGTAGCCCTGGAGTCCTTAAAACGCTCGAGCGCATTGTCTGCTTTGTCGCCAAACAAGTGACGGCCATCAAATGGCATTTCCAAAAGCGTTGCTTGGACATCACCCAAAAAGCCAGTGGACCTCAGCCAGGCATAGCATCGTAGGGCTACTGACGTTGAAATCGTCCTGCCTAGCGAGTCGGCGGTGTCCAACCCACACCGTATGGTGAACTTCGCTGCGTCTCTCCCTTCAGCCACTGCACGGGAGAGCACGGCCTGGGCCTCCTCCGGGCACTGTGGCAGCACCTGCGCGACCAAGTCCCACACAGAATGGGAGTAACGGCCCAAGAGACATGCGGTGTTCACCGACCGCAGTCCTAAGCTGGAGGAAGAAAACATTTTCTTCCCAAGATGGTCCAGCTTCTTGGATTCCCTATCAGGTGGTGCGGTAGGGAATGCGCCCTTGAAAGGGGAGGCTTGGACCACCAAGCACTCAGGGGTGGGGTGTTGGGAGAGCAAAATGGGGTTGCCCAGGGCCGGGCGGTGGTGTCGGGCAATCATCCTATCCACAGGAGCCCCTGTGTTGGGCTTGGACCAAGTGCCCAAAAGGATGTCCGTGAGGGCCTCATTGAACGGCAGCAGGGGCTCCGAGGAGTCAGCTGCCGGTTGAAGCACCTCGGTCAGGAGGTTAGTCCTAACAGACCACTGGCCTCACCCAACTCCTCTCTCCAGTCCGGTTCTTCCAACTGGTCTCCCAGAGGGTCCACATACCCCTCCCAGTCCTCCTCTGGTAGCCACTCAGGGTGATAAGAAACACCAGGGGAGAACAGGGGTACAAAAGTACTGGTCGGCGCCGGTCCCAACGTCGGTCGACGCCAGTCCGGCTCCGTGTCCACGTTGAGGGGAGGCCGGGGTCCACGTCGGTTGGGGACACAACCGGCGTCGGAGGGGGCTGAGGTGTCACCAATGGATTCGACGCCGGAGGAGGTGTCACGGAGCCAAAGCCGCTGGCATCGAAGGCCTAGAGCCCCCAGCCGAGTCCGCGGGGCCAGAAGGCGCGCCGGCGGAGTCAGACTGCCCAAAAATAGAATGGAGGGCTTCGTAAAAACTACGAAGTTGGGCAGGGGTTGCCCCGGCTCCCGGAAAGCGAGGGAGGCTCGGAGTCGACCCAACAGGCTCTGTGGGCAGAGCTGGACGACTACCTTCCGCATCCCGCGTTGCGTCGGCCGACGGACGGGGAGAACGCGAAGAGCGACGGTGCTTCTTCACCTTCTTTTTGTGCTTCGACTTACCCGAAGACTTCGACGAGGAATGGTGGTGATGGCTCCGCGACCGGTCCAGCGACCTCCCTCTTGACTAGGACCTCAAGAGGCATGGAGCCGACTGCCGGGCCTCCAGAAGCTTTCAGGACCGCTCCCGCAAAGACTTCGGGCCACGGCCCGGCAGTCGGAGCACGACTTCGGGTCGTGGTCGCGCTCCAGGGATGGGGGTCAGTCACCGACATCAGCTTGTGACAGGAGCCACAAGGCTTGAAGCCGATCCGCCGAGATGACATCCCTGTGCATCAGGAGTCGTAATGACTCAAAAAGACGTCGACAAAAAGTTGTATAAATGAAGGCAAAAAGTGACTCGAGGTACCGCTCTTTCCGGTTCTGCGCTGGCTGGCATGGAAAAAGAAAGAACTGACGTCAGCACGCAGGGGCGGCGTCTAAGTAGATACCACGACATCATTCAGGCGACCACGACGCCAACGACGAATGCGGAGTCAACCGACGCCTCCTACCAGCGCGCAGTGGTACGCCTGGGGGTAATTCTAAGGTGAGGAATCCATAACTAATTGTCTCTTTCAGATTAGAATATTTGCTCACCCGTCATGCAATATTGAGCCACTAATATTCAAACTTCTCAAAATCCTCCTTAGATTTTTGCTATAAAATTCATCAACTGGCTCTGCAGTTTGGGTCGCATTGGCGCAGGGTTGAGACTGAATTGTATATAGCTGGGTCCAAATTGAGGCGACAAAATAACGATGGATTGGGAGGTGGCCTGAGTAATTACCAATGGCTGATATTAATTCAAGCATTCCATCCATCACATTTTGTATACATTATATATACTTTAGTATGTTGCCCTAAGGCAGATGGGTATTTCCAGACGTAGGTCCTGTGCACGCTGTGCCAGGGGAACCAAGCTATACCTGGCTAATGAGCCTATAACAAGGGCAAAACTGGTCCTGGGTTGCTTGTGTTCCAATTCAGGGAGGACCTGGTTTGGCAGTTCAGGCTGTGCTCTTCCCATTGATGCAGAGTCAAGACTGATTTGCATATAGCTGGGTCCAAATTGAGGTACATTGTGTGCAAAATAGGGACGCACTGGGTTGCGGCCCAAGTATTACTGTTGGCTGAGATTAATTCAAGCTTTCCAATCACATTTTGTATACTTTAGTATGTCACCCTAAGTGAGACGAGTATGCCCAGACATAAGTCCCGTGCACACGGCGTCACTAGACCCAACCTATTGTTGTAAAGATCATGCCTTCCAGTACAAAGACCCATTTTTCATTTCAGTTTGAAGACATGTATTACTGAACATGACAAGTGATGAATTGTTATTTCATCAAATGCACATTTCTTGCATGTGCTTCTATTCTGCAAATGTCCAATGAAAATGTCTTGAAGTTTTGATAAGCAAGATGAATCACACACATTCAGTGATTGTTTAGTTCAAAAATTGTTCCAGGAATGTCATGAATCTTATAACTGTTTCCCTCCATATTTCTATTATTTTATGTATTTTAATCACTTGCTTTAAGGCTTCTTTATTTTAGTCTTAGGTTCTTAAACACATGCGAAACAGGGTCCATTTTAGCTGAAGGTTCCATTTTAGTTAGTGTGCTCAGCTTGTTTATCTTTGACCCAGATAATGCATGCCATTATTTTCCACAGAATTTATGAAAGTGCCAATTCATCTAAACAATGACTTTGAAAACACCTAAAGTGACATAAGTCTGATACAAGTTCCCTGTTATCTCTGTCTCGAAGTCAGACAGTGTACGCTTAAAGTAAACATGTACTAAATAATAAAGATGAACCAAAGAATTAGCAGCTTTTTACAAAATTGAATCACTTTTGTCTGCCTGATTATTGGCCTGTCTATCTCTAACCTTGATACCACGTCATTGTCTTTCTAGGAAGGTGTCAATTCATCCAGACAATGACATTGATAAAAGAAAAATCTAATGCTATATTTCTAGTTCAGATAACAATAGCCTAAACAATGTAGTCTGAATTGATGTATCTTTACCATATTTGTTTATAATAATGCGTCAAAGACTCGCATATTGATGCACACAGGTTATGTAAGACATTCCTAAGGTTATGTCAGAAATTCCTCATATCAGAGAAGCCACGGAATAAAAGGCCTGTCAAGTGACCACTTGTCAAGAAAGAAACTTCACCCAGGTCAAGACGCAGATTGCAGATCCAGATGAGCACAGCACCAAATTCCATCTCGACTGAAAAAGCCCCCAGCAAGACTCACCTAGGCTTTGCGAAGCATTCCATTCTGCCTTCATGAACTGGTGCCAATATTGTGTCTCCTCGCTGATGGTCTTGTGCTAGAAATAGCTGAAAGCTATTCCAAACAGAAAACAAACCCTGTTCTCCAGGTATGCACACCACTTCCAAAACTCATGGCTTGTTATTTATTCATCTACTAGAACTAGCTTTGTGTTTAGAGATAGCACAATGAGGGTGTTAAGAGCTATACACATTGATGTTACGATTATTTCCCTGTTTTTACTGTTTTTGAAGAGCTCAGCTGCTTTTAATCTTCTGTAATGTTATCAATACTGTATGCACTAGATCCTGGTGTTTTAAAATAACTATTTTAAAATAAATACGTTGAAAAACATATTCTGTATCTATTGTGTAAATCATTAATGAACAATCATTTGGATTACCACTGCTCTCTGTTAGTAAACCAAAGGCATTGAAACCACAACAATTATGCATTGGGTGAGGTTCTCCAGGGCTATAATAACGTATCTTTCATATTCAGTGCTGGTGCATTGAACTAAGTTCACTTGTGTCACTGATATATGTGAAAACAAACCTTGTAGATTTGAGTTAGAGACTCAAGTTATGCAACACTATACCTGGCTGATGAGACCATAATAAGGGTTGAAACCGATCCTGCGTTTTTACTGTTCCTATACAGGGAGGATCTGGCTTCGCAGTTCGGCTGGACGGTGCCCCTTTGGAGCAAGGTTTTAGACTGATTTGCATATAGCTGCGTCTAAACAATGGCTGAGATTATTCCATCCATCACTTTTTGTATACTTTAAAATTTCAAAAATGGCAATATAAAATTAAAAATTGACCATTAAGTAGGATTTTAGCTTAATGGTAAGATGAGCCCTTTAATCATTTTGCTAGCTGCTCCCAAAGTGGAATTAGACATTATAGATTGCTATAATGTACTAGAGCCAGCCTTGCCACAGTGGAAACTGTGAACGACTTTGGAGGTTTTGTTTCCTTTCCGGGACATGTACAACATTAAATATACATATTCCTACTTTTTAAATACTATGCACCCGGTCCTGTGGGTACTTAGGGACTAATTTAGGGGGACTGATAAGTAACTGTTAGACCTGGCTTTTCCAGCAGGTTTATCCCCAGACTTTTTGCTTTTTGGCCTCCTGATTTGGACCCTGTTATTTTTGGTTTTATTACTCTGGGCATTTTACCACTTCTGATCAGTGCTAAAGGGCATATGCTCCCCCTGTAAATTGTGTTTATGGACTGGTGATTCTATGATTGGCCTATTTGATTTACTGGTAAGTCCCTAGTACAGTGCACTGTGTGTGCCTAGGGCCTGTAAATCAAATGCTGCTAGTGGGCCTGCAGCACTGATTGTGCCACCCACATGAGCAGCCTGTAAATGTAACTCAGACCTGCCACTGCAGTGTCTGTGCAAAGTTTGGTACTGCCATGTCGACCTCGCAAGTGCACCCACTTGCCAGGCCCTAACCTTCCCTTTTCTTACATGTAAGACACCCATTCAGGTAGGCCCAAGGTAGCCCCATGGGCAGGGTGCAGTGTATGTGAAAGGTAAGACATGTACTGAGGTGTGTGACTTGTCCTAATTGTAAAATACAGTGTATTTTGTTTTTCACTATTGAAAGGCTATCTGTCCCATAGAATAGAATGGGAGTTTATTTATAACATCTGAGAAATATAACTTCCTATTGGGACAAGATAGGAAGATGGAGTTTAGTATGCCTGAACTCAGAATATAAAAATGCATCTTTTAGGAAAGATGATTTTTATATTGTGTGTTTCTTGCTTAACCATCCTGTGTGCCTCTGCTGGTTTGTGTATTGACTGTCTGGCTTTGGAGTGATAGGGGCTGGAGATGTGCATTCTCTCAGACAGTCACTGGGGGGGTTGATGTGTGTCCTGCTTTTCCTGAATGAGTCAGGGGTGGGCTGCATAGACCTGGGCTGCATTTAGAGAAGGCGTGAGGAGATTTCTTTCACACCTGAATGGGCCTGGTCTGCCAGGGACAATGCTGTCTCCACCTCGTTCCGGGAAGCTGCACCAGAGAGGACAGAACTGGTTTTGACTGGGCAAGGAGCTTCTCTGCCTCCAGAGAACAAAGGAATTTGTGCCCAAAAAAGTGGGGCCCAGACCCCTGAACTTTAGATTACTTTTGGGATTCAAGAGGAACCTTTGCCAAAGAGAAGAGCTGGAGAAACTGAGGAGAAGTACTGCACCTTTGCTGTATGCTGTCTGGGGTTGGCCTGCAGTGGCTGTTTCTGCAAAGGAAAGGACAAGGGCTTTGCTGTGTGCTGTGTCCCCTACTAGAAGAAGATCTCCAAGGGCTTGAAGTAGAGCATGCCTCCTGTTTTTGAAGTCTCAGGGACACAAAGACTTTACCCCCAGCTCCCCTGAACTTCCTTGCTGGGAGTTCTGACCTGCCAGGAAGTGCCTGCTGCTGTTCTGAGCCACTGGAGGTTGTTCCTGCTGTTGGGATCTGGGAAAGTAAGGGCAAGAAGCGCAGCGCATCTGTACCTGTTTCCGACGCATCGCTGAAGAAACCGACGCAGCGCCTGCCCACGGCTCGGAAAATCGCTGCATGTCGCATCAAGTGCACCGATCTACAAAGTCCGAGATCATCGCACCGAGTCCGACACAGGCCCAGCTGTGCGGCGGCACAAACCAACACATTGAGAACCGACGCATCCCCGATCCTCATGCATCGCACCTGGGCGCCAAGTCTACATCAACAATGGGCCGCAGAAAGAAACCGACGCATCACCTCCCCGCACAGTAAGAAACCAACACATCACCTCCCCTTCAGTAAGGAACTGATGCATCACCTCCCCTGCGTGGCAGTAAGGAACCGACGCATCACCTTCCCTGGGCATAAGGAACCGATGCATCACCTTCCTGCGGCTGTTTTTGCTTATGATTTTGATGCATCCAAGGTACTTTGTGTTGAAAGTGTTGCATCTGCAATTTGATTTCTACCTTTTAAAAGTCATATTTGTATTACTGTATTATGGATTTTTGTTGTTTTGGTCTTGTTTGGTTTAGATAAATATTACCTATTTTTCTAAACTAGTGTGGTGTCCATTTGTTGTGTTTTCACTGTATTACTGTATGTGTGCACAAATGCTTTACACACTGCCTCTGACATAAGCCTGTCTGCTCTTGCCAAGCTACCAACGGGGTGAGTAGGGGTTATTATAGAAGTGTATCCCCCTTACCGTGACTAGGTAGAAGGGTCCCTACTTGGATAAGGTGCAACCACAGCCAACAAGAGACCCCCATTTCTAACAGTAACAAAATTGAAGATTTAGGTTGGGCAAAAGGTTTGTTTTGTGAGGTTGTAATGGCAGTTTTAAATTGCACTACAGGCTGCAGTAGAAGGCCTGAGGCATGTTTTGCGGTGTAACTTTAGTGGGTGGCACAATGAGTGCCTCAGTCCACCAGTAGTATTTCTTTTACAGGCCTTGGGTACATGTTTTATAATATACTAGGGACTTACATGTAAATTAAAATGTCCCAATTAGGGGTATGCCAATTATAACATGTTTAGAAAGGGAAAGCACAAGCACTTTACCACTGGTTAGAAGGGTTTAAGTGCACAGAGTCCTATAGGCAACCAGCAAAAGAAGGCAAAGTCTCGGGGAATACCATGCAAAGGATGGTCATTTCTAACAATACTTTATTCTAACAAACAAGATTTATGTGCCACAAGTGTGCAGACCTTGTAACCCTTGCTTTTAGATGCCAAAATCGAAGGTTGTGCAACAAATATGAGCAAGGTATGGCATGCATCTCTTGTTCTACTTATTTATTTAAAAGTTAACCATGATGGACGTGCTGATGCACCCATATACAACACAGTGTATCTTGTTATGTGTCAAGCGCTTTGCCGCCCAATTCGAAAGGTCTGTGATATACAAAACATTTAATAAAATAATTGCCAAATATAAAAAATATTACCTTGTACATACAGAAATATGGAAGTATGAACTTAGAGATATAGATTGTCTTGAGGTAAGATAGGTACAGATACATAAGATTGCATGTGGGCTGGTGTCAGGGCTTAATTTGTAAAAGAATAGGTGCTAGGGCCCAACGTGTTGCTCAGAAGCCAGTGCCTGAAGCCATCAAAGGCTGCCAAGTCATGATTCCACCGTATGCCTCTTTCATCAAACACCAAGTACTCCCTGCCCCTTTTCCTCATTCTTGACGGTTCTTCCAAATTTTACCCTTGTATGTTTTTCTCTCTCTTGCTCTGGGTCAAAGTCTGATAGGAGAATTGAGTGCTGGTCCACAAAAATGAGAGCCACTGTGACTCACCTGCAACCACTGACTCAAAATGAAGCACTGGCAGGTCTGCAGAATTGTGGATTTAGGTGTGTTAAACATCACTGCAATTCAGAAATAAATGTACTGCATGAGAGTGCATAATCATTTTCCAGCATTGTATATTCTTAATTATGCACTTCTAAAAAATTGAGATGTCTAGTAAACATGCCATTTGTCCTTGTGCCTCAAATAGCTATTTTCGAAACTAGGCACTTAAAGAATTCTGAGAGCCAATCTTCGGTTCTTAAAGAGGAAAGGTTTGATTTGAAATTGCATTCTGTGACAGCTCTAATGCATCTCTTTCTGAGCTCATAGAGTAAACTGAAATGCAGCAGAAAAAGATGGCTCTCGCCTATTTGCCTATCTGAATCTCAAGGTCATCAGATGAATCTTGGATATATTAGGACCCAGATGCACTCTCGGCTATTTGTAATGTGCTGTGAATCCTCTTTGATAATTGTTGCTTATCAATATTTCTACTCTGGTTTAAATGCTATTAAGGCCAGTTCTATAGAGGAATAGAAGGCGTTTAATGACCTGGGAGCTGACGATACAACTTGTCCACTTTGACAGGAACAAGAGGTAAGGAAAATGTCAAAGTGCCCCCCAGCGAATTTCAGTTTAAACGTAGGCATCCATGAGCTAATTAAACTTAGTGTTTCAAGAAGGAAAAAGGCCCTTTGAGAGAGGACCACATACTTGGGGGATGAACTTTAATTGCCTTATGAATGCCATTTCCTGGCTGCCTGGCTGTACAGTCCATGGATTTATGCTGGATTTGTAAATTTCACACCAAGTGCAGTCTTTTGCCAAACTCAAAAAAGGCACCAGAAAAGGGATAAGTCAGCAATGCTATAGAAAGCACTTGACTTGCATACGAATTCATTACTGGCAATGAGTCAATCAATCAGTCACTTGGTATCCTTTATATGACGTCACTGAGTCCAGAGGTAGTCATGGTGACACCTGATAGAAACAGCCCCGTCGATTTCAGTGCTATATCTTTTAATGACATTGCAAGGTCTTTGTGAAAAATGCATAATGCCACCTCTTCACTATCCCTAACAAGTGTAAGAAAATTCGGCTCTATTTATGTATTTTGCAGCAATCTCTATTGAAGATCTAAGAAATCAAGGAGCATTTAGAACTGATGGTTTATTTGCTATTGCACCAAGAGGAAATGAAGAAATCATTTAAATGCAAAATAACAACTAAAATACCTGTCAAACTGTTTATATTCTGAGTACAATATTTAGGCATCACTCACATCCTGACAGTAAAGCAAACATATCTTTAATTGGTTGCATTACAATTTTAGATTTAACTTTACGGTTACTTCAGGGAAAGCTCAAGCGTGTTACTTTAAATTTTCTGTTTTATTGTCTTTATCCTGTGTAACTTCTCGGTTGGTTTCTCCAATAACAACCAAAACTCCCAAGCACCTCAAAAGGCACTATATCCATTGGAAAGATCAACTGAAATGAAGCAGCAAAACACACACACGGAGGCTGATGTTTCTTTCTCCTTTATGTGTGTTGCATTCAGAGTCCAACAATGTCTAGACCAAGAAGACTTGGACTGGCTGCTTAAACACAATTATGGCACCTTATACTACATTATACAGGAACCCGACTGATACAACACGTTACTGAGTTATAATAGTCATCACCCTCGTGCATTGAGAGATCATTTGCCATTGGGCAGGTTGTGCGCCTTCGTAAAAGAGTTGCCTGTGTAAGGAAGACTTCTTTAAGGAAACAGAATTTCTCAAAAACTCCTGGATAAGGGTTACTCTAAGAAAAGTATCTCCAGAGTGATTAAATGTGCATGGTTTTTCTCTAAAGAGAGTCTACTCATGCCTAGACAGAGGGAGGAACAGTGCAATCCAGCTGTGGTGGTTAGCACATTTTCACCAGTCAGTAGCGATGTATCATTAAGCCCTTATTCCGGGATGGAGATGAGGGAGCTCCAATATTTGTCTTTAGAAGGAACAAAAACATAAGGGATTTTGTGATAAAGGCACATAAGGAAATCAGTAACAGAAGTGACATTAGATCAATTTGGGGCCTCCCAGATGATCTGGGCCACTATAGAGGCGGAGGTTGTATTGTTTGTAAATTCACTTCAGACACCAAAACTTTGGTGATCAACAACAGAACATTTGAATTATGTGTTTTTTTCCAATTGCAATACATGTCATTTATGTAATCAAATTCCCTTGCTTGAAGATATATGTGGGACAGACCGCCCAAATGGTAAAGCATTGAATTTCACAACACAGAAGCCGCATAAGCTGCAAAACTGAAGGTGCGCCATTGGTGAGACACTTCATCGAACAAGAGCACGTGGAAAATGACATCTACTGATAGGTGGTTAAAGTAGTAACACTAGACCGTAGAGGTGGTGATATCTCGACCTTGCTGGATTTGGAAGGAATGCAAGTGGATGTATGTTTTGGAAGAAAACAACTAGTGGCTTAACCGACATTAATGACATGTGAAGGCTCTCTATTATGCGCAGTCATTGGTACAATTTCTGGATTGGCTTAATCTTTGCGATGATAATATACATTTCACCAGCAACTGTAGCAGCAAACAGGTCGAATTTTGGATGTGATCATTATAGATACGGCAGGATCACCTTTTAGGTGGCGCACTGTCAGTTTGATTCCTGAGGGCTTCTTTGCCTCTGCGCCCACATCAGTAATACAGCATGAACGCAGAGGCAAAGGTATTCCCTCATTTGCATGGGGCACACCCCCATGCAAATGAGGGAACACCCCCTTGAAGATAATGCTGGCACTTTATGTGCACCGGTGCTATTGGTATTACAGAAGGGGCAGCACAAGCGTCTGCAGCCCCTTCTGTAATACCAAAGTGCCCCGGGGGCACGCAAAGCGGGCGTGAACGCCCGTTGCGCCCCTGAGGCACATAATGTTATACGGCCCCAGGTTAAAAAGTTGAGGTATAAGTTAATGTGTTTGAAATTTGATGTAGGTGCTTGCTTATAGCATGTAATTTGCATATGCTCATACAGTAAACCAGGCACTTACAGACCCAGATACACTCCTACAAAAGCGCTCATGTACCCATCACACATATAGCCAGACAGTAACTGCCAAACTCACAGACACAGCCATAAGACCATTCACACACTCATTTACTTACCTGTACGTCCAAGTCTGAGTACTAGTTTGCGCTTACAGTCTGGGAGGAGATGCACAGAATGCAGTCTGAACCACAGGAAGAGTTTTAAGAGGACTACTTCAGCACTCTTGAGAAGGGTGAACCCTGATTATAGTTGACCTTAGAATCAAGGCCGCTAAGGGTACTGGCTCTGAGAAGGAGGGAAAGGAGTAGAGAAATGACTGGGTAAAGATTCCAGAGGAGAGAGGGTATCCCCCACAGAGAGAGAGAGTTCCCTACTGGATTCGATGCAGTCCCTTGAGGAGGTCAAGGACAGACAGGCTGAGAGGGACCTGAGGCTGCAACTGGTCCACGTGGCTGCTGAGGAGAGAAAAGCTGAGGCTGAGAGAGCCTTGGAGGAGAAAATGGCCTTGCTGGCTCATTAAGTGACTGTACAGGAGGTGGACTTGAAGGCCCAATGGTTGTTAGAGTCTAGCAAAACTAGTGGGAGCAGAACTACTGTGTCCAATGCAGAACAAAGAATCCATATACCTAGAGACTTGGTTCCTGACTATAAGGAGGGGGGTGATATAGGCAGGTTGTTTAGCGCATATGAAGTAGCTTTAGAAGTAGTGAGGATCTCTGAGGAAGATTGGGGAGGTGGCCTTTAGAGTTATATTAATGGTGATGGAAGGGACGCCCTAGTGGCCCTAGAGAAGGGGAAGAGGTTGAGGTATCCCATTACGAAGGAGGCCCTTGTCAGTAAATATGAATTCACCCCAGAAGAGTGTTAAATTACAGGGGCAGTCAGAAAGTGTGTCATTAGTC
This sequence comes from Calotriton arnoldi, assembly GCA_963921515.1. Taxonomy (NCBI): domain Eukaryota; kingdom Metazoa; phylum Chordata; class Amphibia; order Caudata; family Salamandridae; genus Calotriton; species Calotriton arnoldi. The sequence goes on from CAWUFW010001277.1 coordinate 2,001,978, forward strand.
CTGGGATTTTGTGGGATACTTTTGACATGCTTGAAAAAAGCACTGTTGTTTTTTAAGAAGCTGTTTCTAACAGTTTTATACTTTTTCTCTTTTTTGAAAGAGAACTGGGAAGAAAGAACTGGCTTTAGACTGCGAGAAACATGAAGGTACAACGGGGAGAAAACAATTAAATATTTCTGTTGACACTATTTTGGAAATGAATCTGAATGGAATGGAAGTACTTCCTGCTTTATGCTTTTTTTACTCAGTGTCTTTTGGAACGGTACATGTCATATACTGTTCTATGAAAGAAAGAACAGAGTCATCTGTGTCTGTTCCAAATGTAGGTGCATCTTTCACCCACAACAGCATATGATTATGAGGAGCACCTCTCGCTTGGTACTCTTTTTTCATAAAAGAAGCAGTAATTTCTTGAAGAAGTGGATTTGTTTTGCTGCACAGGACAGCATACTTTCAAATCTGTGCTTAAATTACCTGCCAACATTTGCCGGATCCAAAGAGCAAAGTTCTCCTGGTGTCTTAAATTTGATGACTTTAATGTTACAGTTTGTTTGTGTGAAAAAGTTATGTAAATCATCCCATATATATTCTGCACAGCTCAGAGTTAGAAACCAAGTTTTGGGGGGTTTTGCAAAATATTTATAATTGTTTTTTCCCCACTGTTCATTGATGATTGTTTCAACAGAGCATCACTTTTCATGTATGAGTATAAAACCTGAGGACACTAAAAGGGGAAGACATTTGCACGGTGAGAAACATGTGGCATTTTGGACAGTGAGTAAGTATCTCACTTACATTTTTGAAAGTAGGTGCTATTATAATGACTGCAGCTGGTGGTGGTTCTCCCAAGAGTACTGTACAGGTGGACAGTCCTGCTGCACCTATTTTGTCATGCATGATTTAGTTGTGGCCCCTTTCTGGAATTGTTTTTAAGTGCTTCCACGTGTAAATAATGCTTTGTAGTGCCCCTGGATAACTGCTTGCTGCAAGTATTGCAGTACAGATATTTATCTATAACCTTTTTTTCCGTTGATGGTATTGTAAGATGTTTCAAAACATCACTTTGTTTTGAGCTTCCTGAAGTACTTGTGAACAAAAGTGTATTTGTAAATAGTTAAATAAGTTATGTTACGGTTATTTGTTAATTGTTTGGTTTAAATTGTTTTGTAATGTGTTACTAAAATATATTTGTAAAGTTATAAAAATGTATATTATTAATTTTAGTTATAGGTCACAAAAACATCCACACAGGTACTCATACATGAACTTGCACACTTATAGAGTCATTAACACATGCACTGTCACACCCACACATACACTCATACAGCCATTCAAAATGCTATACAGTCAGTCACACACCCATTTACACATGGAAACTGCTACTTAGATAGACTAATATACCCATGCCCCGACTCAAGCACTCACACAGTAACTTGCACACCTATGCACACCAATACAGTAACTCATACACCCAGTTGTATACTGATACGTCCACTCCTACACCAAAACACAGCCACCAATACAGCTACTCTCATACCCAGTCATACACTGATAAAACTACAGAAAGACTGACACATTCATGCACAGATCAAGGCAGCCTCTGACACACCCAGGCACTCACCAATACAGCCATTGACAGACCCAGGCTCACATTTATACAACCTCTGACACACCTGTGGACACACTGATACAATCACTGACATACCCGGACACACACTGACACAATAACTGATACACCCAGCCACCCTCCGATACAGAAACTGACACACCCAGGCACATACTCATACAGGCAATGACACTCCCAGTCATATATTTATACAGCCGCTTAGACATTCAGGTAAACAATGATACAGCATCTCAAACACCCATATACATACTGATACAGCCAGTTACACATGCAACCACACACTAATACAGACACTAACACAGCCTGCAAACACTAATGCATCCAATAACACACTCCAAAGACACACTGACACATACACTTAGGTGCTTCCACATAGAACTTATGCCATGTGAATACTTTTTTGCGGTGCCTCTGGATAACTGCTTGCCGCAAGTATTGCACTGCACATATTTTGCTGTTACCTTCTTTTTCCCAGAAGGTATAGTAAAGTGCTTCCACACATCACTTTCTTTTCTGCAAGGCCGATGTAGTTTCAGCACTGGTTCTCAATCCTCCTTCTCAAGACTTCACTAGAGAAGTAACTGCTTTTGGATATGGTGTTTCATGTGCAAGGATGGGGTCTTAATGTATTCAATCAGAGGGCAGGATTTGGGTGCATATTCTAGTGAATTCGCAAACCCGGTCCATAAATACGTGGATTTGCAAAACTGCTAAATGGGTAACTTTTAAAAAAAACAGATGTAAGATGGTTTATATATACTTGTAAGTATGTTCACACTGATGTCATTAATGACAATGGAGGGGTGTACATATGCATGTGATTTATCAAATTTTCGATGAATCCCTGAATTTAGAGTAGCAGATTTGTTCCAATCATGTGATTGGGAGTAAAAACTATAGAGTAGTAGTCAATCTATGTTTGCGGATCCGCGAAGGTACCGCAATACCACAAAAATATATATTTTTAAATAAAATTGGTTTAATTACATTAAAAAAACTTTATTTACTTTACATTTACTACAAATGTGATTTTTATGTTTTTAAACATAAAAGTATATTTATAAAAAAAGTGTCTACAGTACAAGTAAAAACTAAATTAGAAATAAAAATAAATTGTAATACACTTAGTATTAAAAATAAACCCCACAAATTAACTAAAAACTAAACATTAGAGGGACATAATACTTTAGAAATGGAATTTGAAGAACCTTTGAAATTTACTGAAAAAAACCCAAAGGTTACAGGGACGTTGAAGTTAGGAAATAGTAATTAAAAACCTTAGAAATTCAATGGAAAAACAAAGGTTGCAGGGACGTTATAATTAGGGTCAGATTTCACTCATACAAAACCATAGAAATTCAGCAGTTACAGTTGCCTGAGCTAACTATAACTTACGCCATCGCAATGCACTGCTTATGACCTTATATATTGCAGCACTCATGACTCCGAAAATGACAAATTGCTGAATTAGGCAAACATCATGGAATTGAAGATAGAATAACTAGGCAGGCTTGCACATGGAACATACACCTCGGGGTATTGTACTTAATACTATCCTGCAAGAATTCGATCTAACATCCGTCATGAATAAGCTGCCCCTGGGGAAAACCGACATCACCCCCACTTTTATCGGGAGAGGGTGTGAGACTATTATTGATTTTGTCTTTGTTTCTACACCTTTTTATTCCCTGATCACGGATTTCTTAGTTAAGGCGAGTGTATATAGTGACCATAATCCCATTTGTGTCTCAACAGGATGGTCTCGAGTATACAGAAATACTAAGGAGGGGTCAGGAGTTCCTTTAAAAGAGGTGGAAGCGGGGAGGAGACAAAAGTGGGGGCAAATTGTCCCAGAGCAACTTCATGAGTTTCTTGACTCGCAATGGACAAGAATGACAGTGAGGGAAAGTATAGGGGCTGAAGAAGGGCAACAAGGGAGAAAGAAGAGGAAATGAGAGCATCATTTCTATTTGTCTGCTTCATGTTGTGTGGGTGCAGTGCATCAGAATGTGTGGTCTGATCACCGGCAGTTCCGTAGGCTTCTGAAGACCACATTGTTTTAATCTGCTCTTTTTCTCTGGTCAACTTAAGCAGTTCGCTAGCGCGGAGATACCCCTTGGGGGGTGATTCAGGCGCTTTATAAATCATAAATCAAATCGAATCAAATGTGCCAGTCAGAATGGAGATGAAAGAGTGGTCCCCCCTCCCCAGCAGCCTTTTTAGGCTTGACTCAACATCAGACACCTCCTTGGTGGTGGATGCCATGTTCAATTCATAATATTAACAATAATGGCAATAAGAAACATTATAGTTATAATAATACTACTACCACCAATACTACTACTACCACTACAACTACTAGTACTACTAATAATATTAATAATATCACAGGATAAAAATGAAATGATCATTATTATCATTATAATTGTTATTATCACTACCACTACATGTTTCCCTCCAGTGTATATAACATCCCAGCAACCTTCTAATGGTGTTTTATGTAACGTGTTGCTTATGTTATTTGTTGTTCCTAACATCCACACTCCTGTTCTTCCTGTTCTTAATGACATTTACTCTTCACCATCTACTACGCAAAGGTCATAGTTTCTCTTTATGATGCTCAGACCACCCAGAGCTATGGGAAGGAGTGTTTGTGCAATGAAATGTCAAACAAACAGCTATAGGCTTATATCAAAGGTTGAGGGGAAAACAAGGCTCTGCTTCCTGTGGGCACTTTCAGTCGTGGTCTTTCAGGTGCAATGATGTCCTTAAACTTATTAAAATGATTGCATCACTAATTCACTAATCCAGAGGTTTACAGCCCCGCTGCAGACCTCTCTTCAGTGTGCACAAGATATCTCCTGCGTTTGTCTAATCGTCAGTGACTACTGTGTTTTCTCCTGTCAATCAATCACATGTCCTGCCACCACTCAACCAGAGAATAACTATCAGAGACATTTAGCCGAACCAGATCAAACACGCGATGTCTCCTTTGGTGCATGAGGTGTATCGACTGGCTCTGTACTGTACACGTGGGGTCTCTGTGCATCATGATGAATTCATTATGAACTTTGTCCCAAGCAATCCCTGATTCCTGATCCAAGCCCTAGTTTGTTCAGTGTGTCCGAATGATCACATAAGGATCGCCTGCTGGGTTAGTGACATCAGTACTGACTTATGCTGTACTGTACCATGATAAACCCTCTACAGTAGCGGTCTTCAAAGTTTGGGAACCTGAACTGATTCCATCACAAGGTTCTAGGAGGGAGTCAGGCTCTGGCCTAGAGGAGAGTTTATCATAGCCCCAGGGAAAAGCGATGTTTCTAAAACAGCGATGTGCTTTTAGTGAAGACAAAAAACAGAGTGGCCACTCTGTACTGGGCCATTAGTGATGTAATTTTTCACTCACTTCCTGGCTAGAACTAGGTGTCAAAGTGAGGGGGGGGGTGGATGGGTCCAATTCACCCTCAATGTTCCACTCCCAGAATCCCACTTTTAAGGAGTCCTGGCTCCCGCTGATATGTTGGCAGTCATATATTGAGTGCATTCTTAAAAGGGATAACTGAACATAACTGCAATGTAAGGATTGACATATTTTTTCAGAGGTGCAAATTTTGTAGAATAATTGTTGGACTTGGCCCTTTTTGCAGGGTCATCCCTGAACTTTTTGCCTTCCTCCTGTATTTTCTCTGACCTGTTTTATGACTCTGGGCACTTTACCACTGCTGATCAGTGCTAAAGTGCATATGCTCTCCCTATTGTAAATTGATGTGTTGATTAGTGACTCCATGATTGGGTTATTTGATTTACTTGTCAGACCCTAGTACAGTGCACCATGGGTGCCCAGGGCTTGTAAATCAAATGATGCTGGTGGGCTTGCAGCACTGGTTGTGCCACCCACAGAAGCAGCTTGTAAAGTGTGACTCAGGCCTGCCATTGCAGAGCCTGTGTGCAGTCTGTGACTGCCATGTCGACTTGGCAAGTGCACCCCCTTGCCAGTCCCTAAACCTTCCCTTATCTTCATATCAGACACCCCTAAGGTAGGCCCAAGGGCAGGGTGCATTGTAAGTATAAGGTAGGACATGCCCTGGTGTGTGTGGCATGTCCTAATAGTGAATTACAGCCATTTTCGTTTTTCACTATTGCAAGGCTACCTGTTCCCCATAGGCCAGAATGGGCAGTTTGAATGTTACACCTTATAATCCTAACTGACCCAGGGAACATGGTAGAAAAACGAATTTAGTATGCCTGAACTCAGAATGATAAAATACATATTTTAGTGAAGTTGGTTTTAACATTCTGTGTTTGAAAATACCACTTTTAGAAAGTAGGTATTTTCTTGCCTAACCAACCAGCTGCCTCTGCTCAGGTTGTGTATTGTATGTCTGGGTTTGTGAGTGACAGGGGCTGGGGGATTCCAGGAGGCAGGGTGAGTCAGCACTAGGCTGAATAGGTCTGCCTGAAGGAGGATGGGTGGGAGGAGTTGCACCTGGGTCTGAATAGGGCTGTGCCTGCCTTCCACAATGCTGGCTCCACCTCCTGCCGGGCGTCTGATGGCTCTGCCCTCACTCTCAAAGGAAAGAAGGAGTCATGTACACAAAGTGCTCCAAGACTGACCAGAACTGGTTTGGACTAGGCATGGGCCTCTCTGCCTTCAGAGAACAAAGGATTTCTGTGTATAAATACTGGGGCCCAGACCCCATGAAATTAGATCACTTCTGGGAAATCAAGAAACCTGTTGCCAAGGAGAAGAACCGGAGAAGCTGAAGGGGGAGTACTGCCCCTGTGCTGTTTTGCTGATTGGGGTTGGCCTGCAGTGGTTGCTTTCTGCCAAGGACAGGAGAAAAGACTTTGCTGTGCTTATCATCTTGAAGAAGAGAATCTCCAAGGGCTTGAACTGAGCTTGCCTCCTGCCTGAAGTCACAGGGACACAAAGACTTCACCCCTTCTGTTTGCCTGCATCTGGAACTGCTGTTTTAGCTGCTAACAGAGGGAAATTGCAACACTGACGCCGGCGAGCGACGCCATAACCTGCACCGAAGCCGTGGGCACCGCTCGTGAAGAGCACGATGCACCGCCCCGACTTGCACCGTAGGCCCGACGCCTGCCGACGCCGTGCGACATCGACTCCGAAGCCGTCATCGAGGCCGCTGCTTGCACTGGAGCCGAGGACACCGCTCGTGACGCTCACGACGCACCGTCCCGACTCGCACCGCAGCCCCGACTTCACCGACGCCAGGGCTTCATCATCGCGGAGCCGATCCTCGACGTGGGTGACCCCGAATCCATCGACGCCGCACCATCGTAAGGAACCGACGCCTCGCCGCCATCCGTGACGTCACCTCCCGACACAGTAAGGAACCGACGCCTCACCTCCCCTGCGCTGCAGTAAGGAACCGAGACATCACCTCCTCTGGGGTCGGAAGGAACCGACGCCGCCGGCGCCAACGAAGCATCACCTCCCGACGCCGTGCACCGTCTTTGTTTTCATCGAATTCCAGGTACTGTTCTTTGTGGGTCTGCTCGACTCCAGGCCCGACGCCGCGCACCTCGCGGTCGGCGCCGTACTTTGGGATTTCCACCGGTCACGACGTCGTGATAACTCCAAGTGGAGTTATTTGTTGCTACAAGCTTTATTTGATTGACTATCCTATTTTTGAAGATAACGTGAACTGTCTCTATCATTTTTAGTCTATTTTTAGATTACAGTATCGTGGATTTTTCCTATTGAGTCTTGTGTTAAGTCTATATAAAGATTACTTATTTTTACATACAACCTGTGTGGTGTCCATCTGTAGTGTTTTCACTGTATTACTGTATGTGTTCACAAATGCTTTACACACTGCCTCTGTGATAAGCCTGTCTGCTCGTGCCAAGCTACCAGGGGGTGAGCAGGGGTTATTTTAGGAGTGTATCCCCCTTATCATGACTAGAAGCAAGGGTCCCTATTTGGACAAAGGTGCAAACCATTGCCAACTAGAGACCCCCAGTTCTAACAATAATGATGAGGAAATATGTTTGATGTTCAGGGGTGGGGGGGGTCAATGATTTTGTACATAATGGGGACACGGGCGACATAAAAAAGTTAAAAGACCATTCCTTTGCTGTATTACCAAGAAAATACCGGACTTGCACGTATGTGACTTTCGAACCAAACGCCTTTAACCAGCTAGAAAGCCATGCTACTTCAACAGTAGCCTTCCTTTCGCTGTCAGAGTCGTGCTGAACAATGAATCCCCAAGCACAAGAGTGTTTTTCTGATGAGAAATACCTGCTTAGAGTTGAAGACTATGGAAGAAAGGAGCTGTGTCATGTATAATGCATGTGCTGTGGCATATTTAATTTTGATGATGTCAGCACTAATGGCCCGTGGGCTTTGAGAAGGCGCATCCGCACAGCGGAGGGCACGCAGCAGCTGTGATTTTTATAGTTTTGGAAAACAGAAAAAATGACTTTCCACGAATATAACAACAAAACATTGTATCTTGGAAATGCAGTGTACTGATCGCTTCTGGCAGAAGTTTGCGTTAAACAAGTCAGGTTTGTCTATGAGGATAAAAAAGGCAATAAAAGAATAGGAAATGTATTTAACTAAAATATCTTAGAAGTCCTAGCACAAGATCTAGAACCAGCAACACCTCCCACGGAAGCCTGATCCGCCTGGCTGGAGATGGGTAGCAGGCGCTAAAATGCAGTGTCAACAAACCGTAAAATATGTATGCGATTGTGTTACAAAAATACAAAACTAATGTTAGTATAGAAGAATATTGAGAGGCTGCATTATTTGAGACCAATATGTAACGTGAATCAACTATTTAAAAGGAATGTGAGTGCACAAACACTTATATCACAGAGTCAAGGAAAACCGAACACCAGCATAATGTAAGAGGCACAAACATGCAACCTTCGGGAAAGTTGTTTGGTGCTATTTCTCAAAATCTGAATGGGCTACCTGGACACAACTATAATGCTCCCAGACTCATTAATGCACATACAAATGAGAAGTGTTCTTGGCAAATGCACATCAGCAGGTTAATCAAGGGCCAACTTCCGACCTGCCAACTCACACAGTGCCACCGTGTGTCACACGATCTCTGCCTGCTCACTTCACACGGTCATCTGGTGAAGAGCAGTTTTCACACACTGGAGCACAAGTTGAGCTGAAAGCACCTGCATGGTATGGGCTTCCATCTCCAGTAGGGAGACCTTGGCACTTTTGAAATCCATTAAGAATTTCCCAACCTCCACGGCTCACTCACGGTAGGTGGTACCTTTTGTGTTTTTGGCAAGAGGAAGGAATTGTCATTTCCTGTCTAAGCTCTGTCCCGCTCATATCCCTTCATACCAGCTCAGACAGTAATGCCCTGAAAGCTTTACTTCCATTTCCAGGTCACGACCCGTCCGAATCTCTTTCGACTTCTCTCACATGTGGTGAAAACAGTTTGCACGTTCTGAAGTCTGAAGTTCACCTCGACTAAGATGTCCCTGCTTAGAATACCAATGAATACAATGCTCGTTGGCAAGCTGGCCTTCATTAAGTTGTTTATCGAAAAGATGCATATGTTCAAATGAGTCATAGGAATTTTGCCAATGGCTCAGTCATTGCATTTAGAACCAATTTATAATGAAAAAACCTCCCATGTGACCTTCAATACTTTAATACTCGCTAATATATAGCATAACAATGGGTCATTGACTCATGATTTCTCCACACAAAGACATAAGTTTCATAAAAAACTCTTTTTATTATTATTTCATTTCATTATTCACTTGTTAAAAGCAATCATATAACAATCTTGGCTTATATTGTCACATTACATTTGAACACTGTTATTTCTTTACAATGCATCAACAAGTTTCACTAATACGTTTCCTTATCAAGATCACAATCTGTGCAAAAAACACATGATCTATACACAGCCAAATTTATTTTGATGAGTAGTAAGTCTCATAAGGCTAGCATGAATTTTACTGGACAAACCTTTCTACCCCACACTAACACCTCATTCATATATTACACACTCATATCACTGACACATACTACACACATTCATACTCCCCAGTACGGCATAGCACACACAGATGAAAACAAATCCGGCGGAAACATCAGCCCTCCAATGCTATGCTGATAGCTAGGGCATCAAACTCTCAGGTCGACGTACGTTTCAATGGACACGAAATTTTGCTTCCATCTTCATCAGGACCTATCGTTTTTTATATTATTTTTTCTTTTTTTCGAAGGTGAAACGTGGGAATTCTAAAAACAATTTACTGTTGTTTCTTGCTAAATTTTAGTTACACTCCAGCCGGAGAAATAACAGGCCCTAAGCCTTTAGAGGTTACATGGGGTATCTGCAGTCATTAACTCGTTTTTAATATCTAAGCACATCGTTTTTATAATGTGTGTGCAATTCTGATTTCGCAATTCCGCTCAGTGTGTTCTGATTACTTCAATGTAGAGACAAGCTGGATCCGTGGAGAGCAACGAAAAGCGCCACGCCACATGATCCGTAATAGAGTATCATGATGAAATGAAATGATACTATTAGAGTGACCAGAGGTCCAGGACATCACATTACTCTATCAAAAAAGACTAATTATATCAGAGAAAAAGAAGAACTCTAAGATCACGGATCCAGCTTGTCTCTACATTGAAGTAATCAGAACATACTGAGCGGAATTGCGAAATCAGAATTGCACACACATTATAAAAACGATGTGCTTAAATATTAAAAACGAGTTAATGACTGCAGATACCCCAAGTAACCTCTAAAGGCTTAGGGTCTGATATTTCTCCGGCTGGAGTGTAACTAAAATTTAGCAAGAAACAGCAGTAAATTGTTTTTAGAAGTCCCACGTTTCACCTTCGAAAAAAAGAAAAAATAATATAAAAAACGATAGGTCCTGATGAAGATGGAAGCAAAGTTTCGTGTCCATTGAAACGTACGTCGACCTGAGAGTTTGATGCCCTAGCTATCAGCATAGCATTGGAGGGCTGATGTTTCCGCCGGATTTGTTTTCATCTGTGTGTGCTATGCCGTACTGGGGAGTATGAATGTGTGTAGTATGTGTCAGTGATATGAGTGTGTAATATATGAATGAGGTGTTAGTGTGGGATAGAAGGTTTGTCCAGTAAAATTCATGCTAGCCTTATGAGGAAGAAGACTTACTACTCATCAAAATAAATTTGGCTGTGTATAGATCATGGGTTTTTTGCACAGATTGTGATCTTGATAAGGAAACGTATTAGTGAAACTTGTTGATGCATTGTAAAGAAATAACAGTGTTCAAATGTAATGTGACAATCTAAGCCAAGATTGTTATATGATTGCTTTTAACAAGTGAATAATGAAATGAAATGAAATAATAATAAAAAGAGTTTTTAATGAATCATATCTTTGTGTGGAGAAATCATGAGTCAATGACCCATTGTTATGCTATATATTAGCGAGTATTAAAGTATTGAAGGTCACGTGGGAGGTTTTTTCATTATAAATTGGTTCATTTCCCCCTTACTCCCTGACCATATGAGTTTAGCTCTCTAGGGGGGCGCTTTCTTCAGATAGTAAGTTCAGTCATTGCATTTAGCCCTGGGCATCTTGCCTATGAATACGGAAGAAAATGCTTAACCTTTAGCTGGAGAAAGAAATGTGTGTCAAAGAAATGATTCTTAATACTGGCCAAATATTGATGTTAGGCAGGAAAATATCCTCTATTTGAAGAAATAATTGCTAGTATTGTCCTATATGAGAGTAGCAAAAAGAGGCAGCTATGGTCTTTTAAAATGTCTTCCAGGCCTTTCACAAAGAGTCTTACTTGTGTAATATTAGCTTAGTTATTGTGAATGAAAAAAACCAAACAAACAGAGCTATCGGCACTGACCAACCGGAAACAGTAACACGGAAATATACAGAAGACCCAGGTGCGGAAAGGATCTCTTCACAGAGTCTTCAAACTTTCTCTCCAGATATGTCACAACAACTTTGATCATTTCTCTATGCCAATCTATGCCGAATAAGTGTCATCTTATTCTTTTTAACAATGGTTAAGGATATCTACCTAGTAAGATTTCTTAGACATATTATTCATTTAAAAGGTTCGCAATGGTCTCAGATTTTTTTCTTTCGTGATTACTAATTATGTACATATATTATGCACTCTGCTCTGCTAGGGGTTCTGGTAAATTCTTCCATAATTTATATTGCTGGACTCTACTACAGGATAGGACTTTTCATTCATTCATCATTCAAAGGCCGTGAAGATTACTTACAATTCTTATTGAATATTGATTATCGTATAAGAAATATACGTATACGTGATTTCAGGTTTACAAGAGGCACAAGGCACACACACATCAAATCGATTCACGAAAAAACATGAAAAAAGCCACAAATCTATGTATCACAGCCCTCTCCCCCCACACCCAATTTGCAATTAATTCTAACTTCCTGGAAATTCAAAAAATATGAAAAGACAAAAATAAAATCTTCTGAGATTCTCATGAATGCTCCTACTGTACAGTACACTATACTCTTGCATGAATCACAACGAAGAACCCATAGGTTTTATATATCGCAGCATGCTCGTTAACACGTACGTGACTTATTTTTTATGCACATGGAAATATATTTTTTCATGTTGAGAAATCACGTACCCTACACATCAAAAAAAAAAAAAAAATGAGACTGGCAAGGTTTTCTTTTTTTTGCCTGTCGTCTTTTTTAGGTGTCAAGAATAAGTATGCAAATTAGCTGTGCGTTGCATTTTGGGTGTACACTGCCTTCCAATATTCATCCTTATTATTGTACCCTATCAATACCCCATGATCCCACCTTTAACCATTAGTTCACGACTGCATGAAAGCCACCTTACTTACAGATTTTATACAGCCATAAGTGAAATTTGTATTCAGAAATATCAGGATTTGAAAATTCACAGTTAATTCCCTTTGTTGTACAGCTGTATGCACAAAAGATTTGTGAATTTGTCCCAATTCTATGTTGTATTTTAACTGCATGATGAACGGAAGTACAATTAAGATGAAATGAGGCATGCATAGCACACAATAGCATCGACAGTTCTCCCACTGGGTGATATGTCTTCCTACATAAGTATTTCTTGCACAATAGCTCACTGAAATCAAGAGAAATATTTGCCTGATGTAAATTAGCTTTCCTCACAATGCAGTGATAGAGTGTGACAATTAGCTACTGTCTCGCATAATGAATTGAATATCTCTGGAAAAGACATGTGCATGTGCATTGTCATTAAAAATTAAATAAGAGATTTAGAGTAAGTCCTCGAAAACAGGCTGTCATTTGTCACACAGCCCCTCGCTTTGAGTGAAAACCTGTCTTTAAATAGTAATATAATTTATGTTGCCACTTACATCAATATATCAGAGATTCTAAGACTGAAGGTGAGAAGAAAGAAGGAAGACAAATTATCCGATTTATGTTACATTGTCATAGACCAATAAAAGTTCCTTAGCGTCTCGAAAAGTAGCTTATTATGTTTTTTCTGTCATTACCATAAACTATTTTTTCTCAAGTCATGAACTGATTGTGGATTACAGTAAACTTTATGAAAAATGATTCAAGAGGAACTTTTCACATTCTTACATGTTTTGTCTCACGCCCTGGTTCTGTACTATTTTGACCTCTGTATCCTTTGCACTGTGAAAGTTAACATTTCCACTAACCTTTCTGTTATTTCACCCGGCATTTGTATATCACACAGTTGCCATTGATGTGGCATTGAGTCACTGTAACTGGAATGATTGCAGGCAGACCTGTCTGTGTGGTTGGAGAAATGTGTGGTTTTAGTATGACCTAGCTCTAGCTAAGAAATGTTGGCGGGGGTCCTGCCACGTGGGCTGATCAAGTCAAGGTGAGCCTGATGCGCCTAGAATGTGGATAAAGGTATGTGAGAGGAAAAAGGATGCTTATTGCAGTATTAATTTCTTTGTAACTGATTTGGAGAGCAGTACCATTGCTCGCTGTGTTATCTTCTCGTCATGGTGGCAGTTTGGCCCGAAGGAAATGCAACACTATCTATGTCTACCCAGAAGCACTAAAGCCACAACAGAGGAAGTCTGGAGACACTTCAAAAGAGGGAGTCTATGAATTGTTCCCAGAAGTATGTACGTATGTTTGCATATATGTAAGTGTGTGTATGGTATTTCTATGGTGCAAACCTAGCCTAAAGGCAGCAGAGCACTGTAAATGGTCAAAGGCATGCTTACAGTTGGCGAGTAATCAATCAATCAATCAATCAGGTCACTTATAAAGCGCACTACATACCCGCGAGGGTCTCAAGGCGCTGGGGGAAGAGGGGGGGGGGTGCTGCTACTGATCGAAGAGCCAGGTCTTGAGGAGTCTTCTGAAGGCCAGTAGGTCTTGGGTCTGCCGAAGGTTGGTGGGGAGGGTGTTCCAGGTCTTGGCGGCGAGGTGGGAGAAGGATCTGCCGCCGGCGGTCGTTTTCCGGATGCGGGGGCCTGTGGCGAGGGCGAGGCTGGTGGAGCGGAGCTGGCGGGTGGGGGTGTAGAAGCTGAGTCGTCTGTTGAGGTAGGCTGGTCCGGAGTTGTGGAGTGCTTTGTGTGCGTGGGTGAGGAGCTTGAAGGTTATCCTCTTGTTGACAGGGAGCAAGTGCAGGTCTCTCAGGTGGGGTGTGATGTGGCTGCGGCGGGGGATGTCGAGGATAAGACGTGCAGAGGCGTTCTGGATGCGTTGCAGCCGTCTCAGGAGCTTAGCCGTCGTTCCTGCGTAGAGGGCGTTTCCGTAGTCCAGCCTGCTGGTGACGAGGGCCTGGGTGACTGTTTTTCTTGTTTCGGTGGGGATCCACTTGAAGATCCTGCGGAGCATTCGGAGGGTGTTGAAGCAGGATGAGGAAACGGCGTTGACCTGCTTAGTCATGGAGAGGGTGGGGTCGAGGATGACCCCTAGGTTGCGTGCATGGTCGGTGGGTGTCGGGGCTGTTCCCAGTGATGTCGGCCACCAGGAGTCGTCCCAGGCTGAAGGGTTGGAACCAAGGATGAGGACCTCCGTCTTGTCCAAGTTCAGCTTCAGGCGGGTGGTCCTCATCCATTCGGCGACGGCCTTCATTCCTTCGTGGAGGTGGGCTTTGGCGGTGTGAGGGTCTTTGGTGAGGGAGAGGATCAGCTGGGTGTCGTTGGCGTAGGAGATGATGTTGAGGTTGTGCCGTCGGGCGACGTGGGCGAGGGTGCCATGTAGATGTTGAACAGCGTCGGGCTGAGGGAGGAGCCTTGGGGTACGCCGCAGATGATCTTGGTGGCCTTGGATCGGAAGGGGGCGAGGCGGACGCTTTGAGTTCTGCCGGAAAGGAAGGATGTGGTCCAGTCCAGGGCCTTCTCTTGGATCCCGGCGTCGTGAAGGTGTGTTCGTAGTGTGTGGTGGCAGACCGTGTCGAAGGCGGCTGATAGGTCCAGGAGGATGAGGGCTGCTGTTTCTCCGTTAAGTAATAGGAGAGGAAGCTGAGTTGTGTACAATGAATGCACTGTGATGTAGTGTACTTGAAGGGGGTGAGACATCAACTCTTTCCTAAATTGATGCAGCGTTGGAGCAGAAGGGCAGTGGCATTTGAGAGCTGAAGGTGTGTAATAGTTAATATTTAAATCACTGGATTGAAATTAGGTACATGATGGAGAAGAGAGAATCAGTCAAATACAGCAAATAGCAACTGTGCATTTTATGCTCTGTATAAATTACTTTTTACTCCAAGGGTAATTCGTATTAATTCAATTCACTTCATATTTAGAAAGGCCTCTTAGAAAAATAGAAATATCCCTAACTGAATGAGGATCTCATCAACAGATACTCAGTAGTCACAGATAGTAGTCCAGGATTAGAATAAAACATAAAAACTCTGGGAGCGATCCACTCCTTGTGCAGTCATGGGTCCCCGGGGGGCCACCATGTGGACAGAGGGAGTGATTGAAAACTGGTAGCTAATACTCTTAGTGACCACCCAAAAAATGGAACCAAGCGAGATAGAGAGAGAGAGAGACACACAGAGAGAGAGAGAGAGGCAGAGAGAGAGAGAGAGAGAGAGAGAGACCTAATGGAAAGTAGGAAGGAAGAAGCTATGATTTGTTCCAATTGCATAAGGAATGAAGAAGTAGTTTGAGCAATCCAGTTTTATTTGGTTAGTGATGCAAGAATTCAAAAACAGTTCTTTATTTCTGGACTCCATGGGAGAGAGCCCTGTTCTTCTGTAAAATGGTAGGTGCTAGAAATTGAGGTTTCTGGTTGCCAGAAACCTCCAAGCACCCTGTCCAAGCAGGAGCCACAATCATAGTCAGGGTAAGTCAGTTACACAACCTAAATTAACCTGTTCTCACCCTCTAGTACCATGGCACAGAGCAGTCAGGCTTAACTTACATAGCGTAGTGTATTTGTGCACACTTTAATTACAGTAACACAGTGAATATATCACAAAAAGACTCCACACCATTTAGAAAAATAGAGAAAATGTATCTCAGTAAAACAAGCCCAAAACGACAAATATCCAATATGTGGAACTTGAGGTATGAATTTTTTTAAGATTAAACGTGAACCCAGTGCTTAAAAGTCAGTAGCGGTCAAAAGGTTACTTGGGGTCACGAGGGACCGGTGCAAATCCAAAGTTCAGGCCGACTGCGATGGAGGGCAGGGCGACTACAGAACCCTCACAGGGGCAGCTGAAAAAGTGCCTTGTATGGAGCAAAGGAATGACATCCAGCAAACGATGTGGTGGACTTTTCCCCACAGCCGGGTCACTGCAACAAGGATGATCCTCACAGACGGCGTTGAAGATTCAGCGCTGCATCGTCGTCGAGCCTCGCAGTCAGGCCCTGCGTCGTCATCGATTCAGCACTGCGTTGGGGAGCGATGCGTCAATTTTTCTCATGCAGTCAGGTCAATGGACCGTTTTTTGCAGAAAAACAACTGCACGATCCTCTGAGGCCCAGGACTGGAGGGGCACCTCAGGAAAAGTAAAGACTCACAGATGGCAGAGTCCAGCAGAACCAGCAGGTTTGCAAGAAGTCTTTTGTGTCCCTGAGATTCCAGAAAACAGGAGGCAAGCCCTTGGAGTATCTTGGGTTCAAGGATGTAGGGAGCAGGTCCAGTACCTCCCACTCCCAGGCAAGAAGCAGAAGGCAGCAGGTCAACACAGCAGAACAAGTTCCAAAGTGGCAGTCCCTCCTGTAGTACAGCAAGCAGCAGGCCAACACAGCAATGCAGGTAGCAAAGTAGCAGTCCCTCCTACAACACAGCAGCTGTTCTTGCAGGCAGAATGTCCTTGGTTCCAGTTGAGCTCTGATTTGGTGGTGTTAGGGGTCCAGCACTTATACCCAAATGTGCCTTTGAAGTCGGGGAGACATCAAAGAGGCCTTTGAAGATCACAAGGTCCTTGCCTTTCCAGCCCTGGCTGCAGACACTCTACAGAGGGTATGCAGCACTGCCTGGGGAAAGGCCACAGCCCTATTGAGGTGCAAGTGTCAGGTCCTCCCTCCCAATCCACCCCAGGCTGGTGATGAGCCATCAGGATGCAAATGTGCCACCCCTTCTCCCTTTGTGTGACAGTCTAGAGGGAATGAGTGCACAAAGCCCAGATGTCACCCAACCCAGACATACATTCAGAGACAGGAAGAGGCACAGAATGGTTAAAGTAAGAAAATGCCAACTTTCTAAAAGTGGCATTTTCAGGCTCATAGTTTAAAATCCGACTTCACCATAAGTTGTGATTTTAAATTGTGGGTCCAGAGACACTAAACTCTAAATTTCTATCTGCTCCTGGTAGACCTGGCCCTTTCTGCACGGTTATCCCGAAACCTTTTGCCATCCTCCTTTTATTTTTCTGACCCTCTTCTTGCTGACTTTAGGATTCTCAGTGCTAAATTGCTTATGCTCTGTACTATAAACATGGTAATGTTCGCTTATCCACAATTGGCATATTTAATTTGCTTATAAGTCCCTACTAAAGTGCACTACATGTGCCCAGGGCCTTTAAAATAAATTCTATTAGTGGGCTTGCAGCTCACTGAGTAACCCTTTAAACATGGCTCAGGCCTGCCACGGCAGAGGGTGTGTGTGCAGTTTTTAAGCTGCCACTTAGATCTGGCAAGTTAACCTACTTGCCAGGCCCAAAACCTCCCTTTTATTACATGTAAGTCACCCCTAAGGTAGGCCCTAGGTAGCCCCATGGGTGGGGTGCAGTATATTTAAGAATTAAGACATGTACTTTTAAGTTTTACATGTCCTGGTAGTGAAATCCTCTTAAATTCATTTTTTCACTGCTGCAAGGTCTATCTCTCCTGTAGGTTAACATTGGAATTGCCTTAAACAACTTTTCAATGTAATTTCCAATTGGAATCTGTTAGAAGTATGCACCTATGTCAGACACAACCCAACACTCTAGTCAGGGTAAGTTAGATACACACATAAGATAATGTGTGCTCACCCTCTGGCAGCTTGGCGCAGAGCAGGCAGGTTTATCAAAGAGGCAATGTGTAAAGTATTTGTGCAACACCTTAGTAGAGTAACACAGTGAAAGACACCACAAAAAAGACTCCATATCAGTCTTAGTAAAATAAAGATTATTTATTTTGGTAAAATAGAACTCTGCAGCCAGATTCATCCTCGACCTCCCCAAATGGACCCACATCACCTCTCACCTCAAGAAACTCCACTGGCTCCCCGTACAGAAGATATGCCAATTCAAGATGCTGATCCACACCTACAAAGCCCTGCACAACCAAGGATCAGCATACATCAACCACCGCCTGAGCTTCCACCAACCCTCCAGACACCTGCCCTCCACCTCCCTCTCCCTCGCGCACACACCCTGCAACCACCAAAGCAACAGTAGAGGACACTCCTTTTTCTACCTTGCGGCTAAATCCTGGAACAACCTCCCCCTGCACGTCCAGGCTTCCACCGCTCTCCTAGAATTCCAGAAGGCACTCAAGACCTGGCTGTTCCATTAATCCCCTCTGAAGCAGCAAAACCCTGAGCACCTGGATACCCTCACGGGTGATTAGCCACGCTTTACAAATCCTGCTTGATTCGCTCGATGAAGAGTCTTTCCAGAACGGAGTACCTGAGAGCACGCCACCTCCATTGTTCTATCTTGGCCCAGCTGTGATGTGGAATATAACATATGAAACATACTCATCAAGTCTAACTTCCTAGAAGTGAATGAGTTATGTTCAAGATCTTTTAACTTCTTGTAAGTAGAAAATTAGTAATGCATCCCTGGATTACTGACTGCTTTCATTTCTCATTTAGGAAAGGTCTGTCTTTATGGCCTACAACTGGCAGGATCCTCACTGATTTAGCAGAATTACTTTTGCCCTGATTCTCTACTGATGCCAGAGTATAGCTAAAAAAGCATGCTTCCAGACTCTGTTAAGGGAATAGTTTATGCCAGAAAGTTTGCTGTTTGAGTGTGACTTTTTCTTTAAGACTATTTGAGAATTTATAGAATGTTCCATAAAGAACATAGAGGCATATTTATAACGAAGTGACGGTGTGCAGCATTAGCCTTCCTGACCTAATACCGCACTCCACCACTTCAGAAACGCAGGAATGCACCATATTTACAACACTATGGTGCAGCCCTGCATTTCCCCTTGCACTGGCGCTAAACTTAGCAGCCTAGCACCAACGCAGGCCCCCTTGCACCATAGTGCAAGGGTTTTAGAAATGGGGGTCTCTAGTTGGCAGAGGTAGGTACCTTTGTCCAAATAGGGACCCTAGCTTCTAGTCAGGGTAAGGGGGATAGACACTTTAGATAACCCCTGCTCACCCCCTTGGTAGCGTGGCACGAGCATACAGGCTTATCCCAAAGGCAATGAGTAAAGTATTTTTACCAACACTCACAGTAACACAGTGATAACACCACAAATGGACACCACACTGGTTTAGAAAAATAAAGTATTTTTATCTAAACTTAACAAGACCAAAACGACAAAAATCCAACATACAAGTATTAAGGAAAATGACTTTTAAAAGGTTTTAGCAACTGAGTCCATAGAAAACTATGGATGCGTGATTTCTTGCAAAGTACCTGTTGTTGCGACAAAATTCACCAAGCCAAACAGCCGCATCGATGAGAAGCGTCAAAAAACAAAGAGATGCGTCGTTTCTCAGACCTTCGTGGATGCGATATGACAGTTCCATTGTACACAGGGGAGCGATGTGTCGGGTCCGGTCTGTAGGGGGAAGCGATGCGTCGATTCTGAGATTACTCCGATCCGCGGGTGATGCGTCGGGGAAAACTTGCCGCACAGGGACGATGCTTGGAAATCCGGGATGCGTTGGCAAACGATGCGGCGGCGTCGAGTTGGTTTCTTCAGCCGCGATCCCTCGTTGCGTTGATTCTTGCAGCGGCGACAGGCGCTGTGTCGGTTTCAGCAGCGGCGCGGCGGTGCAGGGAGATTCTTCTTGCACCACGGCCTTGCATCGGAAAAAACTGAGCAGAGCGATGCGTCGATTTTCGTTGTTGTTGCATTGCTTTCCAGCTCCCAGCAGCAGAAACAACCTCCAGAGGCCACACACACCCACATGCACTCCTGGCAGGTCAGAACTCCCAGCAAGGAAGTTCAGGCGAGCTGGAGGTGAAGTCTTTGTGTTCCTGAGACTTCAAAACAGGAGGCAAGCTCTACTCAAGCCCTTGGAGACTTTCCTCAAGCAGGGGACACAGCACACAGCAAAGTCCTTCTTCTTTCCTTGGCAGAAACAGCAACTGCAGGCCAACCCCAGACACTCAGCAAGGGCAGTACTTCTCCTCAGTTTCTCCAGCTCATCTCCTTGGCAAAGGTTCCTCTTGATTCCAGAAGAAGTCTAAAGTTCAGGGGTTTTAGGTCTAATACTTACACCCCAAAATGTCTTTGTTCTCTTTGTGCAAGGGGCTCTGAGCCCAGTTTAAACCAGTTCTGGGGGGCACTCTGCAAGTGCACAACAACATCCATTGTCAGTGTGAGCCTTGGCTCTAGACACAGCACAGGGGGGGAGCCAGCATTGTGGAAAGCAGGCACAGCCCTATTCAGGTACAGGTGCTACTCCTCCCACCACTCCAAATGCAGATCAGGCCTATTCAACCTAGTGCTGACTCACCCAGACTCCTGGAGCCACTGCACCTCCACAGCCCCTGTCACTCCAAAACCGGACAGTCAATCCACAAACAGGCAGAGGCACACAGAATTGTTAAACAAGAAAATGCCTACTTTCTAAAAGTACAAAATACTAGTTAGAAGAGGAATACGCACCGTTCACTACATTACTACTATCCCCGCAGGAGGGTTGGGACATGCCGGATACGTTGAGAACTTTTTACCTCTCATAGCTCTAGCAGTATTTCATTGATTAGACACCCGTTTTGATCTACATAGCCCGGTTACTTGCAGCGCTTTAGAAAGTTGGGTCGGTTGGAAGTTTTTTTGTCTCAGCTTCGGATATTCACCGTCATTGGACAGGAACTAGATATCCCCTGAAGAAGGGTGTTGACTACACCCGAAATGCATTGGGATTTTGGAGTGAATTGCATTTCACTGTTATGATTTGAATAAATGGACCTTTGAAAATCCGCATTTTGATTTGGATTCACAGCACATGTATCGATAAAAAGGAGTCAATTGGCAAGACTGTTTTGTTTGAAGACTTAAGCTTACATGCTTTGAAGATTTATGGTTTTGGGGACATTGTGGATTCATGAACAACATAGTTTTTTCATGTTAATAATGTATTAAAAGATTTTGATGTATTGTTTATATACACTCATATAGGAGTGTTTTCCGGTAGTGCACGTCCTGTCTAGAACATTACGCTCTAGTTTGCATTTTCTACTTTCTAAAAGTGGCATTTTCAAACACACAATTTAAAAACCATCTTTAGTAAAATATGTTATTAAATTCTGAGTTCAGAGAGCTTAAACTTTATTTTTCCATCTTATCCCTATGGGAAGATATGCTTGTAAAATGTTACAAAGCATTCCCCATTCTGTCCTAAGACAGACTTTCAATAGTAAAAAACGAAATTGCAGTATTTCACTATCAGGGCATGTTACACAAATCAGTACATGTCCTACCTTTAAGATACACTGCCCCCTACCCAGGGGGGTACCTTGGGCCTACCATAGGGGTATCCTATATGTAAGAAAAGGGAAGGTTAGGGCCTGGCAAGTGGGTGCACTTCCCAAGTCGACATGGCAGGTAGCAAACTGCGCACAGGCACTGCAGTGGCAGGCCGGAGACATCTTTTCAGGGCTACTCATGTGGGTGGCAAAATCAGTGCTGAAGGCCCACTAGTAGTATTTGATTTACCAGCCCCGGCAAACCCAGTGCACTTTACCAGGGACTGACCAGTAAATCAAAATATGCCAATCATGGATAACCAATCATGTTCATAATTTACTCAGAGAGCATATGCACTTTAGCACTGATTAGCAGTGGAAAAGTGCCCAGATTCCTAAAACCAACAATAACAGGTCAGGAAAAAATAGGAGGAAGAAGCAAAAAGTTTGGGGATAACCCTGCAAAAAGGGCCAAGTCCAACAAAGGGTGTCGGCGTTGAGGGGAAGATTGTTTATGTGCAGAAAGGTCTCCCTTCCTGCACATAAACAATCAATGGCAATTTGATGTTTCTATGTGTGCTGCAGAACTCAGCACACATGGAACAGCAAAAACGAAGAGAAATAAAGCATTTCTCCTTGTTTCGCCTGTTTAAGACCAGGTTTTAATAATACCACACTTGGGATCCAAGGGAGTGACTCAAACCAGAGAACGTATCGCTCCCTATCTGAATATGAAGACTCATTAAGGATACGTTCTGCTAAAAACAGGGGTTGTGTACTAGGAGCAAAGGGAAGGAGTCCTTTTTAAGGACGAGAACCCTCACTCACCCAAGGGTTACATGCTTCATCATTGGGCTCCCTCCTCACATCGGGGCCGCAAGGTCCCAGATGTGGGCTATGACTATCCACCTAATGCAGTGGGTGGAGAGGAGCTGAGGTGTTTTCAAACAAGGGAATGCCACAAAGTGTAGGTGAGTGAGGGGCAGAGTGCAGTGAAAAGTGTGCGTGATAGGTCCCTGGTATTCATTTTTGCGCTGCCTCCTATTTACGCCACCCTTGTAAATAGGGGGCAGCTTCAAAATCAATAGGTATTGTGGTGGAACGCCCACCGCAATAATCATTGCCGTCCCCTTTCCCGCTCTGTACAGCGTGAAAGGGTGACTTATTTACAAGGCAGCGTTATGCCACGTTAAGTGGCTTACCGCTGCTTTGTAAATGAGGCGAAGCCCCTAATGCACCACAGCGTCACTAAAAGTGATGTTGTGGTGGCAATAGGGGCTTGTAAATATGCCCAAAAGAGTCCCTCCTCCATTGAGACTCAATAAACTAGGGATGTGAGAAGTGTCATTGTTTTACACCCACAGCAGCCATAATTCTTTTATAGACTACAGTTCTAGTGCATGGTATGTGAGATCTCCACTGAGTCAGTTGCACAAAAAAAAGTATGTGGCCTGTGTACTCGCATAAAGAAACACGTAGGACTTAACTAAATAGATTTGCGCTTAGAGAAAAATTGTGCCACACATCCATATTCAGAGTAATTGCAAGAAATGTCTGCTCTAAAATAGTCTTGCAAGAGAACATTATGCAAATAGATCCTAAGAAAAACTAGCAACTGCAGATACTACAGGTTGACAATAATCTGACTCTACGCAAGGCTACGCTTGCCTAATAAAATGTACACATACCCTAAAGCATGTTGTTATCACTGAAGGGAAGTATAGCTTGTCTTACACTGTCCTTTTGAAGAAAAAAACCCTAAGAAATGAAACAGGGGAATAAAAAGTACTCCGGATGCATGCAGAGGACTTCCAGCAGGCACAAACACAAGGGGTCTGGGGCAATCAAAGATAAAGGGTGAGCAGAGATTAAAATTCTTAACTTATTAAATGGGACAAGTCGTGACAATGGTGCACTGCCTGCTTTACAACACAGAAATCATCGCCAGTGGAGATTAATTGCTAATGGATCTCTTACACTACAAGGAAACAACAGCAGGGGAATTTAATTTCTTTCAGCATTCAGCCTGCTGCTGACAGCTGGTCACCCTCCTTCCGTGTTTATCCAATTACGCAGCAACACGAAGACTGCTGCATAAATAACGAGAACACGTTTGTCAGAGATGTCGAATGAGGGACTTTCGCTTTGGAACGGAGAACGCAATTTTCACCACCTCTCTCGGCTATCGCAGTGCAAGCAAATGCTGAGATCTGCCGTTCATCACCAGTGGTGAACAAGAATCCCACTGAAATGAAAGGCAGGAGCAGATTGGTGAGGAAATAACCTGTAAGGGAAGATCTGCAAAGGACAGTAGGGTCCATGAAAACATGTCATTGTAAACGTGAAGGAAGGCCACATCCTTCTGGTTTAAGGGCCAACCCTTTAAAGACGTCAAGTCACCCATGGTCACACCCATTGTGAACTAAACATCTCCTACAAATCACTCCCATTGCAGCACATGGCAAAAGCCTCTATGTAATTTTTGAACTAGCTGGGGGTAATCCACAGTATCCCTGATGACTTGAGGGTCAAACTGGTATATATAATAGGCCTGGGCACCAAAATAAAAGTGGCCCCTGTTTGAGAACCAGATAGCTAAAAAAGTGGCCCACGTTTGCAAATCAGAGCAGTGGTGAACTTATTAAGACACGCTGTATGAGTATTTTGCAAGGTATCGAAGACTGCATGCATTTGTGCTAGCTGCAGGCAATGTTTGTAGTAATATCAGGGGAATCAACAATAAAAACCCAGCCCAACTAGCCATACAATAGGGCCACAAACTGCTAAAAAAAATGGCCTACACACTGAGCTGTCAGACCAGCCCATCTGGCACTGCCTGATCACCTTATAGTCGAAAAGAGAAGACAAGGGAACCCTACTCACTACGGAACCAGGGTAACTGAGTATTACAAGAAAACAACGGTTCCTGTGGGATAATATATATCTGTATATAATATGTAGGTGACAATCGCGATAAAAAGGGTTATACTGATGTCATAGAGAGAAGAACCAAAATACCAAAGATTTTTGTTATACACATATATTTGTATTATTCACACCATATACAGAAATTATACAAAAGGCATTTGTGAAAAGTGTCCCAAGTGTAACATGAACCTAACAGTTGAGTGACACATTGTGACAATATTTACAAGGTTTCACTATTTATCAAACGACCATATCTGAAATTTTACATCATATATAGCAACTTTATACAATAATAAGTGCTATGTCAGTGGTTCGCTTTTTCATCAAAAAGTGTCGACGGCGTTCGACCTCTCTAGAATGTGGGGTCTCATCAGGACCTATGATACTGGGAACATCTGGGAAAAGAATGAAATTTGTATAAGATAATATATGGACCTAGTAACAGCATACTAGTGATAGCTCATGTTATCAAGGATAAGGAATTACCTAGATTGTCAACCGCGCAGTTCTGGTGAAGAATAATGTGTGCCAACCGTGAGTGAAATAAAAGGAGGAATTACTCACAGGGAGACCCTGCTGGGCTCTGGTGGTAGAAAGGAAAGAAAATAAGTTAAGGGTTAAGGGGATAAAGCTCCTCTATTAGTTAGCCACTTGTTGATCAGTGGGGACACTTACCCCTGTAGAGGTATGAACTGGCGATCACGATGAGGAAGAGGAGATGTAGGTCAAGATCTGGGGCGGAACTATGAAAAAGAAAAAGACAAAAGGAGCATGTTGTCGTGCTCGATTGCATGAGGGAAGCTTCAAAATTGAAATAAAATTGGTAGCTGAGAATCTTACCAAGAACAGGCACTGAATCGTGACTTATACAGAATGCGGGCCAGCAATTGGTGGGATGTCCGCTATAAAATTGTTTCCTGTAATAAAAGAAGCCAATTGTTTAGCTTCCACAGGGCCCCATATGTCAGAGATGTATAGATGTAAAAATAGTGTATTGTTCGTCTCTTACCTGCCGGCAAACAGACTGAGCAGATTTGCTGAAAGCACGTATTACCGTGCACTGCGGAACGATTATCCTTTTTAGGTAAGAGACGAACAATACACTATTTTTACATCTATACATCTCTGACATATGGGGCCCTGTGGAAGCTAAACAATTGGCTTCTTTTATTACAGGAAACAATTTTATAGCGGACATCCCACCAATTGCTGGCCCGCATTCTGTATAAGTCACGATTCAGTGCCTGTTCTTCGGTAAGATTCTCAGCTACCAATTTTATTTCAATTTTTGAAGCTTCCCTCATGCAATCGAGCACGACAACATGCTCCTTTTGTCCTTTTCTTTTTTCATAGTTCCGCCACAGATCTTGACCTACATCTCCTCTTCCTCATCGTGATCGCCAGTTCATACCCTCTACAGGGGTAAGTGTCCCCACTGATCAACAAGTGGCTAACTAATAGAGGAGCTTTTATCCCCTTAACCCTTAACTTATTTTCTTTCCCTTTCTACCACCAGAACCCAGCAGGGTCTCCCTGTGAGTAATTCCTCCTTTTATTTCACTCACGGTTGGCACACATTATTCTTCACCAGAACTGCGCGGTTGACAATCTAGGTAATTCCTTATCCTTGATAACATGAGCTATCACTAGTATGCTGTTACTAGATCCATATATCATCTTATACAAATTTCATTCTTTTCCCAGATGTTCCCAGTATCATAGGTCCTGATGAGACCCCACATTCTAGAGAGGGTCGAAACGCCATCGACACTTTTTGATGAAAAACGAACCACTGACATAGCACTTATTATTGTATAAAGTTGCTATATATGATGTAAAAATTTCAGATATGGTCGTTTGATAAATAGTGAAACCTTGTAAATATTGTCACATTGTGTCACTCAACTGTTAGGTTCATGTTACACTTGGGACACTTTTTCACAAATGCCTTTTGTATAATTTCTGTATATGGTGTGAATAATACAAATATATGTATATAACAAAAATCTTTGGTATTTTGGTTCTTCTCTCTATGACATCAGTATAACCCTTTTTATCGCGATTGTGCACCTATATATTATATACAGATATATATTATCCCACAGGAACCGTTGTTTTCTTGTAATGATCACCTTATAGGCCAGTCCGGCCCTGATGACATTTTGTTCAGAGCTGGAACCATGCACTCGTTATTTTGTTCTGGGGGAACTATATTACACGCGAATACAAATTGTGGAAGAGTCTACAGACAACTCCGATTTCCAATTTCAGGGAATTTTCCATTCACTAGATGTTACCGTGTTAGGAGTAGTCCAAACTTGACTTTATTTTTTATTTTATTTTTTACTTTATTCTGGAATTTTACTACAGTCATTCCCACTTTGGGGGATTCCTCACACATCCACTAAAATGCCCCAAGGGTCTTTCCAATGAATAACTGACTGAACAGACAAGAAAAACCAATGACTTTGGAAGTTTAATAAAACAGCTATGGTCTCAGGGTAACCTCGCTCCTATGGACTGAGGCAATATGCTGAAAAGCAGGTAAAACCTTCTTTCACATATGTTCATTTTTGGGGCATTCTCAGGAGACAAGATCATAAGATGTAGGGTTTCATGTAGAATGTAATGAATATTAAAACAAGGTTACCAGCTCTCTCGCTATCACACACTGAGCTAGCCAACCAAAATATTTTCTCAAATCCCTGACTACGTGTTACATAGCACCATCCTTTTTAAGCTGTGCGACTGCAAGACCCTCTCACAGATGATGTCAAACTTAGCCTCCACTGACAGCTATCAAAGAGGTTTGATTTAGTAACTGATGATTACTGCCCACATTACACATTAAAAATGTCAGATTGCTCCTTTGAATGAATGAATGAATATTAGTCTTATAAAGTGCAAACTTTGCGCAAGGGCGTCAATGCCCGACGGATAGATCCAGAGGTGGGAGGAACACAGAGGGGGCCTAGCAATTAAAGAGTGAATAGCCATGTTTTTAGTGCCTTACGAAACAAAAGGTAAGAGTCTTGCCCAGAGATTGATAGGGGGAGGGAATTCCAGAGCTTAGAAGCAGCAACAGGAAAAGCTCTTCCCCCCCAACTGGCTCTCCTGAACCTGGGAACTACCAGCCAGTTTTTGCTGGCCGACCGCAGATGTTTGGTAGGGACATACCGTAGGAAGAGCCGTTCAATGCCTTCGGGGCCTGAGTTGTGAAGAGCCTTATGGACAAGGCAGAGGGCTTTGAACAGAATTCTCTTTCCCAAGGGAAGCCAGTGTAACTTACGAATGGATGCCGCAACAGAGTGGAATTTGGGAAGATCCATTACAAGTCTGGCCGTTGAATTCTGTACAAGCTGCAGTTAGTGGATGGAACACTTGTTGATGTCCTTTGTCCAGGTAGAGCCCATTACAATACTCCAATCTGGACAGGACCAAGGCCACCGCTGCCTGCTTTCGAGAAGAAAGGGAGAGACAAGGAAAGATCTTCCTAAGAATCCTGATGATGCCAAAGCAGGTGGCGACCGTTCTGTTGATCTGGGGATTGAAGGAGAGAGAGCTGTCAACTATGACGCCAGGATTCTTTGCTGTTGGAGCTGGGCTGGGACAAGAGCCGAGCATTTCAGGCCACCAGGAGTGGGACCATATAGATTGTTGGCCACCAAATATCAAGACTTCTGTCTTGTCACCATTGAGTCGCAGATAGTTGCCTACCATCCAGGAGGCCACGGCCTGCATGCAGCTCTTAAAGTTTGCAGCAGACGACTCAATGCTGTTGGTAATTGACACAATAATTTGTGTCATGCACATAGGACAGTGCTTCTAGCCCAAAGGATCTAGTAACCTTGGCCAACTTAGCGACATACATGTTAAATAGGGTTGGACTCAGTGATGAACCCTGTGGAACTCCGCAAAGGGTATGAGTGGAGTCAGATAGGAAGTGATCCAATTTTAACTTTTGTGACCGGTCTGTAAGAATGAGGACAGAAGCATCAATGCGGCGCCTGTGACCCCAATCTCTCTGAGACGGCTAACCAATCTCGTAGGTGAGATGGTGTCAAAAGCCGCAGTTAAGTCTAGGAGGATTAGAAGAAAGGTGTAGCCAGCATCCACCTGAATGCGTATGTCGTTTATTGCAGAAGTTAAAGCGGTCTCTGGGCTATGGCCACTTCTGAACCCATGTTGGTAGCCATCAAGCAAACAATGTTGCTCCAAACAGGAGCTAAGATGGAGGTTTAGATGCTTCTCCAGAATCCTTTGCTGGTACTGGTAGCAAGGAGATAGGCTGGTAGTTTTTTAGTTCAGAAGGATCCAATGTGGCTTTTTTTAATAACGGTTTATCCCCCGCTGTTTTCCAAGTGTGAGGGTACTGCCCCGAAGCGATGGCTGCATTGAGCGCAGAGGTGAGGTGAGGGACAATCATCTCCCTTCCACAGGTAATACCCCCAAGAAGACGATCCGTAAGCTCTAGGGACACGGAGGTGAAGGCAACTAATTTTGCTTCCCCCTCATTGGGAAGGGGGGAGTTAAGGAGAACAGAGCTGATAGTGGAGGCTGTATAGACCAGCTCTAAGTTGAGATTGTCCAGGGAGGAATATATTTCTGAGATCTTAAAATGAAAATATTTAGCCATCTTGTCACAGAGATCTTGTGAACTGTCGATATAAGCAGAGACAGGAGGAGAGGAAAGAGAATTAATTACAATGAATAGTTCCTTAGAGGATCTAAGAGATTCTGTCATTCGAGGGTAGAAAAGGGACTTTTCCTCTTTGATAGCAGATTTGTATTCAGCTAGTTTCTTTTTATGGAGGTCTCTTTCAGTTGGGTTGCAATGTCGGTGCCAGATCCTTTCTTGATGGCGGCAGGATTGTCTAAGCTTCCTTAGCCTATCTGAAAACCAAGGGGCAGTGGGCTTTTTTCTGCCTACAAAGTACTCTTTAAAGGGAGCGGGGGAGTCAATAGCTGTCAACAGCCAGTTGGAGAACTCTATAGATGCCAGATTGGCATCGGAATAACTAGTCCAATGAAGATTGTTTAGGGTAGTGAGGAGAACTTCCTTATTAATACAGTTATACTTCCTTTTCAGTACTTTTCGGGTTCCTATGTTGGGGACTTTGTGAGGTAGAGGAATCACGAACGAGAAAGGAACAGCGTAATGATCTGACCAGGAGAGCTGAAGTGGCTCCATTACCGTGATGCGGGAGTCATTAGAGAACACCCCGTCCAAAAATCCTTTGCACCGGATTTGTTCAATACCAGCTTATATAATATCTTACTCTTTCCCATCACTGTCAAAATAAAGAAAGGTTGGGTTTCGTTGGTATAAAGGTATGATTTGCTTTCCAAACTCTTCATAGCCAATCTCACTTTAAAATAAAAGGCAATAACATTCACTTTAAATCACTTTTTGGTATTTGCCACATAGGTATGTTTTCCCTCCAGTTTCTCAGTAATCAATATTATTTTAAAGTTACTAATTGTCTTATTTCACGAGCTATCAGTAAATTCTTTATATTCAAGAATGTTGGAAAGTGGGTTATTGGTAGGGGCAAATGTAGGTCTGCCACTGGCAATAAGGCCACTAACCATTGGTAGGACTCAGCATAGGTCTTAGAAAATTATTCCTATGCTCAACCCTTGGTAACGTGGCTGCAAGCAGACAGGCTTAACTTCAAAGACAGGTATGTAAAGCATTTAAAAACACCAATTCAGTACATAATTAAGACACAACACATAATAAAAATCCAACACCAATTTATAAAAATAGGAAATATTTGTATCTTTAAAATGACACCAAAACAACAAAAATCCAATATAGGGAACCGGAGATATGAATTTTCAAAGATTTAGCAAAATATAGCAATTAGAAACTTATAGCACCATATTGGGATACAGTCTCGCGATAGACCGACCCAAAGTCAAAGTTTCAGGCCGACCGCGATGGAGCCCTGAGCGGATACCCCACGCGGAAGGTCCGGGTCACAGTTTTTACCTTCGGACTTAGAAACTTTTCTGGAGCGTTTTCTCGCGAGGTCCCTCGAAGCTCTCAGCCAGTCCGGATCCGGTGAGGGTTCGCCGGCTTGCCTTGCGATGAGCTCCCGGTCACCTCTCTACGTTCGGACTTAGAAACTTTTGCGGTTCGACATCTGAAGCGTTCCAGCGGAGCAAACCCAGGATCCAGGCCGACACGCGGTTGAAGGCAGGCGGCTTGGCTTTCGCGGTTGCTCCCGGTCACCTTTTCTACAAGCGGACTTAGAAACTTTTCTGGAGCTTTTTCTCGCGGGGTCCCTCGATGCTCTTCACCAGGCCGGATTCGGTGAGGGTTCGCCGGTCTCGGATTTCTTCTACTCCCGGTCAAACTCTGGAAGTTAGACCGCCGGAGCTTTTAGCGGGACGAACATGGATGGCTTGGCCGGGTTGCGGTTGAAGGCAGGCGGCTTGGATGACCAGGTTGAGTCGGTCCCTCTATGGAGCTTTTTTTTAAAGTTCCTCCAAAGTTCTCCAAACTTCTTGAACTTCTTCCTGAAGTTCCTCAAAGGGTCCCAAAGTGTCTCAAACTCACTCCAAGGGTCTGGAAGCTCCAAGATGGTCCTTGAAAGTTGAGGACTTCAGTTCCCACAATCCACTTGGACGTCACCCTTACAAATCCACTGGTAGTTCCCCAGGTTGATGATCCTTGGTGGTGAGGGTCCAGGTGAGCTCTGTTGACCTGTAGCTTGCAGGGAGTCCACTCTTTACTTCTTTTTCAGCAAGTTAGTCCACAGGGCTGTAGTTTCTGATGGTGCAGGCTTCAGAGGTCAGGCCTTAGAATTTGCACAGCAAAACTTCTCAGCTTGCTTTCTTCAGTTTCAAGCAGCAGATCTGGAGGGCTCTGCCCCTCTCAGATACTTATTCCAAGTTCTCTGGGTCAGGCAGGAGGTCACTCCTGACCAATGACAGCAGGGTAACTCCTCAAAAATATGACCACATCCTGTAGAGTGTGGCATTATTTTGTCCCAGAGTGCATCAAATCTTCCAAATCCATAATGGCTGATTTTCCAGCAAGGAGGTAAGAGCTGGCTAAACACAACCCTAGGATGGCTAATTTACTTAGACTCTCCCCCCTGCATCTGCTCATACCTTCCTTAATCCTACCATCTGCCTAAGGTTGAAAGTTCAGAGTTGTAAATGACACTGTTCTCTGCTCTCCTCTTTGAAGAACATAGTTTACAACTCCTCCCCCTGGCCTGGCATTCCTATGGAACAGCACACTGCCCTGCCAGCAGAGCTGGTTGACCCCAGGGGCTCTTTATCACCTCTTCAAGGCAGCCTGGCTAATCCACTTAACTCTGACCAATCAGGGCAGACCACTGGAAGGCTAAATCTGGACTTACAAACAAGAAAGTCTTATAACTTCTTGTATGTACACTTTAGGAAAAATTCAACAATATCATATTGTTGAATTTATTAATACCATTCAGGGAAGTCTTTGAATGGCACCTCTAGCCCTCTCCTATCAAGAGTTATTAGTTAATAACTTTCCTATGTAACAGGGGATTTGCAATGGGAAAAATGACTTGGGCCATTTTTCCAGCACCAGGACTTACAAAAACATATTTTATAAGTACGTTGCTTATATCTACAGGACCCCCACCCCATGGGTCAACTAGGGGAGACTTTAGGGGTTCTGAATCTGTAAAAATATTGCAGATCCTCACTTCACAGTGCTCCTAGCATCAATGTCGAATTTGGGCAGCACTTTTTCACAATGTGGGGAGTGAAATTTCACTTAACCCAGGGCATATAAAACTCATTTTATAAGGGTCTACCTTATAGATACCTGACCCCCCACCCCTGGGACACCTAGGGGAGACCCTGGGGGTCCCTAATATGCCATAACATTGTAGGTTATCCATTTTTAAGTGCCCCAAACACCAAAGTCGAGTTTAAGCACAATTTACTTTTTAAAAGCAGTCCTGGCACCCAGGGCTGCTTTTAAAACTGATCTCAGGCCTCAGCAGTGCCCACATGCAAGTGCAGAAAGCTGCTGGCCTCTAAACGGCCATTCCCTACTATATACTAGGGATTGATAAGTAGTTTCAATTCCCCTGCCCTATTATATACTAGGGGCTTATAGGGTAGGTCATGCCAATCACAGGGGTACATCCCCCCCCATAGTGTACCCTAGTGTATGTAGGTGTTTTTACTGTATTCTAAGGGGCAGATTTACAAGCCCCTTGCGCCACTTTTGCGTAATTTTTAACATGGGAAAAGTGACGCAAAAGTGGCGCAAGGGGCTTGTAAATCTGCCCCTACGTGTTTTCAGCATAGCACTGGCCCTGGGCCTGGTTAGGCAAAGCCCAGGGTCAGTCACAGTCAGTTACCACCAGTACCAGTCAGCAAAAAGTTGGGGGGTGCCCAGGGCACAGGATGACTTTGCAACAAAGAATAAATAGCCTTTCAGTTTGTAAAAAATGTTTGACCTAGTTGTGGACTAGTCTTGCAAACAATTCTACCACATGTCCTTTTGAAGTTTTTCTCCTAGAAATATTCTGTGAAGGTTGACGAATTTGATGAAATTGGTTATATTTTTGGACACAGTTCCATGAAAACTGCAGAAGTAACGTTGCTCAATTTTTGCGTAGAAAGTCAGAGCTGCCACTCGGTGTACAATTGATATATTTTCTAGCGATATCCAGAGTAGTGTAAAACTAAAATTTGTAGCAAAGTATATTGAGTTGCATTTTTTGTTGCATCTTTGTATTCTGATAGAGAGTGATACATCATAGGAGAAAATGAATACAAATGAGAGCCAGGAAGAAAATACTCTTTAAAAATAATTACCATGCTACACCTCAGCACACTATAAATCTAGCCTTATTTACCAGACACTTCAGAAGATTCTGTCTGGGCAATGGTCCTCTGTCACCGAAAGGTGCTGCTATTTGCCGTTCTCATTTCTAATCACTGCGTTCATTCAGGGACATGTTTACATCCTGTTGTGATCAGTTCAATGATCGATTCAGTCCCAAAGCTCCATTTTAGACATTGACGTATCTTTGCTGCTACGTGAGGCATCTTTGGAAACTGCGCGGTACAGATTTTGCAGTGCAATACATCTGCTGTTTACTCTCACATCTCACGCAGAGAGAGGGATGGAAAAGAGATGCAGCTCCTTTAGTGACCGCGGTTGATGGATGTTGTTTTAGAGCAGACAGGTTTTAAGTGTTCAGAACTTGGGGCCTGTTGTATCAAAGGGTTTTACTCATTCTATTTCTATGAGGAAATATGTGAAAACTCAAGGACCCGGGTTTCCTATTTATGGAATTAAAGCTACCGCAAGATGTTTCTTTCGAAAGGTATTGTTTAGTCCGTTATTTTAACTACGGTGCTCCACTAATAGCGATGGTTTATTGTGCTAACCCGTCTCCACTTTCCCTCGTCGCCCATCGTCCACAGCCTCTTCTATCTCCTTCCCCCACGCTCTCGCCATAGGCCTGTTTGTCTGTCTCACTCTCTTTGTGTCTCTATCCCTCTATTCCCCTTTCTCTGTCCCTATGGTTTCGATTTTGAAGCTGCCAGTTGTGTTTACATTTTTTCTGATAATGTTGCCCCTTCAAGCCACATATTTTTCTTCCAGTGCCACCAACTACAGCCTGTTCAGTGGCGCTTTGCCGAAATCCCGTCTGCTTAGTGTGTTCGCCATGTTTTCTTTTCTCTTGGATCTGTAGCAGTTTCACTTCTATTATGATCCGAGGTCTGCTAAATAGGCCTCAGCCATATGTGCTCTGCAATATTAATGAGTCTTTCTACTCCCATAGCGGCTCCCGCTAATGTAGGTCTGGCCTGACTCCCTATCTGGCCCAAACTGGCAGTGTAAGATGTCAAAATAACAAAGACTAGCCTACTGAAAGGCAACTCTGGAACCACATGTCACACTGCCCTGTGCATCTGTGTATGTTTTGTGCATGGAAAAAAAAGACATTAGTCTCAGAGTAAAACAAGCACTGGCACAAACAATATGTCTGTGTTATTGTGCGACTCCATGCAAACACAGCCATGAACTAATGCACAGATACCATTTGTGTCATGTGCCTTCTGTACAACCAGTCTCTTTTTAGGTGTCCACTGCCTTCGTCCTGTTTCGTATTCAGCAAAGCTGCAGTGCTGCTGTTTTTACTTCCCTAAGCTTGTGTTGCTGGTGACGTGCAACACCACAAAGTTGGTGGGAAAAAAAATAGGGCACAGAGATGTGTGAATAGTGAGGACTGGAGACACACAGCCAGAAGGAGGAGGTAGATGGAGGAGCATATACAGAGAAAACAGCTTTCACCCACTGGATGTAGCAGATGATGGCAGGGGAAAAAATGTGTATGCTACACCCCGAGAGCTGCTTCAGTGACTTGGGTCATCCTGGGCAGTCCCCAGAGAGTACGAATGCAACAACCGAGCAATGAGGAGCAAAGGTGGACATGCTGATTTTGGTTGTGTTCATTGGCCTTGCTCAAGCCCTGCCTCTCTGTGATGCAAACGTTGCCTGCACATGTACCCCTATATGGATGTGATTATCATGTGTCTTAGGCCCATGTAGAGACGATGCCATCTTTCAACATGAACACGTTTCTTAAGTTGTCTTTCCTTTCACACAATAACCTTTTACACACATGTGCGTGCGTGACAATGCTGGATTTGTTTCTCTGAAACTGCTTCGCTTACACATTCTACTTCATGAGACCATTATCATTACTCCTTGAACACCATGTACAAGGCCTCAACACACATTGTGCAAATGTTGTTCTATTTTTCATTCACAAGGCGACACGGCTATCTATAGACCATAACAATGCTGGCTTGCCCAGGACTTGCATGGATGCTTTTCATTATAAATAAACAAGCATTTCCAGGTTTAGTTAGAGGAGCACTTTGCTGTCATTGGCAAAGTCCCTATACACTGAAGCTTCAGCCTATCAGCTTGCTGATATCTCTGCCAAGGGTGTCCAGCTTGTCATCAAGACGGGGTCTTAAATTCTTTCCATTCAGATAACTGGGGTTGGATCATCCAGTACGGGGATTCTTGGCAGAACACACACACATACCTTAAACACTTAGGTTAGGGGACACATAGTAGGAGTTCGCCAGATTTCTATATTGTTTTATATTGTTTCATATGCCTGCATATTAAACAATTTTGCATTCCTATTCTGTTCACTGTCCTGCTACTTCTAATAACTTCCATTTGCTTCCATTGATTTTTGCAGCACATATACTCTATACAAGAATCGCGTTGGTTCAATGAACATTGAAAACGTCCCACTGTGTATTCCTTGTATATTTCTCTTAGAATAAGAGAGCACGAGTGACTGTGCAAAAGGGCTCTAGATCTGTTACCACTATCCCTGGGGGATCAGGGTTGTCATGTTCAGTGGTTGCCAGAACCATTTGCCACCTCTCTAGGTTTAGGGAGTGCTTATGGTGTCACTTTGAGCTGGTTGGCCTATACAACAACATATCCTGATGGAGTGCATGGAATCAGTCCGGCACCATCCCAACGGTTATTCTGTCCACAAACGTGCAGCTCCTACCGTAGGGTGGAAACTACACGACATGTCAGCTCTCAGCCATTAGACTGGCGGCACATTAAATAATTTAATGCCGTAATTATATAAAACCATGAGTTCCATGTGAGCGACAGGGAAATGCACAGTATGCACGTAGCAGGGGAAATTTAGGGGGCGTTGCTATGGAACTTTGCAAAGGTATGGTCTGTTTACATCACTTATCATGTTCACATGGAAAGGGACTACAACACCTCAATTAGTCTTCCAGTGTACCCAGCTTGCAACCTCTTCTGACGGCAGAAGCTGATTGTATCAGATCCATATGCCATTTTAATGGTAATGGGCAACACAGACAATTATTTGAAGAAAGTAATTTTATGTGATGCATTCAGCAATTATCTACCATGTTGTCCATTTCTTAAAACTGTTTTTCCGAGTTGCACTAAAGCACTACTTTAGTAAAAAATTAAAAATGATTACAGGGCTCTCATGGGTCCTACTTCTCTCAGTCTTCTCTAAAGTTGTTTTGTTCCTTATTCATAATTATGGAAACTTTGTGAGCAGTTGATTATTTACAAGGAGTGTAACAAAATTTATTTAAAGCATGTTTGACTAATTTTCCAATGATAAAAAGCTTTCTTCTACCTGGAAGTTGGTGAAAACTCAAATACAGTATTTAAAAATGGAAAAGAGGATATGTTTTCATTTGACACAATGAAGTAATCCATGCTTTGTTTTCCTGTCTTTTATTTCTTTACACCCCCTTAGTATTTGACATAACCCTACTTTGTAGTCTTACTACAAATAGTTGCTTTACATTTTGCAGGAAAATGTGTTGACTTAAATATATGGGCCCCGTTTTCGCAATTCCATCTAGAATACAAACCAATAAAGAGTTTTGGGGTGGGTTTGGCAAGTTTTAAGGTTTATCATCTGTGTCATGGGTATTGATCATAATTACTCTAGTGAATCAGTGTAGGATGCCCTGGGGCTCGTTGAACCAAGGATCATCAGTCTGGCAAGAGTCAGTGACCCTCCCGCTCCATTATAACTGAAAGTAAACATTTCTGCTTCCTGCTTGTGTGTATGAGTAGTCCCTGCATGGTGATAATTTTGGCAGAAGATCACGGAAGGTACTTAACTAGGGAAGACTGTCTCGAACAAGAGTGTCCAGTGTCCCCTGAAGCCACAAGGAGTCCAAAACTCCAGAGATAGACTAAGACATTGTACATCAGAGGCCATGTGCTCAGCCAGCCTGTCAGCGACAATGGCTGCCGTCAGTGGCACCCAGAGCCCAAGCTACGTTGTACTCCATGTGAGGTAAAGTATATCTGCAGTTTCTGACATTTACTTCCAATTTTGTTTTGTTATGCTAACTGTTGATGAGTTTGCGGTGGGCCCACCTCACAGCATCCCTTAGGGCAGCACTCACATCTTCAATATGGATCGAGCACTAAACAGATGCTCGATAATTTTGCAGAAACCTCCTGTAGGTCTGACCATTCTGGCACACTTCTGAGTGGGTCTTACTGTTACTGCCAAAATCATAGCTAAACATGTGAACAAAACTATGTCTTTATTTCTAGGGTTGTATTCGATATTGGACTCTGTTCAATTGAGTTTCAGACCATTGCATAGAATAGAGTCTGCTTTGCACGCTGTAATAGTTAAACTGTATTGGGTCGTAGATAAGGCAGTTTTGTTCCCCCACAACTTGACTGGGGGAACAAAAGAAGGGGCATGTCCAGGTATCATCTTCTATTTGCCTGTGACAGGGGAGACCCCTTTGAAGTAAATTAAGTTTTAGGTACAGCCCAAATGGTCATCCTGCCAGAGGTACAAAAACCACACCCAGGCCTTTGGCTCTGCTCTGGAGAAGTTTTTCCACCTCATCAAAGCTTGAGCACTCAGAGGGCTGCAGCTGGAGGCTAATGCAAATTAGCATCCAGAGGCGTTAGGCAGGTAAATGGTAAATTTCTAGAAGTTACTTCTCCTTGATATTTGTTAAAAGTTCTTTTTCACCATTGGGCCTTTGATAAATATTTAAAAGAGTTGTTCTAGCTTGTCTATACCCAAAGAGAGCAAAATGAGTATTTAATATTGCTTCCCAGTATTTCTCTATGGGCCAGCCAACTTTCCTACCATGAAAATAGCTTTTGAGTGCTAGTCACTGTAAGTACATTTTAACAGTAAGGATCCCCTCTCACAAACAGATGTAACTGACACCTAGGTCAGCCTCAACCATTGTCCAAGTAGCCAGAGTGGCACCAATCCCAGTGGGGGAAAACCTGTACCAGAACTGGTTTGCAGGGGGAGTTTCTCATTTCCCTAGGACACACCTCAGGGATATGGCCAGAGCTCTGGACAATGGAAGGAAGGATATGCCATATTGGTTTTAGGCAGAGTGGGGCACTGTGGGTTAGTTTACAGAAAATCACAAAGGAAGTGCTGCAAGAGTGTGTAGGGGCATCCTGTTGGTTAGGGAGTGGCCGGGAGATTACGTAGACCACAGGCTGGAACTGGGCATAAAAGTGGCATCTTCAGTACTCTCTTCAGAACACCTCTGGACTTGTAGAAGACAGAAGAAGGCTGCGCCTGTTGTAAACCTGTGGAGAGCAACCCCAAGGGATGGTCAGATTCCCCACTTGTACCCAGGAGAGAAGAGTGGACTCTAAGGACTAAAACCTATTTCCAAATTTGCTGCAAAAAGAACTAGCGGCTACCACTGTACCACAGCTGAGTCACAGGTGTAACATCGAACTGCATGTCAGACTCAACTTGCTGGTTAGCTCCGCTGAGAAGATCCTGACTTCCAGAAACGTTTTTAAATCCAAATGTAGAGGACTTCACCAGCAACAATGCTCAGCAGCAGTCCAACGATGGCTTCCTGGACCGTGACTTCAGACTTCACCCACTCAGAGTTTTCCCGCTTTCGATGTTTAGAGACTCAAACTTCCCACCGGAGCCAAGGCTCCAACTGAGGTCCTGCGCTTCAGCCGACTGCCATCAATGATTCCCCTTCAGATCCAGCTGGCACCTTTACCCACTGATGACCTCTTCAATGAGAGCTTTTTCTAGAAAACGACTATGACAGAAGATAAACTTTTCACCAGACGAACCTGGTCCTGGTATCCAACCAGAGCTCCATTGTTCTAAGCCTCAACTTTTGACTTTGACTCTATTTAGCGTGATCGGATACCCACAACTGGGCCTTTGGGCTTATTTGAGATAGAAACAACTGAAACTTTGAAAAATTATATCTCTGGTTCCCTCATCTGATTTTTTGTGTCACTTTGGTGTCTATTTGCTCTTTAAAATTAATTTGCTCTATTTTTATAAGATGGAGTGGGAATTTTATTGTGTTTTCTACTTTTTAACTGTTTTGGTACTGATAAATGCTTTACACATTTTTCCTATGTTAGGCCTGTCTGCTCTGTGCTACAGCTACCTACCAAGGGTTGAGCTCAGGTTTAAATTATTGAGGCCTAACTGGACCTAGTAAGGAATATTGCCATTTTTACTTTAACTAATAATCCACTTTCTGACAATGTTTAAATTGAAAAGTAGAGGAATTATATTTATCCATGCCACTATGAATTTTAGCCATTCTTCAAAGCTTTTTCGTTGACCAATTCCATCCCCAGTCATTTGACCAATCAACTGAGTACTGCAGGAATATCCATAAACTGCCCCATGCTACTGAGATATTTTGTATATAAAAATGCACTACTATTTTTTTCAGATCTAGTTTAATGGCGATGTGATAATAGACTAGTCTAGATTGTGGCCCACAGTACTAAATTATTCTAAAAACAAAGGGCTGTCCATCTGTACTGGTGAAGCCAAATCCTCGTCTCAATGTAAACAGACCGATAATACTTCTTATCAGAAAAAAACACAGTTAAACAAGTTATTTTGTTTGACTAACTGTTCATAAAATCTGCTGCTCAATTTGCTTGAGCTCTCTAAGCAAGAAAGCCAAGAAAAGGATGATTCAGTTGACTAATGCCCTTATTTAGATATGAAAGTGATCTTACCAAGTGTTCTTGTAAGAATAATCAGCTCTCTTTGTAGCAGAGAACTACATGGATCACCATTCTTTCGATTCTCCACAGACAGTGGAAAACTAGCATCTTAAAGGATTGCTGGGAATACAGCAAATGTGATGATATAAGAATATCTATGCAAATAGCAATTTCAAAAGATAACCATTTTTTGGTGAGTCAATTTTTGATATTGTACATTGAACTCTAGGATCGGATCTGACCTATTGAATTTTGAGGGCATATATATGTGAAACCTAGGTATTCATAAAACGTTCAGTGGGATTGCAAAACTTTGGATGCGCTTGTTTGAAATCCTAAGTAAAGTGGGTGAGAAAGCTGGTTTTGTGGGTCCCAAGGAGGATACTGGGCCCAGTTGCATCAGGAAAGGCCTTTTACCTCTTGTGTTGGTGCCTCTGTATTGCACACTCCTAATCCGGAACTAAGGAAGTGTTTTAGCACTTGACTCTAAGGGTAATGAGGCAGATCAGTGCAAGGCTCGAGCAGTAGGCTACTAACTCGAAAATCAGAAGCACAAGGCAATAACACTCAATAAATCTATATCCAACTACTGATTATATTTTAAAGAGAACAAGTATTTTAATAAACACAAAGCTAAGTAGTATTCCACAAATTACAAACATATACAACTTTAGTATGGGTAAAACAAATTGGAACCTTGGT
This sequence comes from Calotriton arnoldi, assembly GCA_963921515.1. Lineage (NCBI taxonomy): Eukaryota > Metazoa > Chordata > Amphibia > Caudata > Salamandridae > Calotriton > Calotriton arnoldi. The sequence goes on from CAWUFW010001277.1 coordinate 2,042,873, forward strand.
TAATAGGACACATCGGAATTATCAGGTTCAAATCAGCTTCCCCAAAGTTTCATTAAAGGTGGAACTAAACCCCCAAAGCTACTTCTGTTTCAGTAATCTGAGAGTTTCCATGACACACAATACCACCTGCAGGCCTGACCAAAGTATATTTACAATGTCCCACTAAAGGTTTATTGCTCTTAACATTCGTTTTTTTACAATTTATTTATTTATTTTTATTTATTTTTGTGTTTTATAGAGCGCGAACTTGACCCGTTAGGGTATCAGAGCGCTTTACAGGAAACATAGAAATGTACAATAGGCTTGGAATCACAATAATATACAAAAGGTAAAAGAGGGCAGGGTGCAGGATATATGAAAGATGGTGGACACGAATGTACGGTTTGCGTTTTATAGTTGCTCGAAACGAGTCCCCAGGTTTCTAGGAGAATCTAGGAGATTCTAGGAGAATCTAAACTACAGACCTATTGACTTGAACATTGCTTCCCCTGACCGTCCCAACCATCTTAGAGGCTTTCTCAGTACTTTTGATCAAGAAAAGAGTGTGGCCTTGGTCTCAACAGTAGTTCTCTCCCTAAGAGCTAGCACCAAAGCTTCAGTGATAACATAAAGGCCCTCATTACGAGTGGCCTATTCATTCTGGTGGGGTGATAACAATAGTGATGAACCCTTGAAAATTGTGGGATCCGCAATACCAGCACATATCTTCTCACTTTCCCATTGGGATTTTGGCTGTTGAAAATAGTCAAAATCTCTGTGTGAAAGTTTGGGGCGAAATGGAAAATGTATGTGGTGATCTGACCTGGAATTAATCATTCCCCGTAAGTACTGAGGGGCAGATTTACAAGGAAGTGCCGCAGCGCGGCAACGCAAGCCCTTTGGCTGCGCCACGCTGCGGCACTTCCAAAGCACAGGAATGTGACATATTTACAATAATATGTCACATTCCTGTGCTCTCCCCTGCGCTGGTGCACAAACTGCTGCCATGCGCCTGCGCAGGCACCCTTGCACCATGGTGCAAGGTTGCCTGCGTCATGGGGAGATTGGTTTCGTGCAGGAAGGGCACCTTCATGCACAAAAACAATCACTACAGGCATTTTCCTCATTCAATGCGTGCTGTAGAATGCAGCACGCTTTGAAAGAGGAAAAACGAGGAGAAATGAAAACATTTCTCCTCGTTGCGCCTCGCTAGGGTGGCGTAGCATTCGGACGCATGTCCAGATTTACGATTCCTCGTAAATCTGGAAATGTGTCTTGTTCCATGGGTGTTGCGTGGGAAAACCCACAGCAACACCCATGGAACGCCCCTTTCACGCAAAGTGCTGCGTGTAAGGGGCCATATTTACAAGGACAGGAAAAGCCACGCAGGGTGGCTTTTCCTGTCCTTGTAAATATGGAACAGTAACATGCGCCACCAGTACGTCACACAAAGTGGCCTACTGGTGGCGCAGGGGGCTTGTAAATCTGCCCCCTGATTTCTTAGTAGACTCTCAGTGTCCCAAGACACAATGGACTGGATTTTCCCCATCCACAGAGTTAGGGGTTCACCTGTTTTTGTAACTCTGGGGTAAGGGAACTGCCTGCCCAATTTATACTTTGGAATTTCTCTGGGTTCATGTGTGAAATGCAGAGAGAACGAGTCAGAAACAATGATGATGGATTGGCTCTCCATATTTCCGTCTTCTGCTTTGTAAAGTTCATGGATTACCCCTGAGTTACGTGTATGAGCTTTAGACACCTCAAATGTAGAAATGCAGGCACTGGGCTCTGCGTTGAGGATGCGCAGCTCTTCATGATACCGCCCTGGGCATTTAATATCGAAAACTGTGAACACAGCACTTCTCTTTTGAGCTCCCCAAAGAGTGAATCATGTGTTACTAAACTGATTAGACTATCAAATCTGTTATTTGTGAGGCCAAAATGGTAACCTTCAAGTGAATAAATCAGGATGACTTGAGTGAACAGATTAGATTAAGAGAGCTTTAGGAAAAGGGACATACTGGAAACTCTCACAGGTAAAACTCTTTTGAAAAGGCTATTAAAGAATGGTTATTGGAGTCTCACACCTGGAAAATATTTAGTTCCTGCTGGATGAATGTGCTTTTATCCAAATTATGAACAAGACCAGGGATATTACGCAATCCTGTGATGAACTGCATTTTCTGCATAAATATAGAATGAGCATACCAGCCACTTACTGTACACAACCTGCAGCTTAATTTGCAGATTTCAACAAAAACAAATTCATATGTGGTTCCGCACAATGCTAGACGCTTTGCACAGGTTACCTTGTCACCTTTTAGTTGCAGATGGCTCAATTTAGCATTAAACGAGTACCTCTGAGTTGAAATGTTTGCACAGGCAGGATTTAAGTATGTCAAACTGTCAAACTAGTTAAATAATACTGCTGCACAACCTTCCTTAATTTGCCTGTTTTCACAGTGTAATTTAGTTAACCACCTCATTGTGCTTATGTATATGTTATTATTATAACCCAAATGTAGCCGAAAAGGCAGCTGAGCACTGTACAAGGTCACAGACAAGCATAAAGTCAATGAGGGATAGGAGAGATAGCTAGTTTGTGAACAGTTAAGAACATTGTGATGTAGAGATTTGTTTTTAAAGAGGTGAGTCTTGAAATCTTTCCTAAATTGGGGCAGCAGGATGGATACAGGGATGTTATTCCAGATCCAGGTAGCATAGTTGCAAAAGGCCTTCTTCCTTTTTGTTTCTTTTCAACACTTCATGGTATGCAGTCTGATGATGTCCTGGCTGTGGGTGTGCCGAAACTACCAGAGATGGTGTGCTTATCTACTAGATAAGCAGGGGTGTTGGCCATGGCTTTGTAAATGATGCAGTTGGTTTTGAAGATGGTGTGGGCCAGCAAGGGGGGGCAACAGAGTTACATCAGAATGTTGCCAATGTGATAATTAATTTGGCCTTTCTTTGCAACAAAATTCCAGGTGCCATAATTATGGATATCTTTTAAAATAGAATCAGAGGTATGGACTTAGATGTCAGGTGCTGGAAACTGAGCACACATCTAAGCGCAGATCAACTGCAGAATGTTATGCTATGCTGTGCTATGTTATACTTGCTGCCACAGTTTGGACAACCTGGAGTCTTTTGATGACACATTTGGAGGAGCCTATGTAAAGAGAGTTCTCGTAGTCCAACCGGGAGAGAACAAGGCATTAGACCATAATTCTTCTGGACACACTCTGAATAACGTATAGGATTTTATGGAGTGTTCTGAGGGTGCCAAAACAAGTGGGCACACATTTTTTGGCTGTGTATCCATGGAAAGGGACTTGTCCTGCCACCTTCAAATGCTTTTGATGGGGAGGAGGGGATGAGTGGATTGCCCAAATATTCTGTCAGTCTATAGGTGGTTGGGGGTCAGGTCTGTTCCCCAGAATCCTCAGCTCAGTTTTTTCCCTGTTCAGTTTTAAACAGCAGTCCACCATCAATTTGGATACTTTTTCCAAGCAGGGAGACAGCTGATGGTACTGTCAGCCTTTTCCTGGGGCGAAGGAGATGGCCAATTGTGTGCCTCCAGCATATGATACTATTGACAGTCCAAACTCCTGAACAATATCAGCCAATGGGCACATGTACAGGTTAAAAAGAGTGCGGCAGAGGGCTGAACCCTGCGGGACCCCACACTTCAAGGGAGGGACGCCAGGGTAGCATGGATTCTCACAAATTTAGAAAGATCTGTCCTCCAAAAAGGAGGTAAGCCAATTTAGAGCAGAGCTCTTTATTACGGCTTCACCAATTCTGTACGTAAGTATCTCATGGTTAACTGTGTTGAAAACTGCACTTAGGTCCAGGAGGATGATAGCAGCTGTTCCTTCCTGGTCAAGCAGCATTTTTGCTTCCTCTGTTACTGCTAGGAGGGCAGTTTCCATTCTGTGTTCTGTACGGAATCCCATCTGGGAAGTGTGCAGTAGATGATTTTCTTCAAGGAATGTAGACAGTGTTTGGTTGACATGTTCCTCTAGCACCTTGCCGATGATTGGGAGCAGAGAGATTGGCCTATAGTTCTCTTGGGTCGAGATTGTTATTTCTTAGCAAGGGTTTGACACCTGCATGTTTCCACTTAGATGGCACTATTCCAGTGGACAGGGACAAGTTAAGGAGTTCCAATATAATTAGGAAGGTGGCTGGAGATCCTTATGACAGAGTGTTGTAGAGGTGCGGGGTCATGGGAGGACCCTGATTTGAACTTGCATAGAAGAGCGGAAACAGAAACAATAATTATATACCCTACTATCATACTCCGCTACAAGGAGCATGCTTCTTGCTTTTACATTTTCTATCCTTTCCAAGTACTGTATCTGCCTTCCTACAATCAAGCTCTCTCCATGTCCTGACCCAGTTGCACACAGACACCCCAGTGCTGCTTATCAGAGTGAAACCAATAGGGAACTTCATTGCAAACTTAACCTTGCAGTCACCCTTTCTATAGCACCCTTCTGCTCATGATATTGGAAAACTAAATCATGATTTCCCTTGAATGGAAATTTGAGGGTAAATCTAAGTGGTCAAAATATATTAGAAAGCTTTTGCCTTTTGTCTCGTCAAATAGGATTCAGTGTGTATAACAACAGTGTTGATGAAAGGAACGGAGAAGCACATTTTGGTTGTTCTGTGTTCTTTAAAAAGCTATTGCCTGCACAGCAGGAGGGTAATCTAGTGTTGTCCCAGTGGGGACTGCTACCATCGCAGGCTCCCTTTGATTAGGTGCTGAACAATAAACAGCGGCTCAGTAAAGCGGGCAGCTTCCTCTGCATTGTCTTATAGCACAGAGGGAGATCCTGATGGGAAAGTGAGAGGGCAAACGACAAGTAAACCAGTCAGTATTAGAAAAAATGGAAAGGTGCTTTCCATACAGCGCACAGTAAATATTGTTTGGAAAACACATTAAAGTGTTATCTTTAGCTTTTGATTTCTTTTGGACACGACCGATGCTTGATCTCAAACATGTACTCCAAAATAGATTGTTCAAAATAGGCAGCAGTTCAAAAAGCCCTAAATGTATAGGGCACGTATAGGAAAATTGCTACCAAGATGTTCCAATGTTTTAAGGGTTCTCTGTTGACATCTTTTGTGACTTGTAAGGCACTAATAAAATTTTTGGAAGAGTTTTCAGAGCCTTTCATCCTTGAGAGATGGATAAATTAAGTACTGGTAAAAAATGGGAATAGTAATGCATGTATAAGCAGTACTTACCGGTAATTGTATTACTCTGAGCCCTCGTCTCACTTGGCTTCCTTACATGTTGAGGCCCCGCACCTCCCCTGACATCCCTTTTCCCAGCATAAAAGCTCCTCCTGCCTCCTACCTCTTGTATCGTCAACAAGCTCCACTGAACCCAGTCATCCTGGATATACAGAGCAGGTGGGAGGGCATAAGGAAACCAAGTGAGAGAAGGACTCAGAGCCATGCAATTACCGGTAAGTAATCAAAGCATTACCTCCTTGTCCCTCTCACCTGTTTTCCTTATATGATGAGATGTATCCAAGCAATAGAAAGCTAGGACAACTGAATCAATGCAGAAAACAACCTTTATTATCAAGAGGAAAACCACGGTTACTTTACCACAGGCAAAACCTTTGACCCAAAAAGATCCTCGACCGCAGGACCCTGAGTGACGCTGTAGTGGTTGGTAAATGTAGAAAGAATCGCCCAAGTGGCTGCCCTACAAACCTCAGCATAGGAAGCTCCCTGACCCTCAGCCAGAGAAGTTGACAATCCTCAAATTGACCTACCCTGAATCCCTAATGGAGATGGGACTCCAAACTGATAATAAGCCAAGGCAATCAAAGTATGAATCCATGTGCTCAAGGTTTGTGTGGCTGGCTTGTAACCCTCTCTGGCGGGCTCAAAATTAAGAAAAAAGAGGAATCCTGGTGGAAACTCTCTACCCTCTCCAGATAAACCAAAACAGCTCTTCAAACGCTCAGACAAGACTAATCTTGTCAGGAGACTGTGGGTCAGGACAGAAAATGGGCAGAATAACTTCATGTTGGGAATAAAAACAGAATTGACTTTTGGAACAAACCCAGGACCCAGACTCAAAACTATTCTATACTCAACGACCTGCAGAAAAGGGGCTCTACAAGAAAGTGCACCAGTTTCCCTAATCTTGCGGCTGAAGTAATGCTCACGGGGAAAAACACCTTCAGCGTAAGAGACCTGAGATCAATGTAATGGAAAGGCTCAAAAGGGTGGGGTAGCGCAAAGCCTGCTGCCCCAGAGGTAGGTTCCAGGAAGGTATCACTGGTGGCCTTAGGATGAATATTAGAAAACCCCTTAAGTCATTTTTGGACCAGACTCTGGGGATCCTCAAGATTACCCCAACAAGCCCAACAAGCCCTAATCACTGCCTACTGCAATTTCAAAGTGGAAGGACAAAGCCCCAAAGTGAATCCATCCTGTAGACACTAAAGGATCTGAGAAAGAGACGTAGACATAGGCACAATCTGCTGCCTCCCACATCATTTTCCAAAGGAAACCCAGTGCTGAGCATAGGCAGCCCTAGTGGAAGGCCCTCCTGGCAGCCTGAATGGAGGAGGAAATAGCAGCAGAACAACCTTGAGCCATCAAATCTACCCGCTCAGTCTCCAAATCATCAACTTGAGACGAACCAGAGACTCTTTCTGAAGGACTGGGAAGATCTTAGGAGATGGACTTGTGGCCAGCACCCACTCCCTGCCCCTCCTCATACTCATAAGAAGATGAAACCAAGAAGAGCTGCCCCATGCCAGAGCAACCAAGACTACCTGAGCTCCTTCCATTTTCAGCCTGTGCAGATACTTCTGGATCAAAAGGAAAGGAGGGAAAGCAAACAGAAGAACCTGAGGCCAGGGGCAGGGCAGAGCATCCATCCTCCAAGCTGAAGTTTCTCTCACCCTGGAGCACAACTAGGGAAATAGAGCATTGCGGGAAGATGCAAACAGATCCACCACTGGACGCCCCAACCTCTGACAAATCAGACTGAGCAATCATGGAGAGAGACAAAAGTTGTGATAGGAGGGAATCACCCTGCTCAACACAACCACCCAGGAGTTCAGAAGACTGTGCAAAATCTGGCTCCGATGAAAACACAGTCCGGTGCTGGAAGTAACTATGATTTCTGGGTGTTGATAAGAAACCTGTGAGATGTCAACACCTGGACTACTGTATTGACATGGTCCATTTCTTGACTGGCTGAACCAGCAGACACCAGACAATTGTCCAAATATGGCTGGATGCAAATCTCGTGATGATGAAGCAGAGCCATCAATGGAGCCAGAACCTTTGTGAAAACATGTGGTCCAGATTTCAACTCAATTGGGAGCACACAGAACTGGAAGTGGGAGCCCCCCACCTCGAAATGGAGAAACTTCCGATGTGTGTGATGAATTGGCATGTGCAGGTAAGCAACCCGCAAATTGATGGTAGCCAGAAAATTCTGAACAGAAACCAGAGGAATGATTACTTGCACAGCCACCATGTGAAAATGCACAGTCCTGATCCATTGGTTGAGTCTTTTCAAATCAAAGACTGAACAAAACCCCCCTGAGACATTTTGCACCAAAAGACAGAATGGAATACACCCGCTGGCCACTTATCTTCCTGGGGAGCAGAGAGAGTTGCCTTCTTCGGCAGCAACGCCAAAATACTGTCCCAGAACGCGTTCCTCCGGTAGGATTTGTGGGGATAAGGGGTAGGGATACATCCAAAGTCTGGAGGCAGAGAGTTGAACTTGATAAAGCATCTGTTCTGAATGATTCTCAGAACCCAATGATCTGTGATAGATGCTTTCCACTGAGGAAAAAAGTCTTTGACCCTTTCTCCCACCACATCTTAGGCCAGAGGTTCAGAATAGTCAAGATCGCAGTGTTGAGGGGCCCGACTTGTTGGACCGATCCTGAGACCTCTCTAGTTTATGGAGCTGGTATATGTGATGTTTTGAAGAGTACGACTTGGAATCTCTTTTAAGATAATCTGTAGAATTCCTAGACCCACAGGGTCTCCCAGAAGAAGACTTATATGACCAACAATGTTCCTTGTTCTTCAAAGATTTTTTCATCATGTCATCCATCTGGTCGCTGAATTGCTTCTTGCCCTCAAACGGAAGCTTCATTAGGGATGCTTTCTCCGAAATGTCAGCCTTCCAAACCCGGAGCCATAGATGTCGACAAGCCATCACCACTGAACTAGAAGCAACAGATAGTTGCTTTGATGATATTTGCCGAAACATCCGTTAAGAATTTCGACTGCTGTTCCATCTGTACCAAAACCTCTGATACTTCCACTCCTTCTTTCACCATTTCCACCAGATAGTTGAAATCTTTCATTAAGGATTGTGAAGTTAAAGCAGCATATGAGGCTGCACGCAGGACCAAATTCACAGCCCCAAAACAGCGTTTAAGGCCTGTGCCCAGCTTCCTGTCAGTAGAGTCCGCTGAGGAACAGTCATCAGGGTCAAAAAGCTGCATAGCAAGGGAACTTAAATAGAGTCCACGTTAATGGCCTGGGAGAGTACAGCTTCTGCCTCCTCCAACTGATCAGATTTCTGTAGAAACCTAGGAATCTGGTATTGATCCAGGTCCTTCCAACCCTTAACATTTGCTTCTTTGATTTTGGGTTGGAAAGGAAGACCTACAAGACCCGTTTTGGCAAATCGCGGAAAGAGACCACCAGCAGAGACCTTCAACGGGGGGGGGATCAAACCCCAAACTGTCCTGTATGTGCAACAAAATGACCCCCAATTCTTCTCTGGAAATAAACTTTCCACCAGAGGAACTAGATCTCTCTGGTACAGAGTCACTGTCTGTATCAGACGATAAACACGCAGACCTCTTCTTTCTGGGATGAGAAGGCTTGGCAGCTAAAACCTTTGCCACTGCCTCATTAATACTAGCATGAACTTGCTAGCTGTCAATCTTTCCTCAGTCTCAGGAGAGCGACTGGTGTGCTGCTCAGACACCTCTCCTTCCTCACCCTAAGAAGAAGAAGGAGAACATCTCCAATTCTCACATCTTTTCCCCTCAGAGCCCAATAGTGAAGCCACATACAGGCCCCCCATTAAAGAACAGGAGGCCAATCCTGAAAGGCCACAGCATAGCTACAGCCCCATAAGAGTGCCCCCTTACCTGTCAATCTGACCTACCAGCGTGGGAGAGCACTGCTGTCCCCAAACGAACAGCATAATCCCTTTCCTGGAGAGGCATCGCTCCCTCCAAATAGGAAGTTCCTCATAGCGCTGCCGAGTAGGAGAGACACTGCCCTCCGAAATAAGGAAATGCCCCAGAGGGCAGGGGCCGCATCGAGCCACTCAGGAGATCTCTACACCTGCCCCAGTGCCTTCTTGTCCTGAACAGTCCCCCGGACCCTCTGTGATGGGGAGGAACGCCGCTATCTCGTTGGAGTGAGCCCACTGCACTGCCTTCTGAAAGAGACAACAAAGAAAAACAGGAGGTAGGAGGGGGAGAGGGACTTTTATGTTGGGAGAAAGGATGTTAGGGGAGGTGCGGGGTCCTCAACATGTAAGGAAGGCAAGGCAGCAGAAAGACGGGGTAATGACAACTGGTTTAAAGCAGGTTTAAAGCACTACTTGAAACATAAACAAGTTATCCTTTTACATTAGAGGCAGAGATGTGCAGTGTTCTCTAAAATAACAAGCACAGTATTTGCATAACAAAACGTTGGGGTTAGGGATCTGTAGCCGGCACCTTCCACTCTAAACCAGCCCCAACTGGTTAAGTAAAGATTCACATTTATCAAAAGAAGGTACTTCACAATAAAAGTCCATACTCTTATATTTATCAAATTACTCTTTATTCAATTTAAATCTAAAAGCACATAAGCATTTCAGGAGCCCACCAGGAGGCTGTGTTAGCGAGGTACCAGTGACTGATACCATTAAGGGGCAGCTTGACAACTATGGATAACTCGTCCATGGTGCTATGACAAATTTGAAGCTTTTTTAATTGATGTAAATTTCAACATAGGCCCTGAGGTAGAGGTTATTTCCTTGGAACACGTGTTGGATGAGCTTTTAAATTTAAATGGAGGCAGTGCTTTTGTATCTGACTTGAAAAAAAGAGTAATTTGATAAAGATAAGATTATGGACTTTTTGTAAAGTACCTCATTTTAATTAATTTAACAAGCACAGTATGTCAGAAGCAGCATACTCTATCTTTACAGAGAACAGTTACAGCACAAATAGATGCAATGCAAATAAACCAAACTGGTAAATCAATTGCAGCGGTAGTGCAAACTTAATGCACAGATAGGCGATAGTGCAGGTACCAACAGTGCAGGATTTTTTTTTTTACAGAGCTTTATATAGCGCGAACTTGACCCGAAGGTATCGAGTATCAGAGTGCTTTACATAGCACCAGTTGCGGTTACATGAGGACACATTTAATTTTGTTAGGCACGGGGAGATTAAGTGATTTGCCCAGAATCTCAGGATGTTCAGCGTCATTGCCCAGATTCCAACCCAGTTCCCCCGAGTCAAGGTCGACCGCCCTAGCCCTTAGGCCAAATCCTCTCCCCAATTATCACACATACTATAATAAATTAGTATAGCAAACTCCCAGTGAGTATACCATACTTAAATGGGCTAGAAGTAACACTTCTCAGCCAGGTCATCAGTTTAATGAAGTTTTCCTTCCACTCAGCAGAGTTGGGGTATTTAAATTGGGACAGACTTCTTATCCGGGCTGCTTTGCATTGAACGCAGCAGTCCAAGCACTTCACTGAATGGCTGTAATATCTTTAATGGGGTAGATTCAGCTCACCACAGCAAATTTTTAAGTAAAACTTTTAATGAGGCATTACCATTGGGACTCAAACAACATTACTCAACAAGGCTGCTATAACTTTAGTAGACGACACTGGCATACTGAAAAGACTGATATACCTTTAGAAGGATTATACCAGATCCTCCCAGCTTGGCTCCTGTAAATTCAAACTGACAACAACAGAGACCCTCCATTCCCAGCAGACAGGAGTGCACTATGTTTAGTAGTCACATACTAATGGCTAATTGAAACCTCAGCAGAGACTTTGATAGGGCATGGAGTGTAGACTCCTCTTTTAGACGTGTGATCAATTGTGATGCATGGTGTATATGGTGCAGCAGCAGTACAATTGTTTCTCAGACACAGAACAAGTACAGCACAAACTGTAGCAGTGCAAGAGTATTCTCACACAAAACGGGTACAGCTAGGACACCACCTGTGCAAGAAACTGCATAAAGACCAGTAGGATATACTTACCTTACACAGAACAGCTGTGTAAGCATCCCACACACTCAAACGCGGCACAGCACAGGCACGCAAGCTTCACCCATGAACAGAGCTGCTGCAGCACAGGCCGCAGAGTTGAAGGTTTAACCCACAAACAAGTTTGTTTTGCGAAACAGGCCTGAGAGTTCATGTGGCAACAATAGCCAAATAAAACTCCTTTAGTAAGGTAGCAGGTTTTCATTATTGTAGGACTGGTCAGCTCTATGAACTTCCAGACCCCTGAAGCTAGACCCACCTGAAGTTTATGGCCCCCACAACAGACCAAGTAGCTAATACGCCAGAGAGTCTTTTCTCAAGTTTGTTTGCAGCAGTCCTGTAACAGGACTCATGAAGCAGCAATTCATATGGAGGTTGTGACAACTTTCTTTGTACCTCCTCCAGTAGATGAAATAAGGATTCTTACTTATTTTTATCTTTTCCAGGGTTCAAATGATGATCAGAGGTTTCAGCATGGGTTCTTAAAAAGTACAGGCTAGCATAGTATTGACAGATACCCCAAAACTAATCTCTTGCTGTCCTGTTTGTGTCCCAATCCCCCTTACTAAGCAATGAGTTGTTAAAAAGTAAGACTCGCCTTAGGATAACAAGTACTAGCAAGTCAGATCCTACCAAATCGAAGAAGATAAAGGCTTCTCTTGGAAGGGTTAAGCTCTGCACAGACAGGAGACCCAGGGGCATATTAGCAAGACCGGCGATAAAATTATCACCGTTTTAGCGGCAGGAAACTGCCGCTAAAACGGCGATAATGGGCTTGCTAATATGCGTTATAGAATTCCAATAGAAGCCCAGGTTAGATGTGCAGGACATCTAACCTGGGCTTCTATTGGAATTCTATAACGCATATTAGCAAGCCCATTATCGCCGTTTTAGCAGCAGTTTCCTGCCGCTAAAACGGCGATAATTTTATCGCCGGTCTTGCTAATATGCCCCACCATTTCCAGGAATATGCCTCTTTACCCCGCATCCCGTTACCCCGCATGTTGTTACAACGCGGTCGTTACAACGACCGCGTTGTAACAACGCAATACCATTACCCCGCAGATCGTAACAACGACTTGTGGAGGGGGGCGCTGGATGTTGGAATAGGATAATTTACTATTCCAACTCCAGTCTGTGCGGACAGTAGGGAAGGTGTTGGATTTTAAATCCAACACCTTCTCCCCCCTTCCGCAAGTCGTTGTTACGACTTGCGGGGTAATGGTATTGCGTTGTTACAACACGGTCGTTGTAACGACCGCGTTGTAACAACATGCGGGGTGAGGGATGCGGGGTCAAGGTTGTTTGCCAATTTCCAGTTATGCCACACACTTGCACTATGAGCCATTCCTCACTTGGTAAAACAACATTAAATGTGGCAGTAAACCCGTGGCCACTGAACTATGAGGCAGTGGAGGACCAAATTGTTTAGCAGGCTTAACTAAATTATGCTGCACCTAATGTACATTATATCATATTAATTAATGTAGCCCCCCCTTCAGTCATGAACACATAGTACATATACATATTATGTGCTTATCTCTCTAGAAGGCACTTTATGAAGTAAGATATGGGTCCTTAAAAAAAGATGCAACATATTTTTGATTTTTTTATGTATTCTTCTAAATTCTGATGCTCTAGTGAAATAGCTGAATGTATATGTATGTGACAAACAATGTGATAAATGTGAAAGAAGTCATGTAAAAGAAGGGATCATTCCTACCACAAACCAATGCATGTAAGTATTTACAGAGTTGTTAAATGATGCAGACAAAGGTCTTTTCTGCCATAATGGCACACAATATCTGAAAAGTATATCCCTGTTAGATTGTTTCATCACACATCAATGGCTTCACACTAGCTTCAATTCTAAGGGCACATGTACAAAGCTTTTTTGTATTCGCAAACGGACCAATTAGCAGAACGCGAAAGTAAAGAGGCATTTTCAAATGTACGAAGCCCTAATTGCGATTTGGTAACCTATTACTGAATCGCAATTTGGGTTTGCAAACCGGTATTTGGAAGCGGTGTGTTTAGGGCGTCTCTTCCAAATACCGATTCGCATTGGTACGTACATATGTTTTACGACTGAAATGCAGTTGCAGTTGCAACTCAAAGTTGGTGGTAATCCATTCGCAAACAGAATGAAAGATTATATTTTTTTTAAGAGCAGGAAGTGGTCCCATGGATCACTGTCTACTGTTAAAAAATGAAACTTAAACATTACATTTTTTTCTTTTTAAGCGCATCCTATTTTCCTTAAAGGAAAAAAGAATGCTTTATTTAAAAGCAGTCACAGACATGGTGGTCTGCTGACCCCAGCAGGCCACCATCGCTGTGAGTTTTGCGATTCCCAATGGGTCGCAAACTGATTATTTAACTAATTAATATTCATAAGGTAGGTCTAATTGCGACCCACTGGGAATCGCAGAAAGTGTAAAACACACTTTCGTACATTCGTTTTTGCGATTACCAAATAGCAAATCACCAAAATTCGCTAAGCTTCATACATGTGGCGCCAAGATACAAGTGTTCACAGGACTTTTGAAGTTCATTACAGACAGGACTATCTGTAGCATATTAAATAAAGGTTCATATTTAGAGCAATATGGTGATAATTTAGCGATAATTTACAAAGTTTGAAAGTTCAGTTCCACGATGGGGAGACGTGTCTGTGCGATTTGTGACTGTGCTTGCCTGTAAAAGTCCAAATATGTAGCTACATAGATTGGTTGAAATACTGTCTAGGGTACCAAAGCACCTTTTCAATATCATTGCAGGCACCTCATAATTATTACAATTTGTACCTTGATGCTCAAGGTCATTTTCTGATATTGTAATACATGTAGATAATGTCTAGATAGCCACAATCCCCTGAACTTCACACTTTATGAATAATATAGTAATTTTGCTGCAGTGTATTCATTGCTGTATGTGATCCTGATTCAAAATACAGTTTAGCTTTTATTGAATGTTAATTTTTGTTCCCCCAGGAGAGTGTATTCCCTAGAATCCCGCAGTGTTAAATTGCAGTTCTTATAAAGTGCGACTCCGACAGATGACTTCTCAGTTTGACTTTCTTCATGGTAATTTCTCCCTTTGGCCCAGCTCAGAGGAGCTGTTGGACTATAAATCTATCTTGCTAAAATTGGTGAACATATTGCCCAGCAGTTCTCTGGCGAGATTTGTTAGATTGCATTAGAAATCGGTTGCAGTATTTTTTTATGATTTCAAGTGCAATGCCTCTATTCCTGAACGCGGGTCCAGTTATTTTTAGCAAAAACTATTTGTAAACATGTTTTCCTCCATAGTCTTGTACCGTTTCACAGCTGTTCCTGTGGGCCAACTTCTTTCTCCTTTGTAATTGTACCAGCCACCTCGGGAGGAGCAGAAAGGCGTCCAGTGGACCATTACCTCCTGTTTCAAAATGTGCAACCTGGTTATTTAAGGGGAACAGGCTGCTTTAAAAAACATCTTTGTGAATGCAAACGCAGGTATGGATTGTTCGTATTCCTTGCATGCCACCATTTATGTGTTTGTAGACAATCACAAATTGCGAAATGCATAATTAATTTATTCAGCAAATTGTTTTGGACAATTAATGATTCAAACACATACTTTGCATTACAAATTACACCCCTGTTCACAAACTAGTTGGTGTGTAATCTGATGTACCTGGTATGCGAATGAGGGTGATGATCGAGAACAAAGTTCCATAAAGGTAACAAGAACGATGTATGTTTTTTGTGGTAATATGTTTTGTCAAGTTTTCAATTCCATTAAAACACTCTAGAAGTGTTATATTTTGTATCTCTTCTTTTGTAGTTGTGTTCATAATTTTGAGAGGACACTTTTGCTCATGACATCAAAAACGTAGACTACTCTCACCTCCCTGTAGGGCAGCCGGTGGCCTAATTAATAGTGTTGAATGAGGAAAAAAGTTTGCAATAGTGATGAAGCTTCCCTACCTTATAATTGTGCAGATCCATTCACAAAAGCATGTTTTTTATGAGGTTAGGAATAGGCCTGGGGGGGATTTCGTTCATGCCGGAGTACTTCTAGTATTTTTAGAAATGCTGATGCGGAATTACTGATATTAACGTGCTTACTCCTGCTTGCATAGTGAAGGGTAATTTGGGGGAAAAAATCCTACTGCAAGAGCACATTTAGTTAGCACAAGCTCGCGCTTGTTCTTCGTGCTCATTTGTGTTTAGCGTTATTTCTAATAGTACTAAATGCCATGAGTATGTTGCGTGAAATTCCTACCCCAAGAGGATATTTAGCGGGCATGAGCAATTCGTGTTCTGTTGTATTTAGAGCCATTTCTTACCATCAAATGCATTCTCGCGCCCATTTTGGACGTAAGGTGGCATTTTTGTGCATAGAGAAATAGTGCTAACTGCGGAATTACTCTTCTAGTGTATTTATGCGTACTCTCGAAGAATTCTGAGGTAATTCTGCATGATTACGATACACTGAATTACGCAAGTTACGCCACCCCTAGTTAGGAACAAACAATGAAACACAACTCATCATCATTGATATACTCAAGCAAGAGCTACGTGTATGTACGCACATAATCAGCGCTACAGAAGAGTACCATTTTAAGAACTTGTGCCATGATATCTACAACCATACTAAATCTTTGAGTTGTCCAATCTTGCACATTATCCCAATGATATCAGTGCATCAGGATGCAGTTTAAACAGGGAGCCAGTCACAGACATGATACTCCAACAATCATACAAGCTTCTCTCCAAAAAAGAACAGTTTCATGCAGGGTTTAGACCTGGGAAGGTTACCGAGGAAGTGGTGACCTCTGTGACCGTTGACCTTAGGATGATTGTTGATGGTGGCACACTGATTTTGTTAGAATTCAATTGCTTGTCGAGCATCTTTTAGACATCTTTTGGATTACTCTGTGCTAGGTATTGCTTTGGGATGAATTAAGTCTTTCCTTAGAAGTAGGACTTAAGCTGTACATCTTGGTTCGCTAACCTCTGAACCTTAACCAGTCTGTCACGGATTACTGCAACAATCCTCTTCTTGTGTATTCTAGATCATCTGAGCATGCAGTCAAGCTTATTTCCTACATCTATGCAGATGATAGACAGATGCTCCTAATTCTTCACGAAAAATATCCTAATACATCAGTCTCTATTCTTCATACGCTGTCCATCACAGGCTGAAAGAAAATTTACTGAAATTAAATCCATCAAAAATGGAAATTATTTTCCCATAAAAGAGACCAATATGTTAAATAGCAGTTTCTGACCAGAGTCTCTGGATTTATGCCCTCATCCCACACATGAAATAAAGACTCTTGGAATGTTGATAGCCTCCAAGCTTTCCCTGTTTGAACAGCTAAACACCATATTCGATTTCGTTTTTTTATCACTTGGAATTGCTAATAATGGTCTTTCCTTTCTTCTCTTTCCCCAGAGGGTTATAATGGCTAATGTATTACTTGATATGTGCATCAACTTTAGAAATTAAATACATATTCTAACACTAAAACGATGAAACACGTAGTTGAAGGCCAACATATCAGTCAGGTAGAAAACTTTAAGTATTTGGGGATTCTTCTAGACTCAGAGTTAAAGTGGCACTCACTTATATCCCAGAATGTTTTGGCCTTTAATAGAGTGACATTTAGTATCAAAGATTTCTCCCGTCGACTACGACGAAGTCACATCAAATCGGTCTTGGAAATTTACAGGGCCAAGTGCATCCCCTTAGTGAGCTGCAGTGGCGGAATCTGGGGTTATGGTCGGGTTACCCCTCTTCAAATAGCTGAAAATAAATTTTTGAGAAGTCTATTAGGGGTCCACCAAAGTATACCCTCCGAAATTGTCCACGTCCATACTAGGTATAGACTTCCTCACCAACCAGCTACGCCTTGGCCCTTTAAAGCTTTGGAACCTGATTTGGTTAAAAGAGGAACTTAGTTTTAGCAGATTAATTCTGCAAGACTGTTTAAATTTGGAAAAACCCTTCCTGATCCTGTGGCTGGTGTATGTGGCCGGTAACCTGCAGGTCTTAGGGAGGTCCGATCTGTTTGATAATCCCTCTGCGTTAACACGTTCTGTGGGCAAAAAGGCAGTGTTATCGCTTAGGGAAAAGTGGGCGTCAGAGCGTGAGGATTTAGCATTAACAAAACACTCTATGCAGCATGCAATTTCAGTACAAACTGTCAGTAAAATAGAACCATATCTAACCTGGAACATAACACGCCATCAACGTCGTCTGTTGACCTATTTCAGGTTGAACCTAGTTCCTTGCATTATCCCTTCTAATCACAGTTGTTTCTCGTACCTGGACCTGTCCCATTGTAATTGTGATAATACAACGATTAATGATACTTTACATGTGACTATGTTCTGTCCAAAATATAATAATCTGCGGCATAAGTTTCTATTTCTAATTTTAAAATCAATGAATTTTTCTCAAGTCATTGTTTTTACAGCTTTTAAATTCCCCATTTGTCTGCTTTTCTTTTGTACGTTTTCTATCGGGAGTGTTAAAATATGGATGAATTCGACTGTGAAAATTTGTGCGTAAACGTTCATGATATTTTATGTCTTTTATGATTTTGTTTGTAAAATCGAATAAAGTATATTGATGATTGATGATGATGATGAATACATATTCAAAGCGGCCTAAAATTGATAGATATCAACATAAACAGAATGCTGCAGCAAGAACCATTTTTGGCATAATGAAATTCAACCACGTCTGGTACCGTCTGGCAGTTTCTTAGGGTTTTGAGTACAGAAAAATCTTCAAATTTCCGTGTTTGATGCATTGTATCTACTACGAAAAAAGTACCCCAGTTTTGGTGAAGAAATATCGAGGTTAAATCTCAGGTTTTCTTTAGACCCAACTCTAAATTTCTGATGGAAGCACCCACATTAAATACATTAAATTATGAGACGTAGCTGAAGAGAGGAGATTCAGACACTGATGTGAGGGAAGAGCTATAGGGCTGCTTTTAGAAATTCTATAAGCCTTCACAAGGAGCTGCTGATTAGTCTTCCTGAGCACTACTTGGTGGCTGTGAGGGGTGAGTAGTAGACCTGCAGATATTGTTGTGTAAGGTGAATGTTGAAAACACATCACTTCTGAGCTGTTTTCCTTAGGTACCTTGATTGTGAAAATAAGAAAGTTTTAATTTCATCTCTTGATATTCCAATGTCATCATTACAACATTCTCGATCAGTTTCCCTCCTAACCTCTCAACCAAAGCGAAAAAAAACTTCAAGCAAAAACTGATCAGCCAACACCCTGAATCACTATTCGCGGACATCTACCACTGCTCCTCCAAAGGACAGTTAAAAATGGATCTCATTTTCCACACTGAAAGACCCGAAAAATGGAAATCCATCCTCAGATCGCAGCTCCACATTTCCAAAACGACTAACACTTCCCATAGCTGCAAACTGACATTCTCAGCCCCTAACCGCACTAGGCGAAATGGGAACACCTCTGTGACCATCTACTCCAATGGCACAGTCCTGATACAAGCCAACAATGACAATCTAGAGTCATTTGACGCCCTCTTCCCATCTCTCCGGACTGCCCCCTCTCACGCACTCCTCCTCTGCCCGCCCTTCCTCCTCTCCCTGAAGAGCTGGTCCCGCCAGCAGAACTCACCTACCATTCCGGTGCACCCTAGTAACAACACCTGCCTTTCGCCATGAGACACCACCCTCAACACTACCAGAGAGAACAAGGCCCCACTACTCCCCTCCGGCAATCACCCCTACCCGTCCCCCGCCCTCCATCTCCCCCAACCCACATCGAACGACCCCAACACACAGTCTGTGACTCCCAACCACCTCCCCAGACCCACATGCAATAAAACGCCGACGCCTCAACACGACACTCTTCACCCTGCACTCACGGCCCCGCCCAGAACCCGCACGGACAGCACACTCACAAAAAGGCAACTTAACAACGACAGGCTCTCCCCCTCTAGGTTTAACATACCCGCCCAGAACACCCTCACCGACATAGAGACTGGGCAGCGGCTCACCCTGCTTGAAAGATAGATAGCAATTATAATCCAGGGCTTTAGCGAAATCCTAACCAACCTCGCCACGCCCCACAAGCCTCACCGAATCCCCTCCTTCCCCACCCCCATACAACAAAGGCCTTCCAAGGCTCCCCACCCGAGATGGATCTCAACCCCCCTCTCTAATCAGACACAGAGACCCAAAAGAACTAGAGATGCAATGTCTGCGAGTGAAGCGGCAGATCTCGCTTCCTCGTACAACACTCTAATTACTGTCACCCTCAAATCCAAAATTCAGTCGATCACCGGACTGGAAAGAGAACAGGCCCTTCCAAAATCCCCTAGACCCCCGGCCACCTGCACTATCATCCCCACGGCCCCCGACCGAAGAAACCCAAAACAGAGACGACCCCCACCAACTGCATGCTCATAAACTGCAGATCAGCCACCAAGCATGCCACAGAGCTAGCAGAATCCATCCTCACCCACGACATAGACATAGCATTCATCACCGAGACATGGCTAAATGATTCCTCCCTACCACTCATGGATACTCTTGTCACCCCAGGCTTTGCAATCACCAACAAAGATAGAAAAGACCAAAGAGGTGGAGGCATAGCAATCATCCACAAAAACAACATTTCTGTGACGGAAATAGACTCCTTCAACTACAACACCTTCGAATGCCTAACTGCCAACATTAACACTAGCAATAACAAAACACTTATCTGCAACACCACCGCATTCACTGAGCACCTGTCCGACCTGATTGCCCACTGCTCTCTCCGAGACACGAACAACCTAATTCTGGGCGACCTCAACCTACACTGGAATGAAGAAAACAACCCGCTAATCCAGAACCTGAATGAGCTGCTACACAGCAACAACCTTACCCAACACTGCTCAGAGGAAACTCACAACAAAGGAGCAATCCTAGATGCCATTATCGCCCAACGCGACTCAGTCACAATAGACCACACCCTGCCCGTGGATTGGTCCGACCACCACTTAATCTTATTCCACCTCACTCAACCGATCACACTCCAACCCCCCCACGCAAGATCCCCCAAATGGACAAGAAACCTTACTCAGATCAACATGACTGACCTAGAGGAAAGGGTTAACTCCCTCCTCACTGCCTCCATGGATGATCTATCCACAACAGAACTCACCACCCACTACAACACAACCATGACATCCATTCTAGACCAAGTAGCCCCCCTGAAACTAAAAAATACCAGGAACATCCCATCCAGATCCTGGTTCAACACAGACATTAACAACGAAAGGAGACAACTAGGAGCTACAGAACGACTATGGAGGAGCAACCCCTCCACAAGCCTACACGAACAACTCAAAGCAGCCCGAAGGAAATACAAAAAACACATCAGCAGCGAAAAATCCACTTTCTTCTGCACCGCCCTGGACAACGCAAAAAACAGGCCCAAAGAACTGTTCAAAATTATCAGGCAACAAACCTCCAAGCCCCCTTAATCCTCAATGCAGGCCTCCAAGGACCTGTGCGAAATCTTCGCCAACTTCTTCGAAGACAAAATCACCAAGATTGAGCTCTCACTGGACATCAACGTCAACCCTGCTTGCAAAAGCTTGCCCCCAGTGACAGAAGACAGCACTCGCAAGCACCCCACGAAAACATGGAAGTCCTTCAACCCCATCCTGGAAGCCGTGATCCTCAAACTGATCTCTACCTCCAAACCCGCCTCTCACGTCCTTGACCCTATACCCACCCAATTGACCAAAACACTGAAACTCTCCATAGCCCCGTTCTGGTGCAAGATCATAAACAGCTCCCTGAGAACCGGCGTCATACCTGAATGCCTCAAAGTTGGCCAAGTCACGCCACTACTAAAAAAAACAGGCCTTGACTCCAAGGACCTGAATAACTTCAGACCCGTCTCCAATCTCCCCCTCCTATCTAAAATCCTCGAAAAATGCATCCTCCTACAACTGACTCAGCACATGGACAGCATCAACCTTCTTGATCCCCACCAATCGGGTTTCAGAAAAGGCTATAGCACCGAGACCGCGATCCTTAACATCATAGACGATATCGACAAATCCCTCGATACCGACCAATGTTGCCTCCTCATTCTCCTGGACCTATCGGCAGCCTTTGACACGGTTGATCACCAACTACTCATCAAGGCTTTACAAGAAAGGGTAGGTGCTGATGAGGTGGTCCTACACTGGTTCTCCTCCTTCTTACACAGCTGCTCACAAAGGATAAAAATCAAAAACTTTACTTCCGACTTACACCCCGTCAGCAGGGACATCCCCCAAGGTTCAGTGCTCTCACCACAACTGTTCAACATATACATGGAACCCCTCACCACCATACTTAAAAATGCCAACATCCCTTTCCACCTATATGCCGATGACACCCAGATCTATCTAGAAACCTCCTCCATAGATGACATTCACAGACTAAATGACACTCTAAAAGAAATCCAACACTGGCTGTCTGTAAACGACTTAAAGCTCAACCAAGACAAAACAGAGATCCTCCTCATCTCCAACAAAGAAGAGAACCCTCAAATTTCAGAATGGCTAAAAGCAATGGATGCTCTCAACGGCAATCTCACTCTAGCCAACTCCGTAAAATCATTAGGAATCACCCTAGACCCAAAACTTGACATGGCCAAACACATTAAGAACTCCGCAAAGAGTGCCTTCCTCAATCTGAAACTACTCAACAAAATAAAACACTTCATCCCAACCAAAGACCTCAAACAAGCCACCCAATCACTGGTGCTATCCAGACTCGACTATGGGAATGCAACCCTCACCGGTACAACAAAATCCCACCTAGCTCCCCTCAAAACAACTCTCAAAGCAGCAGCCAGAATGGTCACTGGAGTTAGGAAATACGATCACATCTCTCCAGCACTCAGAGAACTAAAATGGCTCCCAGTCGAATTGCGTGCCAGCTTCAGAACTGCCTGCCTCACGCACAAAGCCCTGCACACAGGAAAACCTGACTACCTGGCCGCCAAACTCAAGAGGGCCGGTTAGACAAGGAACCTCAGGAGCTCCAATACCCTACTACTCATCCCTATGAAAACACGCAAACAAAAAACCACCGCATGGTCCTTCGCCGGAAACGCGCCCAAAATCTGGAACTTCATCCCAGCAGATATCAGGACTATCCCGTCCTTCACAAAATTCAGAAAACACCTAAAAGACCTCTTCCTCAACCGCTCCCTCCTGAACAGATAGCCACCGCCTAAACGCAAAGCCCTTGCTCGCCATAGCTCCCCGACATTGTATCACTAAGACCTACCTCCTCCTTGCTCTTTGACCCCTACCTGTTCCCTCCCCCCTCAAACAGGTTCAACCCAAGACAACGTGCACTCAATGAGGTTATCTCAGGACTCTCGTACTACCTCAATGCTGCACAGCACACTTGGACTTCCGAACCAATATGTATACTACTGCTCTATTGTATGACTCTTACACTAAAACTGTTGTAAAGCGCTCCGATACCCCCGGGTCCGGCCAGCGCTATATAAAACTCCTTAATAAATAAATATAAGCTTTTTTTTTCACCAGTGAGTAAGTCTCTGGGTGAGGCCTACCCTTTCATCTTTCTCGGATCACTCCTTCAGTTTGGCTGATGACAACCAGGTGCAGACACCGTACACCTCTATCAGCCTTTGTTGTAGTTGCTACCATATGGAGCCAGCCCTAGTGCTACCAGCTGTGAGAAGCATCACTCTACCAAAGGTTGAGTCTGGAAAACAGCCTGGAGAGGACGCTTCTAATGAGTACCACTCCAAACTGGTTCTACAGTTTAAAATAGTGGATCCAGAATCCCTGTCTAAAAGTGTTGTAAAAGTGGGCAGCCGCGGTCCTTGCAGGTAAGAGCTGTGGGGCAGTGGGGCCGGGTGGTGGGAATTTCGACGGACGATGACGAGGGAACATTAATTATCTATTTAATTTTCCCTCGTCATCGTCTGTCGAAATCGCCCCCACCCAGCCCCACCGTCCCACAGCTCTTACCTGCACGGATCGCGGCTTAAAGTGGGACCCAACCATCACTTTATTCCAGTTCCAAGTCCTTTATGAACAAGGAAAAGGTGCTTCAAAGAGTGCTGAAATGACAGCTGTGCAACCAGGACTAGTGTCCACCTAACAGTCATTCTTCCTGAGGAGGGGACATCACCTAAAGTCTAGATGTTATGCTAGATTAGCTCTAGACCTGCCACAAAGTGCTTAGAAGCCTACCTGTCTTCTGAGAGAGTATAGAGTCTGCCTGTTCCAGAAGGAGCAGTCACTGTCCAGGTAGAACAAGGCCCAGCACATCCCCTGTGCATGTGTGACATCCAGGAAGAAGTGGATGGCGTGAGAGAGATAAAGGGAGGACCCTAGTGCATTTGAGCCCCTGTAGCTCCTCACCAAATGACAACATCTGTTGGTAGGACTGGGAGGGTGCCCTGCCAGAAGTGGTCTTTGTCTAGCTATAGTGCACACAAAAAAGACTTGCTGGTTTCTTGTGAATCAGATAAAGTGGGCAGGCAGGCTGCACAGTGTTGTAGAACATCATCTGAAGGACTTGAAGTATATCACATACCAAGGAGGATAAGATATCACAACAAACTGAGCACAATTCAACTGTGGGCATTTACTGACTACACCGGAGCCTAATGCACGCTACTGTTACTACCAGTGAGACGGGTAACCCGGAGCTAAAGGGAATATCTAGTTGGGAGCACAAAGGGAGCAGATTGGGTGCCTATAAGGAAACACATTAAGGATCATTGACCTGTATATTTGTTGATGTGTGTAGAATTTAGAACAACTTTAATTAAAGTAATTTCTTTCTTTTAAAGACAAGCACTGGGCTGGACATTAATGTTTTTATGTCTTTTGTTTGATGTTTGAGTGCTGAGGACGAGCACCCCACACTAACTCCTTGAGATGCCTGTGATTGCTCTCCATCACTACACTGAGAATCAAGTATGAAAGAGGTCCTACTAGGTCCAGTGTGTAGGCCCATAGTAGGACAGTCTCTGCAATATCAGACCTCAAAACCCAAGGTTTATATCTTGTTTCCCCTGCCTGCTTGAAACCTTTGAACGGTGTCTGACACTCACCAAGCCCTATTATTTGCCAAGAAAAAAAGGAACAAGTCCAAACCAGACCCAATGACATGGATTCAAACCTCAAAGCCCAACTTTCACACAATGCCCAGTTTCTAGGATTCAATCTGGACATCAATCTTACTCTTAAGAAACACATTGCCAATTACCAGCTCCCTCTCCTAACAATGTGAAACTATTCCACTCAGAAAGCAAATTCAGAACTTCTTTTCAAGCCATTCTCTTGCATCTGGATGGTAGCAACACCCTGCTTTGTACCCTTCTTGATTCCACTCTAGTCCCACTTAAGGGAATCCCACACTCCGCACCATGTTTTATCCATGGCTTGAACAAACAGGACAACATCATCCCTAACCTGTATGAACTCAACTGGTTTTCTTAACCTGCCCAAACCATCATCAAAACCAGCTGCACCATCCATCACGACTGGCACCACCGCATATTTGGATGACAAGCTCACCATCAGATCTGAGGCAAATTGGTGAAACAAAAGAAGAAAAAAACAAGCCAACACTCCATCTATGCATTCAAGATATGAAATAAAATCCTAGTTTCCATTAAGATTGCCCACCACCACTGGGCTTAAGAGCAGAAAATAGACCTCTTAAAGAAACACTACAGCACAGTACATCAGCAGTCTAGTTCTGCTGCCAGAAATCAGCTACTTCTCTCTTTACGTATTAACTCCATCTTTGCATTTGACAATGTACAGTCATCCACTGTCTTTTGCCTCGGTTTGTGCTATAGCTATACCAAGTTCATAAATACATGACTTATCTCACATCTAATAATACTCTACACATACTCAAAGACATATCATAACACATTACACACAGGACTGCTGTAACCTCATTACATCCCTTAGCTGAAGGGCAAGAAGTCAAAGCAGAGGGGGTGGGTTGTATCAATGTTTTTCCATTTGTTATGATGGCCAAGTTGTGTTGTTTTCCTTGTATGATGCCTGTGACTTTATTCGTATCAATCCGAAAAACTACATAGCATAGGTGGAGGTCTCTGGCTAGGCTATGCAGAACTACATTAGGCTGAATTTGAACTAAAATACATCAATACTACTAATATCTTTATGGTTATATTTTGAGATGTAGGTGTTTGCACTCCCTCATATAGTTCTACATCTTGTATTCAGTATAATGTCAAACAATTCTTTTAAATTGGTGAAGAACACCTGTATATTATTGCTGTATGGGGTAGAACTG
The DNA here is from genome assembly GCA_963921515.1 of Calotriton arnoldi. Taxonomy (NCBI): domain Eukaryota; kingdom Metazoa; phylum Chordata; class Amphibia; order Caudata; family Salamandridae; genus Calotriton; species Calotriton arnoldi. Next base: position 2,068,510 of record CAWUFW010001277.1, read on the forward strand.
ACAAAGTTCAATACCTAATAATGTCGTGGAATAGCAAGAATTTTATAATTTATTTGTTTTGTGTACATGATAAAGATAATATTAAACAAGTACATTTTTAATTAAGGATGAACTGGTTCTCGGCTTTTTAAAAACCTTGCAACCCTTGCCATTGTAATTAGCCTTTGTGAAGTGGCCCAATTGTGTGTGTAAATAAAGGATATTTTGAACATGCCTTGCAGAAATATTTATTAGTTTCCCGGAAATTTTGGTCTTAGCTTGTACCTTAACCTTTTTCTCTTAAAAAAATGAAAATATTTCTTGATACTTTAGCCATACATGAGCCTCTGCTCATGGGAAAATACATAATACGGTAAACTTCTGGGGACCTTCAAGAATGTTAACATGGAGGCTGATGAGGGAAAAAATTGTCAATGTTCATGTGAGATGGCCGGCTTGATGATAAACTGAAACCCACATTGTAAGAGCAAATTACACAGTAACTTTAGAACTCTCTGCCATTGCATTCTACAATCAAATATGCAATAAAAAAGCAATAGAGCATAAAGTGACTGAAGGTCCAACTAAAATTACAGAAAGTATGAATAAACACTTTTGAATTCGAAGTCAACCTTTGTTCACTCACATGATTACCAGTCTCAATATTGATCTTACGAATTGCTACGATGCAGATGCTACAGATGCTGCGTGAATCGATATGCTATAAATTTGTGATGTCTCATCACTATTGAAATGTGAAAGCATTGCTTTTAGTAATCCATAATAAGTTGAATGCATTTATTCCCAGCTGAACTACTTACTGAATGCGTATGATGGAAGTAGAACTGTTCTGTTGTTGCAAGCAATTTTGACAGAACACTTCAGATGGTAAATGCATTTAAAGATTTTGGAAATGTATTTAAAGCCAAAGTACTTTCTACAATGTTTGACATTCGATCACTAAATATTCCTCTTTCCATCTTTGTCTGTATTGGCTTTCCTACTTTTAATTTTCCACCTGTAGATAGTAAGTAAGTTACTAATTAATATAGGTAATTAAAGCCATCACAATATATAAACCGATAAAACCATTCAGTTTTAAAAAGTAGACGAGATGCTACAGCGTTATAAAAATTGAATAAATAAATACGCAATTACAAAAATAACAGGTTTTTAGCTGTTCCCAGAGAAAATGGAAATTAATTGATAGTAAATTGTGGTGTATGCTCACAGATGTATGAGCTTTGCTGTGCAAAAGAGCAGGGGAGTGGCAATTTAAGAGAAATGGCACCTCTCAGAGATCAGCGGATGGATTTCTGTCCAGTAGTGTTAAAAGAGCATTTAAAAGTTGGCAGACTATTAGAAAAATAGTCCCCAGCAACAGTGGTCTTGATCGGAGTCTTTTGAGTTCCCACATTCCTTTGTTCCAGACCAGAAACATAGATGTTTTTATAAGTTGAGTATAAGCGATTGGGTTGTTCCAGGAGCTGTGTCTGAGCTTGCATTTGACAGTTTGTTTTCTACCAGTGCAAATTTTTTTACTAACTTGTAGTTTAACTGCGGGCCCTCTGGTTTGAAACACGCTACCACAGCCTATCTCCACGTGCGGATCCCACAAAGGCTGACCTGCCGTTTAAGCAGGTGAGACCTCTCCTCCTTCAGGCTGATGGACATGCAGATCAGATGTGCCATGTCCTTATTTCCATTGCCGCACAAGCAGCAGCACAATGTGATTAGCCCCCTCAGCCATGGTGGAAGGTGCAAGATAGCTGAGAGTTTTTCCAGCCGAAGTTTAAAAAAATTTCCTTGGTATTCCTGGGATATCCCAGGCTGAAATATGGCTGTCGACTAAGGGATGTCCAGGCAGGACTTCTTGCTGAGAAGGTGGCTTTATCTTCTGCTAGGGAGAGGCTCCTTATTGCCTTCCGCACCACGTTTGTAAAAACTGCATGTGAAGTTGGAGCTTCCCTGAACTGGAAGAGTCCAGTGTTTGCAAGGATTCCTGTAGGAAATTTGTTGCCAGTGATGTCGTTCTGTGCTGGAGTTCTTGCCAGAGTAGGTAATTTAGGCTGTTTGGGGGGGCGTTCCTGATTTTGTGCCAACAGGTTATGTGGGCCTCCTGTCTTACTAGATGCAGTTTGGTAAGGCTGGATCTGTGCTGCGGACTCATAAATCAGTATGATTCTATAGGCCCTGACTAGTATGATACCCAAGGTTTTAGAGACTCTTCCTCTCAGGGTTTCACTGCCATATGTGATGGTGGGCAGAATTTTCGAATGTGCAACCTGGAAGAGAGGGGAAAGCATAGGGCCTGTCAGCTTGGATTTTAAATGCCACAGGGTTTTTGCTAGAGCCATCCCTTCCCTTATGATCAATTCAAGCTGGCTAGCAAATTGGCCTCCATTATCAATAGTTACCCCTAGATATTTATTACTACTTGCATTCTGAATTTCGGGTTGGCCCGGTACCAGCCATGAGGTTTTTCCCTTCTCTTGTTTATGGACATTGTTTTGGTTTTCTCGAAGCTCACTTAAAGGAAGTTGTCTGCTGCATATCCCTGCAGTGTATTTAGGAGGTGTTGCATACCCACTTGTGTGTGGTTGACCAAAACCATGTCATAGGTGTATAAGATACTAGATAGAGCCTTGCCACCAATCCTTGGAGCATGTGCATTGCATGAGTTAAGGGTCTGTGTGAAGTCCGCCATACAGAGATTGAACAGGGTTGGGGAGAGCACACATCCTTTTTTAAGGCCTTTGGTGGTAGAAATGCGCCTTGAAAGATGTGTGCCATCGCCCAGTGTATGCATATTAGCATGTTCAGGAGTGTTTTCAGAAACTTCCAGAGTGCCAGTTTTCTCCAGAATCTTGCTCGATCTATGTTGTCAAATTCTGCGCTGAAGTCTATAAAGCAGAGATGAAATGTCTGTTTTGACGACTTTGCCATGGCCATGAGCAGCGACATAGTTAAGATGTTGATTTGTTGTGCCTGTTTGGTTGAATAGTATGATTTCTTGCTCTTCTGCCCAAGCCTGAAGTTCTTCTAATTGAGTGCCAGCAAAGTACTTTGCCTCTTTATCAAGTAACGCAACAAGGTGGTAATTTTTCGATACAGCTTTATCTCCGCTCTTGTAGATTGGAGAAATGACAGAGCCCTTCCAGGAGGCTGGGAGTTGTCCCAGCTTTCTGATTTCCCGGAAGAGTGAGTCTTAAGTCTCTGCCCAGAAATCTGAGTCCTAATTAAAGAGGTCTGGTGGAATCCTGTTAGGTCCTGGTGCTCCTTCTCTCCTGCCTTTTGCGATTTGACATCTAATTGTTGTTATGTGGGATAGTCTGTCCACATCCTGGTGCTTTGCATTAATTTCAGGAGCGTGGTTTTTCTGGAGGTCTTGGGTTGTACTTGAACCAAACATTGCAATTTCCAGCCCATTCCGAGTTTTTTGATTGAAATGAGTTGACAGGAAGTCTGTCCAGGTCTCTTTGGGGGTATATGATGTCACTCCTCCGTGAGTTGGGTGCATTATTTTGTTCAACATTGCCTAGAATCATGTGCTGTTTTTGGCTTTAGTATTGCACAAGAGTTTTGCCCAAAGCTAATCTACCCTGGACCTTTTGATATCCCATTTTAGCTTTTTGAGCATGTTTCTCTATTGTCGCAGTGATGATCTGATATTCGGATGTCTGGGTTTAGGACTCAGAAATCTCAGTGTTTTGTTTATTGATTTTATCATTGCTTTTAGTTGATTCCGTTGTGTGCTGATAAACCATCTTGTTTCCATTATATCTTGGGGCGGTATGTATTTGACTATCGAGGAAAATGTGCCTGATAGACTGTCAGTGAAAGTTTCCCATTTGCTAATGGGAGTGTTTGTAAGGAGGAATGTGGCCATGCAGTGGAAGAATGGGAGGGAGACCAGTGTGTAGTCTACTGTTGAGCCTGTGGTTTCAGTGTAATATGAGGCTAGTGGTGGTGAGTCTTAAGGGAATCTCCCATTTAATACCCTAAAGTTGATGTGCTCCAGGTCTTCCAATAGGTGCCTGGCTGTTTTACTAGTTCTGCATTGTGAGCTTTTGTTTAGTTCAGGAATGTTTCAAACCAAGGACTTGGCCAACACCTCCTCATCTATCGAGGAGCCCAGAAGATGCAAACTTAGGTCGCCTAAGAGGATGAGATTAGGGGTGTCCTGTTTGCTTATGGATGACAATTGACAGTCCACAAGATGCCTTGAGTCTTAGATTTTTTGTTTGAGACTTTTGTAGGCATTAAAGATTAACACTTCTTTCTTCTTCCCTTTAAGGATGAGGGAGATCTTGATTGTGTTGACAGTTGTTGAGGAAGAGGGAATTTCTTTTGTGGTGGTTATGCTAGTTTTTGACACAGAGGTTGCCAGCCTGCCTAATAGGTGGCTGTATTGTGATTTCTTGGTTGCTGGCGTGTGGAAGCATATGTATCCCTGTAGTTGGAGTAGTTCGGCCATCCACGTTTCCTGTAGCAATATTATATCAAAAGGTTTGATATATGATATAAAGTCTGGGTCCGCTACTTTACTTCTTAGGCCATTATTATTCTTTGAACAGAGGCAAAGGTTTGATTTGCTCTGTCAAAGCGGCCCTGCTTTTTCTAGGTTTTGTCATTGGGCGCCCGCAGGACCACTAATGGTTCTAATAATCCACTGATTGTTACGGTACCCAGGTAGTTGCTGTGATAGGGGCTGGGGTTGGCTATGGCGGCCACTATTTGCACTCTCCCTTATAGGTGATTGGCCCAGTGCTCCCCTGAGCACAAAGTTGGTAGTTTTTCTGCTGCTGCTGGTTTTGTTCCCCATGTTGGTAAGTAGTGGGAAGGGGTATCCTGCCCTGGGATAGAGCGAGATGCTTATGCCCCATGACTTGAATATTTCATGTTCATCTGGCACTTTGTTGGCCTCCATGTGGCCTTGGTGGATTATCTTTCCGAACGTTCATCTGTCCTGATAAATTCTATCAACAACAGGTTGGTTGTTTTTATGTTTCTTAGAGTTGGACTAGTTGAAAGCAACTGCAGAATGTGCCTTTGATGTGGGGTGGTAATTGATGTGAGGTGGGCCAGTGCCTGCCGACCGCCGGCCAGATAGGCTTCCTGTGCCAACAGCTCTAGGCACTTGGCCCCCTATGTGGTCTGGCAGGATTGGGAGGCCATAACTGGATTCATAGTTAGATGCTGTCCTTGTATCAGGACTCATGTGATTTGTCTGTGCCACTGGTAGGACCGTACTATCACTCTCATAGTCAGTTGCAGCATCTCTGGAACTGCAGAGTCTCTGCTAGGGCCTCCCTGTAGGAACTGGGTCTGCACTGTTGGCAATGTGCTAGTTCTGGTGCATAGATTTCTAAGAGAAATAGTTGGTGCCCCCGGGGGGGTGGGGGGGGTGGCATAGAGGTTTGGGGACCCTCCTCGAATTGTTGCTGTGAAGCCTTTGTCTTCTGTGTTGGAAGTACCCTGCATGGCGGTCTCCCTATGCTCTCTGTTGTTGGAGTTGTAGGAAGAATGATATTTAATTGTTTAAATTCTGGGGCAAAACAAAACAATATTCTGTGCCCTCAACAAACTAGATTCATCCTGGGACTGGGTCCAGTGGAACAGTGCCTGAATCTGCATTTGATAGTTGGCAAGCACACCATCGCCAAGCACTGCCCACTGTACCTGACCTTTGTGGACTTATCAACAGCATTCGATTGTGTGAATAGGACCAAACTCGGGTTGACACTGTTCGATCTAGGGGTTGAGGTGGCACTGGTGAATATTTTGTATCACTTTTGCGAGAAATTAGCTGCAAAGGTTTGATTTGGCCCGGCAAGGAGAAATGTCTGAAATTGTTCCCTTAGCTAGAGGGGTGCATCAAGACTGCACCTTGGCTCCATTGCTATTCATTATTTATATTGCAAATTTGTGCCCCTTCTTGACAAATGTCACTAGGGATATTCTGAGGATAGCAAATTCGCCTGTACCAGCATTATTCAATGAGATTACGTGGTTCTTATGGCACAGACCCCGAGACCATTTTGTATGCTAGTGGAGTCTTCCATGACTTTCTTGAGCAATTTAGACACGATCACAACCTTTGGGAAATCACACAATATGGCATGCAGCCTAGGAAGGAAAACATTTCCAAATTAACAATTAGTGGTCAATTCCTTGACAGCATGAGCAATTTCAGTTACTTAGGGGTTGTTTTCAACTCCATGGGCTCCTGGCACACGCAGATTAGCAGCTCCCACTTGAAGCTTAGCAGGTCAGCTGGATCACTACTCCATTTACCCCGACTGCAGGTAGGGGGCTATTTCTCCCCATCTGAACATATACAATTCTCAGTGTGTCTCTGCAGCTCTGTATGGACCTGGGGTTTGTGGCTACTACAACGTTACCTCCCTGCAGACAGAGGACAATAGTACATGCAGGCTGCTCCTTCATCATCCCCTACATCTCCCCCTATAAGCTCTTATTTTATTATTCACTCAGAGCTAAGCCTTCAGTAAATATCCGATAAAGCTAAAGCTCCACACTTGCTCTGGATCAGTATCTGGGCTAATAATGAGGCCATCTTAAACAAGAACTTTATAATAGATTGCCATAATAGATTGCCTCAAATGAGATAAGGGACTATCACTCCTCTGGTTGAGTTACGTCTTTAAGACTCTAAATGAATTAAGCTTGCCTGATATTTTTGATGTGCCCTCTACCTTAAATAAGGATGATAAGCGGAAGGTTAAGCTACGTTTCCTAGAGTTTTGTTAATCTCAGAGACTGTGTACTGAATTTAGTAAACGCTCCATCAGGGATTACATTGTGCTTTTAGAATTTGTTGAACCTGTAATGTACTTAATCCTTTAACTCACACGTTGGGAAAGATCACTTATTCTTCCCTTTAGGACTGGCACTGTGTGGTGACCTTTGTGTTTCTCTGAGGCACATTGGTCTTTGGGTAGTTCTGCACCAGTCTGCCCATGTGATGGGTTGTCTGGACAATCACTGATACATTTTATGTTTTTTTGCAAATTCCATGGATCCTTTTTAGGTTCTTTGCAAAGCCAATTTTAAAGCTCTCAGGGCATCGGTAGTACAGGGAAGCATTACTCCATCTTCAGCTACTAGGTAGTCCCAATGTCTGTTATAGAGTTTTTTCTTCCTTCAAGCAGCAGTGAGGTGTAGAAAATCGATGGAGAGTTGGAGGGTTAAGCCTCTGGTGGAAGCCACGCTCACGCCCTCAAAAGCATGTTAACCTGAACTTACTGAAGTGATAACATGTGGCACTGATGTGGGACCTTTAGTAGGTACTTTATTTTGGAATTATTCTTCAAGGATGTTGGATTATGGAGCAATAGAGCACACTGTGTCTTGGCTATTGTTTTTATATTGATGTTACATAACTATAGTTGGTGATGATCAAGGTAATAAATGTAACAGCTGATAGATTTTGATTGGATTGCTTCATCTTCATGCTATGTCGAATGCACTTTATTGTTTACTAAACTTTGCTTGGACTGTATTTATTTATTATACTGCAATGCTGAATGCACTTTGTCTTTTGTATGTTTTATGTATTTTATGTATCTTTTATGGCTATTTTTGTGCCGAATAAAGCATATTTATTGATTGATTTATTGATTGAATCCAATTTCTTATAACTGGTTTGAGATGCAGCACTTCCAATCTCTCAGTCTGAGCCTGCCACAACAAAGCACTTTCACCAAGAGTCAACTGCATTCCTAGAGTTCTATTCTCAAAGCTACTTGTACATATCATATCGATTAACATAAGCAAATAGGTTTATGACTGTAAAACCAATTTCAACATTGATTTTACTGTTGTAAATACATTTATTCACATGACGATTTTCAAGTACAAATACATGGACCCAGCTGCAAGGCGTAATCATTTCAGGGCAAGCGTACAATTCAACAGACCCAGTTCAGACGGGAGACTCCCGATTTTTAAAGCCAAAAATGGCTTACATTTAGCTGCCTCCTGCCTGAAATTGCTTTTGCTTCAATAGAATTCGGTAGGGAAAATGCATTCCCCTGATTTTCTTTTCAAAATCTCACACTCTCCTGTTCTAAAATGTTGGCATGTGTAGGTAAAAAAATTAGGAAACTTCGAGAACTGTGGCTGTGAGTATTTACAACCATTTCAGCAACTCATTTTCACCCTGGAAATGGTTGGAGAGTGAACAGAGTCGGGATAAGAAATCCTCAATTGGAAAACAAAATAACATCATTTAGAGCTGAAGGAGTAAACAAAGCACAAATAGCATGCAGACTTGCATCTTGTGTGTAATTACACAACATAACACATAACACAACATAAACACAAGTGGAAAGCTCTTTCCATAAGTGAAACTAGGGATTGACAAAACATTTTCGTGAGTACTCATGGAAAGGTTTATGACTCTTTAGATTTTTAAATGTGCAGCAATGTGATGGTGTCAACTAACATATCCAGATTTTCTTCTTTTTAAGAATCGTGTTTCAGGGACGCAAAAGCTGTGCTGCTGGCTGCACGACAAGCTGCTGCTCTAGCCAATAGACCCACAAGCAAGGCCCCTTTCACTGACATTAAGTAGATGAAATGTCAACTCAAGATGCAGTGGCCTTAGTAAGGCAGAGGACAAATTCATGCACGAGGCAGTCACTTTTCCAAGCCCAAGCCCAACCTCGAAGACTTCATTGAATGGGCTAAAGAATTGCTTGAGGATCATTCAGGCATCTAATTCAATAACAGAAAAAGCAAAAAATAATTCCAAATATGTTTTGTTCATAGTGTTTCAGGACTTTGAAACAATAGGACAGTAACGAACCACATTCCCTGTCCACATCCGAGGAGGCAGATGGGGTGGAAGATCTTTCTCCTATCTGGCTCCGACCCTTTGGATCAAACTGCCATTTCAAGTCAGAACCAGCCCGGACTATAGTAAATTCAGGAAAGCACTAAAAACGGCGTTATTCTAACCAATGTCAACCTGCTGTACTGACCATGCGCCGTGATACCCCTGTGGGAGTGATTTGTGCGCTGTATCAAATAACTCATTCATTCATCCATTCACTTTCTCAATTCTCTCCTAATGATCAATGAAAATATGTGGAAGACAAACAGGCATCGGCAGACGAAATTGAATTAACAGAAAATGCTGCAGAACACGGGTGACAGTGTCAGTGGAAATGTGGGTTGGCTTGACTTAGACATTTGTGGTTGCTATGCACAAGAGATGTAGAAAAAGAGATTGTTTCTCTATGCGTGCATCCCCTTTTTGTGATCCCCTGGCGAGGTGGAACTCAGATCAATATTCGCAGTTTCATGGTTTATTATAGTCTTTCCACAAACCAAAGGAAATAAAAGACTGCCCTCTAAAACATTAATTTGTTCTGACCTCCCCTTTTGTTCAGAATGTACACTTATGTGAGCTTCTTAATACATTTCACTAATTTGCAACAAAGCTGCTCCTTGCATTGTAAAATGAGAAACTGTTTAAAAGAAATGTAAAAATGAAAGAGCACAGATTGCCATTTTCTGTTAAAATAAGTTCTGCTTTGCAAAACTTTATCAAGTTTTATCGTAGCGGGTCTGCACAGTTCATTTTTCTAGGTCATTCAAAACATGCAAACTCACGCAAATAGGCTTGCTCATGTCATTTCTTTTTCAACCAACAGATAACTTGTTTCCCTTTAATCTACACAAATCTTCCTCCATCCCATGCCATTCCTCATATCGATTATTAATAGAGGCAAACTGTCATGTAGAGAAGTTAGGAGATGTTTCAGTGGTTTATGCATTTCAAAAGGCAACAAAGTGACGTTAATCCCTAAACCCTTTAGTGGCCCTCCCTAAACCCCTCATATTCCTCCCTAATGCCATCCCCTATAGAAGTAAGTCTATCGCTTTCCCCACCCATTCCCCTGAGTCCAGGCACGGCCCGTGGTAGGACAGGCACGACCCGTGGTAGGAGTGCCGGTTGGGCGGTGACGTGGGGCGGGGGAGGGGCAGGGTGGGGGGTAGTAAACTACGGATTAAGGCCGAATACAGGTAAGTGAACATTTAAATAAATAAAACGAATTTCGTTGCGCGCACTGCATCGCATTTGGCGAAATTCGTTTTATTTATTTAACTGTTCACTTACCTGTATTCGGCCTTAATCCGTAGTTTACTACCCCCCACCCTGCCCCTCCCCCACCCCACGTCACCGCCCGACCGGCACTCCTACCACGGGCCGAGTCCCTCTCACAATTAGAACTAAAATCTAAACTTACAGGTGTGGAATCTCTGCAGTTGGAGCGGAAAACTATGTAAATATAAGTATAGGCAAAAGTTACACTTTGTAGTACGTTTTGTTTTACAGAACATACTACAAAGTGCAGTTTGTGAATCAGGCCCATGTTACTTTTTACATATTAACCCTATCAGTGCCCATTGGAAATCCTTCAGTGCCAAGCCACTTAATCACTTTTTGGAGTGCTTTGTTTAACATGCTGTAGTTTGTGTAAATATGATTATAATGTTGGGAAACTGTATATTTTTGGTTTCAGTACTTCGTGTACCATCAATTTATATATATAATGTACATTTATAAAACACCCTGAAGTCACGACACAAGTCAAGATGGCTGACAAGTGAGTGTGCAAATGATAAGTGTAAATGACCGCGTTGGTAGGGTAATAAAAACAATAGTGTTTTCCAAATGCAGATACGCAGAAATATTTATGATTATGTTAGCTCACCAGGTAAAAAGGCAGATTGTGATTTTCTTTTTTTGTGTGTGTTTTTTATAGCTATTTGTCATACTATGACATAGATATAAGGCGCATACATTTTTCACGTGTTTTCTATTGTTGTGCAGAATTGGTTCACAATAGTAAAATGGATGTTTCAGAAAGTACTGTTGGGAAAGATATGACAATAAATATTTTTGCTGCTTTTGACAGCACTTTACATACTACAAAATGGCCAACATGCTGTTTCGTCTGTTGTTGATTTTCATATAATGATCTCAATCTTGTTATTGGAGATGTGTTCAACATCTCAAAATATATTTTCTGACTTTTATGCACAATCAATCAATCAATCAGGGGTTTGTTTGTTAGTGATGCATATTTTTTCATGCATAGTCTCTTGAAGGTCACAGTCCTTGGCCTTTGACCCTAAATGGTAGCTCCTGGAAGTATGCAAAGGATGTATCTTTATAACAATGAAATTGTTTATGCAAAGTGAGGCACCATTGGAAAAGTCAATGTCTGATCTCACAGGTGAACTAGTCAAATTTTTTAAGAGGTAAAAAAAAGTGACCTTTGACCCCTAAGTACACATTTTTTAACCTTTCTTAGTTTTTATTCTGTTACCCTTGGATCAATTTCAGCAAATGTGGTATTATTGGACTTGACATGAAAAGTATGTTCTTTTGCTTACTATGCCACTCCAGTTTGGACCCAGCCATATGTAAATCAGTCTTGACCCTGCTCCTCATGGGAGCAGTCCAGCCCAAACTGCCAGGCCTGGTCCTCACTGGTCCGGAAACAAGCATCCTGGGACCGGTTTTGGGGTTTCACCCCTCATCAGCCAGGCTAGCTTGAATCCAGTGGTACTGCAAGCAGGGGAACCACATCTGGGCATACCCTTTGCCACTTAGGGCGAACATAGCAAACACAATAAGATGATGGATGGAGTGCGGAAACTTTTCAACCACTCACCCCAAGTCAAGAGATCTGGGTTTAATCCATTGTTCTTTTGCTCATATGCCATCCCAGGATGCTTGTTTCCGGTCCAGGGAGGACCTGGCCTGGCCGTTCAGGCTGGACTGTTCCAATGGGGAGCAGGGTAAAGACTGATTTGCATATGGCTGGGTTTAAACTAGATTGGCGTGGGGAGGAAACAAAACGGTAGATTTAGGCCCAGATCTCTGTACTGGGATGAATGTTTGACATTGTTCAGCATTCTGTCCATCAATTGTTCTATTTATTTAGGTCAGTAAAAGCTGAGTGCACTAACTCAGAACATGGAACCATGATTGACTCTGTACTCCGTACTCCAGCTCGACTCTGCTATGCAATCTTGTTCAAACAAGTCTCCCTTCACCGACCTACTCCCCACTTGTAACTCGACATAGCAAGTATGCAATGTGCCTTGGTGCAAGCAAGGAAATGGCCCCTTTGACTACTGTTGAGGGTGATAAATTCAGCATTGTCAGGGCTCACTGAGCTGGGTGCCACTACACTTGCTGCACCAGTGCATTTCTTTTCAGCCTCTCTCCACTGCAGTAGCTGACTCTCTGTATCCACTCTCATTGTACCTCACTTGCAGCTCAGGCACTGTTCGTGCTGCAGCAATCCCTCTGCCCCCTCACATCTTTGCATCTTGCTTTCTCTCTCTGTCTCCTGCTCCATTACCGTCACCTGCCACCAGCCGTCCACAAGTCAAATGATCTGTCCCACCTCAAAGGGTGACCAATAATCTGATTCTGAGAGGTGGAAACCAACTTTTGAAAATGTGGTCCTTTTGGCATCTAACTAACTCAGAGCCGCCATGATTTCTGGTGTATAAAATGGAGAGTTGTACTATGAAATTCAGATACAGGCCCTTTTCAATCATGCCCATTAACTTGTCAATAAGAGTAAAGGTTGAGAAAATGGAAGCTCTGTCAAAGCGAAGTGATATTCAGCCTGGCCTGAGGTATATTTGGTGTGTGTAGTAGTAGTATATTTAGGCACAATCTTGTTCAATCTTGCTCTGCTGCTTAAATGCAAGTGTAAAGCTGCATACCATGGTTAGTCTATGGCCAATTAAAAACAAGAAAGGAACAAGACAATGTATAATAAGTTATGCTATGGGAGAATGACAGTGTCACATGTAGTAATAGCCCTTTTCAATCAAGTTCAACTACTTGTCAGCAAGGACAAATCTGGATACAATGGAGAAACTAGACGCGATGAACTGTCAGGAAATGGAAATCTGAGTTACAGTAGAGGTTAACATTACTATTGAATTCAGTCACCAGTATTAAATGTATTATCAGCTATTCAAAACTAACAGTGAAAATATATGTAAATGGTCTAAATACCTATTTTGCTATCAGAAAAATTAGCACAAGAAAAATAAGTCATGTTGGTAATACGGAATTTGTTTTAGGCTATCTTTTTCAGTTAGTGAAAAATATCTAAAAGCACATATGACTGCAATGCTTTTTTAATTTACCTGAGAGTTATTACAAAATTGCTGCCTCTTTCTACTGAAAGGTGTGTTTGCTTGTCCTTCTTCTCTGTCAGCATACTCCTGCCATGAGCAGCCAAAAAGATACATTAGCCCGCTCTCTGACAGAAATTTCTCCGACAGGGATTTGGGTGTGTTGGAGAGAGGTTGGATTTTTAGGACCTAGTGAGCACATTACTAATCTATACATTTTTTGTTTTTTTTCAATGCTACACATTCTTATTTTGTAAATATAGGGTGTGTTAGGATTCATTTTTAGGTTGAGCCTGAGCCAGCGCGCAAGCGCTGCTCTGGCGATCTGCTGTAGTAGAGGACGGGAGAGAAGCCCGCCCATATTTTTCATTGGCTTGTGTCTTTGTCCTTTGTAAATGCTGGCTTCTGTTTCCTTAATTGGCTTGTTAGTCCCTCCTTACAACCGCCTTGTCTTCATTTGTAAACTCCCATGGCTACTGGCCCCTTTACTTGGTTGTTACACGGTACGTGTACTATATTCTTTATTGAGTTTCTCCTACTTTAAGCACAACATGCCTTGCTTACATTCAGCGCACCATGCGCGCTTTCACTTTGAAAGCAGCCTGGACAATGCAGCCGTTTGTTTGCAATGCCATAGGTCTCACATTTAAATGCGAGACCTATAGCATTGCAAATATTTTTATACAAGCGATGGCTTTGTCCTCCCCTCCCCTTTCCGGTGTCCTTACCTGTCCCCGTAGCCCAGCTCCTCTGCCCACCTCTCGAGTCGCCCTTTCTTCCCAGCCAAAAAAAGCGCATCCGATCTTCACCTCCTTTCAGCACCATGTGAGCAGCAGCCGGGGTGGAGCTTCGCAAAGAGGATCCAGAGGCGCAGCAGGTGCCCAGGGTGAGTTTCTCCAGCTCCCTTTGTCCTTTTAGAGGCTTCCAGGCGGCTTTGCGTGTACCAGCGGCACTGGGCGACAGCGCTGAACTAGCGGGCGGCCAGCCACGTGGGTGCGCGCATGAGATCGTGCATGGTGCTTTGCCCTGCGTGGGTGGCGTACGTGTGACAGGGCAGAGGGTGGGCAGCGCTAGCGCGAGGATGAATGAATTTTTGCTAGCGGTGTTTGAAGGAAGCTCTTTTATGAATGAGCCCAAGACAGTGCTGCCTGCAGCCTTGGTGGAGATGAGGGGGCATCTCCAAAGACCTGTGGTGTGAGTGTCTGCTGCACACGTATCACACACCTAGAAGAGCAGAGTAAAGAGTGCACTCCAACAGATGTGTGTTCTATAACCGGGACTGGAGGAAACTCGCACTTTATACATGAAGCAGAGACTGTGAGCCCAGCGGGCTTGAGGGGAAGGGAGTGAAGAGAACCCCCCTGATGTTGCCGGTGCCTGCACACATTACAATCTGGTAATGGGACAGTGTGCTGAATGCCAGGCATGTCATCGGCTCGCGGGGCGGGAGGGGGTTGGAGAAGATGTTTCCAGGATGAGGGACTTTCACTGGACTAGCCCAGATCTTCGATCCTATCATGTGCAAGACTTGTTTTACTGCCCACAAAAGCTCTTACCAGAATCGGTGCAGGTATAAATACCTCCTGGGGAAGGCAGCTGGAAGGTTTGCTCCTTTACTTGCCACCATCTAATATATATTGCAAAACTCAAAACAAGAACTGAAAAGCGAAAACAAAGTTTCTAAATTAGTTTTGCGTATGCTGTGATTTCTACATAGCATGCTGAATTAAAATAATTTCTGGTACAGTTCACATATTTTGAAAGAAGGTTCTGAAGGGTCAAGCAGCAGGTAGACCTTCCTGTGCATCGTCCCTCGTGGGCTGTTAGTGTGCTGGCGGGTGGACTGGTGGGGAGCGCAGTGTGACAGCGCTGAGTGAGTCCTGGAGCTCCCACGACTCGAGCCATTTGTGAAAAAACATAGCGAAGTCCACATTTTATAGAACTATGCGGCATACTACCATAATTGTCCACATGCGATGAAGGTAACTTAACACATCGTTTGATCTTGGACAAGTACCCAAGGATCTCAGCACCTTAATATGTCAAATATATGAGAAACCGGCTAATCACAAGTTTGAACATAAATGCTGTGTGTGCGTGTATATATATATATATATATATATATATATATATATATATATATATATATATATATATATATACATATACATACAAGTTGGGTAACAGTTTTTGCCCGGCGTTTAGTATCCCAGTTACTGGTCCCCACCAGTATTTTTTACAAACATATAAAACAACACATTACTGAGATATCCACAGACGCAACAATTCACAACAAGTTTTTTTGGTTGATTCTTTAAGTTGTATTTATTCTTCCTTTAACTTAATTCTCCATGTCAATACATTGTAAGTGATCAGACAGAAGCCAACACGTGTTTCGCGCTCCACTGCACTTCTTCAGGGCTTCGATTTTGAGTTTTGATAATTTTATTCTATTCCATTACTCCCATTTCTCCATTTATTCAATTCTTCTCATCTTCCGTTATTACTGTCTGTGGTCTCCTAAATTTCTTTTAAGACATGTTGATCTTCTTCTTTTAGTTCAATTTAAAGTAAATGTCCTTATACATCGTTAGTATTCCAGAACCCCCTTGATACGGGTCTGCTACAGGCTGCGAGCCTCTCGATCCTTCTCCCTCGCAATTGCGTGTCCGTGAAGCGAATATATATATATAAAAATATATATATATATATATCCTTTTCCAAGTTGCCTGCGCACAAACGCCGCACTCCTGATCAGCGGGCGCGTCGTCAGCCGGACCTCCCAGGCTCGGTCCGTAACGATATACACAAACTCCTCCCCACGAAAGGAACGATGATGCAATGTCTTGACAGTTCAAAACAGGGTTTAATCAGCGGGTGTTTCGGACGCGTTTCGCCTGAACCAGCAGGCTTGTTCACCAACTTTGTTTTGCCAGAGACCGTCATTTTTATGCTGTGCATGTGACTCAATCACGTGAAAACTACAGATGCAGTGGATTAGACAACAGACTCGTAGTTTTTGAATACAAGGCAATCCCCACAAACGTGGAAACAAATGATCAAATAATAAAATGCTAAATAACGCTATTATATACACATTGAGCATCATAAATTCCTTTCTTAATTATTAATTTCAAAATTTCTATAATTAAACTGCTCAAATACCCAAATGGGCATACATTGCCTCATGTGCTACGGTACTTCTAATTTAGCCCCAGTGGGCATATCACTTTTGTTGTCCAATACCATTCACGACCATGTAACTTTTCACGATAAAGTGCAAAAAAAGTGCTTTTACCTACATTAAAACAATCTAACAAAACCTAAAATATAAATTAAATTAAAACGGAAATTCAGGAAAGTTTACATATTAGTTATATTACACAGTACAGATTACTGTTGAGAGCCCTTTTCTGCTGTGTTATAAATGTGTATGCAGGTCTTCCTCCATATTGAGGCCCATTGGTGTTTTGGTATTAAGCTCTACAATATAGCGTGATTCTAATTTTCTCAAACATTTTTGTCTGTCATCCCCTCTTACACTGGGAGCGATTGCATCAATGACAAAGAACGTAAGCCCAGCCACACTGCCTTCATGACATGTAGCAAAGTGGCGGGCCACAGGGTATGTTTTGTCTGCATGCTTAATAGCTCAGAGATGTTGAAGCACCCTTCTGTGAACTGGAAGAATTGTGCTGCCCACGTATATATATATATATATTCGCCTTTACTCCCACACATATCTTCAACTCACTTTCTCAGCTGTACATTCAGAGCGCGTTGAAACTTTTGGCATAGGGTGCTAGATATGTGTTTTTTTAACAATCCACTTTGAGGGTTCAAGTTGTATAAATCTTGAAAGCCCTCTCATTTCATACAGATTTTGTCAATTTCAAGTTGTGTTTTTTGTCGCTTGTGAAATCTTTGGCCCTACAGAGACATAGTGAGGGGGGAGAGGAGCAGCAGGCCCTGTGGGGTGGCCGCAGGCCTGGAAAAGAATATGAATAATGGGTTTGCACGGGGAGCAGGGGTGTCAGCGGTTCTTACAATAGCTGGGAAAGGGGCCGTTGTCAACCTCCCACCCCTACTCCCGCTCTCCGCTGAGGCATTTCTGAGAACCGTTGGGTTGTTGGGTCATACCGTGAACAGGTGCCTCCCTCGGCTCTCGTTTGTGGCAGCACAGAGACTGCGTTGGGGCAACAACAACTCCTGCAGTGCCGAGAAGGGTGTGGAAGGAGCTCTGAGATGGGTTACGCTTACAGCACCAGTGATGGAGCCACAGGGCAATGGCCACTCTAACCACACCAGCAATGCTGCCATACGTCAAAGGTCACTACTTTAACACCAGCAGGAAAGGCATAGAGCTGGGGCAACTTTGCATCACTCTTATGACACCAACAAGGCAAGCATAGGCATCGCAAAGGCAGCTTCGTTGACATCAGTAATGCAGTCATGTGGCATTGGTCCCATTTACATCAGCAATGCAGCAGCCTCAGCAAGGCAGCCATTGAGTAGGTGTCACTCCACTCACAACTGCACAGCAGCCAGAGAACACCAGCAATGCTGCCATACTTCTAGGGTTACTACATCAGAATTCCAGCATGTCAGCCATGAAGCATAGGTAACTCTTCCATCATCAGCAATGCAGTCATAGACCATGGGCCAGTCTTACAACACTAGTCTTATAACACCAGCAATGCAGCCATGTGTCAGTGTCAATGCATGTTAAAAAAACAGTAGATGTTTAAGCAGCCAGGCTAATGTGCTGCATAGCTAAAGACATATATAAGGTCCCAAAGGCGAGACCGATTGCATTGCAAATGCTTGTTTAATTCTTATTAGTGAACAATTGGGCAGTGTGAAAGAGGGCTCTTTTTTATCTGTGGTTTTTTTACATTAACCATAGTCCTCACCATTTTGTTGGGTATAGGAAGTGCTGGTTAATCATTTTTAACTCACAGAAGTTACAAATTAGGAACATGAACACCAAACAATTCAAAATTGACACAGAGGAATCTTTGTTTAAATTTCTGGATGAAGCTCCAGATATTAGTTCAGAGGGTAACAGTGGCATTGAGGTGGATTCTGGGGAGGGGCAGGAGTCTAGCAGTGGGGAAGAGAGTGTAGATGATAATAACTTTGGTGAGAGTGGAGAAGATTTATCTCAAGAAGTTGTGTGTGAGACTGTTCTGGGATGAAATTACACCAGGCAATGAAAACAACAATTATTGGACTGAGTTTACTGCAATAAATCCAGGAGTCCGGAAAGTTCTACAACGAAATTCCCCGCTTGCATATTTTGCAATTATTTTTAACCATGGAACTGCTTGTACACATAGTTTGTGAAACAAACAAATATGCAAGAGATTTGCTGGATAAAATGGCACAATGGATCAGTGAGCATCCCCGTTCACGGCTACGTCGATGGATGAATGGGGGCTTGACTGTAGTGCTACTAAAAAAATGGATTGGCTGATAAAGAAACGTAATGTGATACATTACTGGTATTTGTCACACCCTTCTCAGGCCACACCTTTCTTTGGTCAGATCATGCCATTGTAGCAATATCTTATTGTCACAAGAATGCTTCACATAAATGATAACGCCACTGCAAAGGTGAGGGGAGATGAAGGTTTTGGCCAGTGGCAGAAGATCAGGCCACTACTTGAGTTATTAAACCATGCTTTCAAGCAGTACTATGTGCCACAACAGGTGACTTGTATTGACAATCAATGATTAGCATGAAAATAGGGTAGCTTACATTCAATACATGCCTAATAAAAGGCATGCTAGGTTTGGCATTAAGAAATTTGAGGTATGTGACAGCAGTAACAGTTATGTCCTTCAAGTAGATTTATATTCTGGGAAGGATAAAACAATAGGAACAGAATGGGGTTTGTGTTCAATAAGGTGATGAGTCTTCTCCACTCGTGTGATTTACTAGGTAAGGGGTATCTACTAATGACTGTTAAGTATTACATAAGTGTCACTCTAGCAGAGGAGCTGCCTGTGAACAAAACTCTATTAACAGGCACAGTATGGGCAAACTCTAAAGGGCTGCCTCCAGATATTGCAAGGGCCAAATTACAAGCATAAATGTCCAAGTATATGAGAAAGAAAGCGGTATCGGCATGTGCCTTTAGGGAAAAGAAAGCCAACGCAAGCCTGTTCTACTGCTGTCCACCTCTAGCCAAGCAGATGATGTGACTGTACACACCAGACCTGGGATGTCAATCATCAAACCTCAAGTCATTCTAGACTACAATAAAGGAATCGGTGGGGTTGATGTAAATGACCGCAAAAAATACGAATTCGCAGCTGAGAGATCAACATACAGATATTGGTCCATGGTTTGGCATAATCTGATTGATGTGTTGATCATGAATGCTTATGAATTAAATAAATTGAATACTGATCCATGCAATGTCCAGAGTCACCACCGTTTTTTAGTGAGTGTTTTAGAGGCACTTTGTCTACCGCAGGATGGGGTCTCTCAAGAACAATATCTACAACACCACTACTTTCTCTCTGTAGTGTGGAACACGGCTTTGCGCTGTTGCCTGGGCAAAAGGACAGAGACTGTGCTGTGTGCTCTGACAGGAGTCAGCCTGGGGGGAGAAAAAGGTCCCGCCACTGGTGTCCTGCATGTAAACTTGGGGTTCATGAGCAATGTTATCCCCAGTTAAGTCACTGTCATCCCTCTACTACAGATCAGGAGGAAGAAAACTAGCTTTTTGTTGCCTTACATTTTTCTTAAAAAGTACCATAATATTTTACATTATCGTAACTATATTTCTAATTTAAATATTTCAGTGTTTGTAGTTTATTTCTAGCAGTTGTAGGTTGAGTAAGTGACAGTTCTAAAAAAAAATTAAAACATCCCAAAAATAGATATATTTTCAGCAGCAAGGAGCAAAGCAAATGGGTAAATCTATTTTGGGGCATGGTTACTGTGTTTATGATACTGAATCCAGCTCTTCTATAAAAGACATATTTTGAGAAAAAGAAAATAGATGTATAAATGGATGCACAGGTGTACAACACTGGAGTCTTAACCCTGCTCCAATCTCATCTGTCCTTTTGCCTAGTAAAATTGCATGGAGTTTATTTTGCCTGTAAATTTGTACATAGAGTCAGAGGCGTCTCTGGATAGAGTCTGGTGTAGTCTCATGGAATACCCTGAACGCACCTACGGAAGGCCAGCACCTTTGGACCCCCTTAAAATACTAAAAAGGCAAAAACAAAAGAAATCAGAACTTGGTTCTCAATGAGCAATGTACTTTCAGCTGGATAAAGTAGGGCACGAGGAAGAGTCCTCTTTTTCACAGCATGGCCAGAGAAACAGGTTTTCACATGGGAGAAAATGTGTACGTGGGTCGACCACTTTGAGTACACTTTGAGGCAGCCGACAATGAAGTCTGACCTCGCTCCAGTCCCAATTGTACCTTTGCCTAGCAAAATGGAAAAATGGAAGACTGTGGCTCTATAGGGAGCCTGAGAAGCCCATGCTGCAGCATGGATGCCTTGCAGATAAATGCTGCAGAGAGCGCTAGATTTAGCTCAACATACTTTTTGACCATATGCCTCCTGAGTTTACAAAACAGAGTCCATCTCCTTTTTGTGACACATGATGAAATTGAGGATGTGAGTGGTCCTACTAAATTATAATAGCCATTGATATATGTTAAAATAGACTGTTTAGCTCGCAGACAGGCATCGGAGAGACACCCTATGCTTTCCTGAAGTGTCTGTGAACCTGGAAGGCAATGACATGTTAGCCTTCCTTACCCATTTCATACAAAGTATCACAAACTTAATGTTTGAGCCTCCACAAGAGTTCCAATACGCTCACAGAATCCATTCAAGACAAATGACAAGTATGGTCAGACTATGTTTAGATATTCACTTGTTTCCTCCGACACAAACATGTGCATCTGATCGTCACAGAAGTGAGGAAACTGGGGCCCTTCATCTACAAAGAACACTTATTGTTCACCTTCAGGGAATTCTCGCAGGAAACTGTGCATAGATACAAATAAGTTCCTGAGGCTACGGCCCTGTCTCTAGACGATGGGCATCCAATATGGTTTGCACAACCCTAAATCAATGTTAATCGGTCATGTCAACAAGACAATATATTATGACAACCTAGGATAGCGATTCTCATGTGAGCCATTGTCTCCCCAAACCGGCTGTTCATGACTTTCTAGTCCTGAGGGTGACCTGCCATGATGTACAGCTAATAACACATACATACAGGGTCGAAACGTCAACAGCAACTCTATTGTCCTATGTTCTCTGTCTACCATACTAAAAAAAGTGTCAATAATAATATGGGGTGTTTGTTGAACTCTTGATCTGTGAGAGAACTGGCATTTCTTTAATTCTCTTTCTGTATATCATGCTGAGACAAACTTTTGTTAGTATTGTATTGTGTAGGAAGCCGTAACTGCTCAGCTGGGGAACTTCTAGTCCCACAACCCCCTGCTCACATGCAGCGTTCTTAAGCGCGACACGCCGACGCGGCAAGTGTAGCTGCCACCGCCACAGGAGGAAGCCCTGCCTGCTCAGCTTGGGAACTTCTAGTCCCACAACCCCCTGCTCACACGCAGCGCTCTTAAGCGCAACACGCCGACGCGGTGAGTGTAGCTGGCACAGGAGGAAGCCGTGCCTGCTCAGCTGGGGAACTTCTAGTCCCACAGCCCCCTGCTCACATGCAACGCTCTTAAGTGCGACATGCCGATGCTGCGAGTGTAGCCGCCACTGCCACAGGAGGCAGTCGTGCCTGCTCAGCTGGGGAACTTCTAGCCCCACAACATCCTGCTCACACGCAGCGCTCTTAAGCGCCACACGCCGACGCGGCATAGGACGCGCCGAGGCAAACCCCGGGCCGAGCCCATCCATGCCCATCGGAGCCCGGAGAAGGCTGAGCTGGGCCCCCCCTAACATCTGGACCCCGGGATTTCCGAGACCCTTTTCTTGAGGTACTGTGTTATTATTTTTAATTAACAATTTAAGTTATACTCCCAATAATAATGGGTAAACGTAAGGGCCTCAGTGAACAGCCGGGGAATGTAGTAGCAGGAACTCTTGACGCCTTCCTAATGAGGGCTGAGTCTGTCCTCACTCACGAGATTAAATTAACGGAGCGGCGTCTTTCCTTGGAATCTCTGATTTCGCAGAAGCGTTCCTCTCTGGGCAGTCATACCACGGATAGTACCCCATTAAACCGCCCCCAAATTTTATAGCCCATTCGGTGCCTATTTTGCACTTGTCTCCTTCACCCGAGACAACAACTGGGCCTAAAATAGTCACTAGGGGCCAGGTTGTGAAAACTCAGTCAGATAATAACAATGAACCGCCAGTGAAAAGAAGAAGGGGTGGTGGACTGCAAAAGCAAAAACCTCTGAAAACTGCCCAAATTGGTAAACCAAAGGGGAACGGAGAAAGCGAACCTAGATTAAATACCACTTTGAGCACTATTGACCCCGCTACATTGTCTTCCTGGGTGAATGATAAGGACATTTAGAAAAGACTAGAAACATTGGTTACGGTGCTCTTGAACACCTTGTTACTTAAATTAACTCAAATTGAAGAGAGACTCTCACATATTGAGGGTTCGGGCATAAGTAATTTTCCCCCTTGCCAATGCTCATGTTCTGGAATGGGTTCTGGGTGTGCATCACATCCGGGGGCGAGGGCTCGTTTGATGGAAACCGACACCGAGGGGCACCAACTACGTCACCCAAATAGTAATGTGGGCAACTCCGAACCCACCCTTCGCCCTCACTATCAAATGCCCCTTGCACAACCCAATGAGCATCCTGTTAACTCGGGGGAAGACATAACTTCACAACTACATGTTAGTAGTATTCCAAACAGGACTGCAAGCAATACACAGGCAACACTACCAGGGGATGGAGGGAGAGATGATCCTCTAAAGCAGCAAAGATCTAATCTGGGACAGTCCGCTATTACATACCAGCCTCTTCACCTTCCACCGCCCTCGTTTCCACTCGTACTGGTTTTGGGTAACGTCCCGACTTTGAGCGAGGACCAAGTAGAAACAACAACCCAACGAATAGATAAATCCCTCCATTGGTTGTCTCGTCACGTAACCCGCATGGCCAAAGGGGGCGCTCTACTGGCTAACCAAATCATTATGGCTAGAAGGGTAGGGTGGCTGGGTTCGTCCATGAAATCAATGGAAGGTGATTGTGTGGTGATAAACTTTAACAATCATTTTTGTAGCTAGATCTCTCCTAGCTCAACTACATAGAGCTCCACCCAAGGGTACACAGATTATAGCATTACCCCTGGAGTATTTCTATAGGCCCCTTCCCGCACTGGCCAAAGAACCTAGAGCCTATCCAAGGGGAGGCCCAATGAGGCCTAGTATAGCAGGTAAAATGGCTAACCCTTGAGAATAGATTTGCCCCACTTTCTGATCTGGAATTTTGCGACTGACTACACCCACCTGCTAACGAGGGGCCTGTCACAGTGAACGCCCCATCTCTCGACATTCAAGTGATTCCTGAATGCAATGAAATCAGGAAGGGGCAAGGCAACTCAATTAAAATAGCAACCTGGAAAGTGGCGGGCATCACAAATAAACTGGGTAATGAACACTGGCTAAAACTCTTGCAAGATCAAGATATTTTCTGCCTACAGGAGACATGGGTAACAGAATTTATTTTTATAAACGGCTACCGTTCCTTTCAGACAAGGGCAACCCCGTCAGTATCAGGGAGGGCTAAGGGGGGCCTCCTAACGTTAATTCCTAATACATTGGCAATAAAGGTTAAGAAGTTTAAAGATAGGAGTCCCCACTTTCATCTCCTTATCCTTGAGCTGCCCAACGAAGGTATCTGGCTTTTAATAAACTATTATAATAACAACTTTGGGGCAAACATGTATTTAGTCATAGGTGAGGTAAATAGGGCAATCAATGAGGCCATAAGTTCAATAAGGAAAAATGAGGCTCAAAGCATTATCTGGGTGGGAGACTTTAATATACACCCATGTAAGCACAATCAAGATCGTGTCCTTGGCCTGGAAGACTTGGTGGAAAATCCAGTTTACCATTTCTCCCATAGTAACTATGGAAACAGTCTTAATAGGGCCCTATTTATCAGGAATATGGTAATAGCTAACAAACTGAACATATCAACGGACTCCACAATGAAAACCTTTCGCCGAGATGCCCGTGAATTAACTATTGACTTTATAATGATCTCTAACTCCCTCAACAATCGTTTTAATTATGTAGACGTTCAATTTACGAGCTTTAGTGGCCATGCCATTTTAAGTTGCGAGATAATCCTAACCCACAGGGAAGTGACCAAGCATCAGAAAATAGGACTCCCATTACTGGCTAGGAAAAAAATGTTTACCAACTAAAGTGGGCCCAAATTGAGAAGCTTAATCTGGTCCCTGAAATAATAATGACTATTCAGGATAACATTAATAACTGCCTAGATTTATAAACCTGTCCAGCAGTGCTGGCATCGTCTTTTAGAGAACTGCTAGAGAAAATAAAGGTGGCACTTACCCGGTATAAATCAAATAAGAGTGTAAAGGGCAAACGCTGGTTTGATTCACCCTGCTCAAAAACCAGGAAGGCCCTTATCAAAGCCTTGAGAATCCAACCCAGAAATGCGTCTCAAATTGCTTCACTTCGTACTGAATATAAACTAGCAAGAAGGCAAAGGGAGAGGGTCCTGAGGGAGGAGACTTGGGCTAAACTTGAGTATGCAACAAACACGGGCAATAGCAGAGAGTTCTGGGAGTTAATCAACTCACCCTACTTCAAGAGTCATAGGGACCCTACTCTAGATACTAATGTAGGTGAAGAGGAATGGGTGGCACATTTTGTAAACATCTTCTCTCCCAGCACTTCCCTCGTCCTACCTCCCACTACTATACACTTCAGCATCCAGGACAAATTATCCTTCTCACTTACAGAAGTGAGGAGTGGGCTAGCGGCTTGTAGTACCGGAAAGGCTCCGGGCCCTAATGGGGTGCTGATAGACTTTTTCCAGGAAAATGAAGATCTGTGGGTCCCTCTATTGACTAACGCTTTCAATAACATAGCCATAGTAGGCCCTCCCCCTCCTGGAAAACCAGTGTAATTGTCCCGATCCATAAAAAGGCCATAGAGGAAGTCCTAAGAACTATAGGCCAATTTCGCTCCTAGATACAACAGCCAAACTTCTATTGTCTATGCTGGAGTCCTGGGCACAGGAGAGGAACATTCTAATGCAGCCACAGTATGGGTTCCAGCGGGGAAAGGACACCGTAGATCAGTGTCTGAACCTTTCAATAATCATGGATAAATATACTAGAGCGAAGGGTGGGAAAATTTATCTCACATTTATGGATCTTTCAGCAGCATTTGACTGTGTGTCCCACTCCAAGCTCTGGTATATAATGAAAAGATGAGGATTGAGTTTATTCGTCAATTATATACCGATGCTTCTGCATCTGTCTGCTATGGGAAAATCGGGGAATGTACCCACCCTTTTAAGATCTTAAGGGGGTTAAGGCAGGGTTGCATCCTCGCTCCGTTCCTTTTTTTATCTATACGAACAGTGTCGAAAAAGTACTTTTGGACGCAACCTTGGATGTCCCTGTGTCCGATTCACATCGGATACCAATTTTGGCCTATGCCAATGATGCCGTGCTGATTGCTAGAACGGGGCTAGGCCTCCAAAGTCTCATATCAGCATATGCGGCTTTTATGGATTCATTGCACTTGAAAGGCAATCAGACAAAGTCATTTGTAATCATAGCAGGGGCTGGTAACCGAAATAAACCCCGTACCTCCACATAGAGTCAGGAAAAATTGAAGTGGTTGACTCCTTCCCCTATCTGGGGGTTCTCTTTGACAAAAAACAAACATGGTCACAGTTGGTTGAAGGAAGGGCTTTAGGAATGGAGAGGAGCCTAACAGCGATAAAATCCTTTTCTAAAAGGGTGGGCACAAAACCATTAGCCCCCATTAAACATATCTATCACGCCAAAACAAAGTCAGCGGCAACTTATGGGGCAGGAGTCTGGGGTATGGCATCTATTGATCTACTCCAAACTATTGAGAATAGATTCTTTAAGTCCCTGGTGTCTCTCCCGCAATCTCACTCAAACTATATATTACACACTTATCTGGGTTTACCCTATATCACTAGACTAGCCCCGATCCTACTGTGGCTCTCCATATGGCGTAGGGACACAGTGCCCCTAATGCAAAACATAATAAGAGATTGCCTAAGATTAGAAAACTATAGCAGAATTAGATGGTTGAACTATGTGGAACTGGAGCTGACTGCTATCGGGCTGAAAGAACTATTTAAGGACCCAACTGCCTGTAGAAAGAGGCCAAGTCAGAAGCTGGTTGATACATTTATGCTGAGGGCTCAATATATCCGAAGGGAGAGGAATTATAACAAACAGTCGGTCCTCGCATATCAATTAATTCCACCTATGTTAGAGGGAGGGTACTTTTATCTAGCGGACATCCCTATACCACAGCACAAATTTATATTACTGTGATTCCGCTTGAACCCGATAACGTTGATGTTAGGGTACCCGGGGAGAAGGTTTAAGCATTCAGAACTGATTCTGTGTCCCTGTGACACGCAATCCCCCCAAACTGATCTCCACCTATTAGTTTTCTGTGGGTTGTACCAGAAGGAAAGAAAGGAATATATTGCCCCGATTTTAAAGCGTTATAAATTTAAACAATGTAGGGTTGCACTTTATTTCTTAAAATCACTGGCTGATCCTTTATTCTGCTTTTTCAGTAGCAACATTTTTGTGGGCATGCATAAAAAAAAGAAGCAGTTGGGCTCATAACTGGCCATGGTGCTTTTTACTATTTATCTTGCCACAACTTAACACCAGACAATCTGTATTTTAACTTATATTTTAAGTGGTCACATGTATATGTATATGGAATTTTATAATGAATTTTTTACTCGGGCCTTTCTTTTAACCAACATGAATTGGGACTGTATGTTGACTGCTGTAGTTTCCTGTTTTTATGTACTTTTATGATCTTTTTTTTAAAAAACCTTTATTGATGCCCACAGTTCTTTTACACAGCATTTTGCCTACATCCCGAGAGGGCCGGCAATGCAATGTTGCGCTTTGTATAACATTAGAGGTGGGTAGTAATGTACACAGCAAGCCGCCTACAACCACGTCGGGCCGGCCGCGTCAGGTGGGCTAGCATCATCTTTGGCCTCTAAAGGTCTCAAGCATTTGTGAGTTTAAAACAGAAACCAACTAACATCATAATAGTATCACTATTCACCAATTGTAGTTGAGTGTAGTGTCCACATACCGTAACTCTTGTACTCGATCTTGCAGGTATACATGGCGTACCTTAACCCCTGTAGTGTGATTGTGTTCTTTGCGTCCTAACCTGTGTGGATTCCCATATGCCTCGGTTCCCTTATCTGTCTTACGTGTTTCCCCCTGTGATGTGGGGGTCAGTTAATGCATCTGCGGTTGTAGTGTGCTCCAAGAGGTACGCTTGGAGAGGAGCCCAAATATCCCATGGTCGTGAGGAGGGTGGTAACAGTTCAGCATAGGTGTTCAATTGTTCTTGACAATATGTGAGGTCGTGTAGCCAGACCTTAAATTTCGGAGCCCGTCCTCTGCCCCACCTGCAGGCGATTCTACGTTTAGTGAGGAGGAGTGCAAGGGAGACATATTGACGCGCCTTAACAGGCAGCGGTTCAGTGTATCCCAGGAGTGCGGTAAGGGGGTCTTCCGACACATGTAGTCCCATCATTTGGTCTAAGGCGAGCATAACTTCTCCCCAGTATCGGCGGACCGACGGGCAGTCCCAGGCTAAATGCATGAAGTCAGCTCCCTCTTCCCCGCAGCGATCGCAATTAGTATTGTCGCGTAAGTGGAGACGATGTAGGCGTGCGGGTGTATAATATAAGCGGTGAAGGTATTTGTAGTGAATGATACGCAGTCTACTGCTGGCAGAGACTGCTCCGGTTTGGCAACAGCAGAAGGACCATTGTTCGTCAGTGAGGGGATAGCCGAGGTCACTTTCCCATTTATTTCTGGCGGTGGGAGGGCCGTGTTCACAATTCGCTTGAGTGGTACGGTAAAGAAGCGACACTACATGTGTAGGAGTGGTTTGCTGCATTATGGCGTGCAGGGGGGGCATAACTGAGGGTTCTAGAGGGAAACATGGGGTGAGGGCCCGCGTATCTTGTCTGAGTCTGGTGTAGTAGAACCGATCTAAAGAGGTGGGGGAGTAGGTGCAGAAGAAATCTTCGCTAGTTCGAAATTTGCAGTTTAAGTAGAGCTGTCCCCAGGTAAGACTGGATAGCTTGCGTAGCAGGAGGCGGCAGCCGCCTTCTTGTGTGACCGGGAGGTCCTGTCTCCCTTGAAGGGGTAGTAAGGGTGAGTAGAGTATCGGGCAGTTAGTCCTTTGAGCTAGATCTTGCCATGCACTAGTCGTGCATTGTACCGTAGTGGATGCCCGATGTCTTGGGACCGCAGGGGTGCTCAGATATGCTGAGCATGGTGTGGGGGTCATATACCCATCTTCTATCGCCAGGTGGGGCATATATGGGGGAGGATGTATCCAATAGGCTGCGAAGTGGGCTTGGGCGCAGCTAAAATAGAGTTCTAGGTCAGGTACTTCAAAGCCCCCCGCAGCAAAGGGTCGCGTGAGGGTGTCCCAGCTCAGCCTAGCTTGTTTTCCCCCCCAGACCAGCCGAATCAGTTGAGTTTTAATCTCCTTAAAAAAATGGCGGCTTGGCGCGTATGGAATGTTCGTAAATAAGTAAAGCAACTTGGGTAGTACCACCATTTTAATCAGGGAGGCTCTGCCAGCCGTGGAGAGGGGCAATGCAATCCATCTGGTGATTTTTTCTGTGAGGAGATCAAGCGCACGTCAATAATTGGACCGCAGCAAGTCATCTCGACTTCGAGAGATAACTATTCCGAGGTATGTAAGTGTATCTTCGCACCACGTGAGTGGATAGTCAGGGTCGAAGCGCGTGGTATTGTTCGTGAGGGGGTATATCTGGGATTTCCCCCAGTTAATGTTTACTCCGGAGAGGTGGCCAAATAGGATGAGGAGTCTGAGGATGGGGTTGAGTCCTTCGTCCGGGTTGCGCAGGAATAGCGTGAGATCATCAGCATATAGCGATTTTAATATTTGCCTTTCTGGGTAGATAAGGGCGTGGTCCCGGAAATGTTGTCTGATTTTGGCCGCCAGAGGTTCGATCGCTATGGCGAAGAGTAAAGGCGAGAGGGGACATCCCTGGCGGGTGCCTCTGGCTATGGTGAAGGGGGGGGACTGGGCTGCGTTCACTACCACTCTAGCCTGCAGGCCCGCGTATAACAGGTCTATCCAGGCCAGGAAAGGAGCGGGAAATCCCATGCGTTGCAAGACGAAGGCCAGGTAGTCCCATTCTAGTGAATCAAACGCCTTGGTGGCGTCTAGGAAAATTGCCGCGGCGTTCATTGTGGGGTCCATGTCATGGAGGACCGCAAACAGAGTGCGTAGATTATGAGACGTGCCTCTGTTGGGAACAAATCCCAATTGGTCTGGAAGTACTAGCGCTGTCATGAGAGGGCTGATGCGGTTAGCAATTAATTTTGCTAAAATTTTGGCTTCCACATTAATTAAGGACAGGGGTCTATATGAGTCGCAGCACGAGGCCGGTTTTCCTGGTTTGAGTAGGGAGATTATGCGTGCCTCTCGCATAGTTGGGGGTAGTATACCCGTTTCTCGCGCCTCTTCAAACACATGTCGCAGTATAGGGATGAGTAAGTGGGGAAATGTTTTATAGAATTCGGCCGGGAGGCCGTCTGACCCTGGGGCCTTGCCGGATTGTAGTTGCATTATAGCGGCTATAATTTCTTCGTCCTCGTGATGTGCCAAAAGGGCTTCCCTCTGTCCATTTCCCAGCCATGCTATTGCGGTATCTTCGAAGAAGGGGGTGAAATCCACCGGGTGAGTTCAGTGTGTCTTGTACAGAGCTTTGTAGAAGCTGCGGAACGTTGTTACAATCTCGGGGGTGTTTCTCTGTATTTGCCCATCCTCATCTTCGATCTCAAGGACCATATTGGAGAAGCGAGGAGGGCGGGTCAAAGATGCAAGCGCCTTCCCCGGTCTTTCTCCCTCCCCGTAATGCCGTGCTTGATGGTATTTCCCCCTGAACTTGCATTCAGTCTCAGCTGTTGCTTGATATTCTGTGAGCAAGCTTCGTAATCGAGCCTGCAGTTCTGGGGTGGGGGCATCCTGTATCTTAGTTTCAGTCTGTTTAAGCTCCGTTTCCAGCTTACGGATCGTGGAGCGGATGTCCCTCAGGATTCCCCCGCTCTTAGCGATACAGAGTCCCCGAATAGTAACTTTAAAGGCCTCCCATATCATAGAATATTGCTCGACCGAGTTGTCATTCCGTGGGAAGAAATCCATTATCTCTTGTTCTAATTCCTGTTTGAACACTGGATCTAATAGGTTTTGTGGGTTTAGGCGCCAGAACAGAAAGGGCGAGTCTTCATGTGGGGGGGTGAGGGCGATGTGTACTGGGGAGTGGTCGGAATACGTGCGGGAGAGATGTGAGGCATGTGACAGCCAGGGGGCGAGATCTTTAGTGATGAGCCACCCATCAATTCTCGACCAGGAGGAGCGGGCCGTGGTGTAGCATGTTCCCTCCCGGAGCTGCGGGTGTATATGTCGCCAAGCATCAATGAGATCATACTCCTCTATTATTGCTTTGAGTGTGTAATGCGAGTTGGAGTAGTGTAGCGGTTGTGGGTGTGAGCGATCTAGTGTGGGGTTAAGGGTAACGTTGAAGTCCCCGCCCCACACCAAATGCGTGGATCCGATGTCTAAAATCTTACCCCAG
Source organism: Calotriton arnoldi (assembly GCA_963921515.1). Lineage (NCBI taxonomy): Eukaryota > Metazoa > Chordata > Amphibia > Caudata > Salamandridae > Calotriton > Calotriton arnoldi. The sequence goes on from CAWUFW010001277.1 coordinate 2,099,577, forward strand.
AGCACCCGGAAGAATTCTGGATCATCATTGTTTGGACCATAGCAGGAGACGAATGTTATGGAATGGGCAGCTAGGCGACCCCAAAGTATGTTGTATCGGCCTTGCGAGTCGCCTTGGGACCCTATGGGGGTGTAGGGGAGAGATCGCTTAATCAATATAGCCGTGCCTCGGGCATAAGAGGAGTATGAAGAGAAATGTGCATAATTTGCCCATCGTGATGCGAATGTGGGCGAGGCAGTGGGGCTAAAATGAGTTTCCTGCAGCATCGCACAGTGAATATTATGGCGGTCTAGATAGGCTAGAATGTGTCGGCGTTTGCGGGGATCTCCCAGGCCGCGTACATTCCAGGTTAGGAAGTTATAAGCAGGGGGTCTAGGGCGGTCTGCCATGGCGATGGTACAAAGTACAGGTACCAGAGTGTGGACATTGTCTTCTTTGAGTTCGTAGTTCGGACCTATAAGTATGTGTCAGCACGATGGTGATTGGCGTGATATAGTCTCGTGTTCCGTTCGGTGAGCAATGTAGGGTTCCCCCTCCCCCCTCCCACATCAGCAGCCCAATCCTGCTGTGGCCCCATTCCCGCCCTCCCTCCCAATCTACCCCTTGTACCAAATTCCCAACTGGGGAAGGTGGTCTAACCATGAACGTAACTTAGTAGTACAGTGTGTAGGGATTACCTGCCGGGTGGAAGCTAAAGGGCGATCCAGAGTCTCCTCGCTTGAGCGAGGGTGTTCGGGCGGTGGTGTAGGTATTCATCTCATCACAATGTCTTTTACGATTTTGTGGTCTGGTGAATCACTCCAGTGGAGCGAAGCGGGGCAGCCCTGGCGCCGCTATGACCCACACTCCGTTCTTGCTCTCCCAGCCCCGCCGCTCCCGTGAGAGTTGCATAATGGTCTATGTTCTGCGGCGGGCGTCTTTCAGGGAGTGTGCATTCCCCGGGAGTTGGTGCTATTTCCATCTCGTTAGAAGCATGATTCTCTTTGCTTCGGCGATGTAAACGCTGTTAATGTCTCTTAAGTTTCCTTGTGTGAGATATGTCCGGGTCAGGTTCTGGTTTACGGTTCGTATGGTACAGGCGGCGCTACAGGGATTCACTCAATATCTGAGATATTGCCGTTGCCCTCCAGTCGATGGGTTGGGGAGGATCGTTCGGTCTGTTGTTTGGGTAAGTTCTTAATGAAGTCTTGGACGTGTTGCGGGTTCTGAAAGAAATGCTGCTTTCCTTGATGTGTTACTTTGAGACGGGCCGGGAACAGCATGGCGTAGGGTAGATTGAGTTGCTGCAGCTTTTTCTTTACTTGGAGAAATTTCCGCCTTTGTTCCTGTACAGCCATAGTGAAGTCCGGGTAGATCGATATTTCTGTCCCTTCGTAGCGGAGCTGGCCACGCTCTCTGGAGAGGCGGAGGGCCACATCCCGGTCTCGATAGTTAAGTATTCTGGCAATGATCGGGCGGGTGGTGTTCCAGGAACGGGTCCTGCCGCCAGCGATCGGTGGGCTCGCTCGACAACCAGGACCGGTGAGAAGGCCTCTCTTCCAAACAGTGTTGTGAGGAGGCGCTCGATATACTCTTCCATCCTGCCGGTAGCGGTTGACTCCGGCACTCTTAGGATTCGGAGGTTGTTCAGTCGCGAGCGAGATTCCAAATCTTCATTTTTGGCCGCAATGACCTTCAGGACCCTCTCCATCTCGTGCGTGCGGTTAGCAGTGGACGTGGAGTTGTCCTCTAGATCAGAGATGGGCCGCTCCGCCTCCGTCAGCCGGTCATCATGCTTTTCTACTCTGTGGGTAAGGCCATCCAGCCGAGCATTCATAGTGTCCATTTTTGACTCAATGGAGGTCAGGCTCGACTGCATCACCAGCAGGAGTTCCTTGAGGTCCGCCGTAGAGGTGGACGGGGCTTCAGCCTGGTCTTCATCCGGTTCTGCCTGGGAGCGGGTAGACTTGCGCGCATCAATGTTGAGTTTTGGCTGGTGTCCGTCGGGTTTCCCCATGGTGATGGAGTATTAGGTGCGCCGCGGTGTGCGCAATCCGATAGGGACTGTCTGGCGGTTATGGGCAGTTGCTCTCCTAGCACAGCGGTCGTGAGTGGCAGGACAGCGTAAGGGGTTCCCCTCTGTCTGTGCCCTCGCTCAGCAGAGAGTGTCCGCTTCTCCTGTAGGTTGGCTGCCACGCTCGGCCAGTAGGGTTCTTCTTGCTAGCGTGTATCGCGGGCCCACGTGGGGTCTAACAGGTACGTTGGCCCGGTGTGATCACTTCCCCAGTATGACACAGGGGGGCCTAGTTGTGTGGGGGGTGGGTCTCAGGCATTGTAGGCACTGTGTCTCGGTCTGACCCCCTCCTTCATCCAGCAGGCCTCGAGGCTCGGTCTTCAAGCTAGTGTTCCGGCCTTCTTCTAGTCGATCTCCTGTTCCCAGCGGCTACGGGGCCACGCCATCTCCCTCTCGGCCCTCAGGCGCAGGCCCCTCCTTTGAAATGTATTGGGGGCTGGGAGCCGGTACGGGCCCAGGGAGTCACGGCGGCGGCGTCGCGCTTCAAAATTCAGTCTTCCCTCGGGGGGGTGCGGGCTGTGTGAGCAAGTTTACAGCACGTCGTGGTTGTCTGTAGCACTGTTTCCCACCCAGGGGGCCCCGACCTTACTTGGGCAGCTGGAGTAGGCCACCAGGACTGCAGGCGCTTCTCTCGCCGCAGCGCAGGGCCGCAATGCTTAGCGGGGTGGGCTTACAGCACGTCGTGGTTGTCTGTAGCGCTGTTCCCCACCCAGGGGGCCCGACCTTACTAGGGCAGCTGGAGTAGGCCACCAGGACTGCAGGCGCTTCTTCCGCCGCAGCGCAGGGTCGCAATGCTTAGCGGGGTGGACTTACGTGGCGGAATATGGCCGTCCCCCTCTGCCAGCCTCTGAGTCGCCCCGTCTGGCCGCAGTTCAGTGCTCCGCGGGACACCGCACTATCTCTGAGGCCGCTGGATCATTCCACCACGACCCGGTCTCGCACGGCAGTCAGAGATCGCGGCCCAGTCCTCAGCCAGCCCGCCCAGCATCTGCAAGGCTCCAGCCGTGAGCGCCGCCTCCTCCGCAAACACGGGCAGGCCCAGGGGCTGCGCCGATCACCCACCGCTGCTGTTATGTCTGGCTCCTCAGTGAGGCTTCGGGGGGTCGATCTCGTCGTCCTCCTCGGCCGCGCCGCCGGATCAGCAATCCGCGTCGCCCTACACAGGGAGCTCCGGCACAGCGACAGACACAGCGACAGACCGGGAGGCGTCTCCGCTGCAGTCCGATGGCACCGCAGTCCCGGTCGGGTCTCCCTCCAGGTGGTACCACAGCAGCACGGATGTAGGCAGCGGGTTCTCTCAATTTCCCGCGAGGTCGCCCCTCCTAGCTCACCCGGGCAGCGCCGCCGCCATTTTTTCGCCGCTCTGCCGTGGGAACAGACTCGCGATTTCTCCGCTTTCCAGGCAGTTTAGCAGATGCCGAAAGCAGCGGCGGACATCACAGCAGTCTCGGCGTTTAGGCGACTCCTTTTATTTGTGTAATTAGGTTCGAGATGATACGGATATTGGTCGGATAGGAGCCCGAACTGCAAGAGCCTCAAGCAAGTGCGGCCATCTTGCTTGGCGCCCTCTAGCGCCCCGTACTTTTATGATCTTAACTAAAATGATCGAATAAAGTTTCTATTGTTGAGTATTGTGTAGTGTCAAATGTATTTTCTCACTGTTTGTCACTGTAACACCAAGTCACGCTGTTGGTTATTAGGTCGAGCCTCGAGTAGCGCGCAAGCGCTGCTCTGGCAAGACTTTATGTTAGGGGTTTCAGAAAGCTGATCACACGCTCGTGCACAATGGCCTTTTCCCTGCGGTTACCCGCACGCAAAAGGTCATGGTGCACGAGCGTGTGGTCACGCCTGCTGCTCGCAAGCACGCGCACCACTCGTGTGCTTGTTATTTTTTCTTGACGACGCTGCAGCGGCTTGTTTTTAAAGGAAGCAATATGAGCGCGTGGATGCGATAGATCATTGCGCCTCCGCCGGTATGGGTGTACGCTTAAATGACACTTTCACTGTGTAGACAAAAACAATTGGAGCTGTGCGGAATAACCAAATAACCAGACAAGCAACCCCTTCATCCAGTTTCAAACTCGCCTTCTCTCGGTCTCTCTTCCCTCATTCTGCTCCTCACAGTGCTTAATGGCAGCCACAGTGTGTCTAGAATCAGTCCTGTGACGGGACCATCAGTTGTAAAACGAGGAAGAAAATGTTAATTTCTTAGTTACAGTGCCGGAAATTGAAAAACATTGCTCAGTGTGCCCATAAATAGGGAGTCTGGGAAGGGGGCCACGGGGGCGGAGTCATGTGGTGCGGCGCCACCGGAGCGGGGTGAGCCGTTGAACGCGCGAGCCGGACACCTGGATTTGCTCGAGCTCCTCTTGGAGGCTCAAGCCCAAAACTAGCCGAGATTTCTCGGAAGGTTATCTGCCCTAGTGGCTACAACTGCTGACTGGCCATGTGATATGCGGAACCAGGCTGGAATCCAGGCCTCGGCTTAGCGTCCTGTAAATACCCGCAAACATCCCTGAGCATAACATGTAACGTGTCTGTAAAGCGCTCGTGTATCCTCAGGCAAACATGCACCATTTCACCTGTCACCCGCACTCTAACCTGATAGCCCAACAGTTAGGAATAACTTATTAACATTTGATGCCAGAAAGAAATGCCCATCTCGTGGCTGTACTGCACAGTGTGAAAGTGGAAAACCTGGGATTAATCCTGGCTTCCCTGCTTGCCCAAATTGTGTGATCCTAGGATACTTTTTCACCGAACCTCCTTTTTATTCACTATTACACAAGAGACCACCTTCAAATAGGTGAGTTCTGGAGGTGTGTACCAAATCCTCTTGTGTTTGATTTATTAGCCTGTAACAGTGAGCCCTCTATAAGAATCTAGGCCACATATATACGGTACACTTGCCTGTTCACTAAAAATACAGTCGTCAGGGATATAGGAGGAATGTTTGTCAGTGCACAGATATATACTAAGGTGAAATTCTTCTGTGTGTTAAAGAAATACACTTTATTGAATTTTGAACAGACCGTATAATTTTCTAACATGTTACTTGCATGACAAATATTTCCAGGGCGCTGCTAATGCTCGGGCTCTTAGAGCACTTTGTGCTCAAAATTACTTCAGTATGTGGATCTGAGCCAGCACAGCATCACTCAGCGCCACCACAGCATCACTCAGCGCCACCACAGCATCACTCAGCGCCACCACAGCATCACTCAGCGCCACCACAGCATCACTCAGCGCTACCACAGCATCACTCAGCGCCACCACAGCATCACTCAACGCCTCCACAGCATCACTCAACGCCTCCACAGCATCACTCAGCACAACCACAGCATCACTCAGCGCCACAACAGCATCACTCAGCGCCACAACAGCATCACTCAGCGCCACAACAGCATCACTCAGCGCCACAACAGCATCACTCAGCACCACCACAGCATCACTCAGCACCACCACAACATCACTCAGGGGCACCACAACATCACTTAGCGCCACCACAACATCACTCAGCGCAACTACAGCAACACTGAGCACCACCACAGTGTCACTCAAGCACACAACAATATCGCTCAGGGCCACCACAGCATCACTCAGCGCCACCACAGCATCACTCAGCGCCACCACAGCATCACTCAGCGCCACCACAGCATCACTCAGCACCACCACAGCATCACTCAGCACCACCACAGCTTCACTCAGCACCACCACAGCTTCACTCAGCACCACCACATCTTCACTCAGCACCACCACAGCTTCACTCAGCACCACCACAGCTTCACTCAGCACCACCACAGCTTCACTCAGCACCACCACAGCTTCACTCAGCACCACCACAGCTTCACTCAGCACACCACATCATCACTCAGCACCACCACAGCATCACTCAGCACCACCACAGCATCACTCAGCACCACCACAGCATCACTATGCGCTACCACTGCATCAATCTGCAGCGCCAGAGCAGCAATCTGCATCACCACAGCAACAATCAGCACCACCACATCATCACTCTGCACCACCACATCATCACTCTGCACCACCACATCATCACTCAGGGCCACAACAGCATCACTCAGGGGCAGCACAGCATCACTCAGGGGCAGCACAGCATCACTCAGGGGCAGCACAGCATCACTCAGTGCTTCTTACACTTTTTAATTACAACTTCTCAGCATGCTGCACAGCAGCCACACTTCTCTACAGCACAGCTTAGAAACATTGGCAAAGTCAATAGCTCTACCTAAACACTTATAAGGCCCCCAAAATGCATAGCCAATAGGTCTCGCCTTTGGGACATTATAAGTGTTTAGTTATCCAGCACAATATCCTTCATTAAACAACACCACGTGTTACATGGCTAATCACTTATAAGGTCCCAAAAGCGAGACCTATTGGCTATGCCAATGCTTGTTTTTTATGTGTGACAGCCACATCTGAAAACATTTTGTCCCATTTACATATATGACTTTGAATATACTGAATGATCATGTTTGCTGTTGTGTGTTGTTTATTTCATCAGTATGCTTTAGGGGTGCCAAATGAAGGGCAATATTGGCCCGCGCTCCTATATACCATTCGTTGATCATTCATATGTAGGTGTGGCATTCAAACACCATTTCTCACGCAAAGCAATTGCATCACACAACAGAACACATTGTAGTTTATAACACTTTTAGAATGTAGGTATTTTCTTGTCCTAACCATTTGGTGCTTGCAGCCTGTGTTACATGACTAGGTATAGTTGGCAGTTGAGAGGTGTTGTGCAGCGGCCAGGGCGTGGGACTCCGGAGTGCGGGGCTCACGGTTTGATCTCCATCGCCGGAGGCAGATCAGCTCAGCATCAGGTGACTCTGGGCAATAGCTCACTTATTCTCCCCGACGGACCCCAGCGCCTTTAGACCCTTATGGGTGATCAGTTCATGCTTTCAAATACCAGGTTATAGGTTGTTATAGGTTTTTGGCCTTTGTGTATTCCTCCCAGACAGTAACAAAAAGGGGCACTAGTTGTGGGCAGGATGGGCCACCCTGACAGAATGGAAGGGGTGGAGCTGTTTACTGCCCCACTTACATTTTTAAAGTAGCTGCCTCAGCACACACACAAATAACTTCACACTAGTCTTTTGTGACCCTAGACCCAATGAAGCTTGGGCAAGGAAGCAGGACATCTGTGGAGGAAAACTCTGGAAGTTTCTCCCACTTGAAAGTTGGGACCAAGTATACAAATAGGACCCTCAGATCCACTCTTCATTTCATTTCTGGACCTGCAAAGGACTCTTGGAGGAGTGCTCTGCTGCTTGATGCCTGCTGTGTATTTCAGATTACTGTCCTGCTTCTTCAAGAGTCCGGTTCTGCTGCTTGGAGTCTGCCCTCTGTCCTCACAGGGCTATCCTGCTGCTTGGGACCTGCTTGAACCCAGGGCCATCAGAGTAGTCAAAGGTCTAGTTTCTTGGCATCCTGTTCAGAGCTACAGGGACACAAAAAGCTCCATCAACATTTACAGGGCACCTTCAAACAGCCAGTGGTGGGTCTGACCCTCCAAGTGGTACCCCCCAGTCCTTGACCCTTGGAAGTGGTACGAAAGGTGCCCAACCAGCCAAAATCCAAAAGTTGGGACATAGAAAAATGTTTCCAAAAAGTGCCCTGAGAACAGAGAGGAGGCTTGAACCTACCTGTTTGCCGATCCGCCCAAGGTCTATTACCGGTCAGCCAGACTTAGTAGCAGCTCCCAATATGTTCTTGTCCGCAGCATCAACTCCTTTCAACGAGCTCCTCTCCGGAAGGCTATCCAGCCTCCTGGAACGATCACCGGATATAACCTGCAGTCTCGTCCCAGTAGAGATTTGAGACTTCCAAAGAAGGGACTAAGTCTGAATGAAGAAATCTTCACCACGATTTCAGCCAGATTCACAACGCCTCCTTCTCAGACAATGCAGGCTGCCTTGCCCCACTGAACTCTGCCTTCACAGACATTCTTCTTTGAAATTTCTTCTAATTCTGATCCACTTCTTGTATCTGAACCGCACTCCATCACAGTCAGCCATAACTTTCGTCTTTGCCCCAGTCTTGCGCCACTAGATGTTGGAGGTTGGCTCTTTGATCTTTTAGGCACCAGACAGCACTAAAACCTAACTCTGGTTCTACTGATTGGATTTTTCTCATTTTTGTGTCAAATAATGTATTAAAATGTACTCTATTTTTCTAAATTGGTGTGAGATTTTGCTTATGTTGTGTTTTTCCTTTATTACTGTTTGAGTGCTACATACATTAATTACATATTGCCTTTAAGTTAAGCTTGACTGCTTTTGTGCTAAGCTTTCCAGAGGTTAACTTAGAGACTTTGTGGGGTTCACCCTGACAAGGATTGTGGATGTTGCTTGAGAAGGGCTCACATCCTTCCCAACCAACAATTTCTCACAGCATGCAATAGGGAGTAATTTTCAATCAGAGGCTTGATGGATCAGAGTTTTAAACTGCAGTGCATTTGATTCCGCTCCATCTCACCTTGAATAAGAAGACATCTTGCACCTTAGAGATTACATTGGGCCTGCCAGAGTGCTTAGGAAACAAATGTGGCTTGGTAAACAAATGCTGGTCCGAGATGACAGAGGTGAGTGGTTGGTTTCACCATTAGGTGAATTGTGCCACACCTGAGGGGAGAGTGACCATGACTATTCCCAATCAACATGTGGTCAGGTTAGTTTTAAATGCACCATAAGAGTGTAGGAGAATTGTGGGGCTTAAAAGAAGTGGAGAGACCAGCACACAGTGTAGCACTAGAAATTGTGCAGCCTGGTGTGCTGGTGTCAATACCATAGATGTGAGCAGAGGAAATGAATCATGAGTGAAGGAACAGTTAATAACAAGGCACCTCATGTGGCCTTGTATGTGGGTGCTGTTACTCAGAGTAGAGTTGAGCACCTTGTACTAGTCACAAAAATGTTTGCGTTTTGTTCATCAAGTCATTCACTATAGGACCAAACAGTAGCGGACCGTGGTGGGAGTGCTGCCGGGCGCTGACGTGGGGTAGTAAACTATGGATTACGGCCGATTAAAGGTAAGTAAACATATAAATAAATAAAACGAATTTCGTTGCGCGCGCTGCATCGCCAAATGCGATGCAGCGCACGCAACGAAATTCGTTTTATTAATTTATATGTTTACTTACCTCTAATCGGCCGTAATCCGTAGTTTACTACCCCCCACCCTGCCCCTCCCCCGCCCCACGCCAGCGCCCAGCAGCACTTCCACCACGGGCCGCTACTGGGACCAAATGCAACATAGAGGGACCAAACACTACAAAGCAACACAACATAGAGGGAGAGGGCCCTGCTCAAGTCAAAGTGCTCAATGCAGAAGAAACAAGGATGTTGGCCAGCATAGAGGGGGAACATAGACACACTAACAGATCTGGCTAGAGCAAAACATATTTGCCAGAAGAGAACATGAAAAAGCAGCTCAATTGAGCAATGTGATTTGGAACTGTAGGGCCCATCTGTCCACCACCAGTGAGGTAGTTGGTCCACAACCTACAACAGGCCATACAGTTGGCGGCCCTGTGGATGGGAAGGTCACCTAGAGTCACAGATTGAACTTCAGGAGACCCCACATTAGCCTTAACTGGTTTTTACTCACTCCTCACTCAAGCCTTTTTTTATTCCCTCTATGAAGATTCAATTATTAAAAGTACTCTAGCTAAAGTGCGATTGCTGGATGTTTACTGAATAATGACACAATGGAAGTTTAGAAGAAACAAAGAGAGTAAATAATTGAATAATGTGTACAGTTCTGTCCCCAATAAGGCTGGTGGGCCAGGAACCCCATATTTCTTTTCTTAGGACCCTTCTAATTCCCTTTCATCCTTGGGTGATCCGTACTATAGTTCTTCAATATTACTTCTCCCATCCTCCTTTTTGGTTTCAAAAATACCTCCTTGAAGACTGATTATCCACAAAACAACAGCATGGAACCCTCTATGTACCCACCTCACTCAAAGGAGCGCTGGCCTGTGGGGCTGAAGGGCCAAGAAATTATACCTACCATTAGTGCAGACAGAAATGAAGGACTACGAGCTCTGTTAGAAGTGCAGAAAGTTTTTAGTGAAGGTGTTCTATGTCTGAATCTGTTGTAACAGTTCTCACTGTAATAGTCTGTTTAAATTGCACAGAAACCAATACAAATAAAGTAAAATAGAAACAGATAATTGTAAAGGTGAGAGAGGACTGAGACAAATATTCTGGTGAGAGAATTAAATGTATATATTTGGAAAAAAGATAGGTGAGATGATATGATTGTGGTGAAGCAATTAGAAAAAGGCATAGATCTTAGAAGGTCAATGGGCTATAAGTAAGAAATGAGTGATTTATAGTGGACCTGTCGCAAAGTTCATTAAGATATATATTGCAGAACACAACAGCCAAAATCAAGTTGGCAAGGACTGTGGCACAGCGCGATTTTTGTTAATCTTATAGTGCTATTTTTGTCTTGAGGGTCACCAAGGATCGCACCAATGTGCACTTATATGTATTTTAAGTGAAATGCTGGATGCACGAAATTGGGTTATTAGTTGAGAGGGGTAGAAGCCCCACTCAAATAATATACCCAAAACTTGTCAGGGAGAACCACAAAAGTCACAAAATTACAATGTGCTTAACCCTCTGAGTCTACCATGGGTCCATGATCTGATTTGGGGGCTCTGAGTGCCACCTTTTATCCTTAGTGACAGCCATTGGGTGGGGATGCCCTTTTTTTCTCTTCTTCATCCTTCCTGAGCCTGGCTCCAAAATGTCTGGGGTGACAAAGGTTAGGGCAGGCCTTGTGTCAGGTTCCGTTTTGTGTGCAAGAGGCTAATCACTTTGAAGTGGAAGTGGGGCTGGGTAGAGCTCTGCCCCCAGCCACCCTGGCAGGATGGCTCATCCTCTCCAACCAAATCCCCTTTGTCTCAACATCTTGCAGCAATACACAACTCACAATAGAAGAGTTATTTTGACCCGGGATACTTGCAGAAAGACACAGCATATTTGAGCACAAAAATGCCAACTTCTAAAATTTGCTTTTTACAATTATAACTTGAAGTGCAACTTTACCATTAAAAAGGAATTTAAATTACAATTCAAGAGCGACCAAGAAGTAATTTTCTACCTGCTCCCAATCCAAATTTAGCATTTATTACATGGGATAAAGCAACCCATTGTAATTCTATGGGAAAGGTAGGCCTTACATTAGCGAAAATCAAATTCAGGCGTTTTTCACTAGCAGGGCTTAAGCCCGTGTGTATCCGCTTTTTTAAATACCATGCACCCTTCCCTAGGAGATATTAGGGCATACCATAGGAATGGCGTATAAGTATTAAAAAGAAAGATATAAGCCTTTTCAAAAGGTTTATTCTGCGAGGTCAAAATGGTTTAAGACTGCACTACAGGCTGCAGTGGCAGACCTGAGACATGTCTTAAACGGTTACTTTAGTGGGTGTCACAATGAGTGTTGTAGGCCCACTAGTGAAATGTACCTTACAAGCCATGGGTACAAGTAATACCATTTACTATGGGCGTTTAACTAAATTAAATGTGTCAACTAAGTGAAGGACAATTTACCATGTTTTAGGGAAAGAGCACAAGCACTTTAGCACTGGTTAGAATTGGTAAAGTGCTCAGAGACCTAAGTTCAACAAAACCAAATTCAGCAAAACAGGATGGGTGATGGCAATATGTTTCAGGGGGACCTTGCAGAGAGGGCCAGGTCGAACACTGGGGCAGTGGTGGTTACCTTCATGGCAGAGGGGTCATCGCCAAGCAGTTGTCTCTGTTTTCTTTGTTTGCATTGTAGGGATTGGCATCTCATAGATGCGGTTGGGCCCTGGGAATCATTGGGATCATCTTAGCACAAACCACACTTGCATGTGGTGTTGGCAAAAAAATGCTCGGGTCCAAAAGAATAGTGGTAATCCCAAGCGTTACATTAACTGTGGTGTGCCTGCACCCACTGTCAACCCACTGTCAAAAAAGGAATCCTATGAATTCCCTTGTTCATACAGCATGCATATGGGAATTCCCTTGTCAGACTCTAAAGGCAAATGCAACCACTTTTCATTGACATAGTGAGATAGGCAAGACTGCGGGCCTTAGTGAAGGTTGGAAAAACACCATGTATTGCCATCTCAACCTCTTTATGACCCTAAAATTGGCAGCTGAACATTGGGATTGTCGTAGAGCTAGGCTAACAAAGGTTTAAATGGGGTCCTAGGTGTATATTTGTTCTATAATTATACATTGTCTATCATGGGTTGACAGTAACACATGTTAGTCTTCACTTCTTTATGAATGTATTTCATTTTCATCTTCACATCCCTCACAAAGTGACCCCTAAATAATATTTTTATCTGGGCTGCATCAATTTAAGTGTTTATTAGGCTAGGGACACATGGACGTCCAGACCCTAAACTCTCATTTTGTAAATCAATTAATGCCAAAATGCTTTTATTGTGAATGCTTGCAGTGAAAAAGAGACTTTTCTTGTGTGGTCACCCCCACCCAATTTTTGGGACTGATGCTGCTGATGGTTATTGACTCTGTACACTGCAAACTAGGCCCTACTGCAGGTGCTCTGACCACTAAAACATACCAAAAAAATGACAAAACCCTAATTGGCATATGTATCTCTCCTTTAAGGCCATAGTGTATGGTGCCTAAAGTATGCCAATGGCATGGAAAGTTAAATGTCACCTATTGACTAAAGAGCTCTTGTGACACCCTCTAGTGTGACAAGACAAACATGGCTCTAGGCCTACCATGGTAGCCTGGCTGTTGCAGTTTTAAAACAGCAACTTGACCTGTCAAAATAATCCCTTTTTTCAGAACACTATTGAATATGTGGAAGAACAAAAGAAGGACTGCAACTGCTGTCTGAGACCTGTGAGGAGACATGAAGGGGTGGACCTGCTCTCACTTGTACCCAGGACAAAAAAGTGCACTCCAATGGTCAGTCAGCTAACCTCCTTTGTAAGCAAGAGGACTACAAAAGTTGCAAGAGGCCTTTTCTTTGGAAAGCCCAGCTGACCAGTTTCAACTGGACCTGGCCTGGATGCTGCAGGTGGCCTCTGCTGGAGTGAGACGTGACTTCCCTTATGTTGTCCGTGAGGTCTTGAAACTCTGGGCTGTGCTTAACTGGACTTCTCATAACAACCCTGAAAACTTGGGACTGGAAGACTTTCAGCAGACCAGGCCAAACCTGCCAAACCAATCCATTCAAGTCATGTTGCAGCTGGGCAGAAGAAACAGGTTTCACCTGGTCAGAGCTTCTCCAAAGCAGCAAAAGTGATTCAGCTGGACCATGCCAAGATGTTATTCAGCCTCGTAGAGTTCTCATCGGACACAGCCTGCAGCCTTGCCCGCTGGCGCTCTGGAAAAGAGACTAAGTGCAAATGTACAAACCTTGACCAGGCAAAAGTGCCAAAAGTATCCTACCAGTGAGAGGACTTCCCTGAGTGCAAAATTCCAGCCAGAAATGTTTCTGTCAAAACCAGCTGCTTCACTGGCACCCCATCCAATGCCTATCTGAAGTCATGGAACCCTCCTCGGATACCACATGCTGCCTTGCCCCACTGAAGGATTTTGACTTTCAGAAAAAACACTAAGGGTCTCATTTAGGAGGTGGTGGCGAAATGTACCGCAGCGTATTTACAAGGCCACACTAAGCCATTTTGTTTGGCTTTTCATGGCCTCATAAATATGAGCCCCTTTCATGCAGAACACTACATGAAAGGAGCGTTCCATGGGTGTTGCTAAGTGTTCCCACGCAACACCTGTTGAATCTAAAGAATTCCTAGATTTACGAGGAATCGTAAACCTGGAAATGTGTCAGATTCTAACGCCACCCTAGGGGTGGCGTTAGGGAGGTGTAACGAGGATAAATATCTTTCGGCCAGATGTATCAACATGGCATTTTGCGATTCCATAATAGCGAATTTTACCAATTCGCTATTATGGAATCGCAAAATGCAATGTATGTAGGTTTCGCTAACAAATTTGCGATTCCTACATATTCCATAATAGCGAATCGCAAATTGCGATTCGCTATGAAGGAATCCCTTCCCCTTCATTCCTATGGGCCCAAAGGCCCATAGGAATGAATGGGAAAACATTCGCAATTTGCGATTACCAAAACGGTAATCGCAAATTGCGAATGCAATTTCAAGGGTGATAGGGGGCCAAAAGGCCACCCTGCTGCACCCCCAAAAAAGGTAAGGGTGCACATGTGGTGCACATACATGCCCTAAAGGCATGTGTGTGCGCCATATGGCACTTAGAAAAATGCAAAAATGTGCATTTTTATAAGGATTTGCAAATTACCACCAACTTGAAGTTGGTGGTAATTTGCGATTCTTAAAGCAAGGTCGCAATTTTTAACTGCTTCCTGCATTGCACTTAGGGAATCGCAAATTGCGATTCCCTAAATGCATTTGCAAAATAGGTAATCGCAAAAATTGCCTTTTGGGATGATACATGCGAATCGGCCCGTTTGCGACCAGTAAAAAGCTTGATACATTTGACCCTTAATTTCTCCTCGTTTCTCCCCTTTCTATGTGAGATGCATTCTGCAGCACACATAGAAAGAGGAAAACACCTCTTGTGATTGTTTTTGTGCAGGAAGGTGTCCCTTCCTGCACAAAAACATTCACCCCTACAACGCAGACACTCTTGCACCATGGCGCAAGGGTGCCTGCATTGGCGCATGACAGCCCATTGTGCTCCAGCGCAGTGGAAAAGGACGGGAATGCGCCTTATCTCAGAGATATGGCACATTCCTGCCCTTTTCTTTTGACGCAGGGCAGTGCAGCGATATTCCTTGCAGCACTGCTCTGAGCCAAAACCTTGTAAATGGGGCCCTAAGTCCCAAGGTTTAAACCTCTGACCGGGTCGAACTTGGTTGATGTATAAGACCTGTGCTCCTTAGTGGTTGGCCTGAAATAGCGCCTAGGTCCAGGCATTTTGCAACCAGTTGGCCTGCATTGGCGCTTAATACTTTTTGGCAAAAATTTCATTTAAAACTTTAAAAAATAATATCTCCCATTCTCCTTGTTGGATTTTGTCCTTTGAGTGTCATTCATCTAGTCTTCATTTTTATCAGAGTGGGATTTTTATGATGCTTTTTTGACTGATTAACTGTTTTGAAATTCTAAACATTTTCTTAAGTTAAGCCTGTCAGCTCTATACCATTCTCTCAGGTTTAAATTAATGAAACCTTTGACTGGACCTAACAAGATAGTGACCCTGTTAGTGGTGGTGGACTTCCATGCACCCCAATTGATAATTCACTTTCTAACACTTTTCCTCCTGCTGAGGAGCATGCTGCTGGCCAATGGTTATCTGTTTTTCCTTTAGATCTGATTTTACTGCTGAAATGCATGCATATTGCATGGATCACAGACTTGGGGGATCACAGAGACTGTAGCCAAAAGAAAGTTCCAAACGTGCATTCCTTTCTTTTCTTGATTCACATGTTAAACTAGTTAAGCGGGAACACTCTCTATTCGTGAGTGCAAGTCTTGTTAAATAACAAGATAGTCCAACAGATGCACTGCTACAACACAGCTAATCGACGTTGAATCAAAATGATCAAACCAGCTCGGATTTGTGCACGCTCAAACGATATATGAGAACTGGACAGGAGCAATCCTAATGTTTTTCTACTTATCTATTCAAAGTAATGTCAAAGTAACCCCCTGATGACAGACACACATCGGAAATGCATTGGAGAAACTGTATTACTTGACAAGTTTGTAAGTGGCAAATATGACAAATAATCACACAATTACACTTTGTTGGTTTAAATACAGAGGATAGCAAATTTCAATATTTAATCAATAAATACTTTTTCATAAACAATCATGGATGAATGGAACTATTTGGATTCAGCATATAGCTGTGTTCTAGAAGCGCATCTGTGGGATTTGAAGGACTGCCTTGAAATGAAATTTGTACTTGTAAAGCGCACCCATACCCCCAAAGGGGTGTCCAGGCGCTGTACGCATACCGCCGTGGAACCCTTCCTGGCTTTTCCCTGTGAAATGTCCACTCCTGGGCACCCCCAGGGTGAAGCCAGGCATCCCAGCGCTGTTGGGGCCATTGTGGAGATTAAGCAAGCTATTGCCCAGAGTTGCAGAGTGGGACCCATGATTAGAATAGGCACCGAGGCAAGAATTATCAGGTCCGAGGAAATTAAGCCCAAGACCCGCCGAGGCGGGAATTGAACCCTGGTCCCGGGCCAGATCTCTGCATCAGGGTCTGCCGCTCTAACCATTGAGCCACACTACTCCTTTACCTTGCAGGAAATGGCTACGTTTGTATTGAGCAAACAAATCAAGATGATGGACGCAGTGCTGAAACTTTTCAGACACTCACTGACAGTCAAGGGATCTGGGTTAAATCCACCGTTCTTTTGCTCACCATGCCACCCCAGTTTGGACCCAGCCATATGTAAATCAGTCTTGCCCCTGCTCCCCATGGGAACAGTCCAGCACGAACTGCCAGGCCAGGTCTTCCCTGGACCGGATAAAAGCATCCTGGAACCGGTTTCAGAATATTACCCCCTCATCCGCCAGGCTAACTTGAATCTGGTGGCATAGCGAGCACAGGAAATACATCTAGGCATACCCTTCCCACTTAGGGTCCGATTATGATGCGGGCAGGAAAGGCTCCGACCATCGGTCGTAGCCCTCCTGCCTGCATCGTAATCTCTTCGTTCGGATTCCCTTCCGACCGAGCCATTTCGATGGGCTCGGTCGGAGGGGAATCCGAACCAGACTTCCGAATGGCTTATGACGGGCTCAGAGAGCCCATCCGCCATTCGGAAGGCCCACAGTAATCCCCCGGCCGCCTCTTTCCGGCCGAGGGATTACGATGGCAGTTTCCCACTGCCTTTTTGTGCCGGCATTTCTGGCACAAAAAGGCATTGGGAAACAGCTTTGGGGGCCCCCAGCAGGGCCTCCATGGGTGTAAGGCCACCGAATGGCGGCCTAGGGGCACCTATGGTGCCCCCCGTTGATCCCTGCACCAGGTGGCAGGCACCTTGAGGTGCTTGCCTCGGGGTGCAGAGGTGAACTGCACCTTAGCATTTTGCTATGAGAGCATGCATTCCGTTCGGAATTCCTGATCCCACAGCAAAGTATAGGATTGCGACCGAACAGGATTCAGTCGCATCCTAATTCCTGGAATGGAACCGACGACTGGAGGTTGTTCGGTTCCAGTTCCAGAACGATGCCGGACGGACTCGGGTCCGCTTGGCATCGTAATCGGCCCCTTAGAGCAACAAATGAAAACAAACAGATGATGGACAGAATGCTGAACAAATCAAACATTCACCCTCAGTCACAGATCTGGGTTAAATCCATCATTTTTTTGCTCCTGACGCAATTCCTGGTTGGACCCAGCCATATACAAATCAGTCTTTACCCTGCTCCACATGGAAACAGTCCAGCCCAAACTGCCAGGCCAGGTCCTCCCTGGACCAGAAACAAGCACCGTGGGACCGGTTTCAGGGTATCACCCCTCAACAGTCAGGCTAGCAGTGGCATAGAGAGCAAGGGACCCACATCTTGGTATACCCTTAAGCCATTGCCTTATGTAATATCTTATCACCAGAACTTGTACCAATTCCTGTTCACTAAACAATCACAAATTTGTATAAGTGTGAGGGAGACACTAAAATGCAGACCACCCTGGGTTGTAGATGACATCTCCGAATCTCTCATATCACACTGTTACTAAAAGCTATTTTCACTTTTAATCCTTAATTAAAGTAATAGAACTATACAGATATTATTGATTGTCACAATTATACTTGTAGTTAACAATGGTGAAAATATCAATCCTTTAAACAATAACATAGTCTGTCCGCTGTACAAATACCCAAAAGTCAAGGCAATCATATTTAATAATCTCAGTATATTAGCTTTACTATAATAAATTCTAGATTTTTGGGTATTTGTACTTTTAGATCTTCTAAGCCATGATTTAATAATTAACATTTGACAAGCAAATAGAATATTAACATGTTTAGTGTACAAAGCTCTTCACTTGGTACCTGACAACCAATTCTTGACACTTGAACAAGACACTATTTTCTTATACAGCTACAGCCAGGGCAGGCAAAGATGAACTGTGCTACAGTCTCTATCCCATTGTTCCAAATTTGACAATTCTACCGAGGTACTTCCTTCCACAATTATAACAAATAATCTGTTACTGGCAGAGTTCCCAATCTGAACGTAAGATATAATATCTGAACAACTGAATATATATCAAGATCAACAGATTGGGTTACTATCCACAAATGTGTATTTCTCCTTGACCTCTATTCTGTATGAGGACTAAAAAATATAAAACGGATAATATTTTTTTTTTTAAAAGCTAAAGAAAAGTTCAAGATAATTAATGTCTGCAATATCTACACAGCTAGTTATCATCAAATTTGTGTGACCTCAGTTGGTTCTTTTTGTGGCTTCCCCTTCCCAAAACTCTTGTGTCGCTATCTCCGTGTAACACTGATTTAAAATCTCAGCTTCCCACCAATAGGAAACTGTGTGTCTGAGCATCTCTTTTACATTCTTTAACTATGACGGAATGTCTCCCTGTGCACAAATGATCTATATCAAGAAGATCAAAAAGCCACTGATGGCATTCTGTCGATAAATGGCTTTAAGATCCCAGCCCTTCTCTATGCAGATATTTCCATTTTAACAGCAAAAACCCCTAAAGGTCTGCAAACACAGCTTTCAGCTATGGAAACCTACTGTGAAGCAAATAACTTAATAATCAATACAGGGAAAGCCAAGATAATGACTTTCAGGACCAAGCACGGAAAGGAGTATTCTTTTTTTTATAAAGCAAGTAAAACTGGAAGAAGTTACACCCTTTAAGTATTTAGGGGTAACAATGGATAGAACGCTAAATGCTAGAATGCTAGAACGCTAAAATGGAAACCTCATGTAAAAATAATAGGTAAATCAGAAGCTGCCGGAATTGCCATCTTGAGGTTGGTGCGCAAACACAGTCATCGGTTTTCCAATTTTATACATAAAATCTTCCAGGCAACAATCGGAAGTCAAATCTCATATGGAGCAGATCTGTGGGGGATGGAAAAGTTCATATACTGTGTAGGCTGATTGTTAGACCTGGCATCCTTGGCGTGGTTTTCCCTGACCTTTTGCCTCTACCTCCTCTGTTTTTGATGCTGTGCTGGATTTCGTTTTTACTGGCTTAGATGCTTTGGGCACTTTGCCACTGCTAATCAGTGTCAAAGTGCAAGTGCTCCCTGTACAAATTGGTATTGTGATTGGTTCTCCCTGATTGGCGCATTTGTTTTACCAGTAGGTCCCTAGTAAAGTTCACTGAGTGTGCCAGGGCTGGTAACTCAAATGCTACTAGTGGGTTTGCAGCATTGTTTGTGCCACCCACAGGAGTAGCCCTGAAAAGAGGTCTCAGGCCTGCCACCGCAGTGCCTGTGCACAGTTTGTTAACTGCCATGTCGACCTGGCAAGTGCACTAACTAGCCAGGCCCTACCCTTCCCTTTCCTTGCACACAGGACACCCCTATGGTAGGCCCAAGGTACCCCCCTGGGCAGGGTGCAGTGTATGTGAAAGGTAGGACATGTACTGGTGTGTGTAACATGTCCTGATAGTGAAATACTGCCAATTTCGTTTTTCACTATTGAAAGGCTATCTTGCCCATAGGACAGAATGGGGAATGCTTTGTAACATTTTACAAGCATATCTTCCCATAGGACTAAGATAGAAAATTGGAGTCTGGTATCCCTGAACTCAGAATTTAATAATACATCTTTTAGTAAAGATGGTTTTCAAATTATGTGTTTGAAAAAAGCCCTTTTAGAAAGTGGCTATTTTCTTGTTCAACCTTTCTGTGTGCCTCTGCCTGTTTGTGGATTGACTGTCTGGTTTCAGTGAGACAGAGACAGAGGATGTGCAATCCCTGTAGGCAGGCTCTGGGGGGGTTGAGGTGTGCCTGGCCCTTCCTGGATGATCCAGCCCTGAGCTGAATAGACCCTGGCTGCATATAGAGTGGTGGGAGGAGATTTACCCTGCACCTGAATAGGGCCTGTCTCCCTTGCACAATGCTGTCTCCACCTCCTGTGGTCATGTTGCACCAGTGAAGGCAGAACTGGTTTGAACTGGGCCCAGAGCTCCCTGCACAAAGAGAACAAAGACATTTTGGGGTATAAGTATTAGACCTAGAACCCCTGAACTTTAGATCATTCCTGGACTCAAGAGGAACCTTTGCCAAGGAGAAGAGCTGGAGAAACTGAGGAGAAGTACTGCCCTTGCTGTGTGTCTGGGGTTGGCCTGTAGTTGCTGTTTCTGCCAAGGAAAGGAGAAGGACTTTGCTGTGTGCTGTGTCCCCTGCTTGAAGAAGATCTCCAAGGGCCTGAAGTGAGCTGGCCTCCTGTTCAGAAGTCTCAGGGACACAAAGACTTCACCCCCAGCTCCCCTGAACTCTGCTGTTGTGAGTTCTGACCTGCCTTGAGGTGCCTGTGCCAGTTTTGGGCCTCTGGAGGTCGTCCCTGCTGTTGGGAGCTGGAAGAAACCCAAGAGAAGCAAGAGAATCTGTTTCCGACGCCGCCGCTGTGACGCCGCGACCTGCACCGAGGCCCGGGGAGCCGCTCGTGAAATGAGCGACGCATCGCCCGGCCTGCTCCGCAGCTCCGACACCCTACGACGCCCGCCGACGCCGGCAGTGATCGGCTGTGTCCGATGCCAGCGCTCGCATAGACGCCGTCATCGCCAGTGCTCACATCGACGCCATCATCGCCAGCGCCTGCATCCTGTTATCGCAGCACCGATAACCGCCGAGGGTGACTCTTCGAACTTGCCGACATCGCATCGGCAACGGAGCCGACATCGGCCATCTTCGATGCCGTGCATCGCCACCGACTTCGTTTCCAAGGTACTGTTTGTTTGGGGGTCTGTGTGACTCCGCGCCCGATGCTGCGATCCTCGCGGTCGGCGACGTACTTTGGATTTCTTGCTATCACGACGTCGCAATAGCCCCAGTTCGTGCTATTTGATTTCTACAAGCTTATTTTTGCAATATCCTATTGAAAGTCCTTTTTCTGAATATCTGTATGTTGGATTTTTGTCGTTTTGGTCTTGTTTAGTTTAGATAAAGATATTTTATTTTTCTAAACTGGTGTGGTGTCCATTTGTGGTGTTTTCACTGTGTTACTGTGAGTGTTGGTACAAATACTTTACACATTGCCTTTGGGATAAGCCTGTGTGCTCGTGCCAAGCTACCAAGGGGGTGAGCAGGGGTTATCTAGAGTGTGTTTCCCCCTTACCCTGACTAGAAGCAAGGGTCCCTATTTGGACAAAGGTACCTACCTCTGCCAACTAGAGACCCCCATTTCTAACACTGATACTAGAGGAAATTTTAGAAATCATTGCTCAAGTTGCCATCAAGCTTTCCTAGGGCATCGCAAAGTACAAATTTAGTTGACCAAGCTTGGAAAGAACACTTTTCTACGCAAGCAAAATGACATGTGCAATTCCATGGGATAAGGAAGCCAAGAGATCGGGCTTGTGTGTGTCTTTGAAAATAAATCTGTTGACAGGTAAGAGGGCAAATGCAATTGTTAGCAAGCAATTTTTCAGCCTAACACTAAACCAAAAAATAGGCCCCACAGGAAATGTACACCTTAAGTGCCACACTGGCTTGTTCGATCCATCACAGAATGCTCAAAAATGTCTTATCTCACCAGGAAATCAAAGAGAAATAAGACTGTTTGAATTGGTAAGTGGTGGATGGCTGCTACGAAAATAAGAATAAAAGAAATCCCCCAGTTTTGCACAAATGTCCATGCGCTGAAACAGAGGACATGGAGCATTTTATGCTGTCTTGCAAGCTTTACAACAAGGTCAGGTCTACTTCAATTGCCAAGATCCTAGACAAAGAGCAGCTCAAAAACCCAGTAGAGCAAATATACATCAGGACCTCTCCTTCACTACTCGACTTCCGCGAGAAGCTGAAGAACTGGCTCTTCAAATAACCCTGTGGATCTCCTTCGGATGACCCTCACCTACGCTCGCTCGACCTACACACCTGCTCAAACACCTGGATACCCTCATGTGTGACAAGTGCGCTCAACAAATCTACATAACATAACATTGATATAATGGGAGAGTACCGGCACTTCTCAGGAGCAACCAGGTACTTGAAACAGTGAGTTCCTGCACTTCTATACTTTCACTTAAAGCACTGCTCATGTCATACATTTTCTGATATGAATGAGCACTCTATCCCTAGGTTACACCACTGTTCTTTTTCCTTTTCCCTTCATATATTTTCTTCAAATAGACCCCTCCGTTGCCCTCGTGGCCTCTTGCTGCACTGGACGGTTCAGGGTGAAGGGCACATCACAGGAGCAAAGAGGGCACGTGGCTGCCGAGAAAGAAAGGTACTACAATGTTCAGCTTCAAGCAGTGGAGAAGCTAAGGTTAAGTCTCACGAGCAATAATTTTCCTCCTTCCAGCGCGCGCGCTTCTTCTTCCCTCCCATACAAATGTCTCGCGGCGAGGCGAGAGCTGGAATCACATTTCTTCTGTAATATAACGCTGCAAGCCTGGACTCATCAAAATTCTGGTAATCCGGCGTCCCAAGGGCAGGCACGCTGCTTCCACGGAGAGCCAGTGTCAAGCAGAGAGAAGTATATTAGTTTTGCAGAGTGTTAGCACAATTCTAATGAAATATTCTGTATATCGTGTTAAGTGGGTATGTAATTTAAAAGTTTGTATTGATGGGAGACTTAAAATACACATACCGCTTATTTGGTAACATAATTATTGGGGGCTCTGAGGAACACCGCACCTGTTCACTAAATGTTGCTTCTGAGCAGTGAAATTTTTCAGTGTGTTTGTTTGATGCAAGCGCCTTGGCCTGGCCTCTCCGTGGCGGACTCGGAAATTCCGAGGCTCCTAAACCATAGTTACCAATGCCCTGCGGATAAACAATTTCATTCCGTTCAAGATGCAGGATTAATGCGGAAATTGCCGGGGGAAATCGGTGTTTTCTGCCCCTTTTCCGACCCAGGCAATTCAGCAGCGCTTCGGCAGCTATTTGCTGCTGAAATGTCCATGAAGGGGAAAAAAATCAGGAAAGCGGTTTGGAACAATTCCCAATATGCCCGACAATGGGACTTCGCTTTGAAAGCAGGAATCCCGGAACCCTTATAATGAAAGCTTTGTAGGTTCTTGATAAATGGCCAAAAACGGTGAATATATTCTTTTGAATAAACATGAAATAAGTATTAGCTTTTAAAGTTCAGAATAAAAATGAGCTACATAGACAGACTATGGAAAAAAACGCGTTTCAATGTTTCAGCCTATTTGAATTCTTCATTATTTTCCTTTTTAGGTCTGGCCTTTGACAAAGCTTTAGCTGTAACGCCAGACAATTGGTTGGTCTGTTGAACATGTGTTTACATTTGGCTTCCTCGCACCAAGGCATACAGAATATGTCAATAGATCAATTCACTATTCCTATGGGCTCCCTCAACTTTCACACTTTCAGTGACTCCACAAAGCCCGACCACATTGTTCAGCTTTCACGTGAAAATAGTACCTTTCTCTTCAGTTGCAAAGTCTGTTATTTTTTTTAACTTAATTTATTTTTTATCTTAACTTCAAAGACCAGCCTTTTATTTTTATTCAACTCAATTTTAAAGTTACTTACAAAGCATTTAATTGACATGTTAATACAGTAGTCACTTGTGCTTTGCATGCTTGGTTTGGTGGTGATTTATTCTTGTCCACAAATAATAATGAGAAAATGCACATGGAACTGAAAAAAAGCTTGTATAAAAATATCAGTGGTAAAAATGTTTTTTAACTTTTACATTTTTATTGTATGAATAAGGCAGACATGTTTAGGTGATGGCACCTTTTTATGGCATATGCTTGCAATAAAGAAATAACTATTGTACCAGCTTGCTTTAGCCAGGCCTATTGGCTATGACAATGCTTGTTTCATTCTTGTTGGACAGCAGAACTTTGTTATAAAGCATTAACCTCTGATTTCTGCTTCTGCAAAACAGTTCCTTTCCTGCCCCATGTACCGTCTTAAAAATAAAGCTAAAAATAAACATATGGAATCCACACCATTAAGATGAAGAATAAGCATTAAAAAAAATCATAACATGTCACACTAAGTTTTCTTAGTGTGGGACCAGGTCTGCTTTCACTCACATACAGACAAAACAACTCAAAGGCTCTCCTTAATATAAGGAGTACTGCCTCTTGTGCAAGCTTAAGGCGCCCTTTTAGTTATATCAATTGTATTCAACATTGAGCTTTCGAAGGTGAAATAAATGTTAATAATTAGTACTGTATTCATAAAAATATTTGAGACGAAATTGTCTTGTAATGATTCACAAAATATGATTTTGTACTAGATAATGTGTCAATCTGCACTTATAATTCCTCCAGAAAGGTAGCATTGTTTGATTTAGTGACTACTGAAAGTGGTGTACTGTTGGCTGTTACAAAATGGGCCTGCCTGTGGAAGCATGCAAACCTCTCAAAGTTGTGAGTGTTCACAAGCCTTTATGAGGTACGTTTTCATCCTGGATACAGCCAGATATTCAGCCCTCTCAAGGGTGGATGTAAGTCCAACCTCAGGATAGATATTGGGAGGGATACTCTACTATACTGGCTGCAATGGTGAAAGAGTATAAAAAATAAGTAATAAAGCACACTTTGTAGGTTGTTTTGCATACGGAAATGCAAACTTGCTTTATTACTATATGCAAAAGTGTTTACTCAAGCCAGTAGTGCCGGGAATCAGCAACAGTCAATTTCCAGGAAGTACTCTTGAAATTATTTTTGAATTCTAGAAAAATGAGAAATTAATACCTAAGCCAGTGAGAGTAAAAGACCAACATTCCAGCTAGAGCTTTAATGAGCCATAGTTTACCCATTAATCTGATTGTTTCAGCAGGGAGTTGTTGGACTTGGCCCGGTCTGTAGGGTCATCCCCAGACTTTTTACCTTCACCCTCCTGTTTTCTGAACCCGTTTTTGATGGATTTTAGGACCCTATGCACTTTACCACAGTCAAACAGTGCTAAAGTGCTTGTGCTCTCTTCACTAAGCAGCGTAGAATTAGCTTACACCCAATTGGCCACATTACTTTACTTGTAAGTCCTTAGTAAAGGGGTACTGCATTTACTTATGGCCTGTAAGTTAAACGCTAATAGTGGGCCTGCAGCACTGATTGTAGTAGCTCTTTAAACATGTCTCAGACCTGTCATTGCAGCCAGCCTGTTTGTGCAGTTATGAACTACAATTTCGACCTAACAAGAAACACATTTTACCAGGCCCAAACCTACCTTTTTAATAGATATAAACCACTGCTAGGTTAAGGCCTACACAGCCCAGGGTGCTACTGACTACTGTTAGGCCTCTCCCATAGGATAACATTACATTGACATAACATTTAACAAGTGTATTGCTCCCAGTCAGTGAGTCAAAGGGAAGATAAGTGTTGGAGTTAGCAGTCACTTACCACACTTGCACATGACAAAGGCTCTGCCTGAGCACTCTCACAAAGGGATTGACACTGGTTGCAGGTGACCCAAGGCAAGTTGGGGCCAGGACAAGGAGGAAGGGGATGCATAACACCTCGAGGAGGTGGAATCCTCTAGAAGCTTCCTCAACTTCAAAGTGGGCACCAGTAATAAATATTGACCCATTAGACCCAACTCTTCAGTACAATTTTTGATGTGTGGACTCTGCCAGGAAGAAGGACTGCTGTGCTGCTGAAAGGACTGCCACTCTACAGGACTGCTGCCTGGAAGAACTGCTACCCTGCTCTGCTGTCCTGCTACCCTCTTGCCTGGGTGAGAAGGACTGGACCTGCATCTCTAAACCCAGGACCACAGAGTCATTCCAAGAGTTAGTTGGCTGGCCTTCTGATCAGAAGCATCAGGGACAGAACAGGCTTCTAACAACCTTGAACCCAGCACCTAAAGTCTGCCATCTGAGAGTCATTCCCTGCCAAGTGGGTCCAACCCAGTCCTGGACCCTTGGACTTGGGCTTGAAAGTGCTCCATCACCCCATCTGTGGATTCAGCAGAACCAATGCATCTCCTCTGCATTACAGTGCATCTCCGCAGAGCCAGCACATCACCTCTGCTGCCTGATGCATCTCCCTCGGAACCGATGCATCGCCTCTGCTGCGCAGACTTCTCAGACGCAAACACTTCGCATCGCCCATCACAGCCAATCGGAACTGCCACTGCATGACACATCTCCACACAAGGACATCGCCTAGCTCATTGCAGCCCATTGGAACCGCTGCAGCACGATGATATCGACACAAGAACATTGCTGCACACTTTGCTGCTCCCTGGAACTGCCGCTGCACCACGCATCTCCTCGACGGGACCTCGCATTGTCTCTGCTGCTCATCCTTAATGCAGGTCTCCTCATCTCTTTGCAACTAGGATTAAGGTACTGTGTTCAGCAGACCTAAGAGGGTCCCTGTAGCTGGCCTACGCTCCATCACAGTCGGCCTGAACTTGTGACTTTGTCTCAGTCTGGAGCGACCAGATAGACACAGTTGACACTTGGCACTTTTTGGCTCTGTTTTCACTGAAGGCTTTAAACTTGCATATCCATGATTCTGGATTTTTGTTTTTTTGGTCTTGATTTATCTATTAACATTTAATCTATTTTTCTAAATTGGTGTGGGACTTTTCTTTTGTTGTGTTTTCACTTTATTAATGTTTGAATTGCTGCATAATTACTTGATACATTTCCTCTAAATTAAGCCTGACTGCTTGGTGCCAAGCTACCAGAGGGTCGATCACAGGTTAATTTGTGGTTTGCTTTTGACTCCACCCTGACAAGGGCTGTGGTTGCTGCTTGAGTACGGTTTACCCCCTCAACCAGTAACCCAGTTTTTTACTGGAATATTGTTGTGGCACAACCAGTAGACTCACCCTTCAGCCACCTACCAAGATGTTCATTTGGTCAGTCAATGGTTAGAGCCATCTTTCACACAAAGGAAGCTGGAATACTATGACAACAAAGCAGTACTGGAAATGAAAGAGAACGTATGATAAAATATGATAGGAAAAGTGTCACAGTCGAGTAAAAGAAACAGTGAATGAGCTACAAGGGAGTGGTGACGAGAGTGAAAGGGAGGACAGGGAGATGAAATGCAGCTTCAAGGTCACAGATTGAAAGAGTGAAATGAATAATGTATTGTGACTGGTGTTTTGTGACTAAAAATCGATAATGTGTGGTCACTTAACCTTCTTGTCCTCAAATAATATGGGAATTTTCTCTCAAAACGCATTTTTAATTTTCATCCTTTGAACTATCTACATTAATAGCTCATAAGATAAAATGAGTTCTACTGATTAGCTCACTGAATAGACATTTATCTTGTTAATTTTTGTATATTAAGTTCCAAATGGCCAAATTTCTCCTCTTTTAAATATTGAAGACAGTATATTCCTGGTAAGAGAGGTTTAAGCAAAGATTCGTGAAGAAGCAAGAAGACAAATATCAATCATGAACAAAATACACCAGATAAATATTACCCAATTACTACTGCCCCTGCCTGATCTCTTCTCCTACTGGCCCAACATTTTGATAATTTTATTTTATAACTCTCAGCAGCCGGCACCAACAGGTAAACTCAAACAAAGTAGGAGGAGGCAAAAGTCAGCCAGCGCAGCCAGGCAACCATATAAGCCATTTCTGCTTCAGATTCCAACTACCTGTATATGGTACCACACAAGCCCCTTTCGGCAGGTGAATGGACACAACAGTGATGAGTGAGTAAGCATCGGCATGACGCAAAAAGGATGCAAACCACACCTCTTTACCAACTTCAGCTAGAGACCCAGTCTCCATTGACCTAATATTTTTTAATGTTGCCAGTCCCATTGAATCAAGGCCAACACAAACAAGAAGCAGCAAGAACGAGTGTTCATCCACCCATTAGCTGCACAGAGCTGTGGGCTAAACTAGAATACTAGGTCAAATAGCTCCATACAGCAGCAACCAAGATCAAATAATTGAGTTATTCATATGATTTATGTGACACCCACATGCTACCTTTTGGCCTCCTCAGAGAATCATGCATAAAGTTAGTTTACAAAATTGCAATGAATAAATGTGTTTTACAAAGGGATCTGTGTTGTTAGTATAGTAGTGCTCTTTAGGATAAAGTTTGTTTGAGCGGTTGTATGTTGTGTGATGAGAATGTTTCACAGCACTTGTGTCCACCCTCTACAGCAGAGTATTTATGTATAGCTTTACACATTGTATACAAATATGTGCAAGCACTTGTTCACATGCAAACTCTGAGGGGATATTGCAACTAAAGAAAAGTTGCTAAGTACCAGTAAATAGCAGAAGCATTGATGCACAGGTTTAATCAGGGCACCAAATGCCAGTTGCGGTCATAGCCATGACCGAGTATGACATCATGAGAAAAGCAATAGAAAATGGCCAACGCAAATTAGCAAATTTGTTTGTGATGCGGTTGAAACATGTTCCTGATAAATACACTGCTCTTGTGAAAATCAACAAAAATGTATTAGATGTAGTTGATAGTTTCCCTGAATAATGTCAAAAATGCCCCTCCTTCTACAACAAGCCAAGCTCCTCATCTAGCTTCCACCATGGAGATTTTACTTTTATAGATCACAATCTCGTCTTGTATAACTCTGCTGACTTCTAACCACATCTGTCCTTAGTACACTCACTTGTGCAATAGTACTAGTCCTAGCCTTGTCTGCTTCTCTCCCAAAATACTCAAAGGACACATCTTCCAGGGTTAGGACTTTGCAAGTTTACTTCACAGCAAAGTAAGGAATAGCAGTGGCAATTGCAGAATGTAAGATCAGCAAATACACAAAAAATGCATTAATCACTACAAATCAGATTGCACACATTCTGTGTTTGCTCACTACTTAGGGGAAGATCGCACCATGTGTTCAAGCCAACAAGCAAACAAAATGTCATGAAAAAAGCAGGGCCACTGGAATTATGCACCAGGGAAGGACCAAACTACGCCGCAGAGTTGACAAACTTTTGCAGTAAGAAAAATCAAACTATGCGGCGTAATGCAGCACATTTTGTGATAGTATTACTTTGTTCTTTTGTAATTTTTACACACGGTAACGCTGTCTGGGAAACCCTTCACCTCATTAGTACCAGTTCAAAACTCACATATAGCAATAAGCAGCTGAAAGATGACTAATCAACCATTGAGAAGGGTCTTCCAGTATACAGAAACGTGCCCCCATGTTTTAGTAAATTTTGATCCATTTGATCTAGATACAATGTTTTTGTTAAAATATGCAGATCATGTGGCAGAAGATGGGTTTTGTGGCAAGTGCCGCAAATCCATACTTATTAGTAACACATCAGGGACACAGAATCCCATGATTTCAGTGGCCCTGAACATAAGGTAACACATTAAAGACCATATATTCTTTCATGTACCATATACCACCTTGTCTGCTCTTGGGCACCTCGTGACAGAATTCTAAAAGTTTGGAACCACCAGCTGGTTGGCTCCACTTTCCAACCTGCGTCATCCCCTAGATAGCATCTTCAGAAATAAATAGTGATGGGCGCACCAGTCCCCTTCAGGATCAGATTGCCATTTTTATTGGTATGTTTAGGCCCTTTTTTAGCAATAGAAGGGCGGCCCATATGTCGCTGCACCTCAAGGGACAAATGTGGTGCCTCTTGGTCCCTCCACTATTACATTTGAGTCGCCAAAGGCCTCCCTATGACAACTTCGGGACACTATCCTGGCTACTTAACGAGAGTTGTATCAGTACAAAGGGCGGGGAGAGGGAAGGGAAGGTCTAAAGTCCTTCCCAAGTCATAAACATTAGTCTGTCCCCTACTTACCACAGTGGAGTGACTAATGGCACCCTTCTGCTATTTGCAGTGGACTTGTCCCTTTCTGCTCCTCTCTACCCCCTTTTGAATTATCTTGCTGAAGAACTGTGTGATTTTTTGCTATATATTTTCTTTCTTTGCAAATTTGCCTCCACTATTCCCTGAACCTTTTTATACTCCTGACCCTCTTTGCCTGTTCCAGCGTAACCTTTTGCTGTTCTTGAACTCTCCTTTTCTGTATCCTCCCCTGTTCCTTCTTACTTCTGCAGTTGAACTAAATATGGAAATCAGACTACCGCAATCCTGGTTTCATTTTTTCTTTCAATTGTATTTATTTTAAGAACTGCTGCATGTGCATAGCACTTTTATTCTACTTTTGTTTTTCAGTCGCCACAGCCTGAGACACGAAATCCTGCATGTGGGATTTTATTTTAATAAATAACCTGGTGCTTGTAAAGCGTGAACTAATCACCCCTAAGGGTTTCAAGGCGCTGAGGGCCGTCGGGGTGATTAAGTGATCTATTGCTCAGTCACATGATGCGGAGCTGCTGCTGGGGATCTTACCGTTAGCCCCGTGCTCCGGAGTCAGCCACCCTGGCCGCTGCGCCACACCTCTCCCTATTTAACTTAACCTTGCATCGCCCTCCGGTTCTGTCAGATATTTTTTTCTTCGCTTGGCCTTTCCAAATATAGTCAAATGTTATTAAGTTAAACATGTAGCTAAAGAACAAACTTCATATCAAGTCGTCAAGAATTTGCATATTCTCTATTTTGGAGAGTGTCCCATTGCCAAAGATCCCATTAGCTACTTTTTCAGTTGTCTGTATTATAAAAATGAATTCATAACTACGTCTTGATTGAAATATTTTTTATTTGACCATTTTCGAGCAAATCCTGCTGAGGGGTTTGCATGATAAACAAAACCAACATTTTCAGCCATGTTCGTTTTGTAGAATTACAACATAAAATTGTTTACATCTATCTTCTCATTTTTTGATAGTATTATTTTTATAGACTTCGAGCAACTCGGGTATAATGAAAACGTGTACCTACGATCTTAAAGAATGAAGTTTAAGTTATTAGATTTTTTTAAGCTAAACATTGAAGCTACAAGTAAACGAAATAATTGTAAACCTATAAACTCTCAGAGAGATTTTTTGGTACAACATTGCCCTACATGCAAGTTTGCTACGTGTATTAATCTTACTAGTCTCCACAATAACAAAGCCAGGGCTACTAACCCACCTGTTGCGCGCATGTGCGAGTCTAAGGACCGTGCTTTAACTTGTGTCCTACTTAATACCAGGTCACTTCCTAAACATAAATACGAATTTGCTGACTTTTTTGATCAATACAAGCCGGACATTATGTTCCTCACGGAGACATGGACTAATAGTTCTTCCGAGCCGGACCTGAATACGGCCATACCAATAGGATACGATCTGTTTAAAATCGATAGAGAAGGACAACGAGGCGGGGGGATTGCTATTGCATATCGCTCCAATATTAAGGCCACATTTGCAGCTATCCCCCAACTGAAGGAAGAAGCTGTCCTGTTTACATTTAAATGTAACAATACGACAGTTTTTAACTTGATACTAATCTATCGCCCACCCGGTCCTAGGAATCCTTTAATTTCCTCCATACTGACCGCTATGGAGTCCTGCATGGAATACTCCAACTTCTCCTTATTGGGGGATTTTAACTTTCATTTAGAGTCTACCGAAAGTCGGGACACCATCAATTTAATTGATGGGCTAAAGAGTTTCGACTTAAATCAAATTGTTACCGAGCCTACTCATACAGGTAAACATACTTTGGATGGCATCTTTACCAACTATGCTCGGATAAAATTCAACAGAACACTACCTATGACATGGACTGATCATAGTGCTGTTTGAGCTATCTCCCATTGGACCGCCCCTCAAAGAATCAAACAATAATAGGATGGGCACAACACTCCCCTGGCGAAAAATAAACACTCCAGATCTGGAATTCACCTTATGCTCCCACAGCCCCTGTCTAAATACTGACCCTGATTCCGCAGCCCTCAATTTTGACGGCTGGATTGACTCGGCAGCTAAGAAGCTAGCCCCAGAGATGCATACACGCATCTGCAGAAAACAACCATCAGCCCTAAGGTACACATCTGAGCTAAAAGAACTAAAGAAAAAATGTAGGGCTAAAGAACGAGCATGGAGGAAAGAATACTCGGAACCAGAAAAAAAACCACTATAAAGAGGCAATAGTAAATTACAAAGAGTCAATAATCTCGGCAAAATCACGTTTTTTCAACGAGAAAATCAGTGCTGCTAAAAACTCAGCCAGCGAACTTTTTAAAACAGTCTCTGCGTTATCCAAATTTGGCGAAAGCAAACAGTTCAGTCCTAATATGCAGTTCTGTGACAAAGTAGCAGAATTATTTCATGACAAAGTGAAAAAGGTATACGATGAGTTCTCCAGCGGCAAGGCCGGAGATAATCTGGATGGGCTCAACAAAAGCGAGGCGACCATGCAGATTCACCAACAAAAATGTAATCCCTTAATGCCAGAACGAGTCGAGAGGTCATAATGTCAACGAAATCGGGATCCCCACTGGACCCCTGTCCTGCTATGGTCCTTCACACGGTCCCCAACATTATTGCAGACCATTTAGCACCTCTTCTCAACAACATTTTGGACACTGGACATTTACCTACTATCTGGAAAAAATCCCTGGTCAGGCCTATTTTGAAGAACCTGTCCCACGATCCAATGGAGGTTAGCAATTACCGGCCCATCTCCTGTCTACCATTTCCATCTAAAATTCTTGAAAAAGCTCTTAACGAAGAACCGCTTTTTTTCCTAGAGTCTAATGACAAACTAGACCCTGTGCAACATGGATTCCGGCCTTTACATAGCACAGAGTCTGCCCTGATCGCTGCCACTAAGGAGATATGTGTCCAACTTGACGGGGGAGGGAAAACTATATTGATTCTGCTTGACACAGTTAATCACCAAATACTTATCCATCGCCTGTCCGAAATAGGGATCATAGGAGAAGCTTCAAATATTCTTAGATCCTACCTAACTGACAGAGAACAAACTATACTGATGGGAGAACATAAATCTCACCCCTGCGCCCTGCCATGCGGGGTGCCCCAGGGATCCTCACTATCTCCAACTCTATTTAATGTTTATGTCACCCCATTGGCCAAACTCATATGCTCTCAGGGCTTCACTGCCATTTGTTATGCTGATGACACGCAAATAGTGGGGTCTCTATCTTCAAAGCCGGAGGACGTGGCAACTAAATTTAACTACTGTATGGTTCACATTGTTAGGTGGATGCGAGATAACTGCTTAAAGCTGAATACCGACAAAACCAAAGTGGTACTGTTTGGTAGGGCTATCTCCTTCTGGAACTCCTCCTGGTGGCCGGAAGCAGCCGGACCCTGCCTGCTGCCAGTAATAAAAGGTAAAAAACCTCGGCGTCATGATAGATGACCACTTATCATTATCTGACCAGGTCAACAGCATCACTTCATCGTGCTTCTTTACGCTGAAGACTCTACGAAAATGGTTACCTTTTATTTCTATGGATCTTAGGAAAACAGTTATCGTTGCTCTGGTGCTATCAAAAATTGATTATTATAACGCTCTCTACCTAGGGGCAAACAAGAGAACTATAGGCAAGCTGCAAACACTACAAAATGCAGCTGCACGATTGCTGCTTAAGATTCCTAAATTCAGTCCTATAACCCAAAGCATTCAAGACCTGCACTGGCTCCTAGTCCAGGCAAGGATCCAATTCAAGTCAATGTGCATTGTGCATAAGACACTGAACGGGGCTGGGCCTGCCTATCTTAGTCAGCATATCAGACGGCACATCCCACAACAAAACCTCAGGTCATCATCGGCTTCTGTACTCGTGGTTCCCAGGGTAAGGACTGTAAAATGGGGTGCCAGCAGGTTTTTCCATCTGGCCCCAAACTATGGAACACCCTGCCCATCAGTCTTAGAAATTAAACCAACAGACAATCGTTCAGGAAATCATTAAAAACATGGCTTTTTGCACCAAAACCATAGTCATTCATCATTCCCCTCTTGTATAGATCAATGACAGCTAGCGCTAAGATGCCTCGGCAAACACGCGCTTTATAAAACCTTCATTTCATTTCATTTCAGTTTGGGAATTTAAGTGACTTTTGGTATCCTATAACAAACAGGAAATTGAAATCCTATTCAAGGTTACTATTAAATGTTCAGTATACGTTCTGTCTTTTAGCAATCACAGATTTCATTTTAACTATGTTGACAGCACATTAATATGTTGTGTTTTATCGTGGTGAAGTCAACACATGTTTAGAAAAGCAAAGCAGTTGTCAACTGCTGACAACACTTCTTTCAAACACGCTGACACATGGTACACAAAATAGACAAACAATCTGCTCCAGAGTATTATGGGAAGGTTCTTAGGAAATTATATGATGCCCTAATAAAAAGAACCAGAACAGGTGCTGATAGTCAAATCAATCCAGCTCACATTGAGCTGGGCCACAGGAGATATGTGCGCCTACATGGAGACTTTCAAGCACATCACTTGAAGCACAACATTTCAAGCCGCCTGCACCAGTCAACCATTCATGATTAGACTCCTGATTCAACGCTGACTTAGCACAGATTCAATGCCATTGAGACTCTTCATGACAGAGACTTGACATGCAAGGACCCCTTACTTTGAGTTCTCCTGCCAGCTACTTTACCCTTTCAAATCAACCATTCAACATTAACCAGAGCTCCAACGTATCTCGTATTTTCGCCTCTATCCACTGGATTGATGACGACGTGGCACCTCCTCTACTCACTCATCGAGCCTTCAGTATCAACGCATGCTCCATCCAAGGTACTTTGTCAGCGGGACCTGCCTGAGTCCTGTTGCCAGCCTGCCCTTTACTGTGGTCGGCCTGAACTTTCGATTTACCCCAATCTAGCATGACCTCAATTAACCGCTTAGCTCTATTAACTTCTAAGGCCTATTTTTGGCTTATTTTTAAAAAAATCATGCCTCTGGTTCTACTTATTGGATTTTTGTCGTTTTGGTCTTCTTTTATTCATAAAATCATTCTCTATTGTTCTGAACCTGTGTGGAGTAATTTTGCAGTCTTTTCAGTGAGTTACTTTGTGTTGCACAAATACTTTACATATTGACTCTTTAGATAAATCTAACTGCTCTGTGCCAAGCTACCAGAGGGTGAGTACAAGTTATCTTTTAGTGAGCATCTAGCTTACCCTGACTAGAAATGTGGTCCTTACTTGGACAGGGTGCATATGTCTGCAAACTAGAGACCCAGTTTCTAACAGGGAACCACAATAGTCACTAAATAAACCTTTGCTTAACTCTCTGGTACCTTGGAAAAAAAGCAGTCAGGCTTAACTTAGCGGCGATGTGTAAAGTATCTATGCAGCACTCACTGAGTATTTAAGTGAAAACACAAGCTAAATGTCAATCCAACTCAGACAAGTAGAGTAAATTTTAATAAATAAAATGACACCAAAACAACATAAATCCACTAAGTAGAACAGGAGATATGAATTTTCATGGTTAGTACTATAAATAGCACCAAAAAGCACAAAGCATCAATTGCAGTTATCTAATCTCGCTAGACCAGGTCAAAATCAAAAGTTAAGGCTGATCGCAACGGATCACCGTTGGATATAGGGACCAGGTTCATCTCAGTGGAAAGATTTCCATCAGTCTTAGAACTTTTTATGGAGAAAAAATTGTCATTGAAGAGTCGTTGGCAGAGCAAGTTGGATCTAGAGTGGGACTCTATTATTAGGGGTTGCTTAAGAACAGAGTACCGGTGCAGTCGTTGATAAAGGTGGGAAAGCTCTGAGCGGGTACGTCGCGAAGTCTGTGCCCATGTAGCCCTTGACATCAATGGGTTGCTGCTCAGCATCAGTCTCGATGAACCCCTCTACATTTAGACTCAGACACTTTTTTAGAAGTCAGATCTCCTGCAGCAGGGCTAGCATGCTGAAGTCAACGGGCGATTCAACGTTGATGGCTGAGGCATCGACACTGGTCCCAGACTCGAATTGTTCTCCAGGCAGAAAGTTGGCTAAAAGTTTCTAAATCCCACTTCTTGCAGATTAGGGGCAGGAGAAGTACACTCTCCCACCAGACAAGAGTCCAGGACCTGGGAGTATCACTTGGGGGTTAAGGCTCCCTGCAACAGAGGTCAGCAGCAGAGTCAAGGGAAGATCCAACTGGTACTGGTCAGCTGGGCAGTTGCATGGAGAGGGCCTCTTGAAGCTTGCTGTGTCCCTGTAGCTCAAACAGGATGTCAGCCAACTGACCCTTAGAGTTGCTTCTGGGGTCCTGGGTTCAAGGCAAGCAGGTCAGGTCAGGTCAGGTTTCAGACAGCAGGAAAGTCCTTTTTCTGATATTCACAGGTCCAGGAGAGTTCTGAGGAGGACACTGGAGATAGCACATTTAAGCCAAGTACTAGCCTGCGAGTGGAAGAAACTCCTGGCCAGTACTTAGCCAATGGGGTAAATGTTCCCAGAGGTGACCTTACCCACTTTTGCAGAACTTCATGTGGTGTGTTTTACTATACACTATTCCGCAGTGCCCCTCTGTACCTAAATCTAACATGGCAACAACTTTTCATCCTGGTCAGAGCTCCCTGTGACTATCCAGAGAAGTGGCTATGATAATGGAAAACCTTCCCTTGTGGTCACTCCAAACCAGTTCTGGTGCCGTTTGCCCCTTCCAGTGGGTTTGGAGCCAAGTTGACTAGCATGACTAAAGGGAGACAGGTCTAGGTGTGAGCTGCATCTGCCAGTGACAGAGTAGGCATCTTTCGAAACTTATGAAGGGGCTAGTTACAGCCCCCAGGACATCTTGCTCAAGGAAGAAAACACCTCTCCAAACCAAAACAAAGTCCTTTGTCCACTGTCTGGAAGCAATCCATAACTCAGGTGAGCCATCAGAAGTCAAGTGACACGACAGTGGCAGGAAGGCCCCTTTTGACTTAGGCAGGAAAATGAAATCTTTCTAAAAGTGTCATTTTCAAAACAGTAATACAAAATACAACTTGACCACTAAGCTGAATTTTGATTTACTACTAAAATGAGTCTTTGTAATATTTTTCTAGCTGGTCCTCAACTAAAATTAAGCACTAAAAGTTGCTATTGTGTAACCCAGTGTTTTCTAACAGGAGAGCCAGCCATGCCACGGAAAAGCAGCTTTGGAGGTTTTTCACTGTCAGGAGATACAAACAATAAATATACATGCCCTACTTTTTAAATGCCATGCACCCTGTGCTATTGGCATTTAGGGCCTACCTTAGGGGTGATATAAGCATTAACAAGGAAGTTTTAGGCCTGGCAAAAGGTTTGCTTTACCAGGTCAACAACTGACCACTCAGGCTGCAGTGGCACGCTTGGAGACAGGTTTTATGGTGTTACTTTAGAGGTTGGCACAATGAGTGCTGCCGCCCACTGGTAGCATTTAATTTACAGACATAGGGTACATGTAGTACTATATACTAGATACTTATAAGTAAATTAAATGTGCCAATTAGATATATGCTAATTTTACCAGGTTTAAAAGGAAGAGCACAAGCACTTTACCACTCATTAGCAGAAGTGCACAGATTCCTATTGTCAACAAATACTGGTTGAACAAAAAAAGGTGAAAATCTGGGAGAATACCATGCAAAAGATGGTCATTTCCAACAAGCTGCTACTCACTTGTGGCTAAAGGGACTGAGGTGCAGTGAACAAAGTCAGGATCGGCTTTATAAAAAGGACATGTGAAGTTTCTTTCTTCAGCAAGCACACCAATAGGTTACACCATTGCTGATCGTCTATTGGGTGGCTGTGCCGGGATGGAGTGTTGAGTCTGAATATGAGTTGGGTAGTATGGAAACTCAAGTGGCACTATGTTTACTCATCTATATAACTGGCAACAAACATCTTGCGTTAACATATGTTCTTAACATGCACAACATTAATAGTGAGGCAGTAATTAATCAAAGCCAATAATATTGAGAACATGTCACTAAAAAAAATTGCAACTATAATACTGCCATCTTCCATCAGAGCTCAGCTCGCATTACCTCAGGTTCTAAGAGAATGTGGTTGGTTACCTAACAGGCAATGCATTGTATGTTGGGTTGTATGATTTTCCCCATACTTATATCAGCGTGAACGAACACTGTTAGACCTGGCATCCTTATTGTGGTTTCCCCTGGCTTTTTGCATTCAGACCTCCTATTTTTGCTGAGTTCGTTTTTGCTGGCCTTAGGATTCTGCTCACTTTACCACTGCTGACCAGTGCTAAAGTGCTTGTTCTCTTTTTCCTAAAATGTGGTAACATTGGCTTATACAAAATTGGCATTTTTAACTTATTGATAAATACTTAGTAAAGAACACCACATGTGCCCAGAGCCTGTAAATTAAATGCTACTAGTGGGCCTGCAGCACTGGTTGTGCCACCCACTTACGAAGCCCTTTAAACATGTCTCAGGCCTGCCATTGCAGAGCCTGTGTGTGCAGTTAACCTGCCATGTCGACCTGGCAAGATAAACCTTTTGCCAGGCCAAAACCTTCCTTTTTAATACATTAATGACACCCCTTTGGTAGGCTCTAAACAGCCCCTGGGCAGGGTGCAGTGTATTTAAAACGTTGGACATGTACTTTAAAATTGTACATGTGCTGATAGTGAAAAATTCTTAAGGTTCTAAAAAGGTCTATTAAAGGTCTATATCTCCCATAGGATAACATTGGGATTACCTTATTATATTTTCTAAGAGTAATTTCCAAATGGGAAGATAAAACTGAATCCCGTTTGATGTGTCTGAAATCACCATTTAAAATCACAACTTATGGTGAAGTCAGATGTTACATTTCAATTCTGAAGGAGCCACTTTTAGAAAGTTGCCATTTTCTTACTTTAGCCACTTGGTGCCTGCTGCCTGTCTCTGATCACATGTCTGGGGTGGGTGACAGCTGGGCTTTGTGTATTCCCCCTAGACAGCTACACATAATGGGAGCTTGGATGTGACCTGATGGGCCATCCTGGCAGGATGGGAGGGAGGAGCCGTGCACAGCCTCACTTACACCTGAATAGGTTGTGATCGGCCATACACAAAGGGCTGCATACCCCCTTGTAGTGAGTCTGGAGCCAGAGTTGGAAGAGCAGGGATTCTGCGGACTTGAAAGGCATGTCTTTGAAGTCTCCCCCACTTCCAAGGCACAACTGGGTATAAGTACTCCACCACTTCAGTACACCTCTGGACCTGTGGATACTCTGCCAGGAAGAAGGACTGCTGTGCTGCTTAAAAGGACTGTCACTCTGCTGAACTGCCACTCTAAAGGAGCTGCTGCCTTGCTATGCCTACAGCTACCTGCTGCCCTCTTGGCTGGAGAGGAAGAACTGGGCTCAGAGCCCATCTTGAACTCAGGACCCAAGAGGGAATCAAAGGGCTAGTTTGCTTGCCTCCTGATCTGAGCCTCGGAGACATAACATGCTACCCACAGCTCCTGGATCGGTCCTCAACAAGCTCCTGACCCCCAAGAGGCAGAAGTGGTCTTTTTGCTCTTAAAGTCAAGCTTTTTGTGCTCTTCGCAAACAGGAATGGACCAGTTCACTCCGAAACCTCGTCATTCACGCGAAAATGCAGTGTGAGCAGCCACAAGTTTGTCTCTTTGCACAGCACGTATTGCTGCTCATTAGGCTCAAGCACATCCGTCTGTGATGCCCTGCTATCTCTTCATGACCAGCGATGCTCTCATTGCTCCCTGCAAACTTCTTTCCCACAAACGGGACTCTGAGCACAAGCCTTGAGAAGGTAAACCTTCAGCGGGACTAATCTGGGGCTGTATCCAACCCGCGCTCCATCGTGGTCGGCCTGAACCTTTGAATTAGACTGGGTCCTGTGAGACCAGTTATCCTTGGTTGGCGCTTTATGCTTCTAAGCACGATTTTACAGTTTATTCTTTAAACATTCATTACTCCGGTTCTACTTAATGGATTTTTGTACTTTTGGTCTTGTTTTATTTATAAAATTAAGCTCTATTTTCTAACCTGGTGTAGACCACTTTTGCGAGGTGTTTACACTGTTTTAACTGTTGCAGAAATGCTTAATGCATTACCTCTAAAGTTAGGCCTGACAGCTCTGTGCCAAGCCAATGGAGGGTAAGCACAGGTTAATTTAGGGTGTGCTTGTGCCTTATCCTGACTAGGATTGTGATTACTGCTTGACCAGGGCTTATACCCCAGTCAACCACGAACCCAATTTCTAACACACACCACAAAGCCAACACATTTCAAAGCACTGCCACAGGACTCTGGTCATTGCAAAGCTAGTGCTGGTTTCACCTAAGGAAATCACGCAATATGCTCTTCTTTAAATGAATGACTTGTCAAAATAAAATTAAATTAAAAAACTGTGAATAGATAATAAATAACTATAGCTACAATAAAAAGCTGTGCATTCTTAAATGTGGAAGATATTCAACTGTAGGCAGCTGGACTATAGCAAACTCTCCTGGCAGTGCACAAAATCCTTCTTTTTAGTTTTAACAATACATTACTTTTGCAATAATATTACTCAGAATATTACCAGCAAGAGTAAAAAGGCATATATATTCATATCATACACACAAATGGGTCTGATAATAAGTCAATGGCCCCCCAGTGCTCACATATCCAGAACCACAATCACTTGAAAAACTCGAGTGTGCATAAAATATTAAGCCACAGATAATTTCCCGTTGCACTCCACGTAGAAGTGCGGCTTCAGACTATTAGAGCTGCAGTTGTTTTTCGCAGACGCTCCCTCTTGGAAAGCAGTCAAGAGTCACTGGAGTAGAACAGCGACAGCACTGGAAGCTGATTCACAGATGCGGACATCTTTGGGAAGGAAAATAAGATGAATTTCAGGATATTCACATAGAATGCTAATGTTTTAACATCACAAAACCTCCCCTACAACTAGGGAAGACAATGCTGAATGAAAAAAACATACGAATACAAGGCAAGGCAGACAACTATCTTCGTCTTGAAAATTAAAGACATTTATACAAAATAGCAGTGTAGGGATGAATGAAATGATGTCTAGTGCTGCGAAAAGGTAATATATTTTATGACTGCAAAGGATAAACCTTTTCGTGGGCCTAGTTTGTGCATATGACTCACCTTAATTTTACTTGTGGTGTGCAAAGTTAGGATATCAGGGGCCCTATTATGTAAAGGGTGCACTTTACCTGTTTGCGCCTGGCGCACCTTAAAGTAGGTGCACCGGGTGCAAACAGGGAAAGCGTGCTCTCTCACATAGAAAGCGCTACCCCCAGGGCAGCTGCGAACTCGTGCTCCCCTGGGGCAGCGCATTCAAGTGAAATACGGAGCAGATTTAAACAGCTGCTCCATGTTTCATAGTGCAGGTGGCAACCCGCCTGCACTTTTAAAGGGGTTTAGAGATCCACTTGCAGGCTGGTGCAGTCATTGACTGCACCCACCTGCAAGGGGATGTCTGGGGGTCCCATGGTACCCCTTTCCCCCATGCCAGAGGGCTGCAATCAGGGGGCGCACTGATAGTGCACCACCTTTGAGGTGGCACACTGTCAATGCGCCTCCTAAGAGATTCTTTGCCTTTGCGCCTGCGTCTGTAATATTGCGCGGGTGCAGAAGCAAAGGGATTCCCTCATTTGCATGGGGCCACACCCCCATGCAAATGAGGGAATGCCCTCTTGAGAAAGCGCTGGCACTGTTTGTGCACCAGCGCATTCAGTATTACAGAAGGGGCCGCAGAAGTGTCTGCAGCCCCTTCTGTAATACCAAAGTGCCCCAAGGCGGCAAAGGAGGCGCAAACGCCTGTTGCGCTCCCGGGACACCTTGTACACTACAGCCCCAGGTAGACTAAGATTAATTAATTTTTAAATGTTCCAGTTATTTTAGGCTACACCAATACTCTTCTAAAACATACAAATCTAGTCAATCTTTTATTATGGTCGGAAAAACGATAAAAATGTGACCACCAGTGGGCAAACTATATAGATTACAGTCTACATTTTACATTAATATTTGGTGCACCAACCAGCACACAATGGGGCATATTAGCAAGACCCATGTTAAAATTATCGCCGTTTTAGCGGCAGGAAACTGCCGCTAAAACGGCGATAATGGGCTTGCTAATATGCGTTATGGAATTCCAATAGAAGCCCAGGTTAGATGTCCTGCACATCTAACCTGGGCTTCTATTGGAATTCTATAACGCATATTAGCAAGCCCATTATCGCCGTTTTAGCGGCAGTTTCCTGCCGCTAAAACGGCGATAATTTTAACGTGGGTCTTGCTAATATGCCCCAGTGTCTTTTTGTACTTGTCAGTTGGTTCACATGTCATTTTTTCACCAGGCCATTTATGTAAAAAATTGGTACAAAGTTGCCCAACACTAGTCCACTTTATGTCCTGTGGACATAGGTTTGAAATGCCAGACCCAAAATGTAACTAATACAGGAAGTTATTGTTTCTCTTTGCCCAATGTTCCCTGTTAGATGACAGAATCCCTCATTTCACATGAGCGAGTGAGTTTCTGCTTTACTAGATGGTCCAGGATTTTTTTTGTAATTTTTTATAGTGCAGACTTGAGCTAAGGTCCAGTGCTTAATTTGAGCAGTGGTTGCAGGTGGGGTCCACCGGCACGGACTTTTAGGGACCAACACTTATTTTTACTTAACAGGCTGATCCAGAGAGAGTAAAACACACAACAAGGACAGAAGGAGGAAATATGTGACGGAAGGTTAAAGGACAGATGAAAAAGAATCTGCAAAAGTGAGTTAAAAGGTCTGGAAACATCTGGCGATGGAATAAAGAGGCATGAGGTGGAGTCAAGAATAGGCAGTTATGGTATTCAGCAGCTTGATATTTGGCAACACCAGATTCTAATCAAAACTTTGGGCCCTTTTCTTTATTCTTTTATAAATTAAGCTTTGCTGAGGTCATCTACAAAATAACCAAACTAAATGACACATTCTTTAGGCACAGGGAGATTAAGTAGTTGTGCCAGAACCACTGAATGTTGACCAAGACTGGGATTCAAACCTTTAGCCAGATGTATAAATATCTGGTTGCAAAATACTGGTCACAAACAGCAAACAGTATTTTTGTGCCCTGTAAAGATTTTTATTAACCTGCCTATGTACTGATAGGTTGGGTCTTAACAATCTGAATCATAGTGTGTCGCAACCTGACCCACCTCATGAATATTATTGTGATAGTTCGCAAACTTCAACTAACTACAATTGGAGAACATCTCAGGGATGGTAGCTTGCTAGAGCCATCAAACTGCAAAGCCTGTGATTGCCTTTCACTAAAGTAAACATGTTATTATAAATGCAGCCCGTTTGACTTGAAGGAAATGGGACTACATTTAAAAAGAACTGTTTGATTTTTTCTTTGTTTAAGAGTTGCCAATGGTCTTTTGGATGTGTGTTATAGTCTTGTTTTGCTTTCACTAAACTAATTAGACTTGCACACCTAAATTCAATGATTTGGAGGTGAATTCTTCAGGACAGAAGACAGCTTCAGTATAGACCTGGTGTGAGGCGGTCA
The DNA here is from genome assembly GCA_963921515.1 of Calotriton arnoldi. Classification (NCBI taxonomy): domain Eukaryota; kingdom Metazoa; phylum Chordata; class Amphibia; order Caudata; family Salamandridae; genus Calotriton; species Calotriton arnoldi. The sequence continues at coordinate 2,143,176 of CAWUFW010001277.1, forward strand.
TCCTAGTTGGACGGCTGCACCGGACCCAAATGTCATCATAAACTCTTCCTGAAAGAGTACATTGGGGCAAAAGTGTTTGATGAAAATAAATTGACAAGAGTTGGCAAGTCAAGACGTACAGAGAAAAGATATGTTTTTACTAACTTACAGCACGCTGGCTGTTTTTGTCACTATTGAATACTTTACAAGGGTATATAAGGGAATATCTGCAACCTGCAGTGAGGAACCAGGAATAGCACCAACAATGTACGCCTGTCAGCTGAGGATAACAGAAACAAACTATGCTAATACTGACTGACACTCAAATTATGTTTTTTTACAACAACGATAAATGGAAAAAGCAATCACCCTTTTAGCTTTTATTTGTTGCTTTTGTATTTTTAAAGTGGAACCTCTGCAAAGAAAGGCAGTGGAGAGTGATACAGTCATAAAATGTAACCGCATGACTGGATACAGTATCTTATTTCTAAAATAAAAAAGACCAGAGCAATAAGCCTACAGTTAAAAGACAAGCAAAACTTGAAGCACATAGGGATTCATCTAGGGAGACTAAAATAACTCAACAAACCATTCTTCAAAGGTGTATCTAAAAAACATAAACATATAGGTGTCTAAAGAAAAATATTACAGAAAACAAACAGGGCTTAAAATACAATGTATAAACCTACTGGTGTAAATGTTATGCCAATTACCGGTGAAGTGCGCAAAAAAGGAGCAGAGAAGAGGCAGTGATACAGCAAATGGCGTTTTTACGAGAACTGGATGGATGCGGCAATTTCCATTCATTGGATTTACAGAGTACAGATATACCAAGGACACGGAAGGAAACAACTAAGCCCAGCAAATTACATTTTATAAGCTAACAAAATTGTTTGTAATGGAGATAGAATCCAGATAAAATCGCACATTGCCTATAGTCATTTGGAGATTACACAGCAAGGCTTACTGATGGTGGACGGAGTGTGCCTAAGGAGAAGGTGAACAACACAAGGAAGAAGCAGTAATCATGATGGATGGATACAACGTTTCCTAGCAGGAACAAGAGTGTCACTTGCTTGGACCTGACTGCACAAAGAGGGCAAAACAAACAACCCATCAGCCAAGCTGTGGGGTCTAGTGAAGGTGCACAAAATATTAAAAAAACACAAATCGATGCAAAATAAATGAGCGAGGTAGCGCAGCTAGAAGATAGCAAAGAAAATGTAACTAAGGCACCAATTCAACACCCATTCACTGGGACATCCATCAGCTCCCTTACAGAATAAATCTAGTTGTGCAAAACGTAATTGTGGTCGTGAAATAGACACAACTAATCAATTCGGTGTTTGGCAAAATATTCCTGAAATTTCACAATTTTATGTCATTCTCATTACTATGAGCAGTAGCGGCTCGTGGAGGGAGTGCCCCGGGGCGGTGGGGCGGGGCGGGGTAGGAGCAGGGTGGGGGGTAGTAAACTACGTCATACGGCCGAACAGAGGTAAGTAAACAAATAAATAAATAAAACGAATTTCATTGCGCGCACCGCATTGCCAAATGCGATGCAGCAGGTGCAACGAAATTCGTTTTATTTATTTACTTACCTCTGTTCGGCCGTATGCCGTAGTTTACTACTCCCCACCCTGCTCCTCCCCCGCCCCGCCCCACCACCCCACGGCACTCCCTCCACGAGCCGCTACCGACTATGAGTCAATAAAAAACGCACTGCCTTTACATAAACTGAGCAATTCAAGGTTACGAATTGTATCAGGAAGTGTTTGAACATGCTAGAAAAGGCATTTTGTCACCAATATGGCTTCGAAGCACTCGCTATAATCTACGGCAATCTTTCTGGGTTGTACTGGATTTCCAACTGAGTGAAGTCTTGGCGATAGGGTGCCATTATCTCTGACTTGTAAATATTATTTTTTTCAGCATTCAAATTCATGATGGTGCATAACAGCTCAATGGGGGAAAAAATTGTGGCTTTGATGGCAATGGTTCTTTATAGGTAGTGTGTGTGTAGCGCTTGCCTGAGTAAGCCAGAGGACTTTTTCCTAAGGAACTGCTCAATGTTAAAACCTAGGTACTGAACATTATTAATGAGGGTGGAGAATATAGGGCTTTATGTGGGCCGAGTGCTTAATTTGTAAAAAAAATAAGTGCCAGGGCCCAAGTCAGGAGGCAACTGCAGCTTGTGAGTCCTTTTGTCCCTGCCAGCGCTGACAATGACAGTACCAACATAACTACTAACCAGCACACTCCTACAAGAGTGAAAATTCAGACTATTCCATGCCCCCAATGCTGTAAGAGTGGCTTAAGTGGCAGCTAATAGTCAATTTTCCAGTATATTGAACGAATTAACAGCTGTTGTTGTCCTCATCTCTAAATTAGATAAACAGTGCCACCACGTGGAAGACTTTCAAAAACCCCGGTGTTGACAATTAAGTGCCGGTGCCGAGCACCGGAAACCACTGGCTTGAATTAAGCACCGCCTATGGTAGGGATCAACACTCATTGTCATTAAAAGAACTTAGTTTTTATCATCAGACTTTGTACCAGAACCACGGCCAGAAAGGCAGAAATAGAGAGGAAGGAGGAGATAGGAAAACAAAGGGAGAAAGCAGGGATGAGAAAGAGCATGCAAGAGTAAAATAAAGAGATGGGAAGTGAAGTGTGGTGGAAGAAAGAGGCATGAGGTTGAATGATGACTCAGCAGTCTTGATATTCTCCAACCCCGGCATTCAGGACAATAAGTGGCAGGTTCCTAAGAACAACTCTGGACTCCTGTGCTTATTTTATTACATATTAAGCATTAGGAGGAAGCTTGGACTAACAAGTAATAATGACATTGTCAAGGATGTTAGTGTAAAAAAAGGGGGGGCTTATTTACAAGAAACTGTCGCATCAACATAGATGCGTCAGTTTCCCTGTGCCTGCGTGCGAAACCCTTGCCCCACCATGGATGCCGTATTTACAATACAGCGCACCATGGGGCAAGGATTGATAGATGCGTCAGTAATTCTGACGCATCTGTTGGCGCAATAGTCACGCATTGCTGGAGTCATGTCTCAAGCACGACGCAACTCCAGCAATGCATGGTGAGGCCTATTTCTAATACACTGCATGACTCCTAATGCCTGCTCCAAGCAGGCGTAGGGTTTTGACACAGTTGCGTCCTAGAAGTGGTGCAATGAAATCTTGGAGATTTCACTGCGTCACTTCTACGAGTCTTTCCCACGAGGGAACGCCCACCCTGCATACATTATCTGACGCAGGTATAATGTGGCGCAGGGCTTTACAAGGTGATACATCTCCCTAGATGCGTCACGTTGTAAATGGGCCACAACGTGGCACATTGTTTACGCCGCCCCTGCGTCACTAAAAGTGATGCAACAGTGGCGCAAAAGTGTCACAAAGGGCTTGTAAATCTGCCAGGATTTTTTTTTTAAAGTGGTGTCACTGCGCCAACTACATAGTACCGGTCCATATTGTGTGAATGAAGGTGTGCTGCATAGTGAGTTTTGGTGCTATTATGGACACTGTACAGCTAATGCACATTCTCTATTCTCCACCCACTGCTTGTTGTTACCATCACAAGCAGATTCTCTCAGTTTGCACCATTACATGCTTGCCTAGCACAGTGATCCTAGGTAGAGCATTTCTGACCCACAGGCTAAAAAAATAAATAGGTACAAAAAGGAACTGTGCTGCAAAGGCATGGCAAAAACAATGGGTGTATGCACACCTTTATTCTGAAGCAGCATTCAGGAGTGCATTACCATGCCACTCACTGGGGCAAGATTAATCCACTGACAACACAGCGGTGCATGCCCACTTACAATACCTTCTTTGAGGTTTCTCCCATAATGTGTTACGGTGTGTTTTTGGCGTCCTTCCTGCTTTCCTTCTGGTCTTCTACATTTCTGATTATGTTCCTATTCTGCCCTTTTGAAATTTCTTTCTTGAGCTGGTCTGTCTTTGCAGACCGTAACGAAAGATCTGAGGTCAACAAATCAGAGGCCTAAACCGGTTCCCTGCACCCCTACGGTGCAGAAGGACCCCAACCTTTCAAGGTGCCAACATTCAGCCCCTAGGCTATGCATATGTGTGAGATATTGGAGATCGGGGTCCCTTATCACATCCTGCGTGGGGGGGGGGGACAATCATTTTGCATTAAGCCACTGCACAAAATCAAAGCAGAATTGGGATGAACAAGAAGACTAGAGGATCTAGAAAAGGGTATTTAATAAAATGTTCAAGTTAATATATTGTATTTTAATTTTCTTTTATTCTTACAATGCCTGTAATGTGTCACAGAATTCTTTACTTATCATAATGCTTGACTTTGTTTTTGAGTTGGTGACATTAAAAACAGAGACTGTGGCAGCCATCTTATCGTGTCACCACACTTAAGTTTGCTTTCAATAATGGCTTTGGGGCACATATGCTTCCATCACTCAATGGATTGTACAAAGACCCGGGGAAGCATTGGCAAAGCCAATCGGTCCAGGTCTAATGTGGTAATGCTAACAAAAGCTTGCGCAAATCATTATCTTTGCAATACCAAACTAAAGCTAGACCTAGAAGTGTTGGCAATGCTTCTTTTGTTACCTTTTTCATGTTTTTGGGCACATACTATGCATCATTAACAATAAGTATTTGCCGGGGCAAAACGGCTGGCTAACATCTTTCAGAGCTAAAAACCTATTGTCGCTGTCAATGTTTATTTTGAATTGTGAGCATTTAACAGGTATCCCAACTAATAGCCCACAGTATGTTAAAATATATTGTATTCAGTGGATATATTGCAGTCGATAGCGTATCTTTCTCAAGAGCACAGGAAAGATGGACTAGGTATTGGTGCACCCACTGAATCATGCTCCATAGCTGCGAAGGAGCAGGGGCTCAGATAATTCATGGTTTTCATCTGGTGTCTCTCCAGACATCCAACCTGAAACTGGGTGGAGATGCCACATTAGTTATCAACTGGTCAAATGGAAATAAGGCTTCTGCGGCAGGTCAATCCAGGGTGGTCCAAGAATATAGAAAAGGGAAAAGAAAGAGGACGTCTGGTCGCTTTGTGTTAATTGTTAAGAGACTGAAAGGAAGGCAGTGAACTGAGTGATGAACGAATGGCATTTGTGTAATCTGAGAGGGATGAAAAGCAGCAGCGGTCAGCACAGGTAAACGCGGTGAGGTGGGGCGGGGGCGGGGCAGGGTGGGAGAGGGGAAGTCGACAGACGACAGAATAGGTATAATTAAATAAATAAATAATACCTATTCCGTCATCCGCGGCATCGCCCCCGCTGCGCCCTGCCCCACTACACCACCCCACTGCACTTACCTGTGCTGGCCGCCGCTGATGAAAACATAGTGTCAAGCAGTAGGTGCACCAGTGGGAGGGAGCTAGAAAAAGAGAGGAAGTTCTTTTATGCTTCTAGGAGTCAATCTATTTGTTTGGATACATGATTAGGGAATATTGTTAAGCAAAGTTTTAGGAAGAATTTATGACAAATACTGCATGCAAAATGTGGTTTGGGTAATCGAGGTGGTTTCCAACTGTTTTAGGAATGGGTAGTTCTATAATGCATGTGAATGTATGGAGTACTTTTGCTATAGGCAAGCGAGCCACTGAAGGGCCGGGCCAGATACCCAGTCTGGCTCAGCTTGAGGTGCTCTTGGATTCGAGCCAAAAACAAGACAAAGTGATGTGTGGTTTCTGCCGCCCACCCTCTTCTCATAGCCATTTTCATAGAAAGTCTTTTACTTTCAACTTGTTTTTACATGAAATGTGTATTTATTCAACAAAGTGTACTTACATATCTGCAGCGAAATAAAGATAAAAGCTCTAAAATTTGATGCAAAATAGGAGAAAAAGATACCCCTCTAGTGTTTAAATTTCAAAAGCAGGAACCCTGAGTTGATTCTCAGCTTTCCTGAGTGCCAAATTGTGTGAATTTAGGTAATTACTTTCTTTTAACTGTGCCTCCTTTCCCTTCATCATCACATTTGAAAGTAGCTTAAAATACATCAGTTTACGATGTGCCCTGGAAAAAACCTGTTTGCTGAAAGAAATGTTCATCCATCTATAATACCAACAAACTACATATAAGTTACATGTGACATTTCATTTGCTATCTGGTTCACTAAAAGCATCATAATAGCGCGGTGAGGGAGGAACAAGAAAACCTCATCCTGAGAATCTATCTTTTTTATTAAATTTCTTTCAATACAGTGATACAATTAGATACTATACAGCTGAAACACTTCTGCTTGTTAAAGAAATATACTCTTTTTTTTAGTTTTGAAGAGTCTTAATCATATGATGTTAGTTATTCAATTTAGATGCTAAGAGGGAGATTTACTAAGATTTTGCGCCGTGTTTGCATCACAAAAGTGACGCAAATCAGCGCAAAATCTTTTTTTTCCAGCTCTAATCTTCTTTAGCGCTGGAAATAACGGAAAAGTAATGCGAAACAGCGCATATCCCTGCTTTGCATTATTTTGCGCCATGGAGGCATACCAAGGGTGGCGCATGGGCATTCCCATGCAACCACCCAAGGTTTCTCACGCTAAACCCAATTTACTAAATAAAGTAGATTGGGTTTAGCGTGAGAAAACGGAGCCCTTTTCAAGTAGGCGCATGGAAGGAGAAATGCTTTAATTTCTCTTTCCTTTTCATACTTTGCATGTGTGCTACACTGTACAGCACGCGTACAAAGAGGGAAAAGGTTTGAAGTGGGTCTCAGCATAGTATTTTGTACTGGAAGGATCACCTTCCAGTACAAAACCTATGCTGGACTCACGGAGACACCCTTTCACCCTCAGCGCAAAGGTGTCTCCGTGGCTCACGGCAGCTGATTTCAGGACCGGCGCTAGTGAAAGGGGAGGAGAGTGCCTTATTTTAGTAAATAGGGCGCTCTCCTGCTCTCTCCTATTCGCGCAGCGCAACATTTGGGGCTGCTGCAGTGCGCTACGTGAAAAGTAGGTAAATCTCTCCCTAAAAATGTTGCCAGCTCGGCTCCTGTTAGGGCTCTAAGCAGACCCTTGGCTCGGCTTTCCCTGTTAATCTGCAGGCTCGCCCACCTCGCTTTCTTCCAAAGCCCAGGCCTGCTCACTGTTATTGGCTGAGAAATTATATTTGGCTGCTAGTCCCTCTCATGACCTAGGGGGAATTGATGGGGATGTGCCCCTGATAGGTGAGAACATGCTGTGCACGCTTCACGAGTTACTAAAAGGCAATACAATAACAGCTGCTTGCAGCGAGGACGGGCCAAGGTTTGCAGAACTCAGGCGAGAATCTAATTCGGATTTACATCGTTCTGTGTGTGTCCCTGAACCTGCAAGAACTCCACAAGGAATTACAGCTCCCCGAGCCATTCATCCGTGCCACACATTCTTCGAAATGTACAGTGTTTGCAAACGTGCCCAGACTTAATCTCACGTTTCCCCCTCTCTATAGTTCAAGAGCATCAGCTTCGAAATGTGAAATGCAGCAGAGATTTAAACCTGTAGCAAAGGATCGAGTTTGTGCGAGAGAGAGAGTGTGAGAGCTGCCGACGTGATGGATGTAATCCCTGCATAGCGTCGGATTTCACCTCAACACATAGAGCACGACACAGATACGAACATTGGTCTAATCGTAAGCAATTTTTTGAAAATGCATTTGTACAATAGCCTGGCATCTTTTATTTGAGACGAATGTCATGCCTGCAATATGTTTCTTCTAAAGAATGTTAGGTAAACCGGACATACTTCTGGTGTGACTCGCAGTCGCTGCATACATTGAGCTCCGGCGTAAAGACGCCTGTCTTCGCAGGGTGGAGTATCCTCGCGGGCGCTCTTGGAGGTGCCAGGCTGGCCAGTCCAACCCTGCTTTCGGCTACGGTGGTTTGATGTAACTCTCTTCCTTGAAGCTAATCATAGTAAGGAAACACGGCAGGCAAGCCGTCATGTCCTCTCCCCATCAAGCAGAAGTCTGAAACCGAATTCTACCCCATCCCCTGTTTTCGTAGTTAAAAAACAGATGTAATTCTGCTGCCCTTTGGCTAGCTTCACTCGAAACAAGTACCACATACATACATAATTGGTGTGAAGGTGACCTGGCTCAACCCTCAGCTCTGGTGCCACTGCACATGCTGCACTATTGATAGTTAAACCCATGTAGCATACGTCTCACAGAGGCTGGAGTGCCTGACCTGTACTCAGAAAAATCATCCTGCTTGGAGATGATAGCACACTCTTTTAACTCCGATTCCCTGAAATGTAACTGGATATGCAAATAAATGCACACACATAAAAAAGAGTAGCATCCTATGCCGGAAATATCAAATACCATGTTATGTTCAAAACAAACCTAACACAAGAACCACCTCCCTTCGAACAAATTGTTACATGGTCAAAATGTTAGACTATGCTAATGTATGTTTTAGTATGAATTTAGAAGGAGGGATGAACACAAACCATCCGGTAAAAATATAAATGTAGATATTAGAAATTGAGTTTCTGGTTGGCAGAGGTATGCACCCAGCCCAAGCAGGAACCACAATTCTAGTCAGGGTAAGTGTAATACACACTAAAGGTTTACCTGTGCTCACCCTCTGGTAATGTGGCACAGAGCAGTCAGAATAAACTAAAGAGTCAATGTGTAAAGTATTTGTGCACACACGGTAACACATTGAAAACACCACAAAAGTACTTCACACCAGTTTAGAAAAATGCCCAATATTTATCTGAGTAATACAAGACCAAAACGTCAAAAATCAAACATACACAAGTCAAGATATGAATTATGCAAGATTAAATGAAAATGCAGTGCTCAGAACTCAATAGCTACAACTGGGGCTGTCTGGGCGCGCTTGACCTGGGCAAATCCAAAAGTTCAATTTAACCACGATGCAACACAGGCCAGTGGCAGGAGTCATGCAGGCCTGCTGAAGTACCGTGGATGCGTCAATGCTCAGGGACGATGCGTTGAAATACGGAGGTGATGCGTCACCGTTGCAGGCGATGCATCAGTTCCAAAGTCAGGCAAAGTCGTTGATGTGTTGATGTCAAGAGTGCTGGGCGTTGGTTCTGAGGGTTCAATGTCAAACCGTTGGGCCAAGGGTGAAGAGTCAGTAAGAAGCCTCACCGGGCCAGGATTGTGTCGGAGTCGGTTATGGGACGTTGCAGATGTCGCGATGCTTTGTCAAGGACTCACGCAGCAGTGGTGATTTGGAGGCGCTGTGTCGGCAAAGTCAGGGATGCATTGTAAGTCAAGGTCGTTGCATCACACACTCTTCAAGCGGTGTCCCCGGCTTCGGTGCAGGCTGTGGCAACGTGTCAATTTCACAGGGAGTGCTCGGGTGCCGAACGACACGTCCATGTTGATGTGTTGGTTAATTGGGTTGCAGCACCAAATACCCAATTCCAACGGCCCAGGACTGGATTTGGCACCACTTGGCAGAGCAGGACTCACAGCTGAGGAGCCCAGGTGCTGGTAACAAGATGTAGGTGAAGCCTTTCAAATCCCTGAGACTTCAGTAACAGGAGGCAAGCCCAAACAAGCCCTTCGAGAACCCTTGGAGATGCAGGTTGTAGACAGTAAAGTCCAGTCCTCTCACTCCTATGCAAGAAGCAGCAGGCGGCAGGCCAACACAGCAAAGCAAGCAGCAAAGTGGCAGTCCCTCCTGGCAGCATAACAGCTCTTCTTCCTGGCAGAATTTCCTCTGTCCAGAAGTGTTCTGAGTATATGGTGTCAGAGGTCCAGTACTTATACCCATTTTAGCCTTTGAAGTAGGAAGACTTTAAAGTAGGGTCTCGGTAGTGCACAAGGTCCTGCCTTTCCTGAACCTGAGTTCAGACACACTACAAGGGGGTATGCAGCTCTTTGTGTGGGGACTCACAGCCCTATTCAGGTGCAAGCGTCTGCTCCTCCTTCTCACTCTAGCTCAGGAAGACCCATCAGCCTGATGATGGGCCATCAGGATATGCAAGACTCACCTCAGCTCCTTTTGTGTGTGACTGTCTAGAAGGAATGCACAAAGCCCAGCTGTCATACAACCAAGATGTGCATTCTAGGGACAGGCAGAGGCACGGAACAGTTAAAGTAAGAAAATGCCAACTTTCAAAAAGTGGCATTTTTATACTTGCAACTTAAAATCCAACATCACTAAAAGATGTGCTTTTAAATTGTGAGTCCAGAGACACCAAACTTACCCTTTGCATCTTTTCCCAATTGGAAGTTACACTTGTAAAGGGTTATAATGCAGCTCCAATGCTAACCTATGGGAGAGACAGTCCTTGCTGTAGTGAAAAAGGAATTTAGCAGTTGTTCACTACTAGGACATGAAAAACTCCAAAGTATATGTTCCACATTTTAAATGCACTGCATCCTGTCCATGGGTCTACCTAGGGCAACCTTAGGGCTGATGTATGTAATAAAAGGGAAGGTTTGGCCTGGCAAGTAGGTGAACTTGCCAGTTCGACATGGCAGTTTAAAACTGCACACACAGGCTCTGCAGCGGCAGGCCCGAGACAGGTTTGAAGGGCTACTCATGTGGGTGGCACAATCAGTGCTGCAGGCCCACTAATAGCATTTGATTTACAGGCCCTGGACACAAGCAGTGCATGGTGATAGTGACTTATTAGTAAATCGATATGTGAATCATGGAGAAAACAGATGCCATCATATTTTAGACACAGAGCACATGCACTTTAGCACTGGTTAGCAGTGAAAAAGTGCACAGAGTCCTAAAGCCAACAAAAAGGAATTCAGCAAAAAGAGGAAGACTAAGGCAAAAAGTTTGGGGTGAACTTGCAGAAATGGGCATTTCCAACAGTAAACTATGCATTAGAACTGGCACAGATGGTGATCTACAGAAACCATAATTGTGTTGGGTGAGGGTGGGCAACAGGAAAACATAAGTAGATCATTCCCAAGCAGTACAATCATGTCTCCACAGAAATCCCTTACTGGTGATTGCTTGCCAAATAGACAGAGTTGATATGATGCTTCTTCATGGAGCTCTTCATGGAGGATGCGACTCTTAAGAGCAGTAATGGATTTGAGGAGGGAGGCCATCACCCTCCTATCCAGTGGGAAGATGGTCTTCTGATTAGGTGCAAGGATTTCTTCAATTTTTGAAAATGTGGTTTTATTGATTTTGCATTAAACAACGAAGCATTCAATGCGATAACAAACACCACAGAAGTGGTTAGCAGGGTACATCTCAGTTGGACAGGATTTCACAAACCAATAATGACAAAATATGTACTGAGAATGTAAATAGAGGAGGAGAAAAGAGAGACAGGAACCCCAAGTAGGGTATGCCACATAAAGTGGGTGTGCATCCCCACCTAACTAAAGTTGAACTTGTGGCAAACTGGGAAAGGTAGGGACAGGGAGTGACCAGTAGCAGCCCGGGGACTTGTGAAGGGGTAATGATTCAATACCCAGGTTAAAATAGAGCTGTCAAGCGTTCACGTGATGAGACCTATCACGGAGGAAGTGCCGATAATATGGGAGAGAGACCAGGAGCAGGTGGACGTGCTTAGGAGTCCCTCACAAAGGAACAAGGAGATGCATCCATCCTTACCTCGTGCAACATGATCACATCTGGGTGGGATGCCGGGCCCAAGACCTGACCGATCCATCCAAACAGGTATGAGGGGAGCAGGTCTGGCGGGGAAACTCAAGAGGAGTTATTCTCTTGCCGGTCCATAAACTGGGACAATAGCAAATTCCACACAGGGGCTATCGGGTAACAGTGAAGACCTGTCCCCCCCCCCCCTGCAGAGGGGTATCCGGGGTTCATGGGGCCCCATTTATCCCCTCCAGAAGGCTGTCTTTAGGTGGGGCACAGACAGTGTGCCACCTTTTTATGGCACACTTTCAGTGCACCTACTCAGGGTTTGTTTGCCTCTGTGCCCACGTCCATAATATGACTTGGGCGCAGAAGCAAAGTGATTTCCTCATTTGCATGGGGCCTCACTCCCGTGCAAATGAGGAAATTACCTCTCATTATAGCGCTGGTCCTACATTTGTTCCAGCGCTATTTGCATTACAGAATGGGACGCACAAGCATCTGCAACCCCTTCTGTAATACCATTGTGCCCTAGGGGGCGCACAAAGTGGGTGCACACGCCCATTGTGCCCCCATGGCACAATGTATGATAAGGCCCCTGATGTCATTTGGGAAGAACTTCTCCCACAGGAAAAAACAGAAGCAAAGCAAAGATACTGAGCATTGCCAACTGGTATGTGGAAATGGACAACAGGAGGAGCATTTTCTCGCTGTCACAAAAGACTCCTTTACTCTATCTTTTCCCTTCTCCAACTTCACACATTTTGAATATGGCAACGTTTAAAACAGTTATGTGGAGTTGTGAGATGATCATCTTTACAACTTCTTGTTCTCCTCATGATTCATGCTTTTTGGTGGGTCCAGCACAGCATTATTGTAGCCTGAGGCTGTGAATGGACCACCTACACACATGATCATGTTGTATATAGTTAACTTACACAAATTTTCATGGCTTTGAGACACTTGCAGTGAGCTGATGGCTTGACCTGTACTGGTGCAGAGGCTCATTATAAATGTGGGAATATATGAGTAATGCTACGCTGACAGACATCTTTGAAAGTTCATCATAGACCAAGGCAACGAACCAAATCAGATATAGGAAAATGTAGGATTTCCTCACAATGGAGGGAGTTGAAAGATGAATGCTGTAGTTACATCACAGTGGAAAAGAGAAATAATTGCAACAAAATCATAATTATGAGTATTCTCTGGTACCTTTTCTTAATTGGCAGTGCTAACATGCCTTTGAACGAGTTGTTTGAATGCACCTTTTCCTGGCATCAGGAGGGCAGGATGTTTGATTTTACAGGCCGAGTTTTGGGGCTAGTGTGCCCAGAGTAGTGTTGAAATGAAATGAAATTAGGATTTCTAAAGCGCACTACTACCTGTAGGTGTCTAGGTGCTGACTTCCAGGGGGTGGACTAATGTAAAGAGAACACCAGACAACAGAGTGTATGGTACCGGGAAGTGATAGTACTGAGCTAGTTGTTAAACAGCCAGCTTTCAAGGGCCTTGCGAAAGGTAAGCACATTTTTTGTGGTTTTTAGCATCAGAGGCATTGAATTCCAGAGCTTGGAAGTGGCTACTGAAAAGCTCTTGCCTCCCCAGGTGACTCTCCTGAATTTAGGCACAACCAGATTAGTCTGGGAGGAGGATCTTAAAGTCCTAGTGGGGATATATTGTTGAAAGAGTTGTTTGATCAATTCAGGACCCACAAGATGAAGGGCCTTAAAAGCTATGCATAGAGATTTGAACACCACCCGCTTTCAAACCGGGAGCCAGTGAAGTGCGGGGAGAGCCTTGGAGACCGATTGATATTTCGGTATTCTTAAAAGCAGTCTGGCCGCTGCATTTTGCACCATTTGGAGCTTGTCTAGAGCTTTTTTATGGGCAGTCAGAAAAAGCCCATTGCAGTAGTCAATTTTTGATAAGACCAGAGCAGTGATCACTGCTTTACGTAGGTCTTGAGGGATGAAAGGGAAAACCTTCCTCAGTGATTTAAAAATAAAGAAACATGACGAGGTGATGGCATTGGCGTGTCCCACAAAGGAGAGTTTTTCATCAAATTGGACTCCCAGATTTTTCACCTTAGGCACAGGAGTTGGGAGCACACCCATTTCTTGAGGCCACCAGTTAGGGGACCAAAATGATGGCTGATTGCCAAACAGCAGCACTTCAGTTTTATCTGAATTTAGCTTCAGGCTATTGTTGAACATCCAACAGCCAATCTGTGATATGCAGTTGTGGAAACGTTCTGCCGTGCTGTCAGGGTTTTCTGTGACTGACACTACAATTTGAGTGTCGTCAGCATAGGACACAACTGAGAACCCAAGACCCTTGATCAGAGAGGTTAACGGGGTAACATACAGATTGTGATTAAGCAGATGGATAGATGGGAGTACTGAAAATGTGTCTGAGATAATAAAGCAGTATAATGATGAGTGGATCATGAGAAAGAGCCCGGAATGTGAGGAACCCTCCGGACAAGTATGAGTATGAGCATAGCGTATCTGAGAAGGACCCTGCTCTGTGAAGTCTCCTTGATTATTAACACATCACCCAGTAGCGCCCTGGGGTAGGGAGCATTGCAGATAGGCATTAGCACTGTCTTAAGCTGCAGTACGGTGTTCTCCTGTGCTGGTCACCACTTTTGGACAATATCCACGTGATTGGGTCTGAGCTCTAGGCATTGGACAGCATTTAACCATATTTGCTGTTCAAATGTTGTCCAAAGCATTGGTGTTTAGGAATTCTCAGAGGCCAGTCTTTTGATATTTCCAAAAGCGAAAATGGGCCCTTTAGAATCAGAGACCCATACTGTCAAGCTAAGACATGACCATTGTTCCCTCAGACGATAGTGCTGCTCCAGTCAAAAGAAACCAAACTTGCTCTGTAATCTGGGGAGCCCAGTGTGAGAAAAAGGATGGGGAATCAAGCTGTGAACCTAAATCAACTACTCTAGAGTGATGAGTTGGGGCACGCTATCCACAAGGGGGCGTGTGTGGTGACATTTCTACATGTTGTATTGAATTTTGCAGCTACTGTAAGCAAGAAATGCTTTAGTAAATAAAAAAAACAAATCTGCCTATGGATTTTCCCCAGTTGGAAGTGCTGCCCACTTCCAGATGATTATGATTTCAAAATAACAGAATTTGGAACACTAAGGCCTGGATTATGAGTACCTTGGTATTGAAGTGATATTTATTGCACCCAATTAATAACTCTATCCCGGGATTATCTCCAAGTTTACCCACGAAAATAGGGCCTGCTGTGAATTTTAGCACTTGTAGCAGCAAAATTCATGCGCTCAAGTATTTACCAGACTTTTTCACCTGGTAAATTTTAGCAGATTTGACCTGCCAAAATGTATCTATCAGGGTAAGCATTTGACTGTTAGAATATATCACACCCAATAATTATCGGGTGCAATAAAATCCAATAAACTCATAATTTCGATACTGATGCAAAGAGGGGTTTCTATGGGTGTTTAGATTTATTACAGTACTCATAATCGATGTCTAAGTCAATTTCGCTTCGTTTGCAGTGAAATTAATGTCAATGTAATCTTTGGACTCTTTAACACCAGAGGCCCTAATATTATTAAGGACGCACTTTCCTGTTTGTGCGCAATGCACCTTAGAACAGGTGCACCAGGCGCAAACAGGAAAAGTGCACCCCGTTACATAGAATGCGCTGTCCCCAGGGGGCAGCAAATTCAAGTGAAATACAGAGCGGCTGCTTCAAAGCCGCTCCGTGTTTAGCAATGCAGACGGCAACCCACCTGCACTTTAAAGGGAATTAGACATCCCCTTGCAGGCGGGTACAGTGAGCGACTGCACCGGCCTGCAAGGGGATGTCTGGGGGAGGGTCCATGGGAACTCCTTTTCCCTCTCCCTTGTCAGTGCACCTCCTGACAGCTTCTTTGCCTCTGCGCCCACGTCTATAATGTGGTGCAGGCGCAGAGGCAAAGGGATTCCATGCCACGCCCCATACAAATGAGGGAACAAACCTGAAGACACTGCTGGCGCTTTACATGTGCCATCGCTATCGGTAGTACAGAAGGGGTTGCACAAGCGTCTACAGCATCTTCTGTAATACCAAAGTGCCCCGGGGGTGCACAAAGAAGGTGCAAACACCTGTTGTGCCCTCGGGGAACTTCCATAATGCGGCCCCAGGTGGCGGCACTACGTTGATTATTGTTATTGCAGTATAGTGTGTACAGGGCATTCAAACTGTACACATTTAGCCTTGATTTGTTCACTCATGTTCATCATAGGTTGCACCACTCTAGCTGCCTCTGAAAGGACAGGAACCCATTGCCTGTCCCATGACCTTCATATTCTTTGGTGAATGGTGGGGTAACAAGGGATACATGAGGATCAGAGATGGACTGTGAGAAGGCTACAGACGTAGAAGGATGTGCTGAATAAACTGAAAGGTAAGACAATGCTACATCAACAAATAAATTAAAATGTCAATTGGTTTCCTCGACTCGTGAGTTATTGGTATTAATCCTACAGATGAACATCAGGAAAGTCAAGGTTTGGCTATGTATTTTAACTCTATGCTCTATGTTTCACTTGCTACAATGCTTTCCATAATTGGCCTGTTTCTTTACATTTTCTTGAGCTATGGTTTACTTAATCTGCCTCTGGAGGCAAGAGAAAATTATGTTTTTTGGCAGCAGTTTACAAATGCAAGTTTGAACCGGAATAGCGCTGTCATCTTTGACACTAGCACTATGGACATATTGATTAGAGTTTACTGAAAGCAACTTGCATTGACCTTAATGAGTAAAGCATACACATGCCTTAATCTATTCATCGCATAAGAACACGTGTTATAAATCATATGTATAATACTATGGGTAGTCCACCAATGATGTCTTTGCTACAATTTTCCTGGGGCATTGAGTTGATCCTGTTTTCAGCACCTCAAGATATATAGTCTATTTTTGATGTAAAGAGAAATGTATGTATTAATATGCAATGTACTAAAACAATCTCTGCGATGTGACAGTTCGGGCTTGACAAGATTCTCACTGGAATGCGAACAATGTTACCAACCTACAGATCAATATGATGCAGGCAGAGGGTCATTTAGACCCAGGCGCTACTGTAAAATATGAATGCAATTGGTATTTGTGCGAGTTCTTGCAATCTTGCTAAAGACAGTTTCAACTGTGTATTGCAATCAGCATTGTAACAAATACGTCAGCATATTCTCAGAGGGGTTTTGAGTCGGTCCTCTGCTCTTGATTGGATAGTTTCCTTGTCTATTTTAGTCTACAGCTTCTGGCTGAAAGGCATGCTTCCTTATTACTGCATTTGCCCCAGCCCTGGGACATTTAAGTTTCTCCCTTTTTAGATTGGTTGAGTGCATCTTTCCACCCTCTGACATTAAGGAACACATTGTTCACATTCTTCTGTGGCATTTGTGATTTAATATTTAAAGAGAGTGCAACTCTCTCTCTCTCTCTGTTACCCTCTCCCACCCGAACAATGTCTCTCTCTCTCCACACCCCTCTAACCCTATCTTTCTCAGTTCCCCTTCCGCTATAGCTTATTGCGCTCCCCCAGCTTCCACCCCAGACACAGAGCACTGCTGTGGCTTTGTGTCTCTATGTCTGTTTCCCCCCACCACTCTCTCGCTGCTGGCACCAGTACTGTCATACCCAACACTATTGGGTATGGCAGTACTTGTAAAAGTGTTCTGGTATTGAACTAATCAGCCCAATTGCAATGGCTGGCCATCTTTGAATGATATTTTTTATGCTTCAATGATGGCTGACATGTTGCATATACACGCAATGGGATGGTTATATTGTAAGCATGAACATTCCAAGACAGCTGGTGTTGGTGCTGGCTTTAAAAATGCTTGCGCTACACTGGCAAAACCAATAACAATCAAACAACAAACACTGGGAAAGCAAGACTGAATTGCTTTGCCACTGTTTGTTACACTTAGGGAAATTCTGTCATCATACCTATTATATTGTATTTTAGAATAATGCAATCATGAGACATGCATGCGCGTGATTCAAAATGGCGGCTTCCCACTGAGCTCCGGCGTGCCCGTGTTTATGATGAGCTTTTTCTGGCAAGTTAACAGGGCAATATTATTCCTGTATGTTATTTTCCTTAACCCTTGAGGTGAGGAGCTTGCTGGTTTCTTCTGTTGGCTTTGGCTGTTCCTGGCATCCTCTGGCACTTGACTGTTCCTGCACCGAGGCCTCTCTCAGCTCTGCCTTTGGAGTTCCTGTCAGGAAGGCGGGGTTTTCTTCTGTAAAGGGCGTGGCTTTGAGCTGGAAGTCCTCCCACTGTCTGTTTTAACTGCTGTACCTTGATCTTTACTTTATTCTACACTGGTTTGGCATATTTACCCTCATTTCCATTTTATCATATATATGATAAAAATATATATATATATCCACCAAGAATGGCTCAGTTTCGCCGGATTCCTGGCGCATCTGTAGCGGTGCAACTTCCACAGCGGAGCCAAGCCGTATTATATAAATCCAATCCTCTTTTCAGAAGAACGGAGCGCACTCACGGGTGACATTTCACAATTTTCTTTTATTTTTCTTTAAGTAATCCAATATTTCACGGGCATGAAATCGCTACCAACCAACGCGTTTCGGTCTCCCCGAGACCTTGATCACGGTTGAGTTTTGCGGTTCTCACCACAGTTAATAAATTCAAAATAGTCATCATGTGACTTCCTGTTTCGTTACAGGAATTCTGGGACGTGTAGTTTTTAAACCAAATTTCGTTCCCTTTACACATTACTTTGTGTAACCAATGGTGTCAAACAATACATCAAATAAAACAAAATTTCAACATAATTAGAACATCATCTAATACGATTGCTAATTATTGTCATTATTATTTACAAAGTGAGGTCTTTTTGATCATTTCCTTTCACTAAATTCTCTTTAGTGCAAACACCTGCCACCACTTATTTATCTCCTTCTTCGATAATTTTTCCCATGGTCTTAATTTACTTTTAGTGTCCGTTCTCTTTGTTTTTGATTCTGCTCCCCTGGTGGTTGTCACGGGCTGATCAAAAAACGTATCTACCAGCTCATTTCTCTTTGCCTCCCGTTTATCCATTTTAGCGATAATCCTCTTTTTGCTCCGTATTCACATTCAGGGTACACCCAATACTTTTCCTCAATTTTGTTTGTGGCACCCGTCTATATCTGCGTTTCTTGTTTAACAGTCCCATTATTTCTAAAGACTGTTGATAATCTGAAATCAATGTCAAAATGAATGTCAGAACTTCGTTTGTAGCTCAGTGACAAATGAAGGAGAGCAAAAAATCTAAAGGACAAACTAGTGCAGCGTCACTTCTGGAAAGACTGGAACCAACCAACACAATGGTTACGAACTACAGGATTTGTGAAGTGTCATAACTGCAAGGTGTGCCAGATCGCCAAAAATACAAAGGAAGTCACTGGGGCAAACAAAAAGGTATGGCGAATCCGACAACTGATCACATGTAAAACTTAATATGTGGTTTATATTATTGAGTGTCCGTGTTCTCTAAAGTATGTGGGAAGCACGATTTGTGAACTCAAAAAGAGAATTCTTGAACATGTTCGAGCTACCATTAATAAGGATCGAAGCAACGCAGTTGCGAAACACATGGAGCAAAAACATGCAAGCGATTGGAAATCTTTGAAATTCTATGGCATAGAAACTGTGGAAAAACATGTACGAGGTGGAAACCGAGAAAGAAAATCGCGGCAACAAGAATCACGCCAAATATTGTCTTTAAGAACATACACCCTGTACTGGCTGAACCAGGATGAAGAGATGTATGTACATCTGGAATGAGAGGGCTCGAACTAAAAGCGTCCTGTATCATGACACATTTTTTAACGTGACTACCCCAATTTTAATTGGCATGTAAGACTTAACATTTATTTTTGGTACACCCCCTTTTTTTTGTTGATTGGTTATCCATCACTTCTTTTTTCCCCTCCCTTTTTACGTTTGAATTTTTAAAATAAATTTCTTTTGATATAAACAGATGCCACATAGAGACCTGAGGTCCATTTAGAAAGAGTTGCACAGACGATGAAGCTACAGAGGTTAATTATGTTGGAAAGACTGGACTTCTAGAATCAAGTAAATTCAATTTATTTTGTAATAGTGATGAAATGGATTATAATTAGTAGGCCCACTGGAGGGCAAGACTGTTGATAATCTGAAATCAATGTCAAAATTAATGTTAGAACTTCATTTGTAGCGCAGTGAAAGGAAATGATCAAAAAGACCTCACTTTGTAAATAATAATGAAAATAATTAGCAATCTTATTAGATGATGTTCTAATTATGTTGAAATTTTGTTTTATTTGATGTATTGTTTGACACCATTAGTTACACAAAGTAATGTGTAAAGGGAACGAAATTTGGTTTAAAAACTACATGTCCCAGAATTCCTGTAAGGAAACAGGAAGTCACATGATGACTATTTTGAATTTATTAACTGTGGTGAGAACCGCGAAACTCAACCGTGATCAAGGTCTCGGGGAGACCGAAACGCGTTGGTTGGTAGCGATTTCATGCCCGTGAAATATTGGATTACTTAAAGAAAAATAAAAGAAAATTGTGAAACGTCACCCGTGAGTGCGCTCCATTCTTCTGAAAAGAGGGTTGGATTATATATATATATATATATATATATATATATATATATATATATATATATATATATATATATATATATATATATATATATATATATTCACTGAAAAACCATAGGTTTTAGGGACAGTTATAGTTAGTTGGACATTGCACTCGTACAAAACCCGTGAAATTCCCCTGTTATAGTTAGTTCAGCTAACTATAACTCGCGCCCCGCAATGCACTGCTGATGACGTCACATATTACATCACTCATGACATGGTCAGTGACATCACTGATGACATCACTGATGACATCTCAAATGACATCACTGATGACATCACTGATGACATCATCCAGTGACTGTGTGTTTCTGTAAAGTTTAAATATGTTTAATATATATAGGGAAAGGCGTATTGAAGAATGAGTGGGTGTATAAGTGTCTGAATGGATGATTTAGTACGTGAGTGACTGACTCTACAAGTGAGTGATTAAACGTATCTTACTGAATGCATGGGTTAGTGACTAAACTGTGTGAATGTCTGTATCCGTCTGTTTGTTGGTGTGTAAGTGGATGCATGGATTTGCGAATAGCTACATGAGTGTCTATATGGGTTATTGATTGGTTCTCTGAGTATCTGTATGGCTGCCTGAGTGTTTGTGTGGGTGGGGTGTGTGTGACTCTATACATAGATGTGTGAGTGGGTGATTCACTGGGTGCATGATTTCAAGAGTGCATCTGTGATGGACTGCTTGGGTGGGTGAGTGTGTGTATGGGTGTGTTAGTGAGTGAATGTATATCTCAGTGGTACATGTGCAAGTAACTACATATGTAAAAGGCAGTATATATGTGTGTTAGAGTATTTAAATGGCTATAAGTGAGAGTGTGTTATTGTGAGAGTGGCTGTATGGATGCGTGTGTGCTTGTATCAGTTATTGTATAAGAGCGTAAGAATGTGCTAGTATTTGTATGAGTAAGTGAGCTGGTGTGTGTATAACTGTATAGGTGAGTAAATGGGTGTGTGATTAATTTTTTGCATGACTGACTAGGTGTGTGAGTACCTCTATGGATGAGTGGCGGTGTGTGAGTGTTTATATAGGTGTATGAGTGCATATGATAGTCCTGTACTGAGTGACTGTAAGTATGAGTGACTGTACAGGTGAGTGAGTGGATGTGTGTGTAGACCTAAGAATCAGTGAGTGGGTATGTAGTTTTTGGTGTTGGAGTGTCTATGGTTTTGAGAATGGCAGTCTGTAATTTAGAGTGGGTGTATCAAAAGTTATATTAGGGTGTGAGAAGATGCATGAAATTATCACATGGATGATGTCATCAGTGATGTCATTTGAGATGTCATCAGTGATGTCACTGACCATGTCATGAGTGATGTAATATGTGACGTCATCAGCAGTGCATTAGTGGGCGCGAGTTATAGTTAGCTGAACTAACTATAACAGGGGAATTTCACGGGTTTTGTACGAGTGCAATGTCCAACTAACTATAACTGTCCCTAAAACCTATGGTTTTTTCAGTGAATTTCAAAGGTTTTTTAAATGCTAATTTCTAACTATAACGTGTCTGAAACCTATGGTTTTTTCAGTGAATTTCAAAGGTTTTTTAAATGCTAATTTCTAACTATAACGTGCCTGAAACCTATGGTTTTTTCAGTGAATTTCAAAGGTTTTTTAAATGCTAATTTCTAACTATAACGTGCCTGAAACCTATGATTTTTTAAGTGAATTTCAAAGGTTTTTTAAATGCTAGTTTCTAACTATGCCAACAGAGGTAGGACATGTGAAGAAAGAAGAAAAACGCACAGAAAGAAGCAAAAGATGTGCAGAAAGAACCAACAGAGGAGCAGAAAGAGGCCTTGTTGCAAAATCATCCTGTGCCCACAACTTTTTCAGACGGGTACTGGTGGTAACTGACTCTGACTAACCAGAGCCAGTGCGCTGCTTGCACAGTGGTGAAGGGAGGGGCCTGAGGTGACATGTGTGTAAACGCGCTTCATGGCGCGTTTTAAGTTGCGGATTAAGTCCCCTTGAATCCTGAGGGTCCCTGGGGCCTAACTAGCCCCCCAGGTACCTACAGTTAGGACCACAGAGCTGAGTTGCAGAGAGGCGTTCCGAGGCCACGCACCTTTTTCACCTCTCTGCAACGCAACTCTGTTGTGCTTACTGAAGGTACCTGGTGGGCTAGTTGGCCCCCAGGATTCAAAGGGAATTAACTCCCCAACTTAAAACGCACCACAGGGCGTGTTTGCGCACATGTCACCTGAGGCCCCGCCCTCCCTTCACCACTGTGCAAACGCGCCCGTGGCGCGTTTTAAGTTGGGGGATTAGGTCACCTTGAATCCTGAGAGTCCCTGGGGCCCAACCAGCCCACCAGGTACTTCCAGTAAGCACCACAGGCCTGCGTTGCAACGCCTGTAACAAATTGTGCAGTTGTGTTTAGGTAGTGAAGAGGGTCGTGCTGGGGTAGTGTTTTAGGTTTAGGGTAGTGCAGTGGTGTTTGTGTAGTGTAGGGGGTCATGCTGGGGTTAGATTTAGGGTTTAGGGTAGTGCAGTGGTGTTTGTGTAGTGTAGGGGGTCATGCTGGGGGTAGATTTAGGGTTTAGGGTAGTGCAGTGGTGTTTGTGTAGTGTAGGGGGTCATGCTGGGGGTAGATTTAGGGTTTAGGGTAGTGCAGTGGTGTTTGGGTAGTGTAGGGAGTCGTCCTGGGGGAGTGTTTTAGGGTTTAGGGTAGTACAGTGGTGTTTGGGTAGTGTAGGGGGTCGTGCTGGGGTTAGTGTTTTAGGTTTAGGGTAGTGCAGTGGTGTTTGGGTAGTGTAGGGGGTCGTGCTGGGGGAGTGTTTTAGGGTTTAGGGCAGTGCAGTGGTGTTCGGGTAGTGTAGGGGGTCGTGCTGGGGGAGTGTTTTAGGGTTTAGGGCAGTGCAGTCGTGTTCGGGTAGTGTAGGGGGTCATGCTGCGGGGAGTATTTTAGGGTTTAGGGTAGTGCAGTGGTGTTCGGGTAGTGTAGGGGGTCATGCTGGGGGTAGTGTTCTAGGGTTTAGGGCAGTGCAGTGGTGTTCGGGCAGTGTAGGGGGTCGTGCTGGGGGTGGTGTTTTAGGGTTTAGGGTAGTGCAGTGGTGTTCGGGCAGTGTAGGGGGTCGTGCTGGGGGTGGTGCTTCAGGGTTTAGGGCAGTGCAGTGGTGTTCAGGCAGTGTAGGGGGTCGTGCAGGGGGTGGTGTTTTAGGGTTTAGGGCAGTGGTGTTCGGGCAGTGTAGGGGGTCATGCTGGGGGTGGTGTTTCAGGGTTTGGGGCAGTGCAGTGGTGTTCGAGCAGTAAAGGGGGTCATGCTGGGGGTGGTGTTTCAGGGTTTAGGGCAGTGCAGTGGTGTTCGGGCAGTGTAGGGGTGGTGCAGGGGGTGGTGTTTCAGGGTTTAGGGCAGTGCAGTGGTGTTTGGGCAGTGTAGGGGTCGTGCAGGGGTGGTGTTTCAGGGTTTAGGGCAGTGCAGTGGTGTTCGGGCAGTGTAGGGGGCGGTGCAGGGGGTGGTGTTTCAGGGTTTAGGGCAGTACAGTGGTGTTCGGGCATTGTAGGGGGTGGTGCTGGGGCTGGTGTTTCAGGGTTTAGGGCAGTGCAGTGGTGTTCGGGCAGTGTAGGGGGTGGTGCTGGGGCTGGTGTTTCAGGGTTTAGGGCAGTGCAGTGGTGTTCGGGCAGTGTAGGGGGTCGTGCTGGGGCTGGTGTTTCAGGGTTTAGGGCAGTGCAGTGGTGTTCGGGCAGTGTAGGGGTCTTGCTGGGGCTGGTGTTTCAGAGTCTAGGGCAATGCAGTGGTGTTCGGGCAGTGTAGGGGTCTTGCTGGGGCTGGTGTTTCAGGGTTTAGGGCAGTGCAGTGGTGTTCGGGCAGTGTAGGGGGTCGTGCTGGGGCTGGTGTTTCAAGGTTTAGGGCAGTGCAGTGGTGTTCGGGCAGTGTAGGGGGTCGTGCTGGGGCTGGTGTTTCAGGGTTTAGGGCAGAGCAATGGTGCTCAGGCAGTGTAGGGGGTTGTGCTGGGGGTGATGTTTCAGGGTTTAGGGCAGTGCAGTGGTGTTCGGGCAGTGTAGGGGTCGTGAAGGGGGTGGTGTTTCAGGGTTTAGGGCAGTGCAGTGGTGTTTGGGCAGTGTAGGGGGTCGTGCTGGGGGTAGTGTTTTAGGGTTTAGGGTAGTGCAGTGGTGCTTGTGTAGTGTAGGGGGTCGTGCTGGGGGTAGTGTTTTAGGTTTAGGGTAGTGCAGTGGTGTTTGTGTAGTGTAGGGGGTCATGTTTTAGGGTAGTGCAGTGGTGTTTGGGTAGTGTAGGGGGTCATGCTGGGGGTAGTGTTTTAGGATTTAGGTTAGTGCAGTGGTGTTTGGGCAGTGTAGAGGGTCGTGCTGGGGGTAGTGTTTTAGGTTTAGGGTAGTGCAGTGGTGCTTGTGTAGTGTAGGGGTCGTGCTGGGGGTAGTGTTTTAGGTTTAGGGTAGTGCAGTGGTGTTTGTGTAGTGTAGGGGGTCATGTTTTAGGGTAGTGCAGTGGTGTTTGGGTAGTGTAGGGGTCATGCTGGGGGTAGTGTTTTAGGATTTAGGTTAGTGCAGTGGTGTTTGGGTAGTGTAGGGGGTCGTGCTGGGGGTAGTGTTTTAGGGTTTAGGGTAGTGCAGTGGTGTTTGTGTAGTGTAGGGGTCGTGCTGGGGGTAGTGTTTTAGGGTTTAGGGTAGTGCAGTGGTGCTTGTGTAGTGTAGGGGTCGTGCTGGGGGTAGTGTTTTAGGTTTAGGGTAGTGCAGTGGTATTTGTGTAGTGTAGGGGGTCATGTTTTAGGGTAGTGCAGTGGTGTTTGGGTAGTGTAGGGGGTCGTGCTGGTGGTAGTGTTCTAGGATTTAGGTTAGTGCAGTGGTGTTTGGGTAGTGTAGGGGGTCGTGCTGGGGGTAGTGTTTTAGGGTTTAGGATAGTGCAGTGGTGCTTGTGTAGTGTAGGGGGTCGTGCTGGGGGTAGTGTTTTAGGGTTTAAGGTAGTGCAGTGGTGTTTTTGTAGTGTAGGGGGTCATGTTTTAAGATGCAATGCTCCAATACCTGACCAGTCTGCACTACATAAAACTGCAAAAATCTAAAAATAAAAAGTGTTTTGCACACTTTTGTCATTGGGCTATATGTGGGCTACATCTGGGTAATATTTGTGCTACATTTGGGCTCTTTTTTCACTGGTGGCCATCTTGGAAGACTTCTTTGTTATGAAGTTTCCTAATTTCTTCATTTACTGCAGTCTCCTCAGTAGGAAATGCTTTCAGTTTTTTACTTTGATTCCATCAAGAAGGCATTCAGATGTGTCTCACATCTGCCATAAATTCAGAATGTTAGCACTCTAGTTGCTCATTAGATCACTGGAGTAAAGCTACTGCTCACCAGGGAGTTAACTGGTAGTCTGCTGCTGGTATTGAAAGTGATTGTTTCAGTCTGCATGTCAGAATTTTCTAATGAAATAGAAGAGGATTTGAGATCTCACTTAAAACATGCCCTAATTTTTCTTTCTGCAGCACTAACCATAATTTCTATGACAAAATGAACCCCATCATTTTGTTCCTTTTTAAATTAAATGTTTTAAGTGTTACCAGTTTATTCCAATCAAGATGGCTTCAGGTGTGCCATACTTTTGTCATAAGTAAGGCTGTTAGCACTCTAGTTGTTCTTTAGAACACTCTGGGAAGCTGCAGTAGAACACAAAGGAATCAACTGACAGTCTCTGCCCTTGTTGGATGTACATGTTTTACTGAGAATGTCAGACTTCATTCTCACATGAGTGAGAAAGATAATGTGAATTTACAGAAAATATGCTCTCATTTTAGCTTCTGGAGCACCTTCCAAACCTCCATGGGACAAGCATGAGAAAATAGTGTTCTCTCAAACATGATTCATGATATCCCAGCAGAAGGTTTTTCACATGGTAAAATCACCTTGGAATACACCACAATTCCTAAAATTAGTATGGTACCGTCAACAAATAAATTCTAATGTAACTAAAGCCTGTTATCACCCTTTATAGTTCTCCTTTGGTGACCCTCAAAATCTTCTATTCACTACAATGCATTTCAATGAGGTACTATCATTTATATTGGTCCCAAGATGGCTGCCAGAAATTCCAGGATGAAGTGCTGACAGCCAATCAGATCTCACGATGACATGTGTGGTTAGGCTCCGCCCAGATATATATGTGACTTTACTTTTGATTTTCTCAGGAACTACTGAACGGATTTACACCATTTAAGCAAAAGGCACGACACTGAACCAAGGGCTACCTCTTTGCCAAATTTGGTGTAATTCCGTTCAGCAGTTCGGGCTGTAGCTGCGACTAAAGGTTCCTATGGAAAAATGAATGGGGAAAACACGCTTTGGGACCCCTCTTTTTCTCGGCCCCCGCTGACGTATCACCCCGAGACTTTCAGGATAGGAGCGGACCGGAGCGCCCCAACAAGTTGGAAACTTTCGCGAAGATTCGTTAACCGGCGCCAACGTTATTTCAAATAGAATGTCGCGGATTTCCTATGGATAATAGGTTTTAACTATAACTATCTACTGTCGACCGCCAGTAGATAATATATATACTGTTTTATTAACATGGAAAGCAAAGCTTCAACTTTATCTGTGCATAAGCGTAAACAAGCAGTGTCTCCTCCACCTGTTAAGTCTAAAATAACAGGTGTACATTCATTGGAACCCTCACTTACTACCATTTTGGAGGAACTGGAGGCTTTCCGGTTTAATACGGATAATATTGCCAAGGAAATTAAAAATATACGTAAGGATATGGCAGATGTTTCAATAAAGGATGCGGATAATTAAATTAAAATGAATGACATTAAAACAAAACCTGATAAGCTAATGCTGCTTGCCTCAAAAATTCCCTCTATCAATACTAGATTTATTCAGTTAGAAAATAGAAACAGGCACTATAACTTGCTAATTTTTAATTTGCCTGAGGATATAGAGGGAAGTTACTGTAGATGCTACATTGAGAACCTATTGCCTAGCTTGTTAAATCTAACATTTCCAGAACAATTTGAGATTGATAAAGCACATCGAATTCCATCTCATCGTAAATCTGGCCAAACCAAAACACGCCAAGTCATCTTCAAGGTTCTTCGTCACCAACATCTTGTCCGTATTCGAAAAGCAGCACAAGAAATTCCTTTTCTCCTGGTTAATAGCATTAAATCTTAATTAATCAGGATTTTGTTAAAGAGACCATCTTCATTCAAAGAGATTTTGCAGCTTTGAGACTGCGACTGAATAATTCCGGCTTCAAATATGGGCTCTGTGACCCGTCCACTGTGCATATTTGGAAAGATGACATTTCAAAGTCATTTTATCGTTCGGAAGACCGTCAAGCATTTCCAGATAACCATTTCCCTATCTCAATGGATACGTAAGACTCTTCAGTCTGAAAATGTTTTGACCGTATTTTAGTATATTATACAAAAGGGTTCATGTCCGATACGGATTATAGGTTTTTATTAACCCTATTATTATATTTGATATTGTACTTGCCACAGGCCTCTCTCTCACATTTAGCTATTCTTCTCATATGCATGTGTGTCTCTTCAATTTTATGTATGTTCTTTGTTGTTTTATATGTATGTTTATGCATTTGTTCTTTGTTTTATGATCTTCTTTATCTCTGGCTACTTCAATGGTCTCTGCTACTGCTTATTTCATATCTCTTTTTATTTTTTATACTGTTTTCTATCTATCCTCTTTGCTTCACTTCTTTACCTATGGATACTGCTCACAGAATTAAAATTGTTTCCTTAAATGTTAAGGGATTACGACATCCATTTAAGCGTTTGAAGATTTTAGATTACATGTTTAGACAAAAAGCTGACATTTGTTTATTTGAAGAAATGCATATTGACAACATCTTAGCCTATATGCAAAAGAAATGGGGGGGTCAGATTCTCTCTTCTCCAGCAGTGGGTAAAATAAATTGTGTGGCTATTCTCTTCTCTAAAAGTCTTGAATTACAAATTTTAGATAAACGATCTGACTCAGATGGCCGATATA
This sequence comes from Calotriton arnoldi, assembly GCA_963921515.1. Classification (NCBI taxonomy): domain Eukaryota; kingdom Metazoa; phylum Chordata; class Amphibia; order Caudata; family Salamandridae; genus Calotriton; species Calotriton arnoldi. The sequence continues at coordinate 2,171,386 of CAWUFW010001277.1, forward strand.
TATTGGTTAAAAAAATATTTTACATTTAATTACTATTTATGGACCAACAGAGGATAACCCTAACTTTTGGAATTCTCCAACTTGGAAATGTTTCATTCATTGTTGGTGGAGATTTCAATTTGATAAGTGACCCCCTTTTAGATAGACTCTACTAAATTTGCACCTCCAAAAGCATTTCACTCACTCAAAACTTTGTTTAAAAACTCTAAACTTGTTGACATTTGGAGACTGCATTTCCCCACTCAGAAAGACTTCACCTTTTTTTCCAATCCCCATAATTTTCACTCAAGCTTAGATTATCTGTTAACATCTAGAGATTTTGTAAAATCTATAACTGAACCCTCTATTGGAAATATCGAGGTATCTGACAATGCAATTATTTCACTTTATCCACAAGTTAACAATTTTGCTGTTTCTCACTCCCGTTGGCGTATGAATGTAGATACTGCCCTTCAAGATGTTCATAAAGACACAATTTTTGCAGCTACAGTTGGTGTAACCTCCCTATTATAAAATGGGACGCTTTAAAAATCAAATTTACGAGGGGTGATCATTTCTATACTGGCCTATGAAAATAAGACATTTAATACCAAATTATTAGATTTAGAGAAGCAAATTGCTAAATTTGAAAGATTATTTATTTCCTCACACAATATTACTTTTAAAACCAAGTTCGAAAAACTTAGATAGGAATATAATTTAATGCCAATTAAAAGAGCTGGAATTCAACTTGCTAATCAGAGAGCTAAATTTACTTTTAATGCTAATAGGTCCAGGAAACGTTTTGCTAACCATCTTCGCATTAAAAAAGAAAGAAATCTATTTCATGCTATCCAAAGGGATAATGGTACAATTGCTGGGTCTGCCCCGGAAATTCTAGATGAATTTCTTAAATTTTATTCATCATTATACAACAAACCAAATCTCCTTGACCCTCAAATTATAGATGCTTTTTTAGATTCTGCTAATGTGCTAATGTGCCACAACTTTCCTAATCTGATAAATCCAAATTAGATAATCTTATCTCTGAATAAGACATTTTAACAGCTTTTCATTCACTCAAACCCCAAACGTCCCCTGTGTCTGATGGTATTCCTGCAGAATTTTATAAAACTGTTGCTAATGTTCTTAATCCTCATTTACATCATTTATTTACTAATGTCAGACCAATCAGGTTTAATTGAAGTTTCCTTTACGGAAGCTTTAATTATAGTTTTGCCTAAATCAGATAAAGATCAGACTAAGTATTGTAAAATGTTTGTAAAAATCTTAGCCATTAAGCTAACTCACATTTTATCGTCACTTATTCACATAGCTCAATCTGGTTTTATGAAAAAAAGATTGTCTGTCAATAACACACAACTCCTATTTCATATCATTGATACTATTTCAACCTTTACTTCACCCGTTTTCACTTTAGATGCTGAGAAAGCATTTGATAAAGTTCACTAGCAATTTTTGTTTCAAACGCTATCCTCATTTAATTTTGAAAATACTTTTATAAAAATGGTTTCAACATTATATGGTTCCCTTTTGGCCCGTCTTTTTATTAATGGCCAGTTCTCCAATTCCTTTTTTCTTTATAGAGGAGCCCGAGAAGGATGCCCATTATCACCACTTCTTTTTTTATTACCAATTGAACCTTTCCTTTCTCTTATTCATAACTCCAATGATATCGCAGCTATAGATTTAACTAACATTACACTTAAAACGTCAGCTTATGCAGATGATGTCCTACTATGTCTCAGCAATACGGCTACTTCTTTACCTGCAATTTTAAATATTGTACATGAATACTCTATTGTTTCCGTTTATACTTTGAATACTAATAAAAACATAATTATTTCCCCTAAATGTCCATTCCACGCCTACAATACTAGATAATACTGATATAATTTGGCTGAAGGAGAGATTAAAATATTTAGGAATACACTTCTCACACTCTTTAAAACATTCCATTAGACTTAATTGTGATATTTTATTTACTAAAGTCATAGAAAAAATTCACCAATGGTCTCCATTGCACTCATCATGATGGGGAATACTTGATGCCATCAAAATGGTACTTGTCCCTATTAATTTTTACACTCTATTTATGATCCCATTACAGTTACCTCTTTCATTCTATAGAAAATAGACTGACTTATTTTCAGATTTTGATGGAATCATAAACCACCACATATTTGTTATACTAAGCTTAAACTTTCCAAACTTAATGGGGGATTTGGTTTGCCTGATTTTTTCAAATATCACAAAGCATTCATTTTAAAACAAGGTTCTCTTTGGTTGACTTGAATTGATCCTAGGTATTCCCCTACATGGCTTTTGATAGAATTTTTTTTATTTTCGCCATTACCTCTTCCGTCACTATTATATATGTCCATTTCAAAAAAGCTTCTTAAGTCATCCTCCATTATAGCCTCTACTAAATTGATTATTACTGAATTTGATGCTTCATTCTCTTCACATATTTCATATTCCACCATGATAGCTCTTTGTCACAATCTGAAACTAAAGTTTAATCGTACTATCAAATTTTGGGAATTATAGATAAATGCTGGTATTTTCTTCCTTCAAGACATCTATGATAAGGGAGTTTTGTTATCATTCTCTGAATTGCAAACTAAATTTATGTTACCTGATACTGAAGCTCCTAAGTATAAAACTCTTTGTAATGTTTTACTTAATTATTTTCCAAATGTATTACCCCAGAATACTACCCCTGACTCAGTTACTCTGTGTTAAGGCCTTCTCAGCTTCCCAGCATACTGTCTCCAAATTTCCTAAACAGATAAATTGTACTAGTGCAATTAACTTACATTTTGTTACCACCCATTGGAAAGCAGAACTCTCTACGGATTTTTCCTTAAATGACTGGAGACAAATATAGACAACTAATATTTCTGGGTAGTTCCTTGTATCACCGTCACAAACTAATGCTTTTATCTTATTTAATTGTTTATGGAGTCCATATAAATTACATAAGGCTAAACTTGTTGATTCACCGCTTTGCTGGCATTGCAAACATTATGAGGGACTCTTAAAGCATGTTCTTTTTGAGTGTGCTGCAATATTTCAGTTTTGGAGAAATGTTTGGGATAGTGTTAAAATACTTCCCATCACTGATGCTCTCACATTTAGCATGCTTATTTACAAATCCCATGCATTATCTTTTAACTTATTAGAGCCCTATTGCAAACTTTGTGATTTTCTTATTTCTATCACCATCAAATACATTACATATAATTGGAAGTCAGCTAATGCAGTATCAATCCAGGCTTGGTGGTCCTAGGTTAGTTCTGTTAGTTCTGGTGCCCAACTATCCTTTAAGGGAACATGTTAAAATACATTTTCATTTAAACAGTTATGGAGACTAATTGATGATTATATAACTACTTACATGTAAAGTATTTAGTAATTCCATTTATTATTTTTTAAGGATGTGGTTGAAAGCCTAATCCTTTAGGAAGTAGTCACTGTTTGTTCTGTTTTCACTATTTCTTTTCTATTACCTTTAGGACAATTACAAATTTTAGGTATATATATATATATATATAATGCAATAAGAGTATTTGAAAGTTATTTATCTATTTGCTATATATACCAATATTGTACAGTTTTTGTATTGTCTTTTCGTTTCCAAAAACCAATAATATATTTTGAACAGGAGAATAATGCAATCATATGGTGCACAAAAATAAATCTATCACATTGAGTCAGAAATGTGTCATACTAATGTGCTTTTAACTATACCCACATGTAGGAAAGTGCCCCTTTTTGCATGGTTACCCCCCACTTTTTGCCTGACATCTGATGCAACCCGACGTGATGTGCCCTGGGTCCCTGCAAATCAGGTTCCAGGGCCTATGTTCTTTCCCAAGACAGTACCTTTGTACCCACAATTGGCACATCTCTGGATACAAGTAATCCCTTGTAAAAGGTACCATGGGTACCAAGGACACTGTGACCAGGGAATGCCTCTAAGGGCTGCAGCACCTATTGTGCCACCCTCAGAGGTACTGTACCTTAACACCCATACACTGCCATTGAAGGCTGTGTGTTTTGGTGCAGAGAAAAGTGAAGCGTCAACATGGCACGCATCCCTGTGTGCCATGCCTGCAAGCCACTGCCTAAGGCCTAGGTAAGTCACCCCTCTAGCAGGATGCACTAGCCCTAACTTGAGGCTACAGTGGCACGAGGCCTGTACCCCTACAGTGTCTAAGCCCATTCTGAGATATTGTAAGTGTAGTAAAGCCTTAAAGAGTATATGGTCTGGGAGTTGGCCATTACGAACACAACAGCTCCATAATGGCTTTTCTAAAAACTGGGAAGTTTGGTAGCAAACTTCTCAGCACATTAAACCCACACTGATGCCAGTGTTGGATTTAATGTAAAATCCACTCAGAGGGCATCTTAGAGATTCCCTCTGAAAATCGACCAACCCTGGTGTGGTTCCTGAATGGCTTCCTGCCGTTTGCCACCACCAGACAGGTTTATGGACACCTGGATAGAGAGGCTCCACTCTCTGGGTCCAGAAACAAAGGCCATTCTGAGCTGAGGTGTCATGCCTCCTACCCCAGGATGGGCTGGGTCCATGAAAGGGGAAGCTGCAAAGGCCTTCCGCCTTTGGAAGCTGTCCCTGCCTTTTGCTGCACCAGCAACTGGCTCCCACCAGTTCTGGCCCCCACTTTGGGCGGGAGAATAGGCAGGAAAACAAAGCTAAGAAGAGAGGTGTGCCCACCTTTGTCAACCCCACCCCTCAGGTGGGGGATGCGAGGTGAAGCACACATCTCAGTCTCCTCCATCTTGAAGATGGGGGACTCAGCCAATTAGGCAGAAGCTCATGTCCCCTTCCACTGGAGGGTGGCATAATAGGAGGTGTGCCCACCCCAAGGAAGGGACCCATTGGTCCCAACCTGCACACCCCTTAAAGGCCCCTAAATTTAGTATTTAGGGGCAACCCTGAGCCTTGCCTCCTCAGATTCGAGGAAGAAAGAAGAAGTACTGAAGAGCGGTGCTGACCCAGGAAGAAGAAGAGAATACCAACTGCTTTGGCCCCAGCCTTACCGGCCTGTCCTTTCAATGCCCTGCCTACAGCAAGAACCCCAGCGAGTCGAGCACCCAGCATCCCTCAGAGACCAGGGGACCTGCCCTGCAGCCCTCTTACAGACTCTCTCGCCCGTGAGCACTGGATTTGCTCAAGCAAAGTCTCACCCATAGAATCCGGATTCCAGCGACTCCACTATTCTGCACCACTCTGCACCTGACGCCCACGGCCTTAGTTCGAGTGGCCCAACATCACAAGGAGGTCTCCCAAGCAATCATGACCTGGGACCTGTGATCCCCGACCTCCCTCAAGCTTCGAGATGACGCCTGCAGCCTCAACCTGAAGGTTCCCCGCGACTGGAGCTGTTAAGAAAACCCGATGCCAGAAGACACCCCTGCACCCGATGCCCCACGGCCTTTGGTGGCCCAACAGAAGGCACCCCCCAAGAACCCAACTTACCTCTCCAGCCAGTGGTCACCTTTAGGAAGTCTCCCTGCCCGAGCCTGCAGCAACTTCGCACAACCGAAGGTCTCCATGGAAATGCACAAGGTCCCCGACGTCCTTTTTGCACCCTGCACCTGGCTGTCCTAGTGCCGCTGGTGGTGCAGCTCCTGTGTTGGTCGCTGACCCCTGCAGTACTGACCTTAACCCCAGGAGCTTTGCTCCCACAACAGAGTAGCCAGCTCAGCAGCAGTCCCTAACCGAAGGCCCCTTTAGCCCCATTGGCTAACATTGGGCCCTCTGCACCCGGCTGCCCCAGTGCTACTGGTGGTGAAACTTGAGTGCCCATCTAGACCTCGGGGAACCTTGGTCCTAACCTGCAAAACTTGGAAGTCGTGTATTTACTGAGAACCCGCAAACATTTTTCTCCCATAGGAACCCATGTTAAGAGATTTTGGACCTAAAATGTTCTGTGTTGAACTGATATTTGTATGGAGAAAAGAGAACTAGACAGTAAATGTTTGAAAGTCTTACTTACCTTGTATTTTGTCATCCTAAGGTGTGGTATCTAGGCATATCACCCCAGTACTCAAAGTAATCCAAAAGTAATTAAAACGTAATCTAAAAGTAATTACTGTGTAATTTCTAAAGCATATACAAACCTGTAACGATTGCAACTTCAGTCACAACTGCATTTCGTTGAACAGTTTTGCGTTTGAGAGTATATTTTACTTACCTGTGCCAAGTCCTGGTTGGTTCTAAATTAAACGATAAGTATACCTTTTTTATACTTACCTAATTGGTCTGGATTCTGTCTCTGAGTGTGTGCAATCAGTCCTTGATTGAGTGAATACACAAATTCTTAACAGTAACACACCCTCTGGATAAGCCTAACTGCTCGCCCACACTACCACAAAGAGAGATATTAGTACTTACCTAATTTAGCCTCCTCTATACCTCTGGGGACTCCTTGGACTCTGTGCACACTATACCTCATTTTGGTATAGTATGTACAGAGCCAATTTCCTACACCACCAAACTGTGCAAGACATACGATCATCATGTGTCTTAAAATTATAATGTCTGATTAGCATGCTAAAGAATATTAAACCATACAAGAAAATATGGTTCTTCCTCCTTTGTTTGTTGTTACATCATGCCTAATATATCATTATTGCTCCACTACCTCCCTTTATGCTCTGTCTGTGTACGTTCTAAACAGAACAATTATGTGATGCTCTGCACTGACACATCTTTTCAAGCTTCTATGTTCATTGATGCACTTAGCCGGCTTACTGGAACTTTAAGGACTCAAGATCATGTATCAAATAATATTATGTACGTTTCAAAAGTGTGGTATGTTTATAATGCCAAAAATGCAAACTTTGGAACTGATGCTTTCTCTAAAAGGGTGGATGTCTGGGAAGGTTGCAGTTCAGAACACACTCAAACAGGCTGTACACTAGCACTAGGCTTGGGCAAAATGTATGTAGTGCCAGCATGATTTTATGTAATTTCAGTAATTTCATGTTACGTGAAATTCTCAAAAATTCCTAAAATTACGCTATTATGCCACATTGCATAATTATATGCCATGTGCAATTATGTGCTATTTGCAGGAAAACCATGGAAAACCAGAACACTTCCAAAATGGATGGAAGGATGCATTTCACACTAAAATATATAGTGCCAAAGTGCATTTTGAGCATTTTCTGTAATTATGGGTAATTTTGCATAAGTTTTCCAAAATTTCGCTTAATGGCACAAAAGCAAATTACATGACTTTTACACATCCCTAATTTGTCATCTCCCTGCTTACACGAGTCCGAGCTGATCTGTCTGAAGCAGTTGAGTTATCCTTGTCATTTTCCCCTAAAGTTGGAATGGAAAGGGTGAGGTGGCTGATGTATGAAGACGATCTGGTGATGGTAGATTATACACAAATTGGATTATAGCATGAGATCAGTGCACTAGAACAATAACAAACCATCAATAAATTCCACCTGTAAGCCTGGAACTAATAGAAACTGAAAATTAGAGCATAATTAAGGTAAACTGCATTTAGCTCTCTGGAAAATGGAGGGTCAACTTTCCTCTACTATTGTGTTTATTTTCCTGTACACAAGCAAGCCGTTGACCTTGGTGACATTGCCAGTTGTGGCTGCAGAATGATACTAATTTCCTGAAAGATAGACTGTCTTCTGCCCCTAAAAGGGAAATAGTTGGGGATATTTACAAGAATATGCTGGAGTGCAGTGTTATGTCAAATTTGGCAACGCTGCACTCTGGCATTTTCAAAAGGCAGGGATGCACCGTATTTACAAAAATAGGGCACACCCCTATGTTTTCCCCCAGGACTGGCACTAAAAAAGCTGCCTAGTGCCAGCGCAGGCACCCTGCCGCCGTGTTGCAAGGGGCCTGCACATAAACAATCAATAATGGTGATTTGCTCTTTCTATGTGTGCTGCAGAATGCAAAAAACGATGAGAAATTAATAGTTTCTCTACGTATCGCGATTCTAAGAATGCAAAAAACGATGAGAAATTAATAATTTCTCCTAGTATCGCAATTCTAAGAAGACCAGGTATTCCCTGGCCTCAGTTCTTGTAAATCTGGGGCAACATCAAAAACCATTGGGTGTTGAGGTGGAACGCCTACAGCAACACCCCTTGCACGCCCCTTTGCCGCAGAGGAAAGAGGCGGAAAGGGGCATATTTACAGGGTGGCGCGAATGCTGCTATGCCAACGGAATGCCATAAAAAGTGATGCTCTGATTGAGAATGGGGCTTGTAAATATGCCCCAATGTGTCTAGACTGCTTGCCTTGCATGCCCCCATTCAGCCATTAAACGAGAATTCACCTAAAACTGCGTAGGCACTATAAAAGAGCACGTAGAATGACTACACCGTAATCAGAGATTCTTCGTATTGTAGACAACTATGCAATACCATAACAAACACATATATTACCAATCGCAATCTTTAATGCTGTGCGGGATGTGACAGCTTTCGCATGGGGAAGAACATCTCTTTGTCTTTCACCTTGTTTATTTGAAACCTGAATTATTAGCTTTGTATGCAATAAAATGTACGTGCCCAGTAACAAGTTCAAAGTACAATTGGCATTTCAGTCAAGAAATGCTTTTATTACACAGTCCTTGATACACATAATTACATGTAACAATGTATTTCAGTAACTTTTTGAGAAAGAATAACATGTTTAAAACAGCGAAATCATTGGAAATCGGGGCAATTACTGTCGCAGCTGAAAAGCAGTCAGAGCAAAGCCCCATGATTATCCAAAACAGCCCTGACGTCCTCTCTTATTTAGACTAGAACAGCAAAAATCCCCTCTTATCCCTTCCACTTGACTAGCACAATCACTGGAGGGGTATGAAGGAGCTTGTCAGTGATGAGAGATGTATTCACATGTTCCGCTTATCTTCAGATTCGGCCCTTGCTGTCTGCATCCTCATCTGGAAAAATAGCATGAAAAGTGCGAGCACTGGCTGCCAGCAAGGTTGTGCAAACACAAAGGTTTTACTGGCCATTCACTACTGACCAATTCTTGAGCACTACAAGCTTTTGGACCTGTCCAAGTTCCCTCCCTTTCGAAACCAGTAGCCTCCTATTCCTCAGAAAAGGAGTGCTGCTGCCTCATGACGAGACTTTGGCCCTTACTGCGAGTGTTGAGGGAAACCACATTAGTGTTATCACAGCTAGAATCCCAAATAAACAGGGCTGTGTTAATTCTATGGTAAAGTTGTCCTGCACTGATTCTTGTGTGTTTTTTCCAAAGTCCACTTTCTGGCACAAGGCTAAATTTGTCCAAGTAAAAAGGTGCAGGCTTTCATGCACATTCTATATTACCTATCGAGCGGGTAACTACTAGTTTCCTGTAAACTTAGAAAGAGGGCCTTTGTGGGACAAAATAAAATGTAAATGAACAAATTTTACATGAAGGGTTTTAATAGTCTATTTTCTGCTCGTAATTACTAGATGTCCTTTTCAAGTCAGAAGAAAGAGTGTGAAGTCTTTAACAAGACTTTAGCCCTTCAGAACTTTACTAGCTGTCCCTCTTAAGTCAGAAGCAGCTGCTTAACAAGTCTGTCACAAAGCTGCAATAAATGTCCCTCTTGAGTAAGATGGAACTGCTTCAAATGTCCTTCACAAAGTTGAGGGGGTGAGGCTTCAACATAAAAATGTACATATCCCCTTTGCTACACTAATAAATTGTGCATGATTTCAAAAGGATAAGTAAATATGCCAATGCTCATTATGCTGATGAATCAACAACGCAAATTTCAATAACTGTCTTAATTACTATCTAACACTTATAAAGACAACCCGTTACATACAGGTACTAGCAATCGCTGATTAAGTAAGTGCCTTCTACCGTAATGTTGTGAAACTGCTTTTTTGAGAGGCACTATATTCCGTAGCGGCATCTGTGTGGGTAGAGTTGCAGGGCGGGGGCACGACGAGGTGGGAGGCAGAGAGGGGAAACAGACAACAAGGAAACATTAAAAAAGAAATAGGGAAAAAGAACTTACCTGAACACTGCCCCCCGCCGCTCTCCTCTGTGTCCTCGCTGCAGCACAGGCTCTCAGACTCCCCTGCGGCCAATCCTGACGCTGCTCTCATACGTGAAAGAATCTAAATAGGGGTGATGCCTCCCAGACCATTGGTCAAATGGCGCTTTACCTAAGGAACCCAACTGTTGTTCCTTCGATTGTCTTTTATTTTGACCTGTTATTTTCTAACTGTTGCCCAGGATGTTGTACACTCTGATATATCGCACCTGTGTAAATGTTTTTTTTGCTTTTATCATGCAATGAATCACAAATCTTTTTTCTTGAATCTGAGCATTTTCTTCTTTTTTGTTGCTTATTATTATACCAGATTTTTTGGGAGGAACATGCTATACATTTACATACATAATCACAAAGAACAAAACTTGTGAAAAACAAAACTTACATGACAACACTTCAGAAATACATATAAGGAATTAATCAGGGGAACAGTTTTTGTGCAACAAAGAAATCACTACAAATTAATTACAATTAAAAATTTGGTTTACAGACACGCAACAGATCAAATACAGTTGCCTGTCTAGTGTCCTGTGGTGTATTGTCTATGGGACTTGTACCACTTCAGTTCTCTTGTGTGTAGTGCTGAATGCTACTAATAGGCCCTGTTGAGTTCTGTGTCATTATGTATGTAAATGTATAGCATGCTCTTCCCAAAAAATCTTGTATAATAATAAGCAACAAAAAAGAAAAAAATGCTAAGATTCAAGAAAAAAGACGTGATTCATTGAATGATAAAAGCAAAAAAAACATTTACACAGGTGTGATATATCAGAGTGTACATCCTGGGCAAAAGGTAGAGAATAACTGGTCAAATTAAAAGACAATCGAAGGAACAACAGTTGGGTTCCTTATGTAAAGCGCCATTTGATCAATGGTCTGGGAGGCATCACCCCTATTTAGATTCTTTAAGTATTGATTCCAGCCTCACAGCCCAAAACCGAATCACTCCCCATTTCAGGATAATCTCATACGTGAAAGCAGCATCAGGATTGGAGTGAGCGCCATGAATTTGCACTCCCAGAGAGACTGGGAGCCTGTGCTTTGCTGTCTCCAACCCAGCAATGCAGCTGGGGCTCACGGCGCATGTCAGTTTGGGCAGCAAAGAGGGGCGACGCTCCTCCACCATAGTGGAGGAACCGCCACTGACTATATTTATGTCTGAGTAAAATACCTTATACAATGGTCTGTGATAGGAAGCATCAAAATGCAAGCCAATAAAGATATTTGGTAAAGGGCTCAAACATATACATATATTATGTATATACTCAAACCTTCAATTCCTCAAGTTGTTACACAAGGCCCCTTTCGAGGTAAATGCAAAATCTTCAAAATTCTTTCCCAGAACTGCAGTTCCTCAAGGTGTTCGAAAGCTCGCTCTTGAGTCAGAGGCAAAAGCATTGAAAATCTTTCATGAAGCTGCAATTCCACTAGTCGTTACTGGGTACTTCTCTTAAATCAAATGCAAAATCTTTGATATTTTTTCATGAAGATGCAGTTCCACAAGTTGTTACTAGGAATCCCTCACAAGTCAAATGCATTGAAATTCTTAAATGAAGCTGCGGCTTATTACTAGGTGTCCCTCACAAATCAAATGCAAAAGCATTTACATTCTTTCTAGGGGTGAGCAGAACTCGTGGAGTTTCACTCTGCGGAGTTACATAAAAATCAGGAAGATTCCACTGAGTTCTGCGAGTGTGCAGAATAGGCACATCACGCTGATTTTTAGCGCCGGGAGCTTGTTCCATGCTGCAAAATCAGGGCGAACGGCACCTTGTGGCGCACCAGAGGGTGCTGCATCTATGCTGCCGCTTGAGTAGTTTTGTCATCGCGAACAGTCGCGACTGCCCGTAACCGGCTGTGTTGAGAAAATGTAGCCGGGTGCCGTCCTAGCAATACACACTTACGCTCACCAACTAAATGAGTGAGCTGCACACGAGAAAAAACTCCTCCATGCAACGTTTGGCGGATTTTTGGGCCGGAGCTCTGTGTTATAAGTGTAACGCGGAGTGGGCAAAACTCAGCGAACTCCGCCGGTGGAGCGGACTTTATCACCCACCCCTAATTCTTCTGTGAAGGTGCAGTTCCAAAAGTCATTATTTGGTGTCCCTCCCAAGCAAATGCAAAGCATTCAAATTCTTACAGGAAGCTGCAGTTACACTAGCCATTACTAGGTGTCCCTATTAAGTCAGATGCAAAAGCACTGACATTCTTACACAAAGCTGCAGTTCCACTAGTAGCTACTAGGTGTCCCTCACAAGTAAAATCCACAAGCATTGAAATTATTACATGATGCTTCAGTTCCATTAGCCGTTAAAAGGTGCCCCTCACAATTCAAATACAAACGCATTGAAATTCTGACACGCAGCTACTACTCCAGTAGTTGTACTAGGTGTCCTTTACAAGTCAAATGCAACAACATTGAAATTATTTCATTAACATTCCGTTACACCAGTTGTTACTAGGCGCCCTTCAATAGATAAATGCAAAAGCATTGAAATTCTTTCTTGAATCTGCAGTTCCACTAGTTGTTACCAGGTGTCCTTCACAAGTCAAAAGCAAAAGCACTGCAATACTTACATCAATCTGCAGTTCCACTAGTGGTCACTAGGTGTCCCTCAAAAGTCTAATGCAAAAGCATTGACATTCTTTATTGAAACTGCAGTTCCTCAATGCATTACTTGTGTCCCTTTCTAGTCAAATTCAAAAGCACTGAAATTTTTACATGAAGCTGCAGTTCAACTAGTTATTACTAGGTGTCCCTCACAAGTCAAATGCAAAAGCACTGAAATTCTTACATCAGGTTGTAGTTCTACTAGTCGTTACTAGGTGTCCCTCACAACTCAACCGCAAAAGCACTGAAATATTTTCATGAAGCTGCAGTTCCACTTGTTAATAGAGGTCCAACTCAGGTCAGAAGCAACTGCTTCAAATGGCTTTAGTAAATAAATGTGCATACATACTTTTGCTATTTTAATCAATTGTACTTGTTTTCCATAGTATTAATTATTTCCCAAAGCTGGTTCATAATAATGAGTTAAATTTACAGACTTTTTTTTGGGGGGCGTGGACGAGCCGTGCAGCAAGATGGCCGCTTGCTGAAGTGGCTCTGCCGGCCGAATACATCATCCCTCATTTATCCGAGCAAACACTACCCATCTACGCTTTTAGCAAATGGGAACAGATAATTTAAACAAAGCGGAGCAGATTGATGCCAGTAAAGTAGCTGGGGACTGCTGCTTACCGCGGAACTCAACCTTGTGGTCCTGGGCCCGTGCTGAGGGGCGGCTGCGCGGGAGGCCGGCGAGAGTCTGCGGGCCCATTGCATCGCTGTCCGGGGCATACCGAAGCCGGGGTCCTCTGCCGGGTCTCCCGAGGAGCGTGGAGAGAGGCCCAATTGCAAGCGGCAGCGCTGAGCACGACCCCGGAGTTGTGACAAGCGGAGGCTGCTGACGGGAGGCTGGTTGGGCCCCAGACGGTAACACCGAGCGACCGCTGCCACTGGAGAATCCAACCGTATCGTCAGGGTGCCAAGGTTCCGATCAGAGGAGGAAAACAACGCGGTGAGGAGCCTGACGGTCCTGCGGCCGATCCCCCTGGTGCGGGAGGCGGAGCTGGATAGTGCGGCCTGGAGGCAGAGACCACGCTGTGGAAGTGACAGCCGGGAGAACTAATCGCTGTGGGGTACCTGCGGAGGCGCGTGCCCAAGACTAGGCACTGCCGACATCGAGTGAGCCTGGCGGCCCCGCTCTCCTCAGGTACGGTGTAATCGCGCACTGCGAGGCCCCTGCAGAGGAAGACGGGGCCTCCGCTACTGTTAGTCACGCAAGTCGGGCCACGTGGGTGGGCCCGAAGACTCCCATAGCACAGAGGGAATAACTGCTCCCCCCGACGCATTGCCCTCCCCCGTGGTCCTCCCCCAGATCTGTGGCAAAATTCACATTCAGCGGCAATACTGTGGCCAGGGGCGGACAAAGCAGGATAGCTGCGGAGTGCACCCCCATACCTCCTGCTGGACAACAAAAACGTAGGGAGATGCATTCACTCTGCCGCATTGGACTTTACTGGCCGGGAGATGGGGCAACACACACCACAGGCCCATTGAACAGCGATAGCGCACAACGGAGTAAATAGCTGCTGCGCCACAGGTCCATATTGCGAGCACCGCAGGCCCCCGGCCGACAGCGCACCACCGCCAACGGGTGAATACCTACCACATGGCTGCGGCGGGACAGACCGAGCCGAGGGTGCATTGCCGGGAGCCGCCAGTGGAGTAGGCCTCTCAAGCTGCCGTGGGCGGGGTGGACAGCAGCAGATTCGGTGTGAGTTGCAGTGCGGTCGCTAAGGTGACAAACAGGGGCCGGCTGCACTGCTCTTGCATTGCGGGGGTGCCACTGCCGTGGACAACTGAACGCAATCTGAAGTGTACCTGCTGACCTAATGAAACACCTCTTGCGAGCAGAGAGCGTACAGTGTAGTGGTTTTGGCGGAAAGAACACCGAGGTGAAGTATTGCAAGACACCGAGGCAGGAGTCTGCTCATTGACAGGAATACCTAGTCCCACCCCACGACGTGCGCGGACTGTGAACGGGAGCTTTGTTTCGTGGACCCACACCCAGACGCGTGCGCCACGAACAGGTCGCCGTTATGGGTAAACCAGACAACAAACAGGCCAAAATCACCTTCGAAAAACGCGCCACACGGCTACAAGACATGGGGTCGACACCGATCACTGTGGTGCCTGAGACGCAGCTAGAACCGGACCAGCAGGACGACATAAAAACTATGCTGAAAGAAGTTAAGGTCAGCCTACGAGACATAGATTCTAAGCTAGACTCTCTGGCGTTGCGAATGGACCACGTCTCCAAAGAGTAGACAAGCACGAATCCCGCATTGATACCCTGGAAGCAAGGGTTTCAGACTCAGATGACCGCCAGGTGGAGACGCAGGAACGGTTACTCCGCATGGACAAGGTGCTTGAAGTAATTAAAGCGCGCAACGAAGACCTCGAAGCGAGGTCAAGAAGGAATAATGTCCGCATCACGGGCATTCCAGAATCCACGAACATAGCGAACATGGAACAATACATCGAAGGATTACTACGGGACCTGTTTGTATCTGGCCTGTCAGAAATGTTCCTGGTGGAAAGAGCGCACCGTACGCTGGGACCTAGGCCCCCCCCTGGCGCCCAACTGTGGTCAATACTGGCCCGTCTCCTAAATTACAGAGATAGGGACGCTGTGTTGCGGCTGGCCCGGGAAAAAGGTGAAATACAACATCAGGGAAACAACATCGCTTTCTATCCGGATTTCACACAGGCTGTTCAAGCTGCACGACGGGAATACATCCCCGCCAAGAAGCTTTTTAAAAAATCAGGCACGAAATATGCCATGTTATATCCAGCGAAGCTCAAGGTCCAGACAGGGGGCAAACCAATGATTTTCACCGAGGCCAGTGCTGCCTTGAAATTTGCAAAACAAAAGGAAAGGAAGCAGCAGTTGAAAGATTCGGCAGCCACGGCCTCCTGGAAAAGTCAGCTAAGTGACATTGATTAATATGCTTGATTGATGGTTTATTTTACAGGTGTACGGAACACAGCCCGCAGCCAAACGCACCACTAGCTATGACAAATGTTAATTGTTTATAGTTCCAGGTAGTGAATAACTCTACTCAGCCACCCTGTTGCTCCTGCAACAGGGCAGTTTGCTGGCGAATCTTTGCCCCCCTGGGATGATTCCCTTCAGCCTTGCGTGTTCAGGGCTTTTGTTTGCCATGGGATGTAAGGGGTATGCACAACCTGATTTGGGGGTTGGTGTGGGAGGGGGGTGGGCGGGGGTTGTTGTTGTTTTAATTGTTGTGTGTTTAATGGAGTATACATCACGTTCTACATTATCGCAGTGCTTGACTTGCTTTCCTCTAAATTTCTCGCACCTATGGAATACTTGTCCCCCTACAGTGGGAGCCCTTACACAGCGGGGGGGATATTGCAGGGAGCGACCAAAGGCACACCTCACTAAATGAACCACTGGCAGACATGGAGGCACTCTTACTACCGTATTAAATGTCTAAATTGACCTGTGTTACCTGGAACGTACGTGGCCTAAATGACCACAGAAAGGCATGACTGGTGCAGTCCTACCTAGCGAGACATGTTGTGGACTTATGCCTACTGCAAGAGACCCACCTGAAAAGTACCGCTTGTGATAGATTGAAATCCACTAGGTGGAGTGAGACATACACCTCCTGTTACTCTAACTATTCCAGGGGAGTGGCCACATTAATTAGGCAGGGCATTCCCTGGCAGACGATAAAGGTAATTAGCGATCCAGATGGACGATACTTACTGACATTGGGGACACTATTCAACAGACGAGTGCTTATCGCCAATATATATGGTCCCAATGTTGATGACCCCACTTTCTACCAGCATGTTTGGCATCAAATGCAATCAATGGGGGATGCAGCGATCATCTGGGGGGGGCGATTTCAACACAGTACTGTCGCTCGAAGAAGACAGGTAGGGCGCTTCACGTACACATCACCCACAGGCTGCTGCGGTTTTGAAGGGATTGCTTGCTGACTACAGCCTAATTGATTCCTGGCGAGTGTTTCATCCCGGAACTAGAGAAGGCACGTGCATCACACAGCAACACAATGCTTGATCACGATTAGAGTTCTGGCTCACCTCACAGGACCTCCACTCATGGGTAACAGAGGCGAAACACCATGCTCGCACTCTGTCAGATCACTCACCGGTCACACTGACACTGCAGGTGCACAAACCTTATATACAGCCCTTCACGTGGCGCTTACCACCCAATGCTCTTCTCGATGCAGCTTTTAGGGAGGAGCTTCGCACGCAGATTAAAGATTACTTTGACCATAACGTAGGCACCGTTGAGTCCGCCGGAGTGCTTTGGGAGGCGTTTAAGGTGGTCATCCGCGGGCACTGTATAGCGGGACAGTCCAGGGTACTCAGGGACATCCGCAGCAGCCTGAGCAAGCTGGAAACGGAGCTACATACCCTGGAAACACAGTATTTTAATACACCAGCAGCCACAATCATGGGACAGATCCGTAGTAAGCTTACGGAATATGAAGAGGAGGCAGATAGGGAGATCAAATTCCTACATAAACATGCCACTGCACGTAGGTATGGAGAGGGTGACAGTCCCGGGAAAACACTCGCGAACCTTCTGCGACAACCCAGGGGCTCCACATTCATCACAGCGCTCAATACCCCCGCGGATGGGGTGGTGCACTCCCCGACAGATATTCTCGCCATTATGCATGATTTTTATGCTCAACTATACACCTCTCAAACAACTCCCACAAACTCGGTCCTCGAAGACTACTTCGACTCCATAGAGCTGCTGTGGTTTGGCAGAAGGCATCGGGAATACCTTGATATACCTTTTACGGTAGAAGATGTGCGACAGGTCATCGGGAGCTTACAAGCCGCTAAGGCGCCAGGTGCGGACGGCCTTACCGCTAAATTCTATAAAGAATACTCTGAGTTACTAGCCCCCTACCTCCTGGCAGTATACCAGGAGGCACTACAAGAGGAAACCCTCCCTGGCTCAATGCGCGAAGCCATCATTATCACCCTCTTAAAACCGGACAAGGACCCCCAACAATGTGATTCATATCGTCCACTCTCATTAATAAATCTGGATGCCAAAATCTTCGCCAAACTTTTGGCTAATCGGCTCCAGCCCTTATTACCATTGATAGTGAGGCCGGACCAATCAGGATTCGTGCCTGGAAGGTCAACTTCCCACAATTTAAGAACACTATTTGGGCTGCTACACTACCTCGCCCCACATGTCCACACGATCGCGGCTCTCTTGGACGCCACAAAGTCGTTTGATTCTTTGGAATGGGGGTTTTTATTCCCGCTGCTTGGACGTTTAGGCCTGAGCCCCCTTTTTATCCGGCAAATTCAACTTCTATATACGAGCCCTACTGCAAGGCTCAGAGTCAATGGATTGATCTCAGAGCCAATAGACATCACACGGGGCACCAGACAAGGCTGCCCCCTGTCGCCACTACTATTCGTGATTGCGACCGAACCACTGACAGCTCACCTACGGCAGCACCACACGAACAGGGGGATAGGCTTCACAACCAGGGCACTCACCGTGTCGATGTATGCGGACGATATCATTTTATACATGGTAAACCCCAAAGAAAACTTATCCCCCATGACGCGGGAGGTTGTACGATACGGCGGACTATCTGGGGTAAATATAAATTGGGGAAAGTCGGTAATTCTGCCACTTACACCCGGAACCCCGGCTTTCGAGCCTGAGTATCCATTACTCTGGGCATCCGGCCCGGTCCGCTACCTGGGCATCTGGTTCAGTGATAATCTGCAGGACCTGTGGACGCCAAATTACGGCAGGGTGGAAGTTTGGATCGAAGAGAGAGTCAAAAGATGGAAGACCCTTCCCTTTTCTCTGGCCGGCCGCATAGCAGTGGCCAAAATGCTTATATTGCCGAAACTTTTATATCTTTTTGCAAACATTCCCTTACCACTCACGGTGTAGTTTTTTAGCCGACTCAGGTCACTCATGACTGAGTTGGTGTGGGCTGGAAGACAGCCCAGGATCTCCTGGGAGGTACTGACACTCCCACAGGTGCAGGGTGGCATGGCAGCTCCTGACTTTGTTCTATACGCGCATAGTGCACAGGCGCAATTCTTGCATTTCTGGGTGCATCCCACCCCATTTCAACCGCATGTTGCAATAGAAATAGATAGGGCAGTGCCCCTCCCACTATCCACAGCGCTATTCCACACATACAAATGTCCCCGCGATGAAATTGACACTGTACAAGTACTAAGATGGGCATGGGCGGGTCTCCATAGACGGGCACAATTGGACATATTATATGCTCCATCCATGTCACTCCCAAACAATCCATTGCTCCCTCCGCTTCTAGAGTCCAGAACGCATCAATGCACGTCCACGCATACTATAAAGAAAGGAGGCGATCTTTACCCTGTGGGTCACTTCCTCACTTTACAAGAAATGTGCAATCCCACACCGCCCTCGGCGCTGGATATATTAACCTATTATAGGATTCGGGCATCATGCAAAAAAAAATTCCCCACATTTCCTGAGCCGCCACCAACGCTGCAGGCGTTGGAAAACGTATTAGCGGTAGCATCGGGGCGGAAACTCATTTCTCGTATCTACAACGGCACACAGAAAACATATCCAATTATAATACCAACCGCTCGCAGGGCCTGGGAGGAGGATCAGGGGGAGGGCATCACGGACAAGCAGTGGGAACTTAGCTGTAGACAGATGGAGCGACTGACGCCGAATTACCGTCTCCGTCTCATCCTCTTTAAGTATATCCATCGTCTTTATCGCACACCCATACAACTACATAAAATGGGGCTGCGAGAGGATGACCGCTGCTGGAGATGCGGAGCCTCCCGGGCGACCTTCCTCCATTTGGCATGGCAGTGTAGACCAATTGCAAACTATTGGATAAATGTATTTGGCCACATTAAAGCAATCATAGGGCTGGATCTCCCTCACACGCCACTGATAGCATTGCTGGGAATCATGGAGGTAGTGCCACGAAACTTTGCAAACTGCCTGAAATACTCTTCTTATTGGCAAAAAGGCAGGTGGCTGTGCATTGGGGGGTGGCCCTGCCTCCCACGACGAAGGAATGGGCTACTAGCGCGACATACTGTAAGGCACAGCTGACAACGTATTGGGAATTGCTGCCAATACGATCCCGTCCTAGAGATATCTGGGAACCCTTTGTAAACTGGTTACAGTCGGCAGATGCAGTGGATTTGTGATATAACAAAGTCTGTACACTAGTTTCATGAAGCTGTAGTGTCCAGAAATGTGAAGCATAGGGTAGCCCTGTATTGAGTGCTGAGGTGTATTACTTAATAAAGGAATTGTAAATAGGTACTCATTTCTGTTTCAGACAATGTAACGAAGGGCCTTGAATGTAGTAGGCATACTGGGATCTCGAACAGAAACAATAGATTTCATGGAATGTCTTGTACTGCATGGTTTGTTATTGTTGTACAATTTGTGAGAAATGCAAATAAACAGAATTAAAAAAAAAATTACAGACTTTAATACATTTCTTGATTTGATTTTTTTGTTAAAGTTTGTGATCACACCCTACTCTTTATAGGAAATTTTATTCACTGGTAAGTACAAGTCCATTTGGATAGCTTATTTTGCCTGTGTATGTTTTGGTGGCTGTAATCTTTGTTTTTGAGTTAAGATGATTGTTTTCTGCATATTGGCAGTGCTGGAACAACACTCCAATAGAGGAGATGTAGTTCCATAAGTAGTTACTAGAGGGCTCTCTCAAGTGGTTGAAATGTCAGTCACAAACCTGTGCATGAGCTTAAACATATGCACATACACCCTAGCTGCTCATTGTCAGTAAGATAAATAAATATACCAAAGCTGGTTTATAGTGAGGAATGAACATTCTAATTTACATTAAATGTCTTGTGATCTTGGAAGTTATGAAAATAGCTGATGGAACCGAATCATACATAGGGACGCAGTCATTTGGAAGTTCAAGTGTCTAACAATTTCTATTTTTGGGGAACTATTTTTTAGATGTATGTGTACATGTGCAAGGGAAAATGCAGTCTCTCAAAGTGAAAGCATCCAATGGCTGGAGTGGGCTGGTCTGTTGATCCATACTTTCTGCTGGTGTAGGAGAGAGTATAATTTGAGTGGCATGTCAAAAAGACCAATGGTGAAGAGTGTTAATTGGGAGCCCCTGTGTATGTATGTATTGGTATATGGAATGTTTTGGAAAACATGAGGCTAGCAAGACCTAAAAAAAGACATTTACAGAGCTCACCTATGTCATGCTTCACAAAATTTCAAAAATGAGCTTCCAGAGGTTTATGTCTACATTCGAGTTACATTTCAGACTATCATAGATATCAAAAAGGGTTCCAGGATTACAGTAGTCTCAGATTCTAGCGAGTATTTATTTATTTATTTCTCAATTCCAGAGTAAAGTGTTTTTGAATGTGTATAAGTGGCACTATTCATTGTTGCATTGGTAAATGTGATGTGCCACAGCAGTCAATTTACACTTAACTCTTTGTTGTCTCTTCCGCTTGTGGAGAAACCCCATATTTGCACCAAAATTGGAGTGCTCCCTCTTCATTTCCACTCTAGATATTGATTTACTACTACCTTTCACAAGAGTAGTTGCCTGAACATATCTAAGGTGCCAATGTGCTTTCCTCATGGGTTTGACTACCTATTTTATTGTCAGTTTTGTGCTAGTCACCTGATGTGGCAAGTGTCCTAGTCGTTAAATGTCCACAACCCACTCTGAAGAACATATACACTCAAACTTTAAGTTATACCATACCGGTGTAAATTTATATTTTCAGAAAATTCATTCAGAGAGTAAAATCATGGTTTGTCAATTGCAAAAATGAGTTCCTGCTCACAAATGAAAGCATTTTTTGTCATGCCATTCAAAATGGACAAATCTCCGACTAGAATAAGATGCTGTTAGGTGTTGCATGGTTCCTGTAACGTTGGTATGCTTTCTGGTGACAACGCAAGTAAAACTCTTTAAGCCATCACCTTAACAACAACTGCTGGCATACGGTCAACTTTGTAAATAGTGCTGTTATACTTGCCCACTGATCCTGGGCAGATTGAGGGCCTTTCCCGACACAGAGGTGGTTTCGGAGGTGTTACACCATGCCTTTTACTAGTATCCCGCAATATTTTTTGCAGTAATATGTGACTGCAGCATGTAACTCGGTACCTGCAATTTTAATGAGAACAAGATGAGCAGAAAATTAAATCTACTTATGCTTCAGGTATTAAAAAAACGTTATGTGCCGCTTGTTTGACAGCACCCGTATTTTTGGATTCTTACACCTACTTTCATAAATAGAAGGGCGTATTTGCTGTACCATGTTAGAGAAAGATGCCCATAATATGGCATTCCTGTAACTAAAAGGAGGAGGAAGAACTGATAAACTCAGATTTCAGAAATTCCCTTTCTTGTCAGATTACATGATTTAAGTACAAAAAAGGAAAACATAACTAAACGAGGACATATCTGAAGTAGGATCCTATTAGAGAGCCAGAACAAACCACATAGGCAGGAACTGACAAGCAACTAAATTGTAAAACTTTTCTTGGCTGTCCAACTATCGCCATACTCAAAAAACATAAAGCCTTGACTGTGATCATGGGCACATTATCCCCACAAAAAACTAAAGGAAGCTTTGAGCAGGTGGGGATTCGTTTCAAAAGGCACCGGGTGATAAAAACCACACCCTCTAGAGAACTGACCTTAAGCACTGAGAAGCTGAGGAATATCGGACACGATGGCTGAAGATGAAGGCTTCCATATTACTGGGGCCAAAAGGGCCCCAAAACTCTCTCCTTTCTATTAAGTTTATTATTTAGTCATGTATAGCAGTACACGTCTGTATAAATATGATATTACAAAGAGTAACGAATGCCACATACTATACATATATTCAAATCATTAGTGCATATTTTTTTTAATATCTTAATGTGATGTTACGGTTTGCTAACTGTTGGACTTGGCCCTTTTTGCAGGGTCATCCCTGAACTTTTTGCCTTCCTCCTATTTTTTCTGACCTGTTGTTGGCTGTTTTATGACTCTGGGCACTTTACCACTGCTGATCAGTGCTAAAGTGCATATGCTCTCCCCATGATAAATTGTGTTATGGATTAGTGACTCCATGATTGGATGATTGGTTTACTTGTCAGTCCCTAGTACAGTGCACTGAGTGTGCCCAGGGCTTGTAAATCCAATGCCGCTGGTGGGCTTGCAGCACTGGTTGTGCCACCCACAGAAGCGGCTTGTAAAATGTGTCTCAGGCCTGCCATTGCAGAGCCTGTGTGCAGTCTGTGACTGCCATGTCGACTTGGCAAGTGCACCCACTTGCCAGTCCCTAAACCTTCCCTTATCTTCATATCAGACACCCCTAAGGTAGGCCCAAGGGCAGGGTGCATTGTAAGTATAAGGTAGGACATGCCCTGGTGTGTGTGGCATGTCCTAATAGTGAATTACAGCCATTTTCGTTTTTCACTATTGCAAGGCTACCTGTTCTCCATAGGCCAGAATGGGCAGTTTGATTATTACACCTTATAATCCTAACTGACCCAGAGAACATGGTAGAAAAACGAATTTAGTATGCCTGAACTCAGGATGATAAAATACATCTTTTAGTGAAGTTGGTTTTAACATTCTTTGTTTGAAAATACCACTTTTAGAAAGTAGGTATTTTCTTGCCTAAACCATCCAGCTGCCTCTGCTCAGGTTGTGTATTGTATGTCTGGGTTTGTGAGTGACAGGGGCTGGGGGATTCCAGGAGGCAGGGTGAGTCAGCACTAGGCTGAATAGGTCTGCCTGAAGGAGGATGGGTGGGAGGAGTTGCACCTGGGTCTGAATAGGGCTGTGCCTGCCTTCCACAATGCTGGCTCCACCTCCTGCCGGGCGTCTGATGGCTCTGCCCCTCACTCTCAAAGGAAAGAAGGAGTCAGAAAAACAAAGTGCTCCAGGACTGACCAGAACTGGTTTGGACTAGGCAAAGGCCTCTCTGCCTTCAGAGAACAAAGGGAAAAGGTGTATAAAAAGGGGACCCAGACCCCTAGGAAATTAGATCACTTCTGGGAAATCAAGAAACCTGTTGCCAAGGAGAAGAACCGGAGAAGCTGAAGGAGGAGTACTGCCCCTGTGCTGTTTTGCTGATTGGGGTTGGCCTGCAGTGGTTGCTTTCTGCCAAGGACAGGAGAAAAGACTTTGCTGTGCTTTGTCATCTTGAAGAAGAGAATCTCCAAGGGCTTGAACTAGAGCTTGCCTCCTGCCTGAAGTCTCAGGGATACAAGACTTCACCAACCAGCTCCCCCTGCATTCCCTTGCTGGGAATTGAAGTGCCTGCTGTTGTGCTGGGCCTTCTGAGAGACTGCGTGTCGCTGGGAGCTGGAAGCGCGACGCAACAACGAGAAGCGTGTCGCCGCCGCAGCCGCGGTCATCGCATCGCCGAAGAAGCGAGACGCCGCTGCCGCTGTCATCATCGCATCGCCGAAGCGCGGCGCATCACCGGAGAAGCGAGACGCTGCCACAGAGGTCATCGTCGCATCGCCGGAGAAGCGCGTCGCAGGGCCTGTCGCGGCTCCAAAGATCATCGAGTCGCCGCACGGCCGTCGGGCGTGCACGCATCACACCAACGTTGTCGCATCGCAACCAAGACGCCATTTTGTCGCATCGTACCGGAGAAGAGTATCGCATCGAGGTGCCATCTTGTCGCATCGCACCGGAAAGCAGTAAGAAACCGACGCATCACCTCCCCACACAGTAAGGAAGCGAGCATCAACTCCCCTGCGCAGCAGTAAGGAACCGACGCATCCACTCCCTGAGTGTAAGGAACCGACGCATCACCTTCCCTGCGACCCTTTTGTTTTCTTTGCGTAACGCATTCAAGGTACATTGAGAGTAAAGTGTCGCATTTACAACTTGAGAGAACTGAACTATTTTATAACCTTTTAAAGCCTATTTTTGAGTACAGTATTGTGGATTTTTGCTATTGGGTCTTGTGATAAGTCTATATAAAGATTACTTATTTTTACA
Organism: Calotriton arnoldi; assembly: GCA_963921515.1. Taxonomy (NCBI): domain Eukaryota; kingdom Metazoa; phylum Chordata; class Amphibia; order Caudata; family Salamandridae; genus Calotriton; species Calotriton arnoldi. Next base: position 2,196,105 of record CAWUFW010001277.1, read on the forward strand.
TAAACAACCTGTGTGGTGTCCATCTGTAGTGTTTTCACTGTATTACTGTATGTGGTCACAAATGCTTTACACACTGCCTCTGAGATAAGCCTGTCTGCTCGTGCCAAGCTACCAGGGGGTGAGCAGGGGTTATCTTAGGAGTGTTTCCCCCTTATCCTGACTAGAAGCAAGGGTCCCTATTTGGACAAAGGTGCAAACCATTGCCAACTGGAGACCCCCAGTTCTAACATTGGTGGTCAGCGGTGAGGATTTGGACTTGCATTTGTGATTCATATACAGTGATTGGTGTACACTACTAGTGAGTGCAGACCAATATGCGACCACATACCTTTTGATAGGACTTTTTTTCCTTAGAACCTTTATTTTTGTTGAGAACTGCCAATTTTCACCATGAGCAAAAAGGATCCATTGCACCTGCAGATATTGAATTTGAAGAAGATAGGGTTGATACCTACACTGTGCCAGAACTCAAAGCTGTTTGCAAAAAGTTTAAAATCTCTATGAGAGGCCTCACCAGGAAGGAGGAGTTTCACAAGGCACTGAGAGCCTGGTTGGAAGCACGGAATGCCAGTGGGCAGTCCGAGGAGCCTGTGGAGGAGGCAGAGAATTTAGATGGGCAGCTTGAGGGGCCATTGGGCTTAACTGGGAGGAGAGCGCCTTCCAGGGAGGGCAGCAGTGTTTCTCAAAGGGCCTGTCTCCAGAGGAGCTGGAGGACAGGGACAAAAGCAGGATGCATGAAATGGAAATGGCCAAACTAAAACAGGGAAGCCATGATAGCCTTGAGCATAAGAAATTGGAGTTGGAAAGTAAGAGGTTGGCCATGGAAGAAAGGAAGATGCTTTTAGAGCATGAGAGAATGATGAGGGTGTTGGAGTTCACCAGAGGGATTCCTCCCTCTGGTGGCAGCAAAATTGTATTACCTAGTGCTGAGGGAGTAGTACACACACCAAGAGATGTGGTGCCTGACTTGGAGGGGGTTAATATACACCAGGAGGTTCAAGGACATGAGGTAGCTCCAGTAGTGCGCAGTGTCCCTGAGAGGAATAGGGAAACTGACGCAGGGATTCATGGTCCTAGTAGCAGGAGGGACACTCTACTGACTCTAGATGGGAGGTGCAGGGAGAGTGGTTCCCCCATGTTTGAATTCCTGGGGTGTGAGTGTGAAGACCGCCCAGAAGAGTGTGGGTTGAGTGACAGAGACAGTCAGATACTGTCTTGCCAATCTCAGCAGAGTGGTGTGGGGTACATGTGTGAGGCACTGGATGGTGAGGTGAAGGATAACTTGGTTAACACCTGTGAGGGGTTGTGTGATCCAATTGTGGGAGAGCATATTGTAAGTCCCTGTTTTCCAGAGCTATGCCAACGCCTGTTGGAGAGTGAGTTCTCTGACCCCAGGGAGCTCACGAGGGAGGAAGACCTTTTGGTGGTTTCCAGAGGGTCTGAAAAGGCATTGGGGAGTGACCCTAAGAGGAGTGGCTCAGGTATCTTCCAGCCCAGAGTGGTGGAAGTGGTTCAGAGTAGCCCAGCTAGGTCCCGGTGTAGTGGGAGGGGTGTAGGGGCTCACGTCCTGTCTCAGTGGAGAAGGAGTGAGTGTGGGGCTGCGTGTCCCAAGGTGCCCGAAACCCAGTCTCAGAGCCTGGATGGTTCTTTAAGGGAACACCAGGTAGGGAGCCTAGGCTGTCCTGATGGGCCGCCTCTTGAGGAGGATCTCCTAGTGTCTAGAGAACCTGGAGCGTCTGTAAATGGAGCTCCAGTGTTTCTGGTATCTGGCAGTGCCGCTCCACTTGGGAGGGTGCAGAAGCCCAGAGTGAGGGGTGAGAGGGGAGAGAGTCCCCAGTGGAAGAACCAGTGGGTCAGGGACCAGCCAGAAGGGCTGAGTCACCAGTGAATGACCATGGTGACACCACTTCTGTCCTGGGGGATCTTCGCGCGCTGTCAGATGGACAGGGGTCAGGAGATCTGCGCCAGGCGGACTGTCACACAACACATGAGAGCTGTGTTACCCTCTGGGGAGGCATGCGTGCTCCCCAGGAAGTCCTGGTGCGCCAGGCAGATTATTACACAACTCTAGAGGAGTGTGTTTCCCTTGGGGGGTTGGTGTACCCTCCCGGAAGTCCTGGGTTGCCAGGCACAGGTCCAGCCTAAGGGTACAGACCCTGGGTTGGAGGACCAGGTTCAGGGTGTCCCCCTGACCTGGAGGAAGGGCGGCTGCTAACAATGCCCCTACCAGTTTGTCTTCTGGGGGCACCACTCCAGGTGGGAGGGTGCAGGGCCCCACTGAGGGAGGCAGGGAGAGGGCAGCCTCACCCCTGACCTCTGCCCAGTCTAAGGGTACAGACCCTAAGCTGGGATCCCAGTTGCAGGATAGAACCCCTGAACTGGTGGGCGAGTGTGCAGGACCCCTGCCACAGGTGCCCTGACAATTCTAGAAGGGGTACCGCTCCAGGTGGGAGGGTACAGAGCCCCAAGGAGGAGGACCAGGTGTGGGAGAGCCCACCCCAGTCTCCTGTCCAGCCGCCGGTTACAGGCCCGGGGCTGGTGGGTCAGTGTCAGGATGTCATACCTGACCTGACGGTTGGGAGAGTGGACAAAGGGTGCCAGGCACCTGGGGCTACTGCCCCCGCTCTCTGACACCACAGAGGTTGGAGAGCCATGAAAGGCCTGGGGCCTGGCTCTCATCACTGACGGCTGTCAGTGGCCACTGTGGCTTGCTGTCTGTCTGTTGGGACACACCTGTGAGCAAGTTAAGGTTAGGTGCTCCCCAGGTGGTGTCCACAGGTGAGGAGAAGGGTTCCCCATGGGTTAGCTTGGTGGGCCCTGAGAGTATGGACAAAGGGATCCAAATAGGTTCAGATTGGCGTAGAACTGGAGTATGCCCCTGCTGTTGTGGGCCAGGGTCCAGGTTCTATCGCCCAAAGCAGAGAAGCCCATCAGGGTAGTGATTGGTCTCCCCTGCGTTTTGGCTGGAAGGGGTTGTGTTGGACTTGGCCCTTTTTGCAGGGTCATCCCTGAACTTTTGCCTTCCTCCTATTTTTTCTGACCTGTTGTTGGCTGTTTTATGACTCTGGGCACTTTACCACTGCTGATCAGTGCTAAAGTGCATATGCTCTCCCCATGATAAATTGTGTTATGGATTAGTGACTCCATGATTGGATGATTGGTTTACTTGTCAGTCCCTAGTACAGTGCACTGAGTGTGCCCAGGGCTTGTAAATCCAATGCCGCTGGTGGGCTTGCAGCACTGGTTGTGCCACCCACAGAAGCGGCTTGTAAAATGTGTCTCAGGCCTGCCATTGCAGAGCCTGTGTGCAGTCTGTGACTGCCATGTCGACTTGGCAAGTGCACCCACTTGCCAGTCCCTAAACCTTCCCTTATCTTCATATCAGACACCCCTAAGGTAGGCCCAAGGGCAGGGTGCATTGTAAGTATAAGGTAGGACATGCCCTGGTGTGTGTGGCATGTCCTAATAGTGAATTACAGCCATTTTCGTTTTTCACTATTGCAAGGCTACCTGTTCTCCATAGGCCAGAATGGGCAGTTTGATTATTACACCTTATAATCCTAACTGACCCAGAGAACATGGTAGAAAAACGAATTTAGTATGCCTGAACTCAGGATGATAAAATACATCTTTTAGTGAAGTTGGTTTTAACATTCTTTGTTTGAAAATACCACTTTTAGAAAGTAGGTATTTTCTTGCCTAAACCATCCAGCTGCCTCTGCTCAGGTTGTGTATTGTATGTCTGGGTTTGTGAGTGACAGGGGCTGGGGGATTCCAGGAGGCAGGGTGAGTCAGCACTAGGCTGAATAGGTCTGCCTGAAGGAGGATGGGTGGGAGGAGTTGCACCTGGGTCTGAATAGGGCTGTGCCTGCCTTCCACAATGCTGGCTCCACCTCCTGCCGGGCGTCTGATGGCTCTGCCCCTCACTCTCAAAGGAAAGAAGGAGTCAGAAAAACAAAGTGCTCCAGGACTGACCAGAACTGGTTTGGACTAGGCAAAGGCCTCTCTGCCTTCAGAGAACAAAGGGAAAAGGTGTATAAAAGGGGACCCAGACCCCTAGGAAATTAGATCACTTCTGGGAAATCAAGAAACCTGTTGCCAAGGAGAAGAACCGGAGAAGCTGAAGGAGGAGTACTGCCCCTGTGCTGTTTTGCTGATTGGGGTTGGCCTGCAGTGGTTGCTTTCTGCCAAGGACAGGAGAAAAGACTTTGCTGTGCTTTGTCATCTTGAAGAAGAGAATCTCCAAGGGCTTGAACTAGAGCTTGCCTCCTGCCTGAAGTCTCAGGGATACAAGACTTCACCAACCAGCTCCCCCTGCATTCCCTTGCTGGGAATTGAAGTGCCTGCTGTTGTGCTGGGCCTTCTGAGAGACTGCGTGTCGCTGGGAGCTGGAAGCGCGACGCAACAACGAGAAGCGTGTCGCCGCCGCAGCCGCGGTCATCGCATCGCCGAAGAAGCGAGACGCCGCTGCCGCTGTCATCATCGCATCGCCGAGCGCGGCGCATCACCGGAGAAGCGAGACGCTGCCACAGAGGTCATCGTCGCATCGCCGGAGAAGCGCGTCGCAGGGCCTGTCGCGGCTCCAAAGATCATCGAGTCGCCGCACGGCCGTCGGGCGTGCACGCATCACACCAACGTTGTCGCATCGCAACCAAGACGCCATTTTGTCGCATCGTACCGGAGAAGAGTATCGCATCGAGGTGCCATCTTGTCGCATCGCACCGGAAAGCAGTAAGAAACCGACGCATCACCTCCCCACACAGTAAGGAAGCGAGCATCAACTCCCCTGCGCAGCAGTAAGGAACCGACGCATCCACTCCCTGAGTGTAAGGAACCGACGCATCACCTTCCCTGCGACCCTTTTGTTTTCTTTGCGTAACGCATTCAAGGTACATTGAGAGTAAAGTGTCGCATTTACAACTTGAGAGAACTGAACTATTTTATAACCTTTTAAAGCCTATTTTTGAGTACAGTATTGTGGATTTTTGCTATTGGGTCTTGTGATAAGTCTATATAAAGATTACTTATTTTTACATAAACAACCTGTGTGGTGTCCATCTGTAGTGTTTTCACTGTATTACTGTATGTGGTCACAAATGCTTTACACACTGCCTCTGAGATAAGCCTGTCTGCTCGTGCCAAGCTACCAGGGGGTGAGCAGGGGTTATTTTAGGAGTGTTTCCCCCTTATCCTGACTAGAAGCAAGGGTCCCTATTTGGACAAAGGTGCAAACCATTGCCAACTGGAGACCCCCAGTTCTAACACTAACTTTTCTCACTTTCCGGTGATCTTATCATAAACTGAGAAATTAAGTGGGCATAATTTATAACCAGTGGCGTCACTAGGGTTGGTGTCACCCAGTGCGGTAACTCCCGAGTCCGGGGGTGCGAACCGCACCGGGGCGGGTGATACCATCACATGGGGTGACACCGTGAGCCTCTGCTTTAAAGCAGAGGCTCACGGTGTCACCCCATGTGATGGTGTCACCCGCGCGGTCCGCACCCCCCGCACCCTCCTAGTTACGCCACTGTTTATAACTGACCAAAACGGTTTTGAGTGTTTAATTTTTTTCTCCCATAAAGACTCCAGCAGCTTGGTGAATCAGGATTGTCGATGATATCTAACTTCTTAAAATATGGTTCATTGTGGACATTTGACATCTGTGAAACAAAATGTGTTTGTTTTTAGTTAAATCGTCAGGGGGTTTTACACGACTCCTCCTCCAATGTTTTTATCAGTTTAGAAGTGCCTTGAGATCCTGCACCACTTTGAGGTTACAATCAGTGTAAATTTAGAAGGTTTTCATGCCACATCCCAATCGAAACACAAATAACTTGAACTTTTTCTCCACTACTGATAGAGATGAGGTTCAAAGAATCATGAAACATCTCAGTCCTATCAACTATTAATAGTGGGTAGAATGGTATTCTCTGATTAAAACCTCACTCTTCTATGACATTGTGAGAAAGCAGTTAATTAGTTGGGGTGAATTGGTTTCCAGAACAAGTAATAAAGCCACTATCCTGTTACGTCCAGTCAAAATTTCAATAATTTAAACCTAAGCTCAACTCCGGGTAGCTATGGCATGGAGCAGGCAGAGTTAACTTAACACAAATCCGTAAGGCATTTAGAAGTATCAAAACAGTTAGTTTGAGAACACAACACAATAAAACTCCAAATCAGAGAAACAGGAGATATGAATTTTTAAAGATTTAGTGAAAATAGAGCCAAAAATAACAAAGCATCAGTAGTAGTCAATGCTCAGGGTAGACCAGAATCTAGGCATGATTTGAGGCTAACCATGATGGATGAAATGAGAGTTGAATACATCAAACAGACTGGTCCTGCTATGGTCTGGAACTACAGAAGTTCAAAAATGTTTCTAAGTACCAATTTGAAAACAGACTACGACATTTTCCCAAGGAAAAACTCTTCCTCATGTGGGACAAACCTGAAATGCATTAGAATGCCAAGGAACTACCGGTCTATACTTTTTGCGAATGCTCCCCTTGTAGCCCTGGATCAAAAGTTTTGAAAACATTCCCTAATTAATTTTGGTGTGGAAAATTATAGGGGTACACTTCCAAGGCCCCCAGGACCTGGGGGAGTATTTAGGGTCTCTCAGGTTGTCCAGCAGAGAGCAACAGCGAAGTCAAGCCAATATCCAGTTGCCACTGGTCAGCTGGGATTCTTCACATTAATGTCTTCAGTTTTTTAATGTTCCTGGAGCCACCCAGGGGTTCAGCTTTATGGTCCTTTGAGATCTTTCTGTCCTCGTATTACAAGTGGAAGGGGGTCCATCCTCTTTAGGTCCTCATCACAGGTCACAGATGCCAGCTGCAGTAGGTTCAGTCCACCTGGCACCCTTTCACATGCCCAGCAGTGTTCTGATGGTGTACATGGGATGCCACATTTAAGCCTTGCACTAGCAGGTAGGTATGACTACTGTGGACTCACTAACAGGTGAAAGGTCTCAAGGGCAACTAGCCCACTTTATAAGTAGTTCTTATTTGCCTTACTGCAAACAGACCCAAAATGCCATGGGTATGGGCATATTCAAGAAGGCAAAAGTCTTCCACCAAAATAAAGTTGATCCCTGAGGGTTGTGGGTGTGTGGGGTAAGGTACTATATTAATTACTAATGCCCTCCCACATATAACAATTGTTAGACCTGGCACCATTTCCGTGGGTCTCCCCTGCATTTTTTGCGGTATGTTGGACTTCGTTTTGCTGGTCTAGATGCTTTGGGCACTTCGCCACTGCTGTTCAGTGCCAAAGTGCAAGTGCTCCCTTTGTAAATTATTGGCATTGAATGGTGTTTCCATGATTGGCTATTTGATTTACTAGTCAGTCCCTAGTACAGTGCACCGTGTCTGCCCAGGGCCTGTAAATCAAATGCTGCTAGTGGGCATGGAGCACTGATTGTGCCACCCACATAAGCAGCCTGTAAATGTGACTGAGATCTGCCACTGCAGTATCTGTGTGCAGTCTAGTGCTGCCATGAGGACTTGGCAAGTGCACCCACTTGCCAGGCCCTACCCTTCCCTTTTCTTACATGTTAGTCACCCCTAAGGTAGGCCCAAGGTACCCCTGTGGGCAGGGTGCAGTGTATGTGAAAGGTAGGACATGCCCTGGTGTGTGTGGCATGTCCTGATAGTGAAATACTGCCAAATTTGTTTTTCACTATTGCAAGGCTATCTGTTCCCATAGGATAGAATGGGGAGTTTGCTTATAACATCTTATAAGCCTAACTACCCTTGGGAACAAGGTAGGAAACTAAAGTTTAGTATGCCCGAACTCAGAATGTTAAAATGCATCTTTTAGTGAGGGTGATTTTTACATTCTGTGTTTGAAAATGTCACTTTTAGAAAGTAGGTATTTTCTTGCGCAGCCATCCAGTGTGCCTCTGCTGGGATGTGGATTGACTGTCTGGGTTTGGAGTGTCAGGGGCTGGGGCTGGGGAGGTGCAGTGGCTCCAGAGAGTCAGATGAGTCGGGCTGGGCTGAATAGACCTGGGCTGCATTTAGAGTAGGGGGAGGAGATTTCCTTTCACCTGAATGGGCCTGGTCTGCCTTCCACAATGCTGTCTCCACCTCCTGCCAGGAAGTGGCACAAGAGAGGACAGAACTGGTTTTGACTGAGCACAGGGCTTCTCTGCCACCAGAAAACAAAGGATTTTGTAGTATAAATATTGGGACCCAGATCCCAGAACTTTAGCTCACTTCTGGGAATCAAGAGAAACATTTGCCAAGGAGAAGAGCCGGAGAAGCTGAGGAGGAATACTGCCCCTGTGCTGGTTTGCTGTCTGGGGTTGGCCTGCAGTGGCTACTTGTTGCCAAGGAAAGGGTAAGGAATTTGCTGCTTGCTATGTCCCCTGCTTGAGGAAGATCTCCAAGGGCTTGAAATTGAGCTTGCCTCCTGTTCTGAAGTCTCAGGGACACAAAGACTTCATTTTTTCTGTCTTTCCGCATCTGGAACTGCTGTTTCAGCTGCCACAGAAGGAAATTGCAACACCGACGCCGGCGAGCGACGCCGTAACCTGCACTGAAGCCGTGGGCACCGCTCGTGAAGAGCACGATGCACCATCCCGACTTGCACCGTAGGACCGACACCTGCTGACGCCGTGCCGCATCGACTCCGAAGCCATCACCGAGGCCGCTGCCTGCACCGGAGCCAAGGACACCGCTTGTGACGTCCACAACGCACCGTTCCGACTTGCACCACAGCCCCGACTTCACCGATGCCAGTGCTTCATCAACTCCGAGCCAATACTCAACGTGGGTGACTCCCGAATCCATCCACACCACAACATCGTAAGGAACTGACGCCTCGCCGCCACAGTGATGTCACCTCCCCGACACAGTAAGGAACCGACGTCTCACCTCCCCTGCATCACAGTAAGGAACCGAGGCTTCATCTCCCCTGGGGTGGTAAGGAACCGACGCCGCCCAGCACCAACAAAGCATCACCTCCCCGACGCCGTGCACTGTCTTTGCTTTCATCGTTTCCAAGGTACTGTTCTTTGGGGTCTGCTTGACTCCCCGCCTGACGCCGCGCACTTCGCGATCGACGCCGTACTTTGAGATTTTCATCTGTCACGACGTTGTAATAACTTCAGGTGGAGTTATTTGTTGCTACAATCTTCCTTTGAGTGAATAACCTATTTTTAAGGATATCTTGATAGCTGTATTGTGGATTTTGGTCATTTTGGGTCTTGTTTGGTTTAGATAAAGATTACTTATTTTTCTAAACTGGTGTGGTGTCCATTTGTAGTGTTTTCACTGTGCTACTGTATGTGTTCACAAATGCTTTACACACTGCCTCTGAGATAAGCCTGTCTACTCGTTCCAAGATACCAAGGGGTGAGCAAGGGTTATTTTAGAAGTGTATCCCCCCTTACACTGACTAGGAAGAAGGACCCCTACTTGGACAAAGGTACCTACCTCTGCCAACTAGAAACCCCCATTTCTAACAACAATAAAATCCAGTTTGAAGCAGGCACAATACCCACAACAAACCCAGAGACAGACATCTGGTAAGATAAAATCAGGGCCTTTCAGTAACCAGACACGGAATACATATGAAAGTCCTGGCACCCTATTTGCTCTTTTTGAAGACCGCAAAACGTTTACATGTGCTTTAGACAGACCAGTCATGCAGACGTTTGACACCAAAGTGTCAACAGGGGGGCCACAGCCTTCACCCTGCATTTTCTATTGAGCTCAGAAAAGTAATCTCTTCCCATTCAGGGCAGCCTATTGTGTGCTTCAGGAAAGAATTTCACACCTCTTTCATACCTCTTCCCTGGCTGAGCACAGATTGAGAGTAACTGGAGAGTTACTGCAAATTAGCCTTTAGGAACTTCAGGCAGGGAAACAATACCTTTTTTTAAAAAAAGATTCCTTAATATTTATTAAAAATCTGACTTCACTATTGAATTGGATTTTTAATAACTATTAAAAATTGTGGGCTACAAGGCTTACAGAGCGGTGCCTTACTAATACCTAAAAGGGAGGTTTTGGCCTGTCAAAAAGGGTTATTTTCACATGTCAGACTACAGGTTTTAACTGCAGCCACCAGGCTAAAATGGTAGGCCTGAAACCATGTTTTCCTCATCACACTAGTGGATGGTACAATAAGGGCTGCAGTCCACAGGTGACATTTAACTTTCCATGTGTTGGGTGCAGTTCCTACACCATATAATATGGCCTTCTAGGAAAGTTAAATACGTCACTCAGGGATTAGCTCATTTTTTTTCATGTTTATAGGTAAACACTCATACACTGGGCACTGGACAGCAGCACTCCAGTGTGCAGAGTCTAAAAACCAGCAATAATATTTAGCGAAAAATGGGAGTGACAATGCAAAAAGGGCATTTTCTTACAAATACAATACCTTGTGGAGTGCTACCCTCATTCTTCAATTTACATATGTTGGGTATTTGAGCTTTGAATGTACACCTACCATGATGTATATGATTGTGCCATATTACTCAGATAAGCTTCAAATAGCAATCTTACTAACAACTTGTTTACAAGCATACTTTTTTTGCTTAAATTAATTGCTGGTTTCACGCTGCTACATAAATACAGGATGGGATACAACGCTGTATTGTGAGAGAGAAAGATGCCATTGTGCAGGTGTATATTCAACACAAATGGTGAAAAAGAAAATACCACAAACTAAAATCTCACCTCTTCGGCATGTACCTGAATGATCATGCTTTCCTCTGAAACCAATGCATACTTTTCCATGTGTTGTGCTCCAACTTAATATATGCTGCTCTTACCAATGCTGATTTTGACTGTTTGTATTCTTCCAAATGTACTGTAAAAGCACAACAATTCTTCAAAGGGCAGCAGCCCATTATAAAACTCTCAAAGATTTAAACAAATAAAACCACACCACACATGAAAATATGTATAAACATCTGTTTTCAGAATGGGATTGACTTTCAAGGAAACTTTCTGCCAGAACTGAAACCTCTTCAAGTAGGTTTGTTGGGCCAGGAGTCCTGCTAATTTATCATAGGATCCTGCTATCTTTAACTGAGGACTTAAAGTATATACAAACATCCACAATTCTCTTTGTTTGGAGACCTAATCCAATGGAAGATACATCTTCAAGAGCACAAATAGTCAGATTATTATACCAACTCAGTATAGTTATTTTTGCATGTATTCTCCATCCCCTCAATTTGTAATTTTCTGACATTTAGCATTGAATTTTCCACATGTTTACAACACTGTAGGACGTCCCTTCTGCAATTAATTTCATATTATTTCCATAGTGGCATAAGCCAAATATTTCCTACCTTAAAGTAAGAGGACACATGAAAGGAAAATGCATTCCATCTACCAGAACAAGGCAATTTGTACAGACATATCAACATTCCTTCTCTCATCCTTCTTTAAAATTTGATATGGGGGGGATCACCATTCTAAACCTCAGAAAGAAATTCTGCAAACATGAATGATTGATACAGTCTAAACAGGGCTCACAACCTCATATTTAAAGCACTTCTAGATCATTCCAGCAGAGATGTATTGATTGCATTCATATCTTCACAGTTAAATTGCTCATAATATGTGGCTTTATGAAAGGGATAGATGAGTGGACATGTATATTTGAAAGATTAAATAAAATTTAATTTATCCAAAGTTCATTAAGTGTTCTCCCTATGTATTCCAGCAAAGGAATACATAGGGAGGTTATCAAAACCCAATGTTGCCTTATTAGTCTAGAAGATTACCCAAAATAGCAGTGGGTATAAATCTACCTAATAGGCAAAGACTATACCTAGCTCTTTACCCAAGAAAAGCAAAGGGTACGATTTTGGTAGGCCAAAATGTTTCTGCAAACAATATTTGAGGACCTTTTCAAGCCTTTAGCCATGCACTTTCTCATATTTCAGCCCCATATAAGTTGCATGCCTGCCGGGCTCTATCTAATGTGGAGGGAGCCACAGTGGCCAACTTCACAGGACTGAAGTTTGCTGAAGCAGACACAGGCAGGGAAACTGATTGATGGCTTTACCACCCTCAATAGTGTGGGGTGACTGTCACTTTGACCCAGTAGTCCTGTGGCAGACGGAACTGCTTGGTCAGGAGTTACCATCAACAGAGCCAGCAAAGACACCACCAATGGTAATCCGATTCCAATGGCTGCAAGCAAAGTGGATGAACTGCAGGCTTGGCAGGTGAGGAAGTACTCTGTTTTAAGGTGTTCATCCTGCTCTACCAAACTCAAATCGAGACTCTTGCTCTGATGGAAGTAGTCAGAGAAGAAATGATTTCGCAAGTCAAAAAACAATATAGGTAAGTGCATAAAGAGAGACACCAAAAATGTAAAATGTATTATCTAAACCTCACCCAGGTTTTGAAGAAAATAATTACAGGAACTAGACGTATTCCAAAACTGGTGCGTCTACATTATTAGTACTGTTTGTTAAAGATTTGATGCATCTAACTACATTTTGTTTAAATCTCAGAAACATTTTCTTTCCAAAGTAGTTTGTGTGCACATTCAGAAATGAACATTTTTATAGCTACAGCGTTCCAGCTGTATTATGTGCCTCTGAGTCAGGGATAGGGAAAAGGCCTTCGGGCACCTCACCACTCAGGAGATAGTCCTAGGGATATGTAACATTTACTCCATAGTTTTTAGATCATATAGCTTTTACTTCTCAGCCTTTACTCCGCATGTGCCCTGGTTCCACATGCCTTTACCTCGCAGGTAAGTCTTTTTTAGGGTTGAGGGGTGGGTAGAGGTAATGTGGAAAGGGTAATTTTAGGGTTAAGGGGTGGGTAGAGGTAAAGGGGGTAAGAGTGATTTTAGGAGTAAGGGGTGGATAGAGGCAAAGAGGGTTAAGTGTGATTTTAGGGTTAATGTCTGGGTAAAGGTAAAGGGGAAGGGTACATTTAGCGTTAAGGGTGGGTAGAGTTAAAGGAGTAACGGTAATATTAGGATTTAGGAGTGGGTAGAGATAATGGGATAAGGGTTATTTTGGAGTTAAGGGGTGGGTAGAGGGAAAGGGGTTAACAGTGATTTTAGGATTAAGGGATGGATAGAGGTAAAAGGGGTTAAGTGTGATTTTAGCGATAAGGGATGGGTAGAGGTAAAGAGATGTAAAGGGTGATTTTAGGGGTAAGGGGTGGGTAGAATTAAAGGGGGAAATGGTTTGTTAGGGTTCGGGGATGGGTATATGTATAGCAAAGTAAGGTGTTGGTACAAAAAGGAGGTTAGGGATTACCCCGCAAAAATTTTAAAAAGACTATATAAAGTGGGTTTGGGAACCAACACCACCCAATAATGGGGGAGTTTGGGAGTTTACTGTCCCCCAAACAAAATAATGAAAAATAGAGGGTTGGGGGCAACTAGCTCCGTAAAAGGGGGGTATTAGAAGGTTAAGTTCACTACCCCCCAAAAAAATATATATATATATATATTTATATATAATATCATAAACTCATAAATATATTTACAAAAAGTAGAGTAAAGAAATATTAGGGAGGAGTAAAGACTTTGGGTTGTAAATGCCCTTATCATTTTAAATGAAATTGCAAAGTAAAGGCATGCGGACTAAACGTTTTCAGACTACTGTCTGATATTCCTCCTATGTAATGTTTGGAAGTTAATGTGGAAGTTAAGCATGCAAGTATTTCTGTACCTCATTGCTTCTAGACATAATTTATTTATGGATTTTTAATTGTGATAATTTAAGTGTGAAATATGTTATGGCGGTAATAAGAATTAATTTGATGTGATTTTATGACGGTAAGGTACTTTGGCAAATTGTTATACTGCTACAGCATTGTGGGAAATGTAATTTATTTTTACTGGTTTTATGCTGGCTGTTACTGTTTGGTGGGAGCTCCTATGAATAAGCAGCTTCAGTGACTGAATTATTGGCAACAAAGGAAAGCAGAAGAAAAGTAGCTGTTAATTATGTCAATAAAAATTTCCAGAGAATCTGTTATCCTTTTAGTCTGTGTACGTCGATGTTCTCCTGTTTCAACTGATGACCTAGTTTGAATTTTATATATCGCTTTGGGTCTTTTGTAAAGAGTATGGTGTAAAATAGTACTTAGAACTTTGGCATAGCAAGCACATTTTAATTCTTATTATATACTTTGATGGCACTCCCTCCGTCCAAGTGGCGGCTGCCTTTCCATTATCCAGTCGTGGCCCACGAGAGAGGGATAAGCTATATGGAACTTGACAATTGAATGGGCTTTCAATAATAAAAAAGGGACGACCAAGTTCAAGTATCATGAAGCCCCATGGAGGTTACTTTTCGTTCACAAAAGTACTGGAGATTTTTTCATAATCATTTAGTTGCAGCTGACAATTATTGATGATAAGACGTACCCAGTGCTGATGCTGAGTTGTATTGAGATCCTTCTTACAGGAATCCTGCAAACAGAGTTCGAAAGAGTTGAATTCTACAGAAATCAAAAGGTTGGTTGACTTATAAAGAATATTTAGCACACCAAAAGAATACTGAGTGCCCATGGCTCAAGTATTAATCCTGTATGTAGGCAGGCACAGGTCTGCGAGCAGGCATTCTCTTTGCTTGAAGCAATTGTCTCTAGAGGTGTTGGACTTGGCCCTTTCTGTAGGGTCATCACCAAACTTTTTGCCTCACCCTCCTGTTTTCTGAACTCATTATTGTTGGCTTTTAGGACTCCATGCACTTTACCACTGCTAACTAGTGCTTAAGTGCTTCTGCTTTCTTTGTTTAACACAGTAGAATTAAGTAACTCCCAATTTTCATATTTAATTTACTTGTACTGTACGACCTAGTAAAATGGTTATACATGTGCCAAGGGCCCCGAAATAAATGCTACTAGTAGGACTGCAGCACTGATTGTGCCACTCACTTAAGTTGCCCTTTACACATGTCTCAGGCCTCCCATTACAGCCTGTATGTGCAGTTTTTAAACTGCCATGTCGACCTTGCAAAATAAATCATTGCCAAGCCCAAAGCTTCCTTTTTAATGCTGTTGGACCTGGCTCTTTTTGCAGGGTTATTGCCAAACTATTTGCCTTCTTCCCCCTATTTTTCTGACCTATTTAGGTTGTTTTTAGGACTCTGGGCACTTTACCACTGCTAACCAGTGCTAAAGTGCGTGTGCTCTCTGTCTAAATGTTATTGGTGATTGGTTTATCCATGATTGGCATATCTTATCTACCAGTAAGTCCCTAGTACAGTGCACCAAGTGTGCCCAGGGCCTGTAAATCAAATGCTACTAGTGGACCTGAGCACTGATTGTGCCACCGACACGAGTAGCCCTGCAAACATATCTCAGACCTGCCACTGCAGTGTCTGTGTGTGCAATTTTAAACTGGCATTTCAACCTGGCAGTGCACCCATTTGTCAGGCCATAACCTTCCCTCTTAATAGATGTAAGTCACCCATAAGGTAGGCACAAAGCAGCCCCATGGGCAGGGTGCAGTGTATTTAAAAGGTAGGACAAGTACTGGTGTGCTTTACATGTCCTAACAGGGAAATAGTGCTAATTTCGTTTTTCACTAGCGCCAATACTATCTCTCCCATAGGGTAACATGGGGATTGCCTTGAAATATCTTTTAAATGTAATTTCCAATTGGGAGCAGATAGAGATTTTTAGTTTGGGGTCTCTGAACTCACATTTTACAAATACATCTTTTGGTGAAGTTGGATTTTAAATTGTGTTTTGGGAAATGCCACTTTTAGAAACTGTGTAGTAACAATGGGGTGACCCTGTGTCCCTCAGAACCTGGGTATCTATACAAAAAGCTACAATTGGTTCTGTTGGGTAAGAACAATTGCTTCTGCGATCAAGAAATAATCATAAACCATAAGTTTAAGCAAGTAACATCAATACTTAAGAGAGTAAGCTGGAACATATGAGACAAAAATTTATACAGAGACCCTCCTTGCCCGGTCAGTGTTATTGGACACAATCCCGCATGCAGCTAAATCGAAGGGATTGTGTCTAATAACACTGACCGGGTGAGGAGGGTCTTGAATTTAATATGAGCGTTCCACCCTCTTGGCAGATTTACCACTGCAACAGCCCTTGAAATATTTTGAAGCCAGATCCTAAGTTGGTTTTCCTACACTACCTCTGAATAATTATTGAGGTACATCACGAGTCTGCCTGTTGGATTTAATCCACTCCCAGGTGAATCTATCCCCGAACATTTTTGGGAAGTCTTTCTGAGACAATCAGATCACAAGTTGGTTTCCAGCAATCATTGAGGCAACACTATGAAACTGTATGTCTGATTCATTCTACATGGAGTTGGCTGTCCTGAAGAAGACCCGCCATGACGCTCTCTTAAATTACGCATACGTCAGGGTCGAAACATCAACGTTCTTTTTCTGTCCAGTTCCATCAGGTCTTCTGTGTTTAAAGTACCAAGCAATTGCGCAGTCTACCAGAGACACTTGATTCATTTCTACACTGGCCGGACCAAAAATTCCTCTTGTTTACATTTTGTATATAGAGTATATGTCCGTGTCTCACCAATGTATAAATGACACTTATTCACCTATGTCACTTGAGCACTTTTTCACTGTACTTATTGTCACTCCATTTTTTACTGAAATGTTGACAGCTGCATAAAAAATATTTTGACTCAGAGAAAAAGTAAACTCTTACTACTCTGTATAAACTGTTTGTCTCATACTTTTAGAAAGTGGGCATTTTTTGCTTAACTATTCTGTGCCTCTGCCTGTCGGTAGAATCCACATCTGGGTTAGATGACAGTTGGCCTGGCCTCTTGTGCATTCACTCGAGACAGTCACACAAAGGGAGCTGAGGTGTGCCTTGCATATCCTGACGGCCCATCACCAGGCTGATGGGCCTTCCTGAGCTAGAGTGGTGGGAGGAGTTTTCACTGACACCTGAATAGGGCAATGTCTGTCCTCACAAAAAGCTGTCTCCACCCCCCTTGTAGTGTGTCTGGAGCCAGGTCACGGAAAGGCAGGGTCTTGTGCACTATAAATACTTTCCTTTGAAGTTTGCCTACATCAAAGGCAGAAAGGGGTATACGTATTGATCCTCTGACACCCCAAAATCAGAACACTTCTGGACTAAAGGACATTCTGCCATGAAGAAGAGCTAGATGTTGTAGAAGGGACTCCCACTCTGCCTGTTGCTTTTGTTGCTTTGTTGTTCGGCCTGCTTCTTGCTGCTTCTGTCCTGGGAGAGAAAGGACTGGGCTTTGCTTTCTACATCCTGCTTCCATGGTTCTCCACGGGCTTGTGAGTACTTGCCTCCTGTTAAGAAGTCTCAGGGCCATCAGAGACTTTACCTACCAGTGCCTGGTCTCTGCTGCTGAGATCCCTGACTTGTCAAGTGGTGACACATCGAGTTCTGGGCCCTTGGAAGTATAACTGATGATAAAATCCACGCATCAACACTCAGAGTCCCGTTTTCTCAAAGCAGCACTGGCGTGGGGCTAAAGATTTGATGCAGCACATGCTTTGCAGCTGAAAAATCACTGCATCCTGAGTCCCGAGCATTGTGTCACCCACGTCCGTGGCATCCGCTCCCACTCCGACGCAGCCCCTTCTTCACCGCGGAAGAATCGATGCATCACCTGCTTCGCAGCTGTGAAATCAGCACAGCGCCTGCATCGCCGCCGTCGCATCGACGCAGCCCGTCTGGATTTTCGATGCATCATCCCTCGGCGCTGTCTCTCCATCGATGTCTCTCAGCAGTAAGGAACTGAGGTTGTGTCTCTAAGATCGACGCATCACCTCCCCTTCCAGTAAGGAATCGATTCATCACCTCCCTGACAGTAAGGAACTGATGCATCACCTCCCCTGCATAGCAGTAAGTAACTGACGCATCAGCTCCCCTGGCAGTTAGTAACTGATGCATCACCTCCCCTGGGAGTAAGGAAACAACACATCACTTTGCTTTTTCAGCGCCTCACTTCCACTGCATCTTTGAATTTTGACACCTCCAAGGAACTTTGTGCTAAAAGAAACACATACATAGATTTTATGGACTGAACTTATTTAACCTTTGAAAAGGGATATCTTTACTTGTGTATGTTGGATTTTTGTAGTTTTTGTCTTGTTTTATTCAGATAAATATTGGCTATTTTTCTAGACTGGTGTGATCTCTGTTTGTAGTGTTTTCACTGTGTTACTGTGTGTGTATGTACAAATGCTTTACACATTGCCTCCGAGATAAGTATGACTGCTCGTGCCAAGCTACCAAGGGGATTAGAAGGGGTTATCTTATCTATGTGGCTCCCTTACCTTGACTAGAGTGAGGGTCCCTACTTGGGCAGGGTGTGAACCACTGTCAACTAAAGACCCCATTTCTAACAAATACATGTAAGTCACCCCTGGGGCAGGCCCTGAACAGCCCATAGGACAGGGTGCATGTATTTAAAAAGTGGGACATGTTCTTCTAGGTTTCTGGTAGTCGAAAACTACCAAATCTGAATTTCAGTTCTATAAGGCCTACCTCTCCTATGGATAGCATTAAGTTGCCTTATTACCTTTAATAAGTGATTATTTTCAATTGCGAGCAGCTAGACAGTTCAAGTTTGGTGTGTATAGAATTGCAATTACAAGCCCTCTTTAATGATAAAGTCAGATTTTAATCACAATTTTGAAAATATCACTTTTAGAAAGTTGGCAATTTCTTGTCCTAACCATTTGGTGCCTGCAGCCTGATCCTACATGACTAGGTATAGCTGGTAGCTGGCCTTTGTGTATTGCTCCCAGGCAGTGAGACAAAGGGAAAATAGATAATGGCAGAATGGGCCACTCTGAGTTAACGAGGGGGAAGAGGTGCCACCTACCACACTTGCACATCACAAGGGCCCGGCCTGAGCACACTCACAAAGGGGTTTGACACCAGTCTATCGTGACCCCAGACACATGAAGACTCCATGAAGCCCGATACTATGTTTGAACAAAATACTATGACTAGGAGTACTATGATAGGGCTGCCATGTGTGTCAGTGAGTGCATGGTCTGTGGGGCTGTATGAACATGTGTGTGAATGAATGGAATATATGTGTATGGGTGATTGAGAGCCTGTGTTGGATGTACTTGCTTCACAGGACATACCTCTCGCTATATGTGTCACCGTTACATGTACAACAAAAGCATACAACCTTTTTTTTTAAGTGGAAGAAATTTAAAGTGCAGACAAATGTTCTGCAAAAATGTTCATAATAAGGAATGTTTTTATGCACTTGATGGAACATTTTCTCCCATTTAAATAAAATGGCAGTATTTTGCAGTTATAAATATGGCAGTGTGTCTACCAGCTACTGGATCAAGATGCCTGATGTGTGTAAAGGCAGCACTTTGAAATGCAAGAAAATTCAACTGTAGAGTTAATTTTATGTTTATATGCATTATATAAAACTCATCATTTAAATTTTCTCCCATGTCAGTGTCTTTACATACAGCATTCCCATTGGCCTGTAGACGTGGTGCCATATTTATAACAGGAAGATACATTCATTTGTTTAAATGTGAGGAATTTAAAATGAAGAAACATGCCTCATAAAACATTAGGACTTAATTGGCTTAATTTAAAGTAGAGAAAAACATTAACACAATGTTTCATAGAAGCATTTTTCTTCACTTTAAATTTCTCCCATTTAAAAGAAAATGACTGTATTTTTCAGTTATAAATATGGAACTGTGTCTGCCAGCCACTGGGAGAAAGATGCCTGCTGTTTGCAAATGAAACACTTTGAAAAGGGAGAAAATTAAAATGAGGAGTTAACTTAATCATTAAGTTACCTCTTCATTTTAATTTTCTCTCATTTAAAAGCATTCAGAAACATCATTTTGTTCTTATGCTCCAATATTGAGTTGAGAAAGACTTTTATTTAACAGTTAACTACCTCAGATCTTTAGTTCTGAACCTCTGTGACCCACTTGGGTGGTAAATCTGAGTGGAGCAGTGCTCATTATCAGGCTCTGCTATCTGCAGCCTGATAATAATGTAAAATAAACATAGGCTTTTAATAACTTTAAAGGGAAAATGCAACACTTATTTATAGTACTTGTTAGTTAAAGATGAAGGCTGAGAGCTACTCTGAAGGTTTCTGAGAGCAACTGGTAGCTTGCAACTGACTGGTTGGAGAAAAGAAAAGCAGATCCACAGTGCTTATTGATCAAGGGGTGATGAATATCTTCTTAATGCAAAATTGCTACAAGGTTCAAGGGAAACCCATAGTACTACTGGCATACTTTTGAAGTCATTGCCATACCAATCTTGGGCTTTACTTTAACGTGTCTTAAAGACACTTTAGATACAGGCTGATATGTCTCGGATCTTGTGAGAGTTAGATTGAGCTTGCAGTCTTTGGGTATACCTTCCTGTCAAATCCAAAATAGCACAGGTCTCTGGGTCTCGAAGAGAGAGATCTGTCTTCCCTTTGCTCACCACAACTCCATACTATTCAGTGGAAAGGTCACCAGTCATCTGGACCCTGGGAGCCTCTAACCACTGCACTTTTGTCAACTGCATGTTCACGCTCTGATGAGAAAACTGCACACTGCTGAGGCTTGTTTTCATAAAATAAACAATATGCTGACCAGGCCGCCAAGTGTTTGGTGGCAGCACTTTCATTCAACATTTCCCAACCAAGTGCTCGGGGACTCTATATGTGTTGTCTGGCGGCTCCAGGGCCGGCAGAGTTTGGGAGTCCCCAACACCAGGCCCGAATGAATGCGCGTCTACTACAAGGAAAGTGTACACCTACTGTGCTAGAAAGTTATCCCGAACACTAATCACTGGTGAAGAAAACCAAATCAAACCGAGACAATGGATCAAGAAGGGTTTTTATGGTTCACCTGCTCCATCATCACCTAAGCTGGAGCTTCCCTATTGGCTAAAACTCTTCTCTTTCTGTGAATTCAAACACCGCAGGCACCATAACACTCTTCTTCCACTTATGGAAGGGAAGGAACATGTCACATTGTAAGAGGAACTAATTGGCAATATGAATTTTCAATTAAACTAGTCATCTTTGTTCAGATCAATGTGTGTGCAGGGTCTCTGATGCCCTGAGCCACTTATTCATGGCCATGGAAGCCTACGGATGAATATATTGGAGTATTGAGTCGTCAAACTAGCTAGAAATCAATTGCATCATGAACAAAGGACACGCTGCAAAGAGAAGGATACTCGTAGGATGGGTCGGTATTCCTACTTGTAGGATTTGTGTTTAGACGGCGTCCATTTACAGCAGAAAACGTGGGACCAAATCAAAACATGTAGGAGACATGTTTATACCCAGTGGACTCTACTCAGCAGTCTGCGTTTGTTTTCAGTAATCTCACCTGCGTATTCCCATGGTAAGTGCTCACAAAGCTTGTTTCATCGGTGTCCAGAATAACAGGTCCCCCCCTGGTGGTCACCTTAATCAGTCAACAAGTTAGGCCCAGAGATTCAAAAATTTACTAGAAAGTAGGGTAGCACAGTGGGTTCTGCAACTGCTGCAGATATTCATTTATTTTTATTTTTTCTGTATTTAGCATGTACTAGGGAGCATTTATCTCTACTCCCACATCACGCTGTTCTTTTGTTGGCTCTCGGGTCAGAGGGGAGTGTTGCTGCAGCAAACAAACCAAGCAATTCCATGTCTAAGCAATTTGCAGGCCACTGGTTTGACTCAGAAGTGCGGACTCTGCCTGTCTGCCTTTTAGAATAATACAACGAATACTTTGGCTTCAATGAGAACAACTCATTTTAAGTGTCAATATAAACAATCCCGTTTTCTAAAGTGGGCTTCATAAATGGCCACGAAGAAGAAAATGCACATTTAACAAACGTTGTGCTTTACAGTGGATACCAAGACGTCAAAATGAGTCCCCAGGCATTCCTTTGTACAGAGAGCCCACTTCACAATCAATTTAAAACCTATTCTCAGTACAAGATTAGGAAAAAGGGAAAAGAACGTGATTGCGAATGGGAAAGGGCAAAACCATTTTAATTCCAATTTGATATATGAAAGAACTAGACGGGAGTCTCAAAATGACACTGGAATCTATACGCAATTTCCTGTACTATAATCGGGGCGCATTCCAGCAGCATCATCTCTGTGCGCGTGGGTGCATAATGAGAGAGCACCACGTGGTCTCCAGTCCCTGCTGCCTCCCCATCCCCTCCCCTCCGAAAGCAACCGACTCGCCCGGTCCAGGGCGCCTGTTCCACCCCCAGGCTTGGAAGAGCCAGGGCTGGCTGGAGAGACGCACTGCGAGTCCATGAACGTCAGAAACCGAGCTCCGAATCAAACTAATCAGCACAATCGAACTAAGACAAGGCCAGAGGCCCTATCGGTGCCAGAATCTTTCCAAGGGTCTTCGGGGAAGCAGGAGGGGGCAGGCATGAGCAGCTTTGGCGAAATCATTGTCCAGCTGCAAATGACAAACGAGAAAAATCTTTCCAGTCTAGGACTTATTGTGAATGCACCCTCTGGGAAACTCTTTGGAGTGTGTTTTGAGAACACTTCCTAGCCACAAACAGATACAGAGAGGCTGGGAGCGGGAGGCGACATATCAACACGACTAAAGGGTGAATGAACCCGTCAACCAGTGAGTGACCCTCCTTAACAATTGATGAAACAATGCTCAAATGCACCACACGTGTAGGGAGCCTATTCCACTCTGTGGTTAGGATTACTACAGTGTGTTTAAATTTCGTAACACCTTGTTTCCCCAACTCAGCCTTAGGCAGCTTCAGAAATATAAGGGAATATTGTGCAGGAACAAGATCACTGATGGTTAGCACTATGGATAATCACAGAACCTATGCAAGACGCGGGGCACATAATGTGGGTAAATATACATGATGGTCAAACCAAACAATGAGTCAAATGGATCCATCCCTTGACTAAGGGGCTGATGTGGAGTTTGCCGGAGTACTCTCTCCTCCAAATTCTCAGTTCACCTGCCATATTTCCAGGTGGGCAGACCAACAGTATGACAATGATGGATGCTACTCCTCCAACGGCCTGACAGAATATGAGCCATCGGAGGTAAGCATCCGACATTCCACCCAATTTAGAGTGGGCACTCGATTTTTTTTTTGTTGCCGTCGGGTAAAACCTATCCATGAAGGACAGTATTAATAAAAAAAAATCTCCCAGGGTGCATGCCGCATTAGTTTTAAATTTTTCAGAAACAAACTCCCACATTAGGAGTTTGTTTTCGAAAAATGTAAAACTTTGTAAAAGTTTGACGGCAGGCCGTCATGTTTGACAGATCCAGCTGTCAAACTTTTCCAACATTGACAGGTATCACCGTGGCTGCAGTTCCTGCTAATGCATGAAGAGGTCTGTGAGGCAGACTGATACCTCTAAATTTGGTGGACGGCATGTCCATAAGGTTGATGTTCATTCTCAATCAATAGGTATGACCATGCTCTCACAAGAAGCTATGGAGAAGTCAAAGGGGCGGTTGAGGTAATGCATGAGTTTTTACATTCTGAGCATGGACAATTCAATATAGGAATCAATGGTAAACCGAACCAGGCATTATATGTGCTACTGTCTCAGCTGTATAAGGTATTCTTAAATCCTGCCCCCAACTCACTCATCGAACATCAAAGTAGGCTAGGCTGTAGTCCACGACTTTTTGAGATGCTAGGTATGTGCTTTATCCACTCACTTACCCACTGTGGGCAGGTGAGAGCAAATGTAGCTTAAAGTATAATTATAGTTAAATGCAATGGTCACCCTTATAAGCATAGGCTTTTACAATATGGGAAAGTTGAGACCCCCACCGAAGGGAAAAGAGTGGATGGAGTTCCCCAGGGCCAATAAGGGTGGTATAGAACTTTTGCTCCAAAATTCAAATTTCTGTCTTTCTGTTACTCAATTTTTTATTTAGAGCATTTTTCTATGTTGGTGAAATGCTCTAATAGCATTTTAGCCTTTCAGCCTCAGGCTATAATGGTTATTAACGTCCCTCATCCTAGTTACAGACCCTCATCTGAGGCTCTAATCTACATCTCAGGTTCAGGGCCTTTCACAACTGTTATAGTTCTTGGCTGGGTGATATAATGCTATATTACATTTATTACGTTTTCTGAGTATAGGTTTTCATTTATTTTCACAAGCATAAACATATATCTTCCAGTGTACGTTCTTTATAAAGACCATAGACCTCACTGCAGAAAGTGTAACAGGTGATATTTACTGCCCATTGCATAAAAATGAAATGCTATCCCACTGTAAAATTCCACTCTACTTGGTCACCCTCAAGGGTAAAATCACAGCTGCCGGAAAAAGCATTTCTTTGAATATGGCTGGGTCAAAACTGGAGTGGCGTGGTGAGCAAAAGAACGATGGATTAACCCGAGATCTTTGTCTGTGGGGGTGAATGTTTGCATTGTTCAGCATTCCGTCCATCAATTGTTCCTTTTGCTTTTGTCACCCTAAGTGGGAAGGGTATGCCCAGACGTGGTTCCCATGCTCACTGCACCACTGGATTCAAGCTAGCATGACTGATGAGGGGTGATGCCCCAAAACTGGTCCCAGGATGCTTGTTTCTGGTCCAGGGAAGACCTGGCTTGGCAGTACAGGCTAGCTGTTCCAATGAGGAACAGGGTCAAGACTGATTTGCATATGGCTGGGTCAAAACTGGGGTGGTGTGGTGAGCAAAAGAACAATGGATTAAACCCAGATCAACCATCCTCTGCTACCAAGAAATCTGATGCAGCGGATACAATGAAAACTATTTCCTCCTAGGTCACTTATCGGTCATCCAGGGGCGACTTATATTTTCTCACATCCACATGACGATGGGGCCCATAACATCGCCTAACAAACACACACACACACACCTGGATTTCCTCTACACCTTTACGAAATCTATACTCCTAGGAGAAAGAAAAACTAAATTAAAATCATCATGATGTACCGCTGGAAGGAGCCGGGATACCTTATTACCTTAACCTATCGCTTTCTTAGTTATTTCTTAAGATATTCCTGCTCATTGTTTTGTCGATGGATCATCTAGTAAAAAATCAGTTCATAGTGATCAAGACCAGCTAAATCACAATAACCAATTACCAATTTCACAATCATTTAGTAAATAACCACTGAGTCGTTTGATTTAAGAATCTCAAATTTTATATAATTTTAAAGGCATGGAAAAGAATTTAGACTTTTATTCAATTATTCATTCATTATTAATTCAAATATTTATTAAGCAAAATCAATTTTATTGCAGAAAGGAAATTTTGTCATGAAGAAAAATCCTAATTACCTGCCTATCTTCCTAATTTAGCCTAATGATTTCTAACCTAAGTTTAAGATTGAAAAATAACCTGATTCTCATACTCAACTGGAAGAATAAGACAGCCACAGAAACTTCAGCTCGTCAGCATCAGCTACCGCAACCCGTCTCATCTAACAGTCCCGCTCAGTAAAATGGATCGATCTGGAACACCAAGCACTGGAAGCCACCAACTCCAACACCAACTACCCCTCCCACTAAGAGTAGGCCTTCTTATACCCTAATTCTAACTTTGCTAACTAATTTGTTGCAACATTAATAACGCTCTTTTCTTTCATTGGTCCACTCAGTTCATTTATTCATTTTTAATCAAGTTCTCCCGGATCCAGCCTGTTCTTCTGGAATGCATATGTTCATTTCCTTTCTCACAGTTCAAGACATGTTTCCATCCGCTTCGATCAGTACATTTGTAACTTCTTTCAATACATTCGAGAACTCTGCAGGCATTGTCCTTTCTCTTAAAACTGTTTCCCACGATTCTCTGCTGATCACCACGGCACACTATCAGTTCAATTAGGTCACATCAGCCTTGACCATTCTTGCATCCTAGCCTTTCAGCACCATCACGTGGTCAGTCTTTCTCCAACTTTTTCTCCCTTGTCATGCGTTTTCTCAGCGCATGCGTACTCTAATAAACGGCAGCCATTTTATATCGCCACTCGATTAGACTTAGAAGCACTATTTAGAAATAAACAAAACATAATTAAAATAGAGAAACATAGCCTTTTCGTTTCCCTCCCGTCATCTACGTACCCCAATTAGTTATTACCTAGCAGAAAGCAACATTTAAGCTGTTCCTTACTTACCATCACTATTGTTTTTGCAACGTCACGTTTATATTCTATGAAGCACAAATCATGCATTTATTATTTATTTAGTACGCAATTATTTTATGTTATAATTAGACACACAGACATTTGTAAATAGATTATTCAGCACATATACTTGCGTGTTACCCTTCCCTCACGTACATGGTTGATTAATACATTAAAACAAACATATTTATTAATTATTTATAAAATTTGTTAGGGGTTAAAAAATTTTATTTACTCTGCTCCATCACTGGGAATGAATGTGTTAAACTTGGCCCTTTTTGCAGGGTCATCCCAGAAATTTTTGCCTTCCTCCTGGTATTTTTTCTGACCTGTCGTTGGTGGTTTTAGGACTCTGGGCACTTTATCACTGCTGTTCAGTAGTAAAGTGCATGTGCTCTCTATGGCAAACTTGGTAAGATTGTTCTACACCTGTTTGGCATATTTAATGTACCTATCAGTCCCTTGTAAAGTAGTATCTCATAAACCCAGGGCCAGTAAATTAAATGCTACTGGTGGGCTTGCAGCACTGCTTGCGCCACCCACCAAAGTAGCCTTTCAAACCTGTCTCAGGCCTCTGCCATTACAGGGCCTGCGTGTGCAGTTTACTGCCACTGTGACGTGGCACATAAAGTGGTTGCCACGTCTGTGACTCCCCTTTTACTACATATCAGTCACCCCTAAGGTAGGCCCTAGCTGGCCTTATGGGCAGGGTGCGGTGTAGGTAAAAGGTAGGACATGTGCCTTAACTGTGTGGCATGTCCTGGTAGTGACAAACAGCCTATTTGGTTTCTCACTACTGTGAGGCTGCCCTCTCATAGGAATGCATTGGGGATTCCCTGATATGTGTTTCGGTGGTAATTCCTGACATGAGAGGAGTAGCATGATCAAGTTTGGTATGTTTGGTATAGTGGTGATAAATGCTGCATACTGGTGTTCGCAGATTTATTATCACTATTTTAGAAATATCACTTTTAGAAGTGGGCATTTCTGTGTGCTATGTGTCTTTGTGCCTGCCTGTTGTGTATTACATGTCTGGCTCTGGATGACAGGGGTTGGGGAGGTGCAGTGTCTCCAGGGGGGCTGGGTGAGTCCGCGCTAGGCTGAATAGGCCGATCTGCATTTGGAGTAGTGGGAGGAGAAGCACCTGACCCTGAATAATACTGTGCCTGCCTTACACGATGCTGACTCCGCCCCCCTGTGGTGTATCTGGGGTCAGAGCCTACACTAACAATGGGGACTGTTGTGCACTTGATAAGTGCCCCCCAGAACTGGTTTGGACTAGGTCCAGTGTCCTGTGCCAGGGCAGAACAAAGACTGTAGGTAGTATAAATATTGGGGCTTTGACCCCATGTAGAGGAACTTTGTGCTTATTTGGGACCTGCTGGGGACTAAGACACTGCGTGGACTGCAGTGTGCGAGGAGGAACCGCCACATGGACTAACCTGCTGCCTGCTGGGGGAGCTGGAAGGACTCCCCCTCTGCTGCAAAGCCCTGTGTGCTGGCCTGCCTTGTGGGACCCTGGAGACCTGGCACCGGGCTGAGCGCTGTGTTCTGTACATTGCCCTGGACCTGGGCTTGGAGCGCTGCAGGAGCCATCTATGTGGAGCCCCTGGTGTGGGCTCGTGTCGCCACAGCACGTGGTGAGTGCTTTTGATTTTCTTTCCTGAGCCCGAGGAAGGGGGCTCCTATCTGGAGGGTGGTGGGCGCCGTCGCGCCGGGAAAGAGAAGACGCCAACGCGAACAGGAAGTCATGCTGAGGACGCCTGACCTTGGGGGGAGCTCCCATGTGGAAGGGGAGAGGCCGGAAGCCAGGCAGAGTAGAGCCTGGTTGTGGGCGGGGCCAATGGAGGCTTCGCTCCGTGCCCTGTGAGCCGTGTTCATCAATTCAAGGAGCCAGGGCGAGAGGCCCCGGCTCACCCTTGTTGAGGTAGTTGCCTCGGGCAAGTGGATTCTGTTTCTTTCCAGCGGAGGAAAGGAGAACGGAGAAACGAGCCTTGCCTGCGCCCAGGCCCGTGAAAAGGAGCACTGCTCGGCCCCTCCTCAGGTGAGAGGCCATGTGAGAAGTGGAGATAGCGCAACTCCATTCCCCAGCAAATAGCAGCTGCCCCTTGTGGTAGTGGGCAGCTGCCTTGACCGACTGGGCGAATCTGGCCAGATGAGAGGGACCCTGCGAGGTTGCCCCACCGAGGGAGGTGGTCCGCCCCTCCCCCTTTCTGGCGCCTATCTTCTTGGGGGCACATGAGAGCAGGACGGGGTAGCAACCCTCGACGGAGGTCCCGTTCCTGCCATTGCTATGCAGCCCACACAGCCCACACAGTAAGCGCTGAAGAGCTGGGACTGCAGATTTTGGGGACAACGTCACTGGGAATATGGTAATCCCAGTTGGGGGAGCACATATGCTGTGGTGCCCCATGATATATGTAAAACGAACACAGGAGCACTATCATAGGTTTCTACTGCTGATGAGGTTTAGGCCTAAGGTGGAAACTCACACTGACAACGATTACCCGCCCCTAAGGAAATTTACATAAAGGCCCAACAAGGGGTCCTAGTATTACAAAACAACACCCAGGGCTGTCAAAGGCATATTTTCAAGAAATTCAGAGAACAGATTGCTTAACAAAATTAGTTTTTTATTTTTATTTTCATAGCATCATAAAATAGTTAACAAATTCTGAGAAATTCATAAATAATTACATCTATAATATCTAATTGATCCATTACCGATCTCCTCTGCGGTGTCGCTGACAGTGGTCTTAAATCCTCGGACCAAACTCTTGACTTATTCTTATGAAGTACTCTGGACCTTAGGTATGCATCTCTGGGCATATGGGTACCTTTCTCCCTCCTTGTCCTTATATGTTGGAATAGGACAACCGATACTCGATATATCTGACCTTTGGCCATATATTTACACCTATAGTTTTGTCTGGGCCTCTGTTTCAGATACCGTCTTTATCGTTTGATGCGGTCTCTTGAGGATTTCACAAAAGAATCTTAGCGAACATTGTCATTTCATCAAGCAATAGTTGACGAGTGAGTAGTGTCTGCATTTTTGTTCGCGATGTGTGGCAGGGTCTTTCCTCACATGCATGTTTAATCTTCATCACACTCTTTGGAATCTGACTTGTTGAACTATTTACATCCTATGTATAATATGGTGAATTTTTCGGGTATTCCCTTTCCTTCTCGTTTCTTTTGGTATCCTAATCTTTAACTATTTCTCTTTTTGCACTCCATTTTCGTGTCCAGACCATTGTGTCTCCCTAATTATATCATTATTAAAAACGAATTGAGTCTCACTTCCTGGTTGTTCTTTGGCAAAATCCTTGTATATATTTTGATATCAAAAACTAAGTTTATTTTGTTTACTATAAATAAATATATGAATGTATAAATTGTTAATGCATTTCTATGTGATTCTAGGTGAGTCTGTGTGTCCCACACTTTCTATCTACCTCCGCCCTGACGAAGGTGTTGCCCTATCTTGGGCCTCACACCGAAAGCGCGTTGGCGTTTTATTCTTCTCGTGCTCTTGGACTTTGTTTCCATCCACCACCAGGAGAATCCACGAGAATGTACCATTCTATCTTCTAACGGCAGCTTTACCATCTGGAGTGATTTGTGATGTTTTATAAATATGTTTGTTTTGAGGAATAAATGTGTATGTCATTATGAGTGAGTGCCAGTATGATTGATGATATGATTGTTGTGTGTGGGACTTATTATTAGATATTATAGATGTAATTATTTATGAATTTCTCGGAATTTGTTAACTATTTTATGATGCTATGAAAATAAAAAGAAAAAACCAATTTTGTTAAGCAATCTGTTCACTGAATTTCTTGAAAATATGCCTTTGACAGCCCTGGGTGTTGTTTTGTAATACTAGGACCCCTTGTTGGGCCTTTATGTAAATTTCCTTAGGGGCGGGTAATCGTTGTCAGTGTGAGTTTTCATTGAATTGTTCCCCTGCTCTACCCGTCCTTTATTCGCCTGCAGGGGTCCTCTTTTGTATTGGTTATTAGGCCTAAGGTGGGCCTGATGTAATTATGGTGTATGCATACTATGCTGATTATTATCACAATGTTCATGCCTCATGCTTTGTGCTGAGAGCACTACTACCAGTGGTTACTGGGTGGGGACAACTATGTTGTTTGTGACTATGTTGGTGCACTGTTGCTGATGCTAATGCATAAGGTGTTTACGCTAAGTGTACCCTTACCAGGAGTTACTGGTTGTTTTCTCTAACTGTGCATTATGATGGTGATGACAGTGGCCCGATTGGCCCTGTAGTGTATATAATCCCTGTAAAGTCATACCAGGTGCCAGGTTGCACAGTGTATATACGTGATTACGTTCTAAGGTGTTTTATGAGTAATACAAAGGCTATTTTTGATATAACCTTGTGTGGAGTTTCTTTTTTGGTGTGCCTAGTGTGTCGCTGCTGTGTGTGTGTGATACGCAAACACTTTACACATTGCCTTTGGGATAAGTCTGACTGCTCTGCAAAGCTACCAAGGAGGTGAGCTGGGGTTATCTTCGGTGTGTAACTCCCTTGCCCTGACTAGAGTGGTGGTTTCTGCCTGGCTTAGGCGCATGCCCTAGCCAACCAGAAATCCCATTTCTAACAGAATGTTTACATTGTTTAGCATTCCATCCATCAATTGTTCCTTTTGCTTTTGTCATACAAAATAAGGCCACATTCGGTAGTGTAAATATTTGCACACGTTTGGCAAAGAAACTCTCAAGCAATGATGCAGGAGCCATTCACCCTATGTAGGCAAACAAATGTTTATTAGACTCTGGCAGGTGGTATTTTGTTAGCTTGAGAGTAAATTTTATTTTAGCCCCAGTGGTATTTGTTTAGCAGCTAAATTAAAGTAAATAAGTGTGCTACTGTTTGTATTTTTGTGATAATTATACTTTTCCATATTTACGATGGTGTCATTTCTTTTTTACCATTATTTTATAGAAATAACATAAGGGTATAGTAGAGGAGTCAAGCACATTACAAATCTCTTCATAGTCGTATCACTTTTAAGCTGATAGATGGGATAATCTACCTCCTTCTGTATATTATAAGGATATTGCTTGTCACCGGGAAGTCTATAGCATATAATGGAAAAGGCCAAAGAGCAAGTTCCTTTATATGATCATGAAACTCCAAGATGACTTGCAAAACACAGCAGAAGAAGTCAAAGTCACATTTCATTTATGTATTTTTTTAAAGTGCAGCTATAATTATGCTTTATCACCTACCTATACCCTTGGCATTGTCAAGTCAGAAGTCACCTGTAATAAGATAATACAGTTGAGTGGCTATGTCCTTTCTTTATTAAAGGCAACTAGGTGTGTCACAAGTTACCTGTAATAAAAAAAATTAGAGATGGGCTTGTATACAGGAATTGCAGGCTCCTATGTATTACAAAGTAATATGCTTGAACACCAAAGGTTACCCATATAATTACAGAAAGACACTGACTTCAAAGACTTTTCTGTCACTCCGCTTACAAATCTTTACTTAATATAAAATGGGCCTTTTTCCGAACCCTGCACCTTTAACCAGTAGCGGTTGCTATCGGATTAAGGTGGTGGGTGGGGGGGGAGGGGAGACAGGGGATGAGGACGATGAAAAAATAAAAATATACCACTTACCTGAAACGTCCGGCAGCCGCCTCTCCTCAGTTCTCTGTCCTCTTCCTTCTTCCTGTCCTGCCCAGCAGCAGGAAGCACCCATCTCCCCGGTTCCCCTGAGCCAATCACAATGCTGCAATGCAGCGTTGTGCTTGATCTGAGTGCCGTGGATCGGTGCTCAGATGGGGAATAGGAGGCTTTGCATGTTCCTCACCAGGATGTGTAATGAAGCCTGGTGGGGAAGATGCAAAGTGCGCATGACCGTTTGGCCGGCCCGAGAGGGACGGTCAAGCAGTCATGCCCACTTCAGAAGTGCAAATCATTCCTCTCCCCTGCTGTTCCCTGCCCCGCCCCACCCCGAGAGCCACTGATTGCAGAGGAAAACTAAAATGATAATAACAATAGTTATTATCATTTTAGTTTTCCGTCTGTTCAGTGGGGCAAAGCTCCTCCGCCATAGCGGAGGAGCCACCACTGCCTTTAACCTTTGTGGGAAAAAAAACACTGCACTTGGCCTTTGGCTAATGCAGGAGAGGTTAAGAGCTGGGTCAAAGTGGACCATATTCACAGCAGATGACATTTGCTCAAGCACATATTGGGTTAAGCAGAAGTTCAGCTTTCTGCTGGGCCTTGTGCATAGCCCATGGAAGAACAAAACTCATTGTGGTTGGCAATTTGAGTTTAGGACCAGGATTGTTGAACCTTAGCTGACAGTGACTGCCAGTGGACTTTTTCCTAGCTTCCAAAATGTGGACAAATAAGCTGGAGCTTGCCTCACACTTTCAGGGATCCACTGGGGAGGGGTACCATTGGAAAGGGGAGATTCTCCCCTTTCCAATGATACCTCTCCCGTCTTTCTATGTGCCCGGGGGGCTGAGATAGCCCCCTGAGCACATAGAAAGTGAAACTGAAATGAGCCTCAAGGACAGTGCGACGTGTGCGCTAATCCTCATTGCACAGAAACCAAGGAGGGGGCCTCTGGAGCTGGGGAAGCTCTTCCCAGCTCCCGAGGCTTTGGGAGAGAAGGAAATCCCTCTGCTGTCTGCAGCAGAGGGATTTCGTGCCCCTGGCCTCATGACGGAATGGTTCCGTCATGAGCACAGGGGCACCGATGCTCATGACGGAACCATTCCGTCATGAGCATCGAAGGGGTTAACTTAGCAGGAAGTATCCACTTGTTGTGAAACCATCTAAAAGAGTTTTAGCAAGTTTCACCTGATTCGCCGTGCTTGGACCAGCTATGAGAGTAATGGAGGCGGGGCTCCAATCTGAACTTCCACTCCACCGCGGTGACGTCACCGCCGCGGCAGTGGTTTTGCCCTGCCGACCCCCTACCTATAGTGCAGCCTCTGCCGCCCTATGAGTTCCTATGCTGAGTAATGCTGCGAGTGGTATAGCACAACAAGGGGAAATAGAAGTAAACTAAACGCAGAAGCTTTCCTGAAACGTGATACTACTAAAGAGTATAATGGTAGTAGAAGTTGTAGAATCAATTCTATTAGCAATGTTAGAAATAGTAGTACTAGCAGTAAAGCTAGCAGGAATACGTGCCCTGTACTAGTGGCAGTCCAAGGTGCAGTACTAGTACTAGTAGCAGGTCTTCTTGAGTGATTAATCATGCTGAATGTGGCACTACCTATGCAAGCAGTTCACGCTCCAGCAGTAATGTTAGTAAAATAAATATAATAATATCAATCCCAGTATTAGTAATTGTAGTAGTGATAGTAGTAATAGCAGTACTAGTGCCAGCCATGCAGAAAATACAGCTAGAAGTACTACTCCCAGTAGGGTCAGTTGTACTAATGTTAGTTATAAGAAGAAGATCAGCGGTATCAGTACTATTACAAGTAACTGTAGTAGTCTTAATGATAAAAGCAGTCGGTGTATTACCATATTTAGTAACAGTTTTAGAAGTATCACAAGTGACAGCGTTAAAAGTTCTGCGAGAACACATGCCTGCACAAACACTGCACATCACAGCGGTAGTATTTGCAGTGCTTAATTTGAGCCGGTGCTTTCCGGTGCTGAGCACCGGCACTTAATTGGTTTCCGGTGCTCGGCACCGGCACCTAATTGTCAACACCACACTTAGGGCAGTCTGCCACAAGGTGGCGCTGCTCATGTAATTTAGAGATGAGCAGTATAACAGTTGTTTAGTGAAACAATATACATTAAAAAATTGCTAATACCTGCCTCCTCAGCCATTCCTTTAGCTTTGGGACCTGGAATAATCTGAACTGTCGCATTTACATACGAGAGAGATGGTTAGTAGTTGTTTTGGCAGCGATGACAGGGGCGATGGGTGGTGCAAGCTGCAGTGGCCTCCTGGTCAGAGCCCTGGCACTTAATATTTTACAAATTAAGCACTGAGTATTTGTACTGGTACGTGTGAACAGCGAAATAGGATCACAAGTGGTGCAGCGTCACCCCACCACTATGTGCAGTTATATTGTTTTAGGATGTAGCAGGTTTACAGCAGATGAAAGGAATTGTACGAAACACGAATGGCATTCTGTCATTACCACCAGGGCCAGTAGTGTAGATGAAGTGGTTAATGCGCCAACTTCACACATGGTTGTGTAGATGGCAGACACGTGGATAGTGTCTCCCTTGGCAACATGACAATTTGCCAGCTCCAAATGGCAGTGGAATGCCATTTGCCTTTTCTACAAGCAGTCAAGGATTCTGCACCTGCTCTCCACCTAGACAGCCATCTGGTACCATCCTGCCTTATAACCAGCCCTGCACGTGCAACTTGCACACCCACCTCAAAAAACTGAGGGTGAAGCCTCAGAATCAAATGTTTGTAATTTCAATAAAAGGTGTCACTTTTGTTGAGAAATCCCTTACATATTCCTAATTCGATTAGGCACAGTATATACACAGTTACTATCACTGTTGGTGTCTCTAATACTCCACCTAGATCCGATCACATCTTTATCTAATAATGAGAATTAGGATTGTGCATTATTTTTTATCATTTGAGGTTAATCTACCAGAGAACCAGATTATTGGGATACTTGTAGCTCACTAAGGAGTGCATTTAGAGTTTCGTGGATGAAGTAGTGTTGGTCAGGAAGGGGAGACCTTACCTTCACCATCGTGAGGGTACTCCAACCACCAAAGTGAGAGTTGGCTCAGGCCTAGTAGACAAATCTGTGCATCGAAAGGAATCGCTGTCACAGTAGTTACTTTCAATTAACAAAAGGTTTGGTGTATGTCCGCCATCAGATTTCACAGATGCACAGCAAACTTTAAAAAACTTTTTGTTTTCAAAAATAAAATCCCAAAGTGGGAGTTTATTATTGAAAAACAAAACTGAATGACATCGCATATTCTGAGTGTTTTCTCCCAGGGTGTGGAGGTGGGTAATATTTTTTTTCCTGTCCAGGTGGTGACAGATATGAAATAAAAGACATTACACTATCCATCCTAAAAGGGCACATGCTGGTATGTCCTTCCCAGGGCTGGACTGGCCATAGCGGGCAATGCTGCAATATCGACCCCCTGTAACAAAAGCGGGAGCAGTGCTTCGTTCTAGCACCCCCCTCACTCCTCCCCCGCTCCCAGGGCCGGTCGAGCAGCAATCTGCCAGGGCTGGCTGCTGTTCCCAGTCCGGCCCTGGTCCTTCCTCTGACAGCCTCTACTCCATGGGACCGCCTGAAAACAGCGCCCCATTGAGGAGCTCCATCATTGAAAATTGGGTAGTCTGCTATGCTCTAAATGAGGCAGGTGGACTGATGATTTGGTGGACAGGGTACTCTGTAGCATTATTGTCGGAATGCCCTGTTGGCCAAACTCTAAATGAGGCCCTAAGTTTTCTGTTGTCCTTATACCTAAGCTGTCCATGTAGCGTTCTCTAACAGAAGAGTTATTTTAAGCAGAAATGTCTCCTGGAAACTGTGCAACTGGATGTGTGCCACGTGCGCCACGCTAGGAACCTTCACCATGCAGCCTCCAAAATCTAGACACTTTACAGTCCCCAGGGAAAGGCACACAAGATCATTTATACTCACAAACAGATGGAGAACATAGGGCTCTCATGAAGAAAAGTACCATGCCCCTGTGTAGCATTTGTAAAATAAATATTTGTCTTGCGAGAAATATGCACCAGAAAAATCCCAAATTATCCCACCCTTGTGTTACTCACCCAGTTATGTGTTTGGAGGAAGACTGAAAAGATATACCCAAAAGAGCAATAGGATTTTAATGCCAGACTTTAACCTATCCTATTGCAGCCCGACACATGAACAATATCTTCTTTCTGCCACACCTCTGATTGGATGATTTAAGTTATATTGCCAGCAAAATATATGCATTAATTCATTGCAGTTAAGGCACATGTAGTCACGACTCAGTAGCAACAGATTAAGAAGAAGAAGAATTATTCCCCAATTACTTTGAATTAATACAAGTACATCCAGTATTTCATTATAACGTGCTATGCTGGCACGAAGGGTTGAAAATACCATATTTTAGGTTAGAAATGAATGGACTGTATTTCTATTAATGACCTCTCCTCTAATATCAGGGCAAACCTTGTATGTCTCTCAGATGTAGCTCGCAATAAGAAGGTACTGCCTAAGAAAGCAATAATAATAACAAAATAAGTAAAAAGATATATGTTAGGATTTTTGTATAAAAGGCATATTAACAGGCATTTCAAAATGGCAGGGCTCCAGTGGGACATATACTCACTCTGACAAAACGGTTTTACAACAGGAGGTGAGGAATGAGCAGCAGCGTTCAACGAAATGCACTGTGTTAATAATGTATTTATATGACGTTTATAGTGCTGTAAACTGCAATGCGACTCTGATTGTTTGTAAACTGGCGACTAATACAGAGCGAGGAAGGAGGGGTTTGGGAAAATGTCAGACAAAAGAGTCATAGTGAAAATTAGCAAGCTGTCAAAGCACTTTTTGAACTAGCTGCAGAAGCTAGTAAGATTGCTCAGTAGGTTGTGTTACCACTTCAGAGATGGGTATATCACTTGCAGGTCATAGATCCGACACGTGCATGGAGGGTAGCTGAGCGAGTTAAATGCTTGCCACTGACATCACTACTGTGATATGCAGGTCCAAGCTTGAATCTCACTAGGATTAACCACTCTTTGAGTTTGGTACATTAAGTACTATAGCAGTGATTAATAGCAATGCCCATCATTGTTTGTTTTAAAAAAGTCAAATGTGTGTAACACACTATGGGGCAGATGTATCAAGCATTTTTGCGTTCGCAAACGGGCAGATTCGCAGAATCTGCCCGTTTGCGAACACAAACATTGCTTTTCTGATGCAGCAAACCTAATTTTGCAATTCGGTAACCTGTTACTGAATCGCAAAATGGGTTTGCGATTCGGTATTAGGAAGGGGCGTGTTTAGGGCGTCCCTTCCTAATACCGAATCGCATCGGTATGTATGAATGTTTTGTGACCGTGAATGAGGTCGCAAAACATTCGCATTTTACCACCTTCTTCAAGTAGGTGGTAACCCATTCGCAAATGGGAAAGGGTCCCCAAGGGACCCCATTCCCTTTATGGATGTTTGTAAAACTATTTTTAAGAGCAGGCAGTGGTCCCATGGACCACTGCCTGCTCTTAAAAAAGTAAAAGAAAACTTTTCATTTTGTAAAGCAAGGCTACTTTACAAAAAAAAGATTGCTTTATTAAAAAACAATCACGGACATTGTGGTCTGCTGATCTCAGCAGGCCCCCATCCCTGTGATTTTTGCGATTCCTAGGGGGTCGTAAATTGCGACCTACCTCATTAATATTCATTAGGTAGGTCATTTGTGACCCCCTAGGAGTTGCAAAAGGTGTACTATACACCTTCATACATTGTATTTTGCGATTTCCTAATTGCGAATCCTTGTGATTCGCATTTAGGAAATCGCAAAATGCTTTCTACGTACATCTGGCCCTATATGACTGCATGTTTCTCCCTCGCGCTGACTTAGACTCCTTCAAGATCCTCTTACTTGCTTCCTTTCAGTGGACTTAATATTTTGCAATTTATTGAATCTCTGCCATAAACCCTAGCAAGCTCCTCTATGAATCTGCTAGCAATACCTGGGAACTCTAATTGGTCCCAAATCACCACAAATGTTCTGATTGTCCGAGAAAATTTGGGAAAAACTACAGAAGCACTATTAAATTATATAGATTGAATGCATGTAAGCATGCCTGTGTAGGTGTTAGCAAGTGAACATAGCTAAAGAGCACGATCGCAATGCCTTGAGGTATGATTGTGGATTGTTTACAGTGCTGCAGGTTGTTTGTGGTTTGTGACTCCTAAAGTGTGGCAATCAGTGGTGAATCTAACCAAATGGAGATTAGTGGTGACTCCTATCATAGAGAGATCAGTGATGACTCTTATCATAGGGAGATCAGTGGTGACTACTATCATGGAGAAATCAATGGTGACTCCTAGCATATGGAGATCAGTGATGAATCCTATCACATGGAGATCAGTGGTGACTCCTATCACATGGAGATCAGTGGTGACTCCTACCATATGGAGATCAGTGGTGACTCCGATCACATGGAGATCAGTGGTGACTCCGATCACATGGAGATCAGTGGTGACTCTTATCATACGGAGATCAGTGGTGACTCCGATCATATGGAGATCAGTGGTGACTCTTATCATAGGGAGATCAGTGGTGACTACTATCATGGAGAAATCAATGGTGACTCCTAGCATATGGAGATCAGTGATGAATCCTAACACATGGAGATCAGTGGTGACTCCTATCACATGGAGATCAGTGGTGACTCCTACCATATGGAGATCAGTGATGAATCCTATCACATGGAGATCAGTGGTGACTCCTATCACATGGAGATCAGTGGTGACTCCTATCACATGGAGATCAGTGGTGACTCCTATCATATGTATGTCAGTGGTGACTCCCACCATATGGAGATCAGTGGTGACTCCGATCACATGGAGATCAGTGGTGACTCTTATCATAGGGAGATCAGTGGTGACTCCTACCACATGGAGATCAGTGGTGACTCCTATCACATGGAGATCAGTGGTGACTCCTATCATATGTAGATCAGTGGTGACTCCTACCATATGGATGTCAGCAGTGACTGTTACCATAAGGAGATCAGTGATACCTCCTATCATATGGCGATCAGTGGTGACCCCTATCTTATGGAGATCGGTGGTGATTCCAATCATATGTTGACCAGTGGTAACTCCTATTCTTTGGAGATCAATGGTGACTTTTATCATATTGAGATCGGTGATGACTCTTACCATATGGAGATCAGTGGTGACTCTTACCATAAGGCGATCAATGGTGACTCCTATCACATGGAGATCAGTGGTGACTCCTATCATAGGGAGATCAGTGGTGACTCCTACCACATGGAGATCAGTGTTGACACTATCACATGGAGATCAGTGGTGACTCCTATCATATGTAGATCTGTGGTGACTCCTACCATATGGAGATTAGTGTGTTCGTGCACCTGTTGCATATGTTCAATGTAATCATGAATTTGTAGGATTGAATTAGGCTTTTAATATCCTGAAGTAAACGAAAATGAGAACTATTTTGTTATTTCCTAATTCATATACTATGCATGGCAAATATTTGCATTAACACAATTATATCTAATAGTATCAAGTACATTTCAAAAAAGAAAAACTTAAATATATAATGTTTCAATGTCTCTAAAATCTAAACCATTACTTGAAATATCTCGGCACAAGTTTAAAAAGTTTGATGATTTTGTCGACCCAAGCTTTGGGCATGAACAGTTCAACTACAAGTCTCTTGAATACTTCTTCAATGTCCAGTGGATTCGCTTTCAAAGACCATACACATGAAACTCAGGGGCATGTTTATTAAAGAGTTGCATTGCCCTTGCACCACGCAATGGGGCGCAAGAGCGATGCAACTCTTAAGTTAGATTTATTAAGCCATGCATGGCCACCTTGCATGGCCCTGAGTGGCTTGATAAATCTAGGGTAACGCAACGCAGCGCAAATTGCTGCATCGTGTTACTCTACCCCAGGGAGGCATTCCATGGGTGGAGCGTGGGTGTTACCATGCATCCAACAATGCATTTTGGCGCATTCCCAGATTTACCAACACTGGTAGACCTCGGAAAGCGTCAAAATGCTATGCTTACACAGGGAAAGCGCAACAAGGAGAATATCTTTATTTCTCCTCATTACTTCCTCTTCCCTGTGTGTGCTGCATCTCAGAGGATTGTTTTTGTGCAACATGGTGCAAGGGTACCTGCGTTGGCGCAAGGCAGCCAAAAAGGCACCAGCGCATCGAAAAGACAGGAAGGCGCTGTATAATGTTCCTGACCTTTCCGTATCACGCAGTACAGCGCAGCAAGGAGACTCGCTGTGCTGCACTGCACTGCGTGATTTTTTAAATAAATATAGCCCCCCCACTCCCAATGAGCAGAAATATATTTTCCCTTCTAAGCTTGTTCCCTGGTCAGATAATAATACTCTCTGTAAACCAAACTGTACTCTGAATGATGCAGGGAATATGTTTGCTATTTTGCAAACGGCGGTACTGTTCGGAAAGGAAATGTTGCTGCTAAGTGGTATTACATCCACCATAGATATGGAATTTGTGCATGAGGAAAATGCACCCAGAGTCGGACACCACTTCCTAAACAGGATTAGATGGGCGTGAAAAACTGGGCATACGATGACGGGGGTATACCGAGGGAGTTCCTGAGGAGTGGTCGTGGCCATCAAATTAAGTTATGAACTACCCCGACATAAGGAACATATTTCAAAGCAGGTGTGATAGGCCACAAAACAGAAAGACAAGAGTTTCCACTGTGCTCCCTGATAGGAAAGGTCTGTTGACCCAACCTTGCATAGATTAGCAAAGCAAATGTAAGCAATTTAAGGCAGATTGTTTTAGTAGTGCTTCCAAAGAGAGGGGAAATGGTGCCTCGCTTTGAAAAGGCGCGCTTTTGAAAGTGTGTCTGTTCACTTTGGCTTAGCCACGAGTAAGTTCCTTGTTCGGGTCTTGTGGCACTGTCAGTGCCTAAGATCCTCTCAGTATCTGTGAAATACCGATATGTCCATGAGCATCTAAAGAATTGCATAATATATATACCCACACTTTACGGCGAACGTACGAAAACTGACAACCATAATTTAGGCACAATGGTAGCGTACAGAATGTATAAATTACACAAGTATACCCGGGTTTGTAAATGTGCCACAGTGTGATCTTGTGCAGGACAGTGACAAACGATCTTTACTTTACAAAACTTACAGAATACTCAGTGAATTAAATACATATTGTTGACATATGACACCCCCCCCCCCTCCGACGGTTGGGTTCAGTGATTTACAAGCTGAACATAATGTGGTAATCTCACTATGCAAACTTCAACTGCTGGCGCTGTACTTTCTAAGGGGAGAAGTCTAGTAATGTTATATAATTTCGGACAGAGAGATACAATATGTATACAATATATTATACAATATACAATGGGGCATATTTACAAGCCCCTTGCGCCACTTTTGCGCCGCCGTTGCGTCACGCATGTGACGCAGCGGCGACGCAAACCATGCGCCGCGTTGCGCTATATTTACAACGTGACGCATCTAGGGAGATGCGTCACGTAGTAAACCCCTGCGCCACATGAAACCTGCGTCAGGTTTCATGTGGGCGTACCGGCGCAGGGGGCGTTCCGGCGCAGGAACTCCTCGGAAAAGTGACGCAGTGAAATCTACAAGATTTCACGCAGTCACTTTTCCGACGCTGGTGCGTCAAATCCTTACGCCTGCTTCAAGCAGGCGTAAGGATTGACGCACCATGTTAGGGATAGGAAGGTTGGAACAGTGCTGGAGTTGCGTTGCGCTTGCGACACAACTTCAGCACTGCGCCAACCTTCCGCCGGCAGATGCGTCACGCATCTGCTTATCCTGCGCCACGATGCGCCGCATTGTAAATGCGGCGCATCGGACGTGGCGCAAGGGTAAACTTGCGTGACGCATTTTCTCTGGCGCATCCCTGCTGATATGCAGGGATGCGCCAGGGAACGTAAATATGCCCCAATATGTATACAACCTATTTGACAAAGGCGCAAACAATTTGTTTTCTCATTGGCCAGCACGGGTGCCACGTGCAAGTTACGAAAATGCACCTTCTGACCTTCACTTGGGTAGTAAAATGCGACCATAACGGGGGACACATCTTACTGCTCCGGCGCCTATGCACTTGCTGCACTATTGATAGCTACAACTCGTTTTTCTAGTGTGTTTTAAAATACTGTCCCAGAAACCTTTCATCCTGAACATTTCATTACTGATATCTGCAAAAGAATATGTAAGTATCTGGATCATTACTTTCTTTTATTGCATGTAGTTCAATAAAAGGTGTGTAGTCCTGAGGTATTTTGAGTTTTAGAGTGGACTTCATACGCCCGTACACATAAGCAGCGTGCATCTAACCTCCTCATATGATAAATGACGTAGAATAACTGTGCTGCGTCTCACATCAGAGTCAAAAACTGTCACGACCCTGTGCATGTTGCCAACAGCAATGACCAGCAACCGGTGGTCAGTACCGAACAGTGATATAGCATGCTCGCTCTACGTCGATTCAACTGTTACCTCACATCACTGCAGTGATGTGCATTCTGAAGGAAAGTGGTTTTATGGTTTAAGGAATGTACTTTCTTTATTTTACCCATGCTGTTTTTTGTGTGTCTGACGTTATAGATTTGTTGACATGACATTGCTATTGTGTACTAGTTGTTATACCACAGCTGGAAGGCACTCATTGACATCTAAAATGAATATTATAAGGTTGTTTACGCCACACTGTTGATAACAGGAAGTTGTCAACGTCACTTCATGAATAATCATGCACTGGGCTGTGCCACCAGAGAGACAACTCTCAAACGCTCATTTATAACACACAAAAACCCCATGCAAGCCTTGGTACCAAACCACACATACATATAACACTCTCTCTGACGTCACACCACCGACACGAAGCTTTATATACCGGCTGACAGGAATGTACACGATGCTGTAACAGAACACGTCTGTACTGTATTGTACTAGCTGACGTCAGAGTACAGATATGTTGCATTTTCTGTTATCACATGGTATATACCGTTCTTGATGTGGTCACAGAGACACACTTGATGAAGTAGTCCCATAGACTAGTTTCATGCACTGGTGCCACATGACAGATGTGTAGCTGGTGACAACACACAATGGACCCGAAGCAATGTTACACTTATACTCTTGTTAATGCAATTGCCATATAACACTCGGATAATAAGGCCCTCACCATAAAACCACAGCTATGCGCGAACCAACATGGTACTCGCTGACATCACCCCATGAATCTGCTGCAGAAACCCGCATGACATTTATCTAACCAATGGCAGAACATTTATCAAGAGCAACTACAGGGCAGATACTTTTGTCAAGTTGACCAGGGGCCAGAGATACCACTCATCAGTCACACTAAAATATCACACACTTTAGATACAAACATCAAACAAGTTACACAACTGCTCATGGTTTAACTCAGATGGTGAGCACTCATCGATGCTATTATCACAGTAGAGTTACTATTCATTCGTCAACAATGCACATACTGATGCTCACCCATTTGTATCATGTTGCACAAAGCATGTATTTTCATGCCACAATATCCATTTGTCTCTGAGCCACAAGAGATATCAAGCTTCTGATGACCTCCTGGAAATGTTCTTTCTTACAATATATTGTATATAACGGCATGACACAACCACCTTCGCTAGATGTTAACAAAACTTTACATTCTATGTACACTTTTTTGCATTTGTGCAAATAACAATCAGAGAAGTGAAAATCTACACTGGATATCAAACCACTCACTGAGGAGAAGTTGTGTGGGCCACAGGTTTCGCCCCGGTACTTGCAGGAGAGCAACATGTCGTCTAGCTGGTGACCCAGTCGGTCCATGAACTCGGCACTGATGCCATCAAAGTTTCGTGGTGGCAGAAAGAGCCTGAAGTCTGCCAGCTTCCGGAACCAGCTGTAGCGTTCGTCGTCCTGCAACAGCTCGAGGACTAGCGGCCGTGCGGTCCGGTTGGCCAGCAGCAAACCTAGCCAGTGTCCCGCATAATAGAGGTCGCTCTTGCTGAGGCGTGGGAAACGCACTGGGTTGTTGTTGCACAGGGTGATGGCAGGGAATGCTAGCTCCTTGCCCCACTCCAGATGCACCTTGGTATGGGAGGGGAAGGAGAGCCAGTACAGTAAACGGTTTGAG
Organism: Calotriton arnoldi; assembly: GCA_963921515.1. Taxonomy (NCBI): domain Eukaryota; kingdom Metazoa; phylum Chordata; class Amphibia; order Caudata; family Salamandridae; genus Calotriton; species Calotriton arnoldi. The sequence continues at coordinate 2,240,106 of CAWUFW010001277.1, forward strand.
GACCAAGATAATAAGAAGCCCAATGAGGTGCAGAAGGCCAAAAACCAGAAGGCACGCTGCTGAAAAGGGCGGCTTGTGGATGAGAAGTGCCTCAGCCCATGAAGTTTTGTTTGGCGGGAAATTACTAGCGGCTTGCGATGAGAAGTAGTGGTAGGCACACGGCTGGAGGATGTCCGGGCACGGTGGCGAACTGTTGAGGAGGTTCGTGCATGCCCACTGGGTGATGGTGCACTGCGAGAAAGTGTGTGAGGCACTTGCCGCCCAATCGTCCCGTGCTGTGCAGTGCCTACACCAACTGTGGTTTTCCTTGGTAGGCTGGTGCCAGCACCTACCCCTGCCCCACCTGCCCACTCGGTTCTCCTGTGGGTGCCAGCATTGTCCAGCCGGCTTCTGCTGCTTTTCTCTGCCTCCTCTTCGCTGACCATTGCTCTCAATGCTGGCAGTGGGGCAGCAGCATGGCTGTGTGGACATCGGCAATCCAGCTCGGGTCCGCTGCCCCCTCATTCAGTCCGGCTGAAAAGCACGGGATAAACACCAGCTGAGGTAAAGCTACTTCTTCTCACGTCTACAGAATAGGCCACAGGGGAGAAAAGTTTCATTCAACCACAATAAATCCAGTCTGCTCAAGTATGCCCATGGCGCATCCTTGCTAGTGGTTTCTCCTTTGAAGAAGGCCCGCTCTCAGAGAACAAATCACTTTGCCATCATCCTGTGCTTCATCAAATCTGCTCTGGTATAAAGATTGTCCAATTGAATGTACTTTCTCAGGGGTGTTGCTGTCCTTTCCAGAGATGCCCTTCAGCGCGACTTGGTCCGTCCATACTTGGGTCCTCTCCATCTGAATAATCCATTGGGTAGAGTTAACACCCTCCACAGATTCACTCTGCCCTTACACAGACACCCTCACGTTTGGGATCTCCTCCTCCACCAGCTTCGCCTATGTGAGGTTCAGCAGACTTCCTTTGGTGCTTTCTGCCCACACTCCCTCAGTAGGGCCTCAGGTTCCACCACATGCTGCTATGTGGGAGGCCCTTTTCCTCCTAAATTCTCTGAAGTGGGAACCTCTTCCTTGGAGCCTACTCTGCTTCTTGCAGACTCGCCTTCAGGTGAGCTCCTCTGTCTTGGGGACTCCCTCTACCGGTGCTTCTCTACCTGAAAGACTCCCTCTGCATTGCACGTCTCACTCCACAGACTAACGCGTATAGGTCGCTCTCACGCACAGACGTCATCAGGTGTGGCGTCTGCAGTTGCGCGGGCCCCCTCAGGTAGACTGCACTGTCTCCTTCCCCCACTCAGATATCCTCGTTCATCAGAAGACAGGGATACGAGCCTGTAAGTGCGTTCAATCTCTGTGGCGGGTCTCCTGTGCCTCCACGGAGTTTCTTAAAGCGGAGGACGGGAGTCCTGTCTTCTCCCACAGAGACTGACGCAGAATGAGAACCGTTCCCACCTCGGAAACCCTCGCGAGGAGCTCGTCTCCCTGCATAAACTCTCGGCACAGCTCCCCTGCCTCCGGGACTAGCATGGACGGAGCCTTCCTCCCTCAGCTCGCCCCTTCATCATGCGCTCTGTTCCTGCGGTGCTCACGTTGCCTCAGGTGGGCGCCTCTCGCTTGCGGAGTATTTCAGGAGGGGGAAGGGCCCCTCTCCACCCAGAAAGAAAGCTAAGAAGTACTATAAATGTCGTGATCGGCTTTCTCTCTAAGAAAAGTAAAAATACCAAGGAGAAGGAATGAACGCAGGGCTCCCTCCTGCCCCCTGCTAGCACGGCTACGAGCGGGGGCGATGCCCAGCCGCCGTCATCCGTCAGTTCCGCTCTCTCTGGTTGCAGCTGCCGCTTCTCGGAGCCTGCATCAGATCCGTGCGGTCCCTGCCTCCATGCCCTGCTGCAGTCGCACCATCTTCCCTTTGAGATGCTCCTGTGTCGCCGGCTGCTCTTGAGAAATCCGTCCAAAAGCAAATATTTCCAGATAATCGGAAACCAGGAACGCGGTTCCTCTTGGAAACAAGCTGACGCTTCTTCTCCCGGTCAATAGTTTAGTGCAAAAATTCTGTGCAAAATTCCGCCTGCTGAGTGTCCGTGGTAGGATCGAGGGGCAGGGTCCAGCACTCCCTCCCTCGGGCTTGGGGCTCAGGGTGGGCGCTGTTCGTCTTGTCGCCCCCTGCCATCCCCACTTCATTCATTCATCCGAGCAGGATCAGCCGTCCTTCCGAGAGGCGGCGGCATCAGCAGTGCTAGACAGGCTCTGACTGCACACAACTGCAGCTACAACAAACAGCTCAGACTAGAGGAGCGACGCCTGCAGTGAACTTCACCTCATCCTCCCTCCAGCAGCATGGCATTTCTTCCTGACTGTGTGTGTGTGTGCGCTTCATCTCCCACTGTACGGTGTTTTTGGTACTCAGGAGGATGATGGTTTCCAAACTTTACAGCACCCAACACAGCGCAAACCACAACCCCACACATATTCCATAGCACAGACACGCCGCAGCATGCCGACCAAACACACCGAAAGACCGCAGCCCACACATATCTCCGCAAACATGACAAAGTGCACACAAACCGCACACAGCACACACGAAGCCTCGCCAGCACCTAAATTACTACGAACAGTGACACGAAGATGCTGATGTCTGCCTAAGAACTGCAGTAGTAAATCGCCGGAAGAAAAAAGAAGCTGAATGGGTGCTGCTCGAGCTGCAGAGATGTGTGCGTTTTGGACATTCGAGTGGCAGGTGTAATCCTGAAAGAAGTGATATCAGCACCCGATAGTACCAATACCCCCACTATCAGTAACGCCAGGTGTAACACTACCTACTGGAAATACCTGGCTTCCTGTAAAGTGTCCTTAAAGTCCAGTTGGTATAAATAGTGTTCAGAGGCACTCCAACATACTCAGATGATAACACGTTTGATTGTGTCATGTTTACGTTTACATAGATTCCATACTTATAAAACGCAAGCAGATTCGTAAATAGTGAATTTAGATGAAAGAAACGTGAACCAAAGACATTTGCAATTGCATGTTCCACCCAAATGACAGACATGTAGTAACGGTAGTATCATGTTTCACCGTCGTGCAGTTTCATGATAATAACATCCGTCTGTTAATAAGGATGGTTATACCTCAGATATTGTCATTTTGCAGAGACGTAAATCACAGGTGCTATTAATGCCCTGCTCATCACGAATTATAGTATTGACTTCAGAAGTATTAAATAGTGAGCGGATTCTGCCAAAATTCCATCTTGTGACATTTGGGCGAGATATCGTTCTATACATGGGGCTTGTTAACATGTGGAGCTGTCTTACCAAATCTAAATATGTGTTAAAAGTATTTCACTAACGCCCTCATTATGAATGTCCTCTAAATACTGATTTGGATGGAGCCAGAAATTCCACACGTATTGTTATCACAAGGGCTGTGTTGTTACCACATGCAGTCATATCACACTGATTTCCAGGGACATATTATCCAGGTCATACTTGGAGGAATTTGTTACAGGGCAAAAAGGCTCAGAACTATGATATTAACTGTGGGAATTGGTGTAGAAGCAGCAGGTGCTCCATGTAATCCCCAGTTTCATAGAGGCCTAATGGGGTATACTTTATTCTCCCTGATACAACCTGGAATTTGGGTCCCTACTCTACCACCATGAAAAAGACAGAGCAAGTTGCTAACATTTTTTATAAAATAATAATATCTAATGGATTCTTGGACTTTTAAAAATATTTATTACAAATTCAATTCATTGATACATTCGGATTTGTACTAATATTTTACAAAATATCACCTTTTGCCTGCTTATAGCCCCTTGAGCCTATTTGCGTGAGCTTCCAACTGTAGCCCAAGAGCTGAATAGCTTCTTGATGAGGTGTGAACTTGTTTCCAGAGCTGAGACAAAGGCTTTGGGTGTGTTAAGAGGATGTCTTTCCCAGGACAGGATGGCCTGGGGGCTGTCCAGTGTTTAAAGCCATAAAATCCAGACCTTTCCCCCGCAGAGCTTTTCCCACTTTTGCTGATGGCTTCACAGGGACTTCAAACACCGGCAACCCATCATCGTCAAGTCCGTCTCCAGATCAAGCCTGCTGCTTTGCCCCACAGAAGACTATCTTTTCAGAATATTTCTAAGTCCAAAGGTAACTCTTTGACCCAGAACAACCGGGTCCTCATATATGATCAGCTCTCCATCGCAGTCGGCCTGAAACCTTACCCTTGTATCGGTCTAGAGCGACCAGCTGCCCACAGTAGGCGCTTTGTGTTTTTTGAAGCAATTTTTGTTGAAAAGTTTGAAAATTCATATCTCTGTTTCCGCTTATTGGGTTTTTGTTGTCTTGGTGTCATTTTGTTCATTAAAATATTCTATATTTTTATAAACCAAAGTGGGATTTACTGTATTGTATTTTTGACTTATTAACTGTTTTAGTATTTCTAAATGCTTTACACATTTTCCATAAGTTAAGTCTGTCTACTCCGTGCCACAGATCCCATGGGACGAGCTCTGGTTTAAATTGACAAAATCTTTGAATGGGCCTTAAAAGATAAGGACACCGATCTATCCCAATTCATAAATCACTTTCTCGCAGTTTGCTTATGGCAACATGTCCAACAGATGGACCAGAGTGCTGAGCTTTAATCAGCATTGATGTCTACATTCCAGGCAGTCTCACACTCTCCTCCTTTGCATTACCATGTTTTATGTGTTTTGTTTGTTGCTCAGCATTTTGCTTATTAGCACTGCCGCTCGAGACATACAAAAGTGAAGTGGGGAATGTATTTTTTTCTCTAACTATTTAGGTACTTATTCAGTGGTAAAATAATTTATTGCATGTCATTTCTTTCTATTCGACCTTTATTCTTTTTTTTATATATATATAGAAATCAATTGCATCCATTTGCCTTACAATTGAAAGTTAGCAAAATGTATGCAAAAGAGGAAAATAAAGACCTGGGGCTATGTTTTTGTAAAATTAAACTACAATTTCCTTTATTTCCCCGTGGTCCTTTAATAGTAAAACTGGAGGAAGGGCGGGTGGAGTATGGCTGCGATCAAGATGGCCGGTTCCTGGTGAGGTGCTTACACAAGCCCCGTGCCTACCTCACTGTTTCCTTATCCCCAGACAACCAAGTTGCTTATAATGGAGTGCCATGTCCCTGGAAAGGGAGTGGTGATCTGCTATAGAGCTCCTGTTGGCCGCCACCACTGTACCAAAGTCCTGGCAGGAACAACCTGACCGGGCCCGCCACAGGCCGGAACTGTGGCCGCCTACACCCTTCAGAACACCCACCTAGAGTTTGGCGATGATTAAACGACAGGGTCTCATTTCGCCTCTTAGCGCTGTGGCCTACCTCTCCCCCTCCTTCAACGCCCGTGCCACACTAATCCCTTGCAGCAACCAGGCCAGGCTAGACTCTTCGCTGGCTCTAGACCGATGGTGGAAGAGACAACAGGAATCCCCTGAAGCGCCTGCAGTAACAGTAGAATAAGCAGACAGTGCAGTGGAAGCCATGAGTACCCTGGCACAGGATTGCCCCTTCTCACCTCTCCCCAGTGAGTACTGATAACTGGTGACCAGAGTACCCTCCATCCTTTGTCCAGTTCAGTGTCCTTTTCCCGGCCCTCCTGGAGGTGGAATTAAGGGCCCCTGAGACGGCTAAGGAATTGGGGAGGCAGGACCTTGGGAGACACTGGCCTGTTCAGGGTGCAGTAGTGCCCCTCTTTTTTTCCACCCTCATAGTGAGACCATGCACCTACATTATAGGGGTTTCTGGGACTGAAGAGCTGCATTATACACTTCTGCTTGCCTTTGACACCCAGCCCTGCAAAGTTCTCCTTCGGCAATCATGGACATGAGTGTCTGCCCGCAGCGCAGTCCTTGCCTGCCCTTTAAATTGCATTGACCTTATAGTGGCCACTGGTTCTATTGTGCTGCCTGAGGCCTTCTGCGAATGGGGAGGCCACTGCCGAGAGTTTAGGAATGCACGGCCTGTCCTACTTTCTTAGCCTTGTAGTTCAGTGCAGGAGGCTCTCAGGAGAGCAAATGCCCCACTTCAGAGGTAATGCGACTCAACAGCACCTTTTCCTACAGGTAGTGGGTGGGCCAGACGCATCCCGATTGCATCAGCATGGTTGACATAAAAGTAGAAACCGTTATGAGGAAGCTCACCTCCATAAAAACGACTAAGGACTCGTTCAGTGAGGAAACTAAAACAACTGCCAGTGAACTTAAATCAATGAGGGTGGATATTACTATGTTTCAGACTGAACTTGTCTCAAAAGATCACAAAGTCATGACTTTGGAAGACCACAATGCCAAACGAGACAATGAAACTGGACATGGGCCTTGAACTCTGGCGGCTCTGGAGGAAGCTGGTTGACATAGAGGACAGCAGTAGGTGACACAATGTACGCTTCATGGAAGACCTGGAGGGGCAGAGGACATCAAAGGGTTCTTAGCCACCTTCTTGCCTGACCTCACTGGTCTGGTGTTCTTGCCTCCTCTGGAATTTCAAGGAGTCCACAGCATGTGCTCCTGCATGGCCAGGCACAGTGCGGCTCCACATCTTATCATATTGTGACAACTTCAACACTAACAAGCACAACAGTTCATTGTGGTGGCAAAAAAGGACAATGGGCCCGTTTGTCTACAAAGGCTCCAGAATTTACATTGCTGCAGATTTCCCTCAGGACAAGATGATCCACCTAAATAAACTCCTAGTCTTGCAACCCTATTTTCCGAAACTGGACATTCGTTATGTCTTATCAGAGCCACCACAAACCTTCTCACCATTAATTGGGTTCATAGGGAATTTGCAAAACCTGAGGAACTGGAGCAATATCCTGGCACGTTAGGTGCGGTGGAGATGGAAGTATCAGCCAGGGTAGATCCTTCAAACACCACAGGGTCCCCGCAGTCTGCTGAGCCATCCACTGTTGCTCCAGGTCACGATGACCCGGCATTAGAAGTACAGAACCTAGAGACTGTTAGGAGGAAATTGGAGTGCAGGGAAATCAGAGGACCTCCCAGACCCAGTGATAAAGATAGAGGCTGAGATTCATCCCGATAGCCATTGAAGATTTAAAGTACCAGAGGGTTGTTACAAGTGGGGGTGGGGGGCTGCCATATCCTTGAGATGCCAGCACTGGACAGCTCTGCAGGCATCGGAACTGAATGTGGCTGAGTAAGATCCAACCATGCCTGCATGACCACTGCTCTGTGACTCTGCGTGGCTGGGGGAAGAGCTGTACCACAGAGGGGAGGTGTGGTCTGAGAATTGAGGGGTTCCACACTACCTCAAGGCCTCATTGACCTAGACTTCCAAGTGTCTGCTATTGGTTAGTGTCTACTGTTTGTCATTCCCTGTATACCACTTCCCATGCACTGCATCCTTACTTTAGATGTTGTCGGGTGGGTGGCAGCTCCTTCCCAGCAGGGGCTCCAGGAGCGGTTGACGTTGACCATCCTATGGACCGATAGGCACCAGAAGAGGAGTATGAGAGAGAGAAGTAAGCCCGCCTATTTAAAGTAGTTGTGTTTTAGGTAGATATCACCCCACTGTCTCACCGACTATTGCTTTTATAGTCTTTTGTTACTCAACTATCCTGTTATGCTTAACTTTATTGCGTGGTTCCACTGCTCGGATAACCTTGTCTATTGCATCACATATATTACTCAGCTACCCCTACTGAGATACTGATACATTCTCATGTGCTCAGTAGCAGGTGACTTTCTTTCTTGCTTTGAGCTTCCCACTTTGTGAGGCCTTAGACAGGTGCACTCACAGGCCGGCAATCACCGACTTTGCACTCACAACTGTCCTTTATCTCTACTGCGTCTCCAACAGCCGGTGTCAACAACTGAAATATAGTGACCCATCCGTGACCCAAACACCTCCACCTGGTGTTGTTCAACATAAATGGCCTGACCATTTATATTAAGAGGAAGAAGATTCTCTCCTACACAGCAGCCAAGTCCCCAGACATTGCCTTATTGCAAGAAACCCACATCTCCTGAGTGCAATCGGATAAGCTTAAAGGCGACTGGGTGGGGAGAGTGATAAGTGCCAGCTACAGTGGCAATTTGGAAGTGCCTGGTTTGTTGAGAGACCAGATGAAATACCCAAAAAAGAAGGGGGTCACAATCATAATAAGGAAGACGTTACAATGTACTAGTCACAAGAATTGGATGGACAATGATGGTCGATATGTTTTTGCCAAGATCAGTACGATGGGTGAAACGTTGGCACTGGGTTCTATACATGTGCCCAATGTGGACAGGGCCTCCTTCTTCTCTTCTCTTTCACCACTTGCGGTGGACTTTGGACACACAAGACTGGTGGTGGGAGGAGACTGTAATTTGGCCCTGTACTCCTACATTTACGGTACAGTGGGGCATGACAAACCAAACTACAGGGAAAGCGCTCTCCTGACCAATATCCTGTCTGATTTTTGCATGGTTAATCCGTGGTGTCTCACCCACCTTAGTGACAGGGAATATATCTCTATTTCACATGCGCACAGCACATACTTCAGGATTGATTACTTCCTTATAAACCATGCCACACTAGCTGCCCTGAAGGATTACAAAATATTAGATGAGGGACTGACCCACCACGCCACAGTTGCAGCTAGATTTGGAACAAGGACTTAATGCTGGCGACTGAACCTATCCCATTACAAGACACCGACTGCTAAACGGCAACTAGTCACCTGCTTACGGCAATAACTGGCAGAAAATTAGGTGTTGGCCTTGTCCGCACATATTCTGTGGGCTGTGAGGAAAACAGTCCTGCTGGGTGACTTCATGAGAGACTCAACTCTGCAGAACAGAGAGTCGCTGTGCAACCAGCAAACACTGGACAAAGAAGTGCAGAACTGACGAAAAGGTACATTGATCACATCCATTTTCCTACCCTTTCGGATTCGGTCAGAAAACTATTGGAGGGAAAGATCACAGAAGAGGTTGCTGCAGCAATCTCAGATATGCACAAAAACAAGGACCCAGGAGATGATGGTATCCCGCTGAATTTTACAATTTAAATAAGCACCTGTTGACGCCCATCCTCTGCAAGGTTTTCAAAGAAGCTGAGGAACCAGGTGAGCTTCCTACAGAATACAACAAAGCCATTATCAGCCTCATATTGAAACTCAATAAGAATCCCACATTCTGTGCCAACTGCAGTCCAATTTCACTCCTTACTATGGGAGTGAAAATCTTGGCTGGCAACTTGACTTAGAAATGTCATCCCGAGTCTAGTACATCATGCACAAGTGGACTACGTACGAGGACGGTTGTCCAGGAAACACATGCGCACCCTGACCAAACTGCTGTGGTGGGGGCGTGAATATTATGATTATCAGATTCTCCTACTCTTGATACTGAGAAGGCATTTGACTGGGTAAAATGGGGGTACTTGTTCCATACACTGGACTGAGGGGGTATTGGACGAGATTTATGACTATGGTCCGGTGGCTGTATTCTAATCCACCTGCACCAATAGGCTACAGTGGTCATATGTCCAGGGCCTTCCACATCAGGAGAGGGGCACGCCAGGGCTGCCGTTTGATGCCACTTCTCTTTCTTCTAGCCCTGGAACCATTGGGCAGCTATCAGACAAAGCAAAGGCGTGAAAGGCATAATCACTCCGGTTAGGATGGTTAAGATCATGCTCTACTCAAATGATATTCTCCTGTCCGGACCTTAACTGATCCTGGAACCTCCATTCCTGCCCCTATGTCCTTGATCAATGCCTTTTTGACCTTCTCTGGCTAGAAGATCAACTGAGGGAAGTGTGAAGCACTCCCCATTACACGTTCCCATGCCCATGATACCCCAAACACCTTCGGGTTTACATGGAAAACTGCCAGGCTGAAATACCTGTAGATATTAGTCAATAGGGGATTAGACAATACTATCATGGACAACTTGCAATTCCTGATGGCTAAGACTGAGACTGATCTCCTCACAGGGTCCTCCCTGCATCTTTCCCTATAGGGACATGTCTAAGTGGTGAAGATGGTGTTGGCTCCTCGCTTTAACTATGTTTTTGGCATGCAACCGCTTCTAATGCCGAAAACTACCTTCTCACACTAAACAAATCACTTGTATGGGCAGGCTGGAAGCCCTGCTTGAAGTCAGCAAAACTTCACATAAATACACTGTCTGAGGGACTTAGACTTCCTGATATGTATTTTTATTTTTCTAGCACATCAGCTATCGCAACTGACACACCTGACAGGGGAAGAAGAGGAACAACCAGAATGGATCTGATCTGAATGGGCACTTATACAAGCCCCTCCAGGACTAGGTATCTTGTATAAAGAAACAGGGCATTCTACTGACCCATACCCGCCATCTAGCAAGGCCATGTGGATGGACTGGAGAGACTCCCATTGGATATTAGTAATGGATAGGATCATGCTTTATGGTTCAACAGGAGTATCAAGATTGGGAGACAAATGGTCCATTGGGCAACATGGGAAGTCTGTGGCATATGGTTGGAAGAGAATCTCTATGACACAGGGATGTTCAGATCCTTTCCAGAGATGCAAACGGAATATGCACTTCCGGTGTCACAGTTCTAGCGCTATGATCACCTGAGTCACTCTCTGAGGGATAGGTTTGGACTACACAATGTGATCATTTGAGATTCCCCTTTTCAGAAGTACCTGTTCACACAGAGAAAAGCGAGGGGTGCAGTTACCAATCTTTACCAGATATGATAGATGTTGCATAATCCACAAACACATGCACAGACACGAATATATACTGGCAGCAGTAGCCGGGTCTAACATACACGTAGGAGGTCTGGGCAGACCTACTAGAAACACAAGGTCACATAATACATGAGGCCAGAATGAAATTCACATATTATAAAATACTCCATCATTGGTACTGGACTTCCTACCGGCTGAAACAAGCCATATTGGCCCCAAGTGACCATTGTTGGTGGTGTGCACAACCTGATGTGTTGCCACATAGTGTGGTCAGTGGCTTCTGAGCCAACGTCTGGTGAACACTACACAACACTAGCTTTTATCCCTTTGCAGAACCTCTGAAACTGGCCTTGTTGCAGAACACCTCTGACATCAATGAAACCACTTACCAATGGAAGAGATGGATATCTACAGCACTCATGGAGGCAAAGCTATGTTCCCTCCGGCACTGGCACACCTCTATAGCACCCACACACTTGGAATGGACAACTGAAATGTTCTGACTGCCCAACTATGAATGCATCATCTATAAGATGCAAGACCAAATCCATATGTTCAATAAAATATGGGGGCCGTTTCTCCACCTCATAGACCCTTGGTGTGCACACTTTCTCATTCTACTCACCCCTCCACCTTAACAGCCATACTACTGAGGAAGATGGGACTCTGTGAATGGATGATGGCAGTCTAGATGTTATTCAATGAGCTTCAAAGGAGCGCACAGCCTGGATATGCCCCATGTGCCCCGCTCCCAGCAATGTATCTGTCATGTATGCTCTCTGACCACTGGAGAAGGCCGGACGCCTCACCTCCTATGGCATCTACATGATGACTGGACACACCACTTAGGAGGCTGAGTGTAGACCAAGCCGAGAGGGGGCAGCTACATACCTGGTGGATGGAAAAGGAGATCAGCCAGGAGTCCACACACACAGGCCTACTGAGCATTAGGGTACTTGAGCTGCATGACATTGTCAACCTATTACACCATTGCACTCATATATTGTTGGGCTGATGTCTAATCATACTACACTTTTTTTGGGTCCACGATACGGGACACGAGAGAGGGGAAGAAGTATAGCGAGGCATATTGAAGAGGGAGCTTTTTATTGCTTTTTATTATTCATATTTCTGTTGGCGATTCATATTAGTGATACAAATGAGGATAATTTGCTGACTTTAGTCAGTGGGAGGCCTAACGGGGAGGCAAGTGTCATTGGACATACTCCTAGCACAAGGGGGATGCACAGAGGGGTGTGATATCATTATAATTCAGTTCTCTGTTATAGATATATGCTAGTACCGCAAAAATGCTTACTTGGTTTGACTACACTGTTGAGATGTACTGCGTATTTTACTCTTGAAATTGAAATAAAGAATTGGCGCAAAAAAGAGTAAGATAGGGGAGTAGAGATAGCAATTTGCACAAAAATGTTTGAATTGATTATTTGTTAGTTAATATTTGTTCACCAGCTATGAAGTCAACATATTTTTCCTTTCATTTTCATTGTTGCCCAGCTATCAAAATTTAGGTCAGGTAATTTTGTAATAAATTGGAGTACTATTTGAGGGGGTTTGAACTCAACTCAAGTAATAATTTAATTCCTTGTCTAGGTAAACCACAAAAGTCACTAAAAAAAACCATGCCTAACCCTCCAGTAGCTTGGCACAAAAGCAGTCAGGCTTAACTGAGAGGCAATGTGTAAAGCACTTATGCAGCACTCAAATAGTAATAAAGTGAAAACACAACACAAGAAAAATCCCAAACCAGTCTAGAAAAATAGAGAATATTTTCATTAATTACGTGACACCACAACAACAAAAACCCAGCAAGTAGAACTCAAGTTATGAATTTTTAAAATTCAATGGTCAAAATAGTGCCAAAAAGGGCTAGGTGCCAAACTCAGTCATCTGGTTGCGCTTGACTGGGACAAAGTCAAAAGGTAAGGACAACTGCGAAAGAGTGTGGATTGAATAGATGGACCTGATTTATCCCAGTGAAAAGTTTAACCTTCTGACTCTCTGAGATGGAAATCAAAAATCCTTAATGGGGCAAGGTAGCTGACGGTGGCAGAGAGGGCTCCAAGGTGTAGGATAGCCGCTGAAAGAGTTTTTTTTTAAGCCATTGACATTTGGTGGGAAAGCTTAAAGCGAGAGAAATTTGAATCACCTAACTAGGGAAAGTCCCTCGCTGACCTGATACTTTTCTGGCCTTATCCATTTTTTCTTCGGACGTAGTCACTTTTTTGGAGCTAGGATTCTTTCAGCAGGGAAAGGCTGCATGCCAAAACCGACCAAAAAGGGCGCCACGATTCTGGACACTTTCTCCATGAGGTCCTGCTGGACCACATTTGCTGCTTCAGAGAAGAATGTAGCTGTAGCAACCCGAATCTTCAGCCCAGCAACGATGAACCTTCATTGGATAGGCTTAGCAGGTTGTTCCTGGTCCTCCTTCGGTTCTGAGAGTAAAAAGTTGGGAAAACATTTTTATGTCCAGGGCTCAGTAAATTTTAGGAGGAGTACACTTTGACACCTGCAAAGAACTCTGGACCTTGGGGACAGCCCTTGGGGGTCAAGACTCACACATAAGTCACTCTGAAGGTAGGCCTTAGGTAGCCAATAGGGCAGGGTACTGTGTAAGTAAAAGGTAGGAAATGTACTTTTAAGTTTTCATTTCCTGGTAGTGAAAACCACCTAAATATGTTTTTCACTACTGTGAAGCCAACTCCGCTGATAGGTTAACAGTGGTAATGCCTCAATACACTTTTAAGCTGCAATTACTGAGTAGAAAGGAGTAGCTTTTTCATATTTTATATCTTTGGAATGGTAATGACAAGATCTCTTTACTGATAAAGTTGGATTTGACATTACTATTTTAGAAATGCCACTTTTGGAAAGGCAGTAGGAGACATGGCGAGAGCGATCGGAGGATCTGTTTGATCTATCGACCAGCAATTGTACAAATTAAGAGATTGTCAGAAGACAGCAATTCACAAACTAAATAAGACGTGGAACCACAGTTTCCAAAACATTCAAAATCAAAGAAGCGAATTGGAAGATAATGTCCACGTTGTGGCAATAAAATGTGAAACCACAGGGACAATTGCTGTATCTAAAAAACAACTCTGAAGAAATTGGAAAAAGAAGAGCTTAATGAACAGGACGAAACCAAGCACCTGAAGTGAATTGTCCTGCAAGTATGGGTCCTAAGGAGAACCCCAAATTAATACCAGGTTCGAAATGCATCAGCAGCATAAGTGAACCAGGGAGTGTGTCAAAAAAGGAAGCACAGGCATGCAGGGAATCCTTTAGTAGAATAACTCATTGTGCAGATCTCTTATTCAGGCCTCAGATTACAGAATAAGCTTACATTCCTAGGTTGAAGCCAAAAAATCTCGGGCATCTCACATAGTGCCCCTTTGGTTTTTGAAGTTCAGAACTAGGACATTTATTGGCAAATGTTTTTTGTATTGTCTGTTGTTATGTTGTATGTAACAATTCATTGTTGTGGTAAGGTAATGAAGTTGTTTATTTGACGTGGGTTATATAATGAATGTGAATAGATCCATATCATGATGATGTTGTTCCTCTGTTCATGGCAGTTTCATGAAAAATTATAAAGCATTTAATAAATAATGATGAAAATAAATGGTGATCACAGTAATTGAGTTTTATAACCACAAATAGAAAACATTGTTTTGGTAAAGTAAGGTCAGTATTGGCATTTGTAAGTTTAAAAAAAAACTTTTAGAAAGTGGACATTTCTCTGCTCTTACAGCTCTGTGTACCTTTTTCCAATACACGTCAGGTGTGGGTGACAGCTACACTTTGTGCATTCTCTCTAGACAGCCGCAAACACAGGAAGGATTACGTGTGTCTGAGTACTCATCTGAATTCTGACGGCTCTTCCTGGGCAGGAAGGAAGGGAGTAGCTGACACAGATGAATAGGCAGTGCCCCATCCCCACACAAAGGGCTAATTACCCCCCACAGCTAGTCTGGAGCCAGGGCTGGGAAGAAAGGACTTCTGTGCACTTAAAATACATTTTTGAAGAGACCCCCACTCCAGAGGCAAAACTGAATAGAATTCCTGCGGCCCTGGCCCCACCAAATCAGACACTTCTGGACCTGTAACTGAATTTTTGTCAGAAGAACTGCTATGCTGCATCAAGGACTGACACTCTGCTGGACTGTTGATCTGGAAGACCTGCTTTTCTGCTGAGCTGTCCTGCTGCCTGCTGCTCTCTGACCCTGCTGAGGGAGACCTGGACTCTGCTTTGCACCCAAAGTGATCTCCAAGGGCTTCTTGGCTTGTCTATTGTTGCTTGAGACTCAGGGCTATAAAAGTCTCTACCCCTAGTCCTGAGCCTGGTTTACTGGAAGTGGACCCAGATACATGCACCAGAGAATTCGATGCATCTCCATTGTGCCTGTAGGAGAACCCAGGGGCGTAGGTAGGCCTTAGGGTGCCCGTGGCGGCCCCTGCGTTTGCCGCCCTCGTCAAAATGATAGAAGAGCGGGGGGGGGGGGTGTTAGCGGTCGCGGGTAAGAGCGGGGGAAGGGGGGCCGGCTGCTGCCCCAAAACTCGTGCCGCCTGGGGCGGTCCGCCCCCATCGCCCCCCTAGCTACGCCACTGGGAGAACCAGCGCATTGACCCTATTGCGGTAGTAGAATCGGAGCATCACACTCAGAATCGTCACATTGCATCCAAAACCACCTCTTCGGAACCAAAGCATCACTGCCACTGCGTGGAGAAGATCGACGCATCACCCCTCCAGCATGGATTAATCGGGTGCATCGCCTTCGAATGCGCGGCCCCCACAACCAGCGCTTTACTCAATTGACCTGATGCATCACCGCAACTGCGTGGAGAAGATCAACGCATCACCTCAATGCTTTGCTCGGCTGCACCCCACATCTCGCAGTTGCGACCAGGATGAAGGTACTGTTGACTTTGCCCCGGTCCAGCGATATCAGATAACCCCCATTGGCGCTTATTGCTTCTAAGTGCTAGAACTCATTTTATTTTTTTTAAATTCATAACTCAACTTCTACGTTTTGTATTTTTGTCGTTTTGATCTTGATGTATTATTGTCTATTTTTCTAAACCAGTGTGGAGTCTTTTTGTGGTGTTTTTATTGTGTTACTGTGTGTGTGTGTTGCACAAATAGGTTATACATTGCCTCTTTAGATAAGCCTGACTGCTATGTGCCAAGCTACCAGAAGGCGAGCAAAGAATATCTTTTAGTGTGGATCTAGCATATCCTGACTAGAGTGGTGGCCCCTACTTAGACAGGGTGCATACCTCTGTCAACTACAGACTTCATTTCTAATACCCCATTTTGGACTTTTTACTGTGAGTGAGTCTCACTACTTGTGTCTCACCCATGTAAATCACATGGTAAATGGACTGTGTGTGTTTAGCACCAGTGTCAGCTTTTCCAGATAAGGCTGCTGTGACACAACTAGG
Organism: Calotriton arnoldi; assembly: GCA_963921515.1. Taxonomy (NCBI): domain Eukaryota; kingdom Metazoa; phylum Chordata; class Amphibia; order Caudata; family Salamandridae; genus Calotriton; species Calotriton arnoldi. The sequence continues at coordinate 2,256,293 of CAWUFW010001277.1, forward strand.
TTAAGGGGCACTTTACTGGTTACATGTAAACAAGTGTGCACACATGTTTATGCATGTTCGTGGGCTGTGCATGTAAGACTACCATCATGCACAGCCCAGTAACTTTGCACAGGGAGCCTGGCACTGAGGGGACTCTGCAAGACATAATGTTATAGTATTAGTGAGCAGACATAGGTAAGGTCAGTAGGATTTACTGGTTTATCTGCAGTATCACTGTATTATATACATACAGGAAAACCTGCCTTAAAGTGCAGTTCCAATTCTCTTAAGCTTACAAAGTCCATAAAGTATCAAACTGGGGTGAAACATGCGCACCAAGTTTGAACGCGCAGTTCTCAAGAATCTAAACATACACCTTATGGGTCATCCAGAATTGTCACATTTCTCTGGCTCAGATCAGGAATGGGTGCCTGGCTTATTGTCACCCTGCTGATCCACGTGAATTACCCTTCTATCCAGCAGAGGGGAAAAAGAGTAATGAACAGTCCTTGCCTCAGCTCCTATGGAAGAAGGGTTGGGGCTGAAAATCTGCAACTGTTAATTAGCTGTCACATTGTACCAGGGTTGGGACAGCCCTGGCGCAGTAAACAAAGGAGGAAACCCAGACCTGTGGAGCCAACACAGGAGGGGGTCCCTCTTTGAGGTTTTGGTGGGAAAGTCCCAGGCACTGATGTCAACTATGGTCAGAGCAGAGGCCCCCAGAGGAGATGTGAACAGAGATCTCTTTATGGAGTCATCTTGGATTGCCTCAGCATGCTGTGCAGGAGGTTTGCGGCAGGGGTGGAGGGGTGATGTGGCACCGTAGGATTGTCTAGGGGTGCCTGGTATCTAGAACGTTCCACCCCAATTCAAAACTCTTACAAAAGGAAGATACAGAGAGTTGGACACTGGAATTGGACGGTGGCAAAACCATGGAAAGCTGGAAGGACAAACCTCCTTGATGCGCTAAAGGGCTATGGACTCTCCCCACAGCTGACCCCAGGACAAGTAGGTCTTTCCAGGACCAGTAAGGCTGGTTCCCTTACACCCCCTAGGACCAGTTGGGGGAAGATCTGGACTTCTATGCCCTAGAAGGAGAGAAGCATCAGAGACAAAGAAAATGAGAAAGGCTGGCGCAGGGAGCCAGAGGAACCAGCTCCCTGCAAATTATGCTGGTTTTGAGACCAGGAGGCTTGTATCAAAGGCACCATGTGGTTAGGGCACACCACTAGGAGTAAAATGAGCCCAAGATCATCTCAATCTGTCCAATGGGGCCTGAGCCATGCCTATTGGAAGAATTTTACCTTTTCCCCCTATTGAAAATAGAGAGGTGGGTCTCTACTGCGATTCTAAAACTTATCCCCGGAGTGGGCCAGTTTCCGGTGGTCAACACAAGGCTTAATAATTATTAACACTCCAGGAGGAATCATGCATGAGATTCATAAGGCCTGGGGACCTCATTCCCCCAGACCAGCATATACAAGGAGGAGCCTGGGATCCCAATTTCAGGCTCCCAAAGGAAAAATCAGAAGGGAGTGTCACTACCCCCCATGCAAAGGACAAAGGGGAATGGACCACATGTCCTGGCCCCCGACAATGGAGAATGAAGGGAGAGCACCATCACACCCCCCTTAATGGCGGGTAATCACCACCCCTGGCTGTCTCTGGCAGAGTGGGGCAGCAACCGCAAGGAGAACCCTGCAGGCACGGGAGCGGGCAGGAGAGAATCTAGCTGCCTGCAGTGAAAAGAGCCGGCCGGGCTGGGAGTCGCCTGGGCATTGCAGTATTGGGCTCCCTGCACTGACCAACAGAAGTGAAGTTCGGGTTGCTTGAGTGGGACCAGGGACCCCCCCAACCCCCCCCCCAAAAAAAATATATAAAAAGAAGAGGCACAGTGCAAATATGTGCACAAAAAAGGAATTACAGCAGAAGTCATTAATCAAATATTCAATGCTCCTTGGAGGGAGCGCCCCATAATGCCCTGCTGTGCTAAATTTGCACATATTATTCTTTGCTTGTGGTGGCTCTAAAATTGCCAGAGGCACCACCAACATATATAAAAAGTAGTGGTGGGCAGGACTCGTGGATTTTCACTTAACCACTCTGCGAGATTCGACAGAGTTCAGCTAACAGGCAGAAAATATGCATGTTGCGCTGCTTGTGCTACAATTCAGCGCCAGTAGCACAAGCAGGGTGAAAAATCAGAGCAAAAGACAGTACACAAAGCACAAGAGCGTGCAGCCATTCGAGTTGATTTTGCTGCCAATCCAATAGAAAATCTACTCGAGCAGCAGCTCACTAACTACCCACAACCGCCCATGATAGAAAATGGTGCTAGATAACACCAAATCTCACTGGCACTCGCATTTTGGAGCCTCTCAGGAGAAAAGTCTGCCACAAGGTGATTAGCAGAACTAGACCGGAACTCCGTGTTACAAGAGCAATGCGGAGTCACCAAATTCTGCCAATTCTGTGGAGGAATGAAACATTCTGCACACCCCTAATAAAAAGGTGACTAGGGCCTGTAGTGTCCTGTGGCCAACAAAGACAGGCTCAGTTAAAGACGGCACAAATCTGTGGAAATGCCACGAAAAAATGGTAATTTCCAACAGAATTCCTTACTCCAAAATAGGTGGGGATGGAACGTATACATTTTTTAGGGTAAATGAGAAACAGAAAAAGGAGTTTAAGGCCCCACTCAAGACATCTGTGGGGATATAGCATTGATATTCCCTCACACAGAATACAGATACAATTGGTACTGGTATTTCTGGGTTGTGTAAATACTGGACATATAGAAGATGTTCCATGATAAACAAGTAAAGAAAAATAGCGGAAAGTGTTATGTGCACACTAACCCCTGTGTAAGTTATGGTATGCATGATGTCTGTGTGAGTTAGGGATTGTGATCCTAACTAGAACTTGTGAATATCAGTGCTTTTTTAGGTTTTAATTCAGGATCATAACAGCAGCTTAACTGTGGCTTTTTAAGTGAATTCCTAAGGCTTGTTTTTAAACATATCTTAATGTGATTTAACCTAAACTAACCATAATTTCACGTTAACCTTGGGCTTTCATTGAATTTTGTCGGCTTTTGGATCACACACCACATGTGACAGTTCCCTGTGGCCAGTCAGCCATGAGCTGCCACGTATTCAGCTGTGCATTATAGGGTTGGTCACAGAGAGCATGAGCTGTCACCTATTCAGCTTTGCGCAGAGGGGGTTGGCAACAGAGACTGGCCTGCAACCAGGCCCTGCACCCAGCCCTTTGAAGGCAGTAAAGCTCCACTGTACATAGCCTTTGGCCTTGTATAGAAGAAGTGGGCGACATTGTTTGCCCTTCAGACAGATCCAGTGTACAACACTCTGCAGGAGGCAACATCCCTCTACAGAAGAATTTCAACAATGCTATGGACAGCGTGGTTGGCTGCTGGCTTGCAGCATGCAGCCAACCTCCTGCACAAGGCCCTTGACTTTATGCAGCAGGGAATAGCCACCGGGCCCCTTTATGGCATGGGTGGACAACTCCTACTGGGCATGTTCTTTGGGCCTCCGCAGTGGGTTGACAGCAGGAAATGTGCTGCGACATGGCCCTTCTCCTAAATCGATGATTATGCATGTACATGTTTGGGTTGCTTCGTTCTGGTCACTTTGTTATGGATGTATGTAAATAGACGTTAAATCACACTTGCAGAGGTGCACATCATATGATAACAGTTCATGTGGGTTTGGAAAGGGCATTAGGGATTGACATGTGTTTCATTTTATTGCAGTTACCCCTGAAGAAGGGCAGGTGCTGCTCAAAATGCACCAGGTTAAACATGTTTTCATCGCGCCACGAAGAAAAGTGAATCCCCATGTGTTTAGAAGAAAAGCCATTATAGGCACTTGTTGAACTTGTGTTCAACATTTTGAAGCATAAATTTATTTGGAGAAAATGAACTATGGATTTAACTGGAGGTAATAAAATGGTTTAAAAAAGGAGAAAATTATTGGAACCCATCTGTTGGGGAATACATTACATTGTTGTGCATCCTGGTTCGGGACCTGACTGGGTTCCAGTACGTTGTTCATTACTTCTCCTAAATCACTGTATGTGGCTAAAAGCCATGCATGACCATTGGCCAAATGCAAATGAATACCTTTTTCCCCTTTTTGCTACAGGAATCATGAATCCTGGACCTTCTTGAGCCCCACAGATGCTAGGAGAATCCACGATTTGCTATTACAGAATAGGACTTGCAAATCCCTTGATAACAATATTTCTTTTAATATTAATTCAACTATCCATGAGTCCATTTAGGTCCTTCACATTGGCCTGTGGTAAAGGTAGGCTTACTCTCTCCCATTATGCCCTTTTTGTTTATCCTAACATGGTCATCAGTGCACCATATTTGGTAATGGTGGCCACAACAGAAACATTTTAGTAACAGTCAGCCGATCAGACCTCTGTAGATTCGCAAATCCACAATGCAACATGAACGTGAAAGGTGTAACATCCAAACCCAACTAAAGGCACTTCCTTGAGTAAATTTATATTTCCATGAAAAGTTGGTGTAATTCCATTCAGCTGTTTTTTCTGTATCACGGAGCAAAGAGTCCTATCAGAGTTGAAATGGTAACTGTCATGTTTTGGACCCCCTCTTCCCTATATTTAAGCTCTTACGGATCTGAACAAAACTTTCCATGAAAAACCGAAAGGATTGCTACTTCCTTTTTATGGAATGGTTTGCGCACATTCAGTGAACAACATCAATATTATGAAGAAAACAGAAATGCTTTTTAAATGTAAAATCGTACCTAACCTTAATTACAGAGGCACCATTGCCTCCCATGTAATATAAATAAATGAAGTATGTTAAGTGATATCCATACATTATTGGTTATTTCCATGACAATTGTTGGACCTGGCATTCTTGGCATGGTTTCCCCCGACTTTTCACTTTCTGACCTCCTGTTTTGCTAACTTAATTTTTTCTAGCTTTAGAATTCTGGGCACTTTACCACTGCTAACCAATGCTAAAGTGCATGTGATCTGTACATTAAGCATGGTAGCATTGGCTTAGTCACATTTGGCATATTTAATTTACCTATAAGTCTCTAGTAAAGTGCACTCTGTGTGCCCAGGGCTTGTAAATTAAATGATACTAGTGGACCTGCAGCACTGATTGTGCCACCCACTTAAGTAGCACTTTAAACATGGCTCAGGCCTGCCACTGCAGAGCCTGTGTGTGCAGTTATAACTGCCATTTTGACCTGGCAGGTTAACCTACTTGCAAGGTCCAAACCTTCCTTTTTCATACATGTAAGTCACCCCTAAGATGGGCCCTAGGCAGCCCCAAGGTTGGCATGTACTTTTAAGTTTTACATGTCCTCCTAGTAATTTTTCACTACTGTAGGGCCCATCACTCCATAGGTTAAGAAGAGCCAGGACCCTCAAGACCTGGCTCTTCGACTGACCGGAGCTGCTCCCCCCCCCCAGCACCTTGAGACCCTCATGGGTGAGTAGCGCACTTATAATTACCCTGATTGATTGATTGATTGATGCCTTATAACATTTGATAAGGTTAGTTTCCCATTAAGACAAGATAGGAAAATGAAAACTGGTGTAGTTTGTTCTTAAATTGCAATTCTGAAAATGGCACTTTTAGAAGGTTGGCATTTTCTTACTTAAACCATTTGGTGCCTTCTGCCTGTCACTGGAATACACGTCTCGAGTGGGTGACAGCTGGCTTCTTGCATTCCCTCTAGACAGCCACACACAAAGACAGAGTAGGTTTGACTGAGCAGCCATCTGAATGTTAATGGGTCATCATGAGGCAGGATGAGAGGGAAGAGCTGACACTTGCATCTGAATATGGCTGTGCCTGTCCCTAATCAAAGGGTTGCATACCCACCTGTAGAGAGTCTGGGGCCAGGGCAGGAAAGGCAGGACTTGTTCACTTCAAAGCATCTCTTTGAAGTCTCTCTACTTCAAAGGCCAATTTGGGTATAAGTACTGGACCCCTGACACCATGAATTTAGAACATTGCTGGCACTAAGGAAAGACATTCTGCCAGGAAGAATAGCTGCTGTGCTGAGGGAGGGACTACAACTTTGCTAACTGCTTTGCTCTATTGGCCTGCTGCATGCTGATTGCTGTGCTGTAGGAGGGACTGCCACTTTGCTACCTGCTTTGCTATGTTGGCCTGCTGCCTACTGCCTGCTGCTTCTTGCCTGGAAGTGAGAAGGACTGGACCTGCTTCCTACATCCTTGAAGCCAAGTTCAATAAGGGCTTGCTGCCTGGCCTCCTGTTCTGAAGTCTCAAAGCCATCAAAGCCTTCCTTCAACTCTGCTTCAGCTGCTGAACTCTGCCAACTATGAGTCCTGCACTGCCAAGAGGTGCCAATCCAGTCCTGGGCCTTGAAAGTGGGTTCTGAAGCTGTTTCCCTACAAAAATCAACACATTGCCAACTTTGTACCGATCGAACCGACGCAGTGTCCTTCAACGCACGGCTCAACGATGACGCGGGACCCAACTGAGAGTTTTGCCGATAACACAGCAGGTGCAGTATAAAGGATTCAACGATGACATGGGACACGAATGCGAGGCTCCACACAGACCCAGCGCCTACATCATAAAGGGTTTGACACGGGACCCGACTGCGAGGCTCGATGATGACACACCACCTTCATTGAAAGGGGTTTGACAACAATATGGGACCCAATTGTGAGGTACGGTACCGACGCATCCAACCAACTGCATGGATCGGAACCAACGCATTGAGTCTTCGATGCTGATGCTTGCTCCATCCATGGTACTTTTTCAGTGGGCCCTTCGTGGGTCCTGTATCTGGCCTGCCCTCTATCGCAGTTGGCCTGAACTTTAGATTTACCCTGGTCTAGCACGACCTCAAGTAACCCCTAGAGCTATTGGCCTTTAAGCACTATATTGCAGTTTCTTCTTTAAAAATTCATATCTCAAGTTCTACTTATTGGAGTTTTTTGAATTTTGGTCTTGTTTTGCTCATAAACATATTCTTCATTTTTCTAAACAGGTGTGGAGGCTTTCTGTGGTGTTTTCACTGTGTTATTGTAATTTAAGTGTTGCACAAATACTTTACACATTGCCTCTTAAGTTAAGCCTGACAGTTCTGTGCCAAGCTACCAGGGGGTGAGCACAGGGTAATTTAGGTTTTGTATCTGACTTACCCTGACTAGGATTATAGACCCTACTTGGACAGGGTGCAAACCTTGGCCAACTAGAGACTCAATTTCTAACAATAATAAAGACGCAGTATCCATTTCAATTGCCAATGACCAATAAACTAAAGCAAATCAAAGCTCTGCCCCCCCCCATGCATGTAAACAGCATTTGTGAATGAATTTGTAAGTATTAATCTGAACGTTAAAGATGTTGAAAAGTTAGATAGGGATATGAGCTGGAGCAGATGATGTGCAGATAGCTTCATTTTTACATTGTCATTAAAACTAAAAAGGTGTATCTGTGAGAAATTGCCCAGTTAGTGAAAAACATACCTTTAGTGACAAAAAATGATTCATCCAAATTATAAAGCTGATTTTTTGTTTCTTTGTCCAGTGGTGGAGTTTTCCATGCCTAGTGAGCTATTCTTTCGAAGGGCACTGTGTGACTCATAAAACTCTCACCACCAGCTGATATTAAAGTCCTACAATATATTATTACCATCAGCTGATGATGTGGTATTTTCAGAACCTGGCTTTAAGGGTCAGGATCAGTCATACTTCTTCATGGAAGAATGCTTATCAACTCTAAATGTCAAAGAACATTTTATCGTCCTTAACGTAATTTAGGCTTGTGCAGAATAACAATGTTATTGTTTCCATTGCAGTTGTGTCTCTTGTCATAAGCTGTTTTTCTTTTTTCATGCAGACTGTTTTATTGTGTTATTATGTATCCACATCAGAGCTTTTCTTTCATTGTTCTAGTGATGATTTATATGAACATTCCATATATTCAGCAGCCGGCAGGACTTAAAGTTGTACATCAGAATATCAAGCTAAAGATATTGTGGCCAGAATATCAACTACCAAAATATCTTGAAGATAAGTACATACTAATCGATTTTATATGTGTGTGTATGTATATATATAATACCTACTGGTGGTCGGCAGTAGTTAGTTATAGTTAGGACATTGTTTCTATCCAAAAAGCATTTTTTTTCTTTTGCCAATGTCTTTGGCGCCGTTTGCTGAATCTTCCCAAAATTTTCAAAATAAATGGCCCACTCACTTTAGCTGCTGTCTTGAAATTTTGGGGTGATCCGTCAAGCGGGGGCCGAGAAAAAGGGGGGGTCTCAAAACGCTTTTCTTCATGTTAATTTCCATAGGACACTGTTGATGCAGCTACTGCCCGAACTGCTGAACGGAATTACACCAAATTTGGCAGAAAGGTAGCTCCTGGTCCAGAGTGCACTCTTTTTGTTAAATGGTGTAAATCCTTTCAGTAGTTCCTGAGAAATTTTAATATTTCTCAGATATCCAAATAGGGATGCAGCGGATCCACAAACCCTCCCGGTCTCAAGCCTGCAATCTGAATGGCTGCCAACACTCCAAACCATGAAGTGTTGGCAGCCATCTTGTGACTCAGTTGAACAGAGTCACAAGAAGAAAAGGTCAAAAAATGTGAAAAATCAAGAAAAGGGGGCAGGGTAGAAACACCCTGACTGCCTAGGCCTGCTCAGGGGCTCCCACAGGGACGCCAGGGCCCAAAATTGTTTTTTGTTTATTCGGCAGGATTCGCGCTGGATCTGCAAATCCAAAAGAAATGTTTAAAAAAAAAAAAAAAGCGTGGACTCCAGCGCTTTGTTTTCTTTAAGTCCCCGGGTGGGCCAGGTCCCGGGGGCAATGAAAAATGAGATGCATGGGCCCGCGTGGGCCCCCACATGCCCTGGGGACTACTACCTCCCCTGGGCTTATTGATTGTATGCGCCACCTCCCAGGGGCTTAATTTATAAGAAAAGTGTGTGGGGGGGCTCGTGCCCCATGCAGCCCCGGGGACCGCCACCTCCCCGGGGCTAATTATCTTAAATGTGGGGGGGGCACGCGGTTTGCTATGGCATGGCTGAAGCGCTGCTCCCACCATGCCATGGCAAACACTGCTTCGCTTCATGGAATCAAGAGCATTGAAAAATGCTCTTGCTTCCATGAAACGAAGCAGAATTGCTTTTGGGCAGAGGGCGCTGCAAACTGCACAAAAGCAATACCGGCTCCCGCAGGAGGTGGGGATGGGGTCTCTAGGGCAATATCGGCCTCAGGAGCGCACTTCTGGTGGGGTAATGAGGTCCCTTTGTGTCCTGAGGGCCTCCGGACTAAAGTGGACTTCATCCCCCAAGCAGCAGTGAACCTGGAGGCGAGAGTGGTGGAGAAAGGGGGCATAGCTTCTGACCACCTCTCAGCAATCCAGCTGTGTGGGGCTTACTAGAGGTAACAGGAGGGCTAGTTGGCCCCCAGGGACCCTCAAGAGGCAAGGGGACTTCATCCCCCGACAAAGAGCATGCCAGGAGGTGCATTTGCAGAGTGGTGGAGAAAGGGGGCATGGCCTGCGACCACCTCTCAGCAATCCCACTGTGTGGGGCTTACTGGAAGTAACAGGTAGGCTAGTTGGCCCCTAAGGACCCCCAGCAGCCAAGGGGACTTCATCTCCCAACCAAGAGCACGCCGGGAGGCGCCTTTGCAGACTGGTGGAGAAAGGGGGCATTGCCTGGTATCAGAACTCTGCAATCCTGCTGTTTAGAACTTACTGGAGGTAACAGGAGGGGTAAATGTCCCACACAAATGTCTTTGGAGGCCACAGCCCCCTTTCTCCACCACTCTGCAAACGCGCCTTCTGGTGCCCTACTGGTTGGGGAATGAAGTTCACTTTACTCCAGAGGGACCGTGGGGGCCAAGAGGCCTCCTGGTACCTCCTGTAAGTCCTACGCAGCAGAATTTCTGAGAGCTGGTTAAAGGCCCAGCCCCTTTTCTCCATCACTACGCAAACGTGACTGCTAGTTAAAAATTTTTAGAAATTCACTGAAAAAAACAAAAGTTTTAGGGATGTTATAGTTAGGAATTAGCATTTAAAAACACTTCGAAATTCACGGAAAAATCACAGGTTACAGGAACATTATAGTTAGGCTGACATTTCACTCATACAAAACCTGTGAAATTCAGCCGTTATAGTTAGCTGAGCTAACTATGACTGGCGCCCCTGCAATGCACTGCTGATGACATCACATATTATACCACTCATGACATGGTGAGTGGCATCACTGATGACATCACTGATGACATCATCCACATAATCTCTGATGCACCTACTCACACCCCAATATAACATTTCATACACCCACTCCAAATTTCAGACTACCATTCTCGAAACCATTGATACACCAATATCAGTACGTACATACCCACTCACTGATTCATAGGTCTACGCACACACATCCACTCACTCACCCATTCAACCACTCATACACACAGTCACTGACCAATACAGTCACTGATATATCCATTCATACACCGATACAGACATTCACACACCGTCAGTCACCCATAGAGCTACTCACACACCTAGTCACTCACCCAAAGAGTCAATCACACTACTACTTACTCACCTATACAGTTATACACACACCACCTCACTTATTCATACAGATACTAACACATACTTACTCTCCTATACAGTCACTAACACAAGCACACACTCACCCATACCGCCACTCTCACAATCACTCACTCACACATACAGTCACTTATATACTCCAACACTCACAAATACTGCCTCTCACATATGCAGTTACTCACCCATATACCACTGAGACATCTATTCACTCATCAACAAAGCCCTATGCACACTCACTCACCCATACAGCCCCTCACACATGCACTCATAATCCCATACAACCAGTGATTCACCCACTCACACATCCATTCAGGGAGCCACACACCCCCTCACCCACCCACACAGGCACTCAGGCACTCATACAGGTACTCAGACAACCAATAAATAACCCTTCTAGACACTGATATAGCTACTAACCAACCCATGCGGCCACTTGCATACCAACTGACTGATACAGACATTCATACAGATTAGTCACTCGCCCATACATTCACTGAAACACGTATAATCACTCACTTACAAAGTCAGTCATGCACCCACTGAATCATCCATACGGACACTCACACACCCATTCATTCTTCAATACACCTTGGCGTATATATATATATTATTCTTAAATGTTTTAGAAACACTCAATTGATGATGTCATGAGTGATGTCATTTGAGATGTCCTCATTGATTTCATCAGTGATGTCACTGACCATGTCATGAGTGATGTAATATATGTGACATCATCAGCAGTGTATTGCAAAGGCACTAGTTATAGTTAGCTCACCTAACTATAATGGCTGAATTTCATAGGTTTTGTACGAGTGAAATGTCAGCCTAACTATATCGTTCCTGTAACCTGTGTTTTTTTCTGTGGATTTCTAAGGTTTTAAAAAAAATGATAATTCCTAACTATAAGGTCCCTGAAACCTTTGTTTTTTTAGTGACTATGTATATATATATATATTTATATATCTCGCCAAAAGTTCCTCTCTGCCAGTCATCAGCAGAACCAGTATTTATATATATTCACTGAAAAAAACAACTGCTTAAGACCTCACATATGATATCACTCATGACATGTTCTGACATAATTTATGAGATCACTACTGACATCTCAAATGTCACTGAGAAATTCACCTAACTATGTTTGTACTTTGTTTTTTTTATAATGCACTGTTTTTTGAGGGTGGAGTCAATGACATTAAATATGAGCAGCTGTGAAGCTTTGTGTTGATGCCAGTGATCAAGGGCAGTTGGCCTGAAACATGTTTGGCGCTTTTGTGACTTGGAGGAGTAACGCGCTGTTTTTGCTTACCTGCAATAAAGAAAGGATATACCTCTCACTGCGTTGGCATTCTCAAGCAGGGAAACCTTTTGTTGATGGATTTAAATGCGGCGCTCCTCGTCGCGAGAATGCCCCCCGCATATTTTGCTGGCCGCGGACCCGTTCAACAAGGGTTCCGTGGAGTTGGAGGTTTCAGCTGTTGTGGGCGTGGATACTGTGCGGAACACTGCGGTTTCTCCTCCATGCCAGCCCACTATGGGGAATGCAGTTTTTTGACACAGGACCGGCTGCTACCACTTTGGAAAAGAATCCCACTATGGTAATGAACTCCTTTGCCCACAATGCACTGTTTTTTGAGGGTGGAGTCAATGACATTAAATATGAGCAGCTGTGAAGCTTTGTGTTGATGCCAGTGATCAAGGGCAGATGGCCCGAAACATGTTTGGCGCTTTTGTGACTTGGAGGAGTAATGCGCTGTTTTTGCTTACCTGCAATAAAGAAAGGATATACCTCTCACTGCGTTGGCATTCTCAAGCAGGGAAACCTTTTGTTGATGGATTTAAATACGGCGCTCCTCGTCGCGAGAATGCCCCCAGCATACTTTGCTGGCCGTGGACCTGTTCAACAAGGGTTCCGTGGAGTTGGAGGTTTCAGCTGTTGTGGGCGTGGACACTGTGCGGAACACTGCGGTTTCTCCTCCATGCCAGCCCACTATGGGGAATGCAGTTTTTTGACACAGTACCGGCTGCTACCACTTTGGAAAAGAATCCCACTATGGTAATGAACTCCTTTGCCCAGAATGCACTGTTTTTTGAGGGTGGAGTCAATGACATTAAATATGAGCAGCTGTGAAGCTTTGTGTTGATGCCAGTGATCAAGGGCAGTTGGCCCGAAACATGTTTGGCTCTTTTGTGACTTGGAGGAGTAACGCGCTGTTTTTGCTTACCTGCAATAAAGAAAGGATATACCTCTCACTGCGTTGGCATTCTCAAGCAGGGAAACCATTTGATGATGGATTTAAATGCGGCGCTCCTCGTCGCGAGAATGCCCCCCGCATACTTTGCTGGCCGCGGACCCGTACAACAAGGGTTCCGTTGAGTTGGAGGTTTCAGCTGTTGTGGGCGTGAACACTGTGCGGAACACTGCGGTTTCTCCTCCATGCCAGCCCACTATGGGGAATGCAGTTTTTTGACACAGTACCGGCTGCTACCACTTTGGAAAAGAATCCCACTATGGTAATGAACTCCTTTGCCCACAATGCACTGTTTTTTGAGGGTGGAGTCAATGACATTAAATATGAGCAGCTGTGAAGCTTTGTGTTGATGCCAGTGATCAAGGGCAGTTGGCCCGAAACATGTTTGGCGCTTTTGTGACTTGGAGGAGTAACGCGCTGTTTTTGCTTACCTGCAATAAAGAAAGGATGTACCTCTCACTGCGTTGGCATTCTCAAGCAGGGAAACCTTTTGTTGATGGATTTAAATGCGGCACTCCTCGTCACGAGAATGCCCCTCGCATACTTTGCTGGCCGCGGACCCGTTCAACAAGGGTACCGTGGAGTTGGTAGTTTCAGCTGTTGTGGGCGTGGACACTGTGCGGAACACTGCGGTTTCTCCTCCATGCCAGCCCACTATGGGGAATGCAGTTTTTTGACACAGTAACGGCTGCTACCACTTTGGAAAAGAATCCCACTATGGTAATGAACTCCTTTGCCCAGAATGCACTGTTTTTTTAGGGTGGAGTCAATTACATTAAATATGAGCAGCTGTGAAGCTTTGTGTTGATGCCAGTGATCAAGGGCAGTTGGCCCGAAACATGTTTGGCGCTTTTGTGACTTGGAGGAGTAACGCGCTGTTTTTGCTTACCTGCAATAAAGAAAGGATATACCTCTCACTGCGTTGGCATTCTCAAGCAGGGAAACCTTTTGTTGATGGATTTAAATGCGGCGCTCCTCGTCGCGAGAATGCCCCCCGCATACTTTGCTGGCCGCGGACCATGAGGAGTGAGTGGTAAGGGGGATTGGGCATGGGGTGGGGGTTTCTTTCTAGGGTTTAGGGTAGTGCAGTGGTGTTTGGGTGGTGTAGGGGTCGTGCTGGGGGTAGTGTTTTAGGGTTTAGGGTAGTGCAGTGGTGTTTGGGTAGTGTAGGGGGTCATGCTGGGGGTAGTGTTTTAGGGTTTAGGGTAGTGCAGTAGTGTAGGGGTCGTGCTGGGGGTAGGGTTTTAGGGTTTAGGGTAGTGCAGTGGTGTATGGGTAGTGTAGGGGGTCGTGCTGGGGTAGTGTTTTAGGGTTTAGGGTAGTGCAGTGGTGTTTGAGTAGTGTAGGGGGTCATGCTGGTGGTAGTGTTTTAGGGTTTAGGGTAGTGCAGTGGTGTTTGTGTAGTGTAGGGGGTCATGCTGGGGGTAGTGTTTTATGGTTTAGGGTAGTGCAGTGGTGTTTGGGTAGTGTAGGGGGTCGTGCTGGGGTAGATTTAGGGTTTAGGGTAGTGCAGTGGTGTTTGGGTAGTGTAGGGAGTCGTGCTGGGGGTAGTGTTTTAGGGTTCAGGGTAGTGCAGTGGTGTTTGTGTAGTGTAGGGGGTTGTGCTGGTGGTAGTGCTTTAGGGTTTATGTTAGTGCAGTGGTGTTTGGGTAGTGTAGGGGGTAGTGCTGGGGTAGTGTTGTAGGGTTTAGGGCAGTGCAGTGGTGTTTGTGTAGTGAAGGGGGTCATGCTGTGGGTAGTGTTTTAGGGTTTAGGGTAGTGCAGTCGTGTTTGTGTAGTGTAGGGGGTCGTGTTTTAGGGTATAGGGTAGTGCAGTTGTGTTTGGGTAGTGTAGGGGGTCATGCTGGGGTTAGTGTTTTAGGGTTTAGAGTAGTGCAGTGGTGTTTGGGTAGTGTAGGGGGTCGTGCGGGGGTAGTGTTTTAGGGTTTAGGGTAGTGCAGTGGTGTTTGTGTAGTGTGGGAGGTCATGCTGGGGGTATATTTAGGGTTTAGTGTAGTGCAGTGGTGTTTGGGTAGTGTAGGGAGTCGTGCTGGGGGTAGTGTTTTAGGGTTTAGGGTAGTGCAGTGGTGTTTGGGTAGTGAAGGGAGTTGTGCTGGTGGTAGTGTTTTAGGGTTTAGGGTAGTGCAGTTATGTTTGGGTAGTGTAGGGTGTCGTGCTGGGGGTAGTGTTTTAGGGTTTAGGGTAGTGCAGTGGTGTTTGGGTAGTGGAGGGGGTAGTGTTTTAGGGTTTAGGGTAGTGTGCCCAACCAGCCACAATATCCGTGGACAAAGGGGATCCTGACTCTTTGGAACGCTCCATCAATTGAATAATTTGGGTCAAGGGCCCTACCACGTCCAAGACCTATCAATTCCTTTCTTGGGATCCCTCATATACTTGGAGAAAAAGGTACATAGTTTCTCATCAATTTCAGGCGTGTGTGCCACCTTCCCCTTCAGTGAGGGCCTGGGGCATTCTCCCCTCATCCTATTCCTGACCTCCCTTTCAAGGGGTTGATGGATTTTCCCCACCACATACTCTGCCACTTTGGCATCAGGTGTCCACTCTGCCGACCTAGGATGGTAAATTTGGGTAGGCTCGAACATGTCCGAGTGGACCCCGTCCCCAACCGGGGACTGAGAGGAGTGGGACTCTGGACGCCAGGGACGCCCCGAGTCCTTATCCTCATCGGAGGAGAAATCGTCCTCCGATACACCCTCTCCCTCTAAGGGAAACCCGCCGTCGGGGTCTACAATAGTGGTGACAGTGTCGCAATTTTCTCCGTGCCCCTCCTCCTCCCGGCAGGGTGCATGTTTTAGCATTCGCGCACTCTTGAGGAAGGTCTCCGTAAGTTTATCAAATCCTTCCAAGTGCCCCGCGTTATGCTTAACGGCCCTTTTATTCCCCATCTGGGAGCTACTTGGACCTGCCACCACCAGATCTGGGTCACTGAACACCCCAGGGATGCTTTTCGCCAGCTTATCAACCTGATCCCTAAGAGGAGCCAGCGCCCTAGAAATAGCCAGAGAGAGGGCTTGGTCCACTGCTGGAGGGAGAAGTTGGGGGGCCATTCCTCCTCCACTTCCTGGTAGGAGGAGTAAAAATGGTCTTCTGGAGAAGACATGATAGCAGAGGGTGTGAGCACAGAACAAATGCCCTTAAAATCCTTAAGACAGCCCCCTCGCCGGTGCTCCAACAGCTGGGCTTTCCCCGAAGCTGTTATAAGAATAGACTGAGGCGCAATACCAATTACCACCACCAGGTGGCGCTGGTCACTAATGTGGCCATGTGGGGAAATCACTGCATAGCGGTGTCAAAATTAGGCGAGGGTTGGTCGGGAATCAAGCGGACACTAAAGGAGTGACCGGATTCCCAAACGCGCGTAAAGACCAGCGGGAGCTCTCGACGAAGCTGCCTCGCTCGGACCAGACGCGCCTGACAGGATCTCACCGTGCGCAGAGCACACAGCGGGAGAAACTGCGAAGGGGAGAACGCGCTCGGGCAAGAGCCTGCTGCGCAGGGAATATGAAACAATACCAAGGCAATAATGCTAATAACGTGCACAAGAAACCGCTATACAAACAGCAACAACGTCAGATTAAGCCAAGAATGTAAGGAATGCACTTAACTGACGAGCAGTGAAGAAAGAGGAAGCGGAAGGGACGTCACGATATTATATACGATGGACTGTGATATGATTGGACTATAGTTGCCTTGGAGACTACCCCCTAATGGTTCATGGGTTGTGTAGTCTTTTGTTTAATGATTGTTGTGTTACGTTTTCTTTGAACTTCTATGCAAATAAAGTGAGGAAAGATATGCATAATCCTCGCCTCCGTCCTGCCATAGAATTCATTAAACTTTATTTGATCTGATTTAGAAACATAGATCATAAAAGTGTACATAAAAACAGTAAATCCTCTTTCCTAATACAATACAGTGAGAATTAATTAAAACCAGTAGGTAAAAACGGGTGTTACAATGCCCGGTTCAGAGCAACTTCAGGTTAACAGAATCGTAAAGTTCAATGTTTCGCAAGATCAATCTCATGTACTTCGTGCAAAATATGCAATAAGGGGTCCAAGTAAGATGTAACGCTCCAATACCTGACCAGTTTGCACTATAAAAAACTGCAGAAAAACTAAAAATAAAAAGTGTTTTGCACACTTCTGTCATTGGGCTATATGTGGGCTACATCTGGCTGATATTTGTGCTACATTTGGGCTCTTGTTTCTCTGGTGGCCATCTTGGGAGACTTATTTGTTATGAAGTTTCCTAATTTCGTCATTTACTGCAGTCTCCTCAGTAGGAAATGCTTTCAGTTTTTTACTTTGATTCCATCAAGAAGGCATTCAGATGTGTCACACATTTGCCATAAATTCAGAATGTTAGCACTCTAGTTGTTCATTAGATCACTGTAGTAAAGCTACTGCTCACCAGGGAGTTAACTGGAAGTCTACTGCTGGTATTGAAAGTGATTGTATCAGTCTGCATGTCAGAATTTTCTAATGAAATAGAAGAGGATTTGAGATCTCACTTAAAACATGCCCTAAATTTTCTTTCTGCAGCACTAACCATAATTTCTATGGCAAAATGAACCCCCTCATTTTGTTCCTTTTTAAATTAAATGTTTTAAGTGTTACCAGTTTATTCCAATCAAGATGGCTTCAGGTGTGCCATACTTTTGTCATAAGTAAGACTGTTAGCGCTCTAGTTGTTCTTTAGAACACTCTGGGAAGCTGCAGTAGAACACAAAGGCATCAACTGACAGGCTGCTCCTGTTGAAATATAACAGGAAGATATTTGAGATCACACTTGAAACATGTCCTAATTTTTCTTTCTACAGCACTAACCATAATTTCTATGACAAAATGAACCCCATCATTTTGTTCCTTTTTAAATTAAATGTTTTAAGTGTTACCAATTTATTCCAATCAAGATGGCTTCAGGTGTGCCATACTTTTGTCATAAATAAGGCTGTTAGCACTCTAGTTGTTCTTTAGAACACTCTGGGAAGCTGCAGTAGAACACAAAGGCATCAACTGACAGGCTGCTCCTGTTGAAATATAACAGGAAGATATTTGAGATCACACTTGAAACATGTCCTAATTTTTCTTTCTACAGCACTAACCATAATTTCTATGACAAAATGAACCCCATCATTTTGTTCCTTTTTAAATTAAATGTTTTAAGTGTTACCAATTTATTCCAATCAAGATGGCTTCAGGTGTGCCATACTTTTGTCATAAATAAGACTGTTAGCACTCTAGTTGTTCTTTAGAACACTCTGGGAAGCTGCAGTAGAACACAAAGGAATCAACTGACAGTCTCTGCCCTTGTTGGATATACATGTTTTACTGAGAATGTCAGACTTCATTCTCACATGACTGAGAAAGATAATGTGAATTTACAGAAAATATGCTCTCATTTTAGCTTCTGGAGCACCTTCCAAAACTGTATGGGACAAGCATGTGAAAATAGTTTTCTCTCAAACATGATTCATGATATCCCAGCAGAAGGTTTTTCACAGGGTAAAATCACCTTAGAACACACCACAATTCCTGAAATTAGTATGGTACCATCAACAAATGAATTCTAATGTAACTAAAGTCTGTTATCACCCTTTATAGTTCTCCTTTTGGTAACCCTTAAAATCTTCGATTCACTACAATGCATTTCAATGGGGTACTATCCTTTATATTGGTCCCAAGATGGCTGCCAGCAATTCCAGGATGAAGTGCTGACAGCCAATCAGATCTCACGATGATATGTGTGGTTAGGCTCCGCCCAGATATATATGTGTTTTCTTTTTCACATTTCTCAGGAACTACTGAACGGATTTACACCATTTAAGCAAAAGGCACGACTCTGAACCAAGGGCTACCTTTTTGCCAAATTTGGTGTAATTCCGTTCAGCAGTTCGGGCTGTAGCTGCGATGAAAGGTTCCTATGGAAAATTGCATGGGGAAAACACGTTTTGGGACCCCCCTTTTTTCTCAGCCCCCACTTGACAATTCACCCCGAGACTTTCAGGGTAGGAGCGGACCGGAGCGGGCCACGGGTTTTGAAAATTTCGCGAAGATTCGTCAACCAGCGCCAAAGTTATTTCAAATAGAATGTTGCGGATTTCCTATGGAAAATAGGTCCTAACTATAACTATCTACTGGCGACTGCCAGTAGATAATATATATATATATATATATATATATATATATATATATATATATATATATATATATATATATATATATATATATATATATTCACTGAAAAACCATAGGTTTCAGGCTTGTTATAGTTAGGAATTAGCATTTTAAAAACCTTTGAAATTCACTGAGAAAACCATAGGTTTCAGGCCTGTTATAGTTAAGGTTTAGCATTTAAAAAACCTTTGAAATTCACTGAAAAAACCATAGGTTTTAGGGAAAGTTATAGTTAGTTGGACATTGCACTCGTACAAAACCCGTGAAATTCCCCAGTTATAGTTAGTTCAGCTAACTATAACTCGCGCCCCGCAATGCACTGCTGATGACGTCACATATTACATCACTCATGACATGGTCAGTGACATCACTGATGACATCACTGATGACATCTCAAATGACATCACTGATGACATCATCCAGTGACTGTGTGTTTGTGTAAAGTTTAAATATGTTTAATATATATAGGGAAAGGCATATTGAAGAATGAGTGGGTGTATAAGCGTCTGAATGGATGATTTAGTAGGTGCGTGACTGAGTCTATAAGTGAGTGATTAAACGTATCTTACTGGATGCATGGGTGAGTGACTAAACTGTGTGAATGTCTGTATCCGTCTGTCTGTTGTTGTGTAAGCAGCTGCATGGGTTTCTGACTAGTTAAATGAGTGTCTATATGGGTAATGGATTGGTTCTCTGAGTATCTGTATGGGTGCCTCAGTGTTTGTGTGGGTGGGGTGTGTGTGACTCTGTGCATAGATGTGTGAGTGGGTGATTCACTGGGTGCATGGTTTCAAGAGTGCGTCTGTGATGGACTGTATAGGTGGGTGAGTGTGTGTATGGGTGTGTTAGTGATTGAATGTATATCTCAGTGGGACATGTGGAAGTAACTACATATGTGAAAGGCAGTATATATGTGTGTTGGAGTATATAAATGGCTATAAGTGAGAGTGTGTGATTGTGAGAGTGGCTATATGGATGAGTGTGTGCTTGCATCAGTGATTGCATAGGAGCGTAAGAATGTGCTAGTATTTTTATGAGTAAGTGAGCTGGTGTGTATAACTGTATAGGTGAGTAAATGGGAGTGTGATTAATTATTAGCATGACTGACTAGGTGTGTGAGTACCTCTATGGATGAGTTGCATTGTGTGAGTGTTTATATAGGTGTATGAGTGCATATGATAGTCCTGTACTGAGTGACTGTAAGTATGAGTGACTGTACGGGTGAGTGAGTAGATGTGTGTGTGTAGACCTAAGAATCAGTGAGTGGGTATGTACTTATTGGTATTGGAGTGTGTATGGTTTTGAGAATGGCAGTCTGTAATTTAGAGTGGGTGTATCAAAAGTTATATTAGGGTGTGAGAAGATGCATTAAATTCTCACATGGATGATGTCATCAGGGATGTCATTTGAGATGTCATCAGTGATGTCACTGACCATGTCATGAGTGATGTAATATGTGACGTCATCAGCAGTGCATTGTGGGCGCGAGTTATAGTTAGCTGAACTAACTATAACGGGGAAATTTCACGGGTTTTGTACGAGTGCAATGTCCAACTAACTATAACTTTCCCTAAAACCTATGGTTTTTTCAGTGAATTTCAAAGGTTTTTTAAATGCTAAACCCTAACTATAACAGGCCTGAAACCTATGTTTTTTTCAGTGAATTTCAAAGGTTTTTAAAATGCTAATTCCTAACTATAACAAGCCTGAAACCTATGGTTTTTTCAGTGAATTTCAAAGGTTTTTTAAATGCTAATTCCTAACTATAACATGTCTGAAACCTATGGTTTTTTTCTGTGAATTTCAAAGGTTTTGTAAATGACAATTTTTAAATGTATTAATTGTTATATTTATTTTTTTAATACTGATTTACTACATTTTTTTAAACTATTTATTTTTAGATGTTTTATTTTTTAAATTACATTGTAATTACATTATACATTACATTACAAAATATACTTTCTCAGAATGAATTACTTTAGTTTAAATACTTTGCAAATAGGCAATAGACTTTTAAGTACAGTAGTTACAGTTGTTGCAATGGGCAACACAATTTCAAACACAATGCAACATTGAGCTCAATGTGAATTTCTACCTAAATGCAATTAGTTACTTTATGGATTACTTTTCTAACCACAGGACTGGATCCTAGATTCAGTCCTGGGACATCTCCTGTAAACAGTTGAGTAAAAGCGTTTTGGTTACAGTAGTGATTTTTAAGGAATATTATTGTATTTTAAAAGTTGACACTTAGAAACTTTTTCACATAGAATCACCAATGTTATCCTATGGGAGGAAATTCACTTAGCAGGTAAGTAGTGTTATCGTTACTTTTTCTTACTCAGTGGTGGATCCTGGATCCAGCACTGGTGCATCTCCTGTAAACAGTTGAAAGAATGCGTTTAAGTCATACAGGCGATTTTTAAGGAATATTTGTAGTTTGTGAAAATCAACACTTTTAAACTTTTCTGCTGAAAACCAGACAATGGATTCCTATGGAAGGAAATATAAGTTACTGGTAAGTACGGTTAAAATTACTTTTCAGGATCAGTACTGGGCTGAAAGATGCAGCACTGAGGTCTCTCCCGATAACAGGTGAGTAAATCGGAATTCGTACTTTGGCTGATTTTAGAGGAATATTTGTATGTTTCAAAAATTGACACTTTGAAACTTTTTCAGCAAAAAGCAGGCAATGATATCCTATGGAAGGAAATTCAAGTTACTGGTAAGTACGGTTAAAATTACTTTTCAGGATCAGTACTGGGCTGAAAGATGCAGCACTAAGGTCTCTCCTGATAACAGGTGAGTAAATCGGAATTCGTATTTCGGCTGATTTTAGAGGAATATTATAAAGTTCCAAAACTCCACACTTAGAAGAATTTCCAAGTGAAACCAGTCAATGATATCCTATGGAAGGAAATTCAAGTTACTGGTAAGTACGGTTAAAATTACTTTTCAGGATCAGTACTGGGCTGAAAGATGCAGCACTAAGGTCTCTCCTGATAACAGGTGAGTAAATCGGAATTCGTATTTCGGCTGATTTTAGAGGAATATTATAAAGTTCCAAAAACTCCACACTTAGAAGAATTTCCAAGTGAAACCAGTCAATGATATCCTATGGAAGGAAATTCAAGTTACTGGTAAGTACGGTTAAAATTACTTTTCAGGATCAGTACTGGGCTGAAAGATGCAGCACTGAGGTCTCTCCTGATAACAGGTGAGTAAATCGGAATTCGTAGTTCGGCTGATTTTAGAGGAATATTTGTATGTTTCAAAAATCGACAGAAACTTTTTCAGCAAAAAGCAGGCAATGATATCCTATGGAAGGAAATTCAAGTTACTGGTAAGTACGGTTAAAATTACTTTTCAGGATCAGTACTGGGCTGAAAGATGCAGCACTGAGGTCTCTCCTGATAACAGGTGAGTAAATCGGAATTCGTATTTCGGCTGATTTTAGAGGAATATTATAAAGTTCCAAAACTCCACACTTAGAAGAATTTCCAAGTGAAACCAGTCAATGATATCCTATGGAAGGAAATTCAAGTTACTGGTAAGTACGGTTAAAATTACTTTTCAGGATCAGTACTGGGCTGAAAGATGCAGCACTGAGGTCTCTCCTGATAACAGCTGAGTAAATCGGAATTCGTAGTTCGGCTGATTTTGGAGGAATATTTGTATGTTTCAAAAATCGACACTTAGAAACTTTTTCAGCAAAAAGCAGACAATGATATCCTATGGAAGGAAATTCAAGTTACTGGTAAGTACGGTTAAAATTACTTTTCAGGATCAGTACTGGGCTGAAAGATGCAGCACTGAGGTCTCTCCTGATAACAGGTGAGTAAATCGGAATTCGTATTTCGGCTGATTTTAGAGGAATATTATAAAGTTCCAAAACTCCACACTTAGAAGAATTTCCAAGTGAAACCAGTCAATGATATCCTATGGAAGGAAATTCAAGTTACTGGTAAGTACGGTTAAAATTACTTTTCAGGATCAGTACTGGGCTGAAAGATGCAGGACTGAGGTCTCTCCTGATAACAGGTGAGTAAATCGGAATTCGTAGTTCGGCTGATTTTAGAGGAATATTTGCACAATGGTGAAGGGAGGGGGCGGGGCCTGAGGTGACATCTGTGCAAACGCGCCCCGTGGCGCGTTTTAAGTTGGGGGATTAAGTCCCCTTGAATCATGAGCGTCCCTGGGGTCCAACTAGCCCACCCTGTACCTCCAGTATGCGCCAGGGAGCTGCGTTGCAGAGAGGTGTTCAGAGGCCACGCCCCTTTTTGCACCTCTCTGCAACGCAGCTCTGTGGCGCTTTCTGGACGTACCTGGTGGGCTAGTTCGCCCCCAGGGACCCTCAGGATTGAAGGGGATTTCATTCCCCATCTTAAAAGGCGCCACAGGGCCTGTTTGCACACATGTCACCTGAAGCCCCGCCCCCTCCCTTCACCACTGTGCAAACGTGCCCCGTGGCGCGTTTTAAGTTGGGGGATTAAGTCCCCTTGAATACTGAGGGTCCCTGGAGTCCAACTAGCCCACCATGTACCTCCAAAAGCGCCACAGAGCTGCGTTGCAGAGAGGTGTAAAAGGGGCGTGGCCTCTGTACACCTCTCTGCAATGCAGCCCCTGGCGCATACCGGAGGTTCCTGGTGGGCTAGTTGGCCCCAGGGACCCCCAGTATTCAAGGGGAATTACTTCCCTTCTTAAAACGCGGCAGGGGGCGCGTTTGCAGACTGCTGCAGGGAGGGGCGGGGCCTCGGCACGATGCCGGTCTTTTTTTTGTTTGTTGCTTTTTCTGCCCAGGGGGTCCTTGTGGGACCCCCTGAGCAGACCTAGGGGTCAGGGTGTTTCTACCCTGCCCCCTTTGTGCGTTTTGCGCACTTGTTTCTTGTGCTTTTTTTTTTTAATCGGCGGGATCCGCGCACTCTAAGCGCATCCTGCCTATTTTTAAAAAAAAAAATGCTTTTTTCTGCCCAGGGGGTTTTTCTGGGACCCCCTGAGCAGGCCTAGGGGGTCAGGGTGTTTCTACCCTGCCCCCTTTGTGCGTTTTGCGCACTTGTTTTTGTGCCTCGGTTCTACCGAGAGACAAAATGGCTGCCAACACTTCCTGGTTTGGAGTGTTGACAGCCAGCTGACAGCCAATTAGCATGCAGCTCGTGATCAGGACAGTGCGCGCAGGGTGCGCTGAGGGTACGCGGTCCCTACTCGGCCATAGATATATATGTGACTTTACTTTTGATTTTCTCAGGAACTACTGAACGGATTTACACCATTTAAGCCAAAGGCACCAGTCTGAACCAAGGGCTACCTCTTTGCCAAATTTGGTGTAATTCCGTTCAGCAGTTCGGGCTGTAGCTGCGACTAAAGGTTCCTATGGAAAAATGAATGGGGAAAACGCGTTTTGGGACCCCCTTTTTCTCGGCCCCCGCTTGATGAATCAACCCGAGACTTTCAGGGTAGGAGCGGAGCGGAGCGCCCCAACAAGTTGGAAACTTTCGCGAAGATTCGTCAACCGGCGCCAACGTTATTTCAAATAGAATGTCGCGGATTTCCTATGGATAATAGGTCCTAACTATAACTATCTACTGGCGACCGCCAGTAGATAATATATATATATATATATATATATATATATATATATATATTCACTGAAAAAAACATAGGTTTCAGGCACGTTATAGTTAGAAATTAGCATTTAAAAACCTTAGAAATTCACTGAAAAAACCATAGGTTTTAGGGAAAGTTATAGTTAGTTGGACATTGCACTCGTACAAAACCCGTGAAATTCCCCGTTATAGTTAGTTCAGCTAACTATAACTCGCGCCCCGCAATGCACTGCTGATGACGTCACATATTACATCACTCATGACATGGTCAGTAACATCACTGATGACATCACTGATGACATCTCAAATGACATCACTGATGACATCACTGATGACATCATCCAGTGACTGTGTGTTTCTGTAAAGTTTAAATATGTTTAATATATATAGGGAAAGGCGTATTGAAGAATGAGTGGGTGTATAATTGTCTGAATGGATGATTTAGTAGGTGCGTGACTGACTCTATAAGTGAGTGATTAAACGTATCTTACTGAATGCATGGGTTAGTGACTAAACTGTGTGAATGTCTGCATCCATCTGTCTGTTGGTGTGTAAGCGGCTGCATGGGTTTCTGAATAGCTACATGAGTGTCTACATGGGTTATTGATTGGTTGTCTGAGTATCTGTATGCGCGCCTGAGTGTTTGTGTGGGTGGGGTGTGTGTGACTCTCTGCATAGATGTGTGAGTGGGTGATTCACTGGGTGCATGGTTTCAAGAGTGCATCTGTGATGAACTGTATGGGTGGGTGAGTGTGTGTATGGGTGTGTTAGTGAGTGAATGTATATCTCAGTGGTACATGTGTGAGTAACTACATATGTGAAAGGCAGTATATATGTGTGTTGGAGTATATAAATGGCTATAAGTGAGAGTGTGTGATTGTGAGAGTGGCTGTATGGATGAGTGTGTACTTGTATCAGTGATTGTATAAGAGCATAAGCATGTGCTAGTATTTGTATGAGTAAGTGAGCTGGTGTGTGTATAACTCTACATCTGAGTAAATGGGAGTGTGATTAATTCTTTGCATGACTGACTAGGTGTGTGAGTACCTCTATGGATGAGTGGCGGTGTGTGAGTGTCTATATAGGTGTATGAGTGCATATGATAGTCCTGTACTGAGTGACCGTAAGTATGAGTGACTGTTCGGGTGAGTGAGTGGATGTGTGTGTAGACCTAAGAATAAGTGAGTGGGTATGTAGTTATTGATGTTGGAGTGTCTATGGTTTTGAGAATGGCAGTCTGTAATTTAGAGTGGGTGTATCAAAAGTTATATTAGGGTGTGAGAAGATGCATCAAATTATCACATGGATGATGTCATCAGTGATGTCATCAGTGATGTCATTTGAGATGTCATCAGTGATGTCACTGACCTTGTCATGAGTGATGTAATATGTGACATCATCAGCAGTGCATTGCGGGGGCGCGAGTTATAGTTAGCTGAACTAACTATAACGGGGGAATTTCACAGGTTTTGTACGAGTGCAATGTCCAACTAACTATAACTTTCCCTAAAACCTATGGTTTTTTCAGTGAATTTCTAAGGTTTTTTAAATGCTAATTTCTAACTATAACCTGCCTGAAACCTATGGTTTTTTCAGTGAGTTTCAAAGGTTTTTAAATGCTAATTTCTAACTATAACGTGCCTGAAACCTATGGTTTTTTCAGTGAATTTCAAAGGTTTTTCAAATGCTAGTTTGTAACTATGCCTACAGAAGTAGGACATGTGAAGAAAGAAGAAAAACGCACAGAAAGAAGCAAAAGAAATGTCGAAAGAAACAGAAGTCCACAAAGACGAAGAAAAATCCAGGAAGAAGCAAGACATGTGCAGAAAGAACCAACAGAGGAGCAGAAAGAGGCCTTGTTGCAAAATCATCCTGTGCCCACACTTTTTCCAGACGTGTACTGGTGGTAACTGACTCTGACTAACCAGGCCTAGAGCCAGTGCTATGGTAAAAGACACTTAGAATACAGTTAAAACACCTACATACACTAGGGAACACTATGCGTTGGGGTACCCCTGTGATTAGCATGACCTCCTCTGTAACTTCCTAGTACATAATAGGGCAGGGGGATTAAAACTACCTCTTAAAACGCGCCATGGGGCGCGTTTGCACACTGGTGTAGGGAGGGGGGCCTGAGGTTACATGTGTGCAAACATGCCCTCTGGCCGTTTTAAGTTGGGGGATGAAGTCCCCTTGAATCCTAAGGGTCCCTGAGGTCCAACTAGCCCACCAGGTACCTCCAGTAAGTGCCACAGAGCTGCGTTGCACAGAGGTGTAAAAAGGGGCGTGGCCTGGACCACCTCTCTGCAACGCAGCCCTGTGGCGCGCACTGGAGGTACCTGGTGGGCTAGTTGGCCCCAGGGTCCCTCAGGATTCAAGGGGAATTAATTCCCCAACTTAAAACACACCACAGGGCGTGTTTGCACACATGTCACCTGAGGCCCCGCCCCTCCCTTCACCACTGTGCAAACGCGCCCTGTGGCGCGATTTAAGCTGGGGTATTAGGTCACCTTGAATCCTGAGGGTCCCTGGGGCCCAACTAGCCCACCAGGTACTTCCAGTAAGCGCCACAGGCCTGCGTTGCAGAGAGGTGGTCAGAGGCCACGCCCCTTTTTACACCTCTCTGCAACGCAGCTCTGTGGCGCTTAATGGAGGTAGCTGGTGGGCTAGTTGCACCCCAGGGACCCTCAGGATTCAAGGGGAGTTAATCCCCCAACTTAAAATGCACCACAGGGCGTGTTTGCACACATGTCACCTCAGGCTCCACCCCCTCCCTTCACCACTGTGCAAACGCGCTGTGGTGGCCCCCCCACCCACTTTTTTCATTAACCCCCGCATGCCCACGGGACTTGGCCCACCCGGGGGCCAAATAACAACGAAGCGCGGGAGCCCGCGCTTCATTTTTTTTTTTCACGGCGGGATCCGCGCATCCTAAGTGCATCCCGCCGATTAAAAAAAAAAAAATACATCTTTTTTTGGCCCTGGGGGTCCTTGTGGGACCCCCTGAGCAGGCCTAGGGGGTCAGGGTGTTTCTACCCTGCCCCCTTTTTGCGTTTGCGCACTTGTTTTTCTCTTTTCTTGTGCCTCGGTTCTACCGAGGCACAAGATGGCTGCCAACACTTCCTGGTTTGGAGTGTTGACAGCCAATTTGCATACAGCTCGTGATCGGGAGGGTGCGCGGATCCTCCGCGGCCATAGATATATATGTGTTTTTTACTTTTGATTTTCTCAGCAACTACTGAACGGATTTACACCATTTAACAAAAAGGGTTCTTTCTGAACCAAGAACTACCTCTTTGCCAAATTTGGTGTAATTCCGTTCAGCAGTTCGGGCTGTAGCCGTGTCTAAAGTTTCCTATGGAAAATTGCATGGGGAAAACACATTTTGGGACCCCCCTTTTTTCTCAGCCCCCGCTTGCCGAATCACCCCGAAACTTTCAGGAGAGGAGCGGACTGGAGCGCCCCACGAGTTTTGAAAATTTCGCGAAGATTTGTCAACCGGTGCCAAAGTTATTTCAAATAGAATGTTGTGAATTCCCTATGGAAAATAGGTCCTAACTATAACTATCTACTGGCGACCGCCAGTAGATTATATATATATATATATATATATATATATATATATATATATCCTCCAAAGTTGCCCCAGAGCTCAAGGACGCCATTCCTGTGGAAGAGAGTTCAACAGAACTTTTTATTCAAAAAACTGCGCACCCTTTCTCAATTAATTTAACAGTCCCTGACGCGTTTCGGTGACACTTCACCTTAATCATAGGGCGGGGCAAAAACAAACCATGGAGAACACACTGAAACATTGTGAGAACATTGGGGATGTTGTAACTTTGGACAAATACATGGACCCTACTGAGGGAAATATCGGCACTGCAACACCCAGCATGCTATTCACTGGAGAGTGCATGCTAATGGAACAAAATGTTTGCAGTGTGTTCTCCATGGAACTCTCTTCCACAGGAGTGGGGTCCTTGAGCTCTGGGGCAACTTTGGAGGATATATATATATATATATATATATATATATATATATATATTTATATATATATATATATATATGTATATATATATATATATAAATATATATATATTAGATTTGGGGGTCTCTAGTTGGCAATGGTTTGCACCTTTATCCCAATAGGGACCCTCGCGTCTAGTCAGGGTAAGGGGCTACACTCCTAAATAACCCCTGCTCACCCCCTTGGTAGCTTGGCACGAGCAGGCACGCTTATCTCAGAGGCAGTGTGTAAAGCATTTGTGAACACATACAGTAATACAGTGAAAACACTACAAATGGACACTACACCAGTTTAGAAAAATAAGTAATCTTTACTAGACTTAACACAAGGCCAAACGACAAAAATCCACAATACTGTAATCAAAAATGAGTCTTTAAAATGGTAGAAATTGCTTAGTTCAATGTAGATGGTAAATGCGACACTTTACTCTCAAAGTACCTTGGATGCGTCATGCAATACAACCAAAAGGGTTGCAGGGAAGGTGATGCGTCGGTTCCTTACACTCAGGGGAGTGGATGCGTCGGTTCCTTACTGCTGCGCAGGGGGGTTGAAGCTCGCTTCCTTACTGTGTGGGGAGTTGATGCGTCGGTTTCTTACTGTGATCCGGTGTGATGCGACAAGATGGCGCCTCAATGCGATGACGATCCGGTGCGATGCAACAAAATGGCGTCTTGGTTACGGTGCGACAACGTAGATGCAGTGCGTGCACGCCCGACGGCCGTGCGGCGACTCGGTGAACTTCTGAGCCGCGACAGGCCCTGCGACATGCTTCTCCGGTGATGCACCAGCGACCTCTGCGGCGGCGGCACGCTTCTCCGGTGTTGTGCTGCGCCTCGGCGATGATGCGACGGCAACTGCTGCGGCGGCGACACGCTTCTCCTTCGTTGAGTCGCGCTTCCAGCTCTCAGCGACACGCAGTCTTCAAAAGGGCCCAACACAACAGCAGGCACCTCTATTTTCCTATCTTGTTCCTAGGGTCAGTTAGGATTATAAGATGTTATAATCAAACTGCCCATTCTGGCCTATGGGAACAGATAGCCTTGCAATAGTGAAAACGAAATTGGCTGTAATTCACTATCAGGACATGCCACACATATCAGGGCATGTCCTACCTTTTATATACAATGCACCCTGCCCTTGGGCCTACCTTAGGGGTGACTAATATGTAGAAAAGGGAAGGTTTACGGACTGGCAAGTGTGTGCACTTGCCAAGTCGACATGGCAGTCCCAGACTGCACACAGGCTCTGCAATGGCAGGCCTGAGTCACATTTTACAGGCTGCTTCTGTGGGTGGCACAACCAGTGCTGCAAGCCCACCAGCAGCATTTGATTTACAGGCCCTGGGCACACATGGTGCACTGTACTAGGGTCTGACAAGTAAATCAAATAAGCCAATCATGGAGTCACTAATCCAATACATCAATTTACACAGAGAGCATATGCTCTTTAGCACTGATCAGCAGTGGTAAAGTGCCCAGAGTCATAAAACCAACAAAAACAGGTCAGAAAAAATACAGGAGGAAGGCAAAAAGTTCAGGGATGACCCTGCAAAAAGGGCTAAGTCCAACACAACCATCTTCCAGCCAAAACGCAGGGTAGACCAATCACTACCTTGATGGGCTTCCCTGCTTTGGGCGATAGAACATTGACCCTGGCCCGCAACTGCAGGGGCATACTCCAGCTCTACCCCAATATGAACCCATTTGGATCCCTCTGCCCATACT
Source organism: Calotriton arnoldi (assembly GCA_963921515.1). Classification (NCBI taxonomy): domain Eukaryota; kingdom Metazoa; phylum Chordata; class Amphibia; order Caudata; family Salamandridae; genus Calotriton; species Calotriton arnoldi. Next base: position 2,286,684 of record CAWUFW010001277.1, read on the forward strand.
CTCAGGGCCCACTAAGCTAACCCATGGGAAACCCTTCTCCTCACCTGTGGGCACCATCTGTGGAGCACCTAACCTTAACTTGCTCACAGGTGTGTCCCAACAGACAGACAGTACCCACATGGCCAACACAGAGGTGTGGCCCAGTCCACCCCCAGGGTGTGACTCCAGTCCCCCTCCCAGGGGCAACTCTGTCCACCAGGACAGCAAGCCACAGTGGCCACTGACAGTTGTCCGTGATGAGACCCAGGCCTTATGCCTCTCAGGGCTCTCAAGCCTCTGTGGCGTCAGAGAGCAGGGGGCAGTAGCCCCAGGTGCCTGGCACCCTTGGTCCACTCTCCCTCCTGTCAGGTTAGGTATGACATCCTGACACTGACCCACCAGCCCCGGGCCTGTACCCGGCTGCTGGACAGGAGGCTGGGGTGGGCTTTCCCACACCCGGTCCTCCTCCTCGGGGCTCTGCACCCTCCCACCTGGAGTGGTACTCCCTTCCAGAATTGCCAGGGCACCTGTGGCAGGTGTCCGGCACAATTCGCCCACCAGTTCAGGGTTTCTATCCTGCAACTGGGATCCCAGCATAGGGTCTGTACCCTTAGACTGGACAGAGGTCAGTGGTGAGGCTGTCCTCTCCCCGCCCCCCAGGCTGGGGCCCTGCACCCTCCCACCTGGAGCAGTGGCCCCAGAAGACAAACTGGTAGGGACACTGATTACAGTTGTCCTTCCCTCCAGGTCAGGCAACACCTGAACCTGGCTTCCCGACCCAGGGACTAACCCCTGTGGTTGAACACTTGCCCGGTGAACCAGGACTTCCTGGGGAGCACACATGCCCCCCCCAAGGGTGACACATAACTCATGTGTCGTGTGACAGTCTGCCTGGCGCAGATCTCCCGACCCCTGTCCATCTGACAGTGCGTGAAGATCCCCCAGGACAGAAGTGGTGTCACCATGGTCATTCATTGGTGACTCAGCCCTTCTGGCTGGCCCCTGACCCACTGGTTCTTCCACTGGGGACTCTTTCCCCCTCTCACCCCTCAATGTGGCCTTCTGCACTCTCCACTTAGGAGTGGTACTGCCAGACACCAGAACTGAGGGAGGCCTGCTTACAGACACTCCCAGTTCACCTGACATTAGGAGATCCCCATCAACGGACGGCCCACCAGGACAGCCTAGGCTCCCTACCTGGTGTTCCCTTAAGGAGCCATCCAGGCCCTGAGACTGAGGTTGGGCACTATCGGGACAGATCCCAGTCTCACTCCTTCTCCTCGAAGACAGGACGTGAGGCCCTACACCCCTCCCACTACAATGGGACCTAGCTGGGCTACCACCACCCTCCCCCACCTCACTTGGTTGGGGGAAACCTGAGCCACCTCCTTTAGGATCACCCCCAGATGCCTCATCAGACCCTCTGGAATCCACCAAAAGGTCTGCCTCCAGTGTGAGCTCCCTGGGGTCAGAGAACTCACTTTCCACCAGGCGTTGGCATAGCTCTGGAAAACAGGGACTTACAATATGCTCTCCCACAATTGGATCACACAGCCCCACACAGGTGTTAACCAAACTATCCTTCACCTCACCATCCAGTGCCTCACACACGTACCCCACACCACTCTCCTGAGATTGGCAAGACAGTATCTGACTGTCTCTGTCACTCAACCCACACTCTTCTGGGCGGTCGTCACACTCACACACCAGGACTTCAACCATGGGGGAACCCCTCTCCCTGCACCTCCCATGTAGAGTCAGTAGAGTGTCCCTGTTCCCCAATCCACCTCAGGGACACTGCGCACCACTGGAGCTACCTCATATCCTTGAACCTCCTGGTGTATATTAACCCCCTCCTTCAAGTCAGGCGCCACATCTCTGGGTATGTGTACTATTCCCTCAGCACTAGATAACATAATTTTGCTGCCACCATCTGAGCTGGACTCCACCTCCAACTCAGCCAAGCTCACTTCCTGAGCTACACACATTTCTTTTTCAGCTAAGGCTCGCTCTATCTCCTTGCACTCCCGGACTAGTTACCTCAGCCTCCGGTCACAAGCACGATTTCGATTCCTCTCTTCACGAGCCAATCTTTCCCAAAATGTTTCCTCCTCAGGGCCACTGCCCTCTTGGTATTCTGGCTGGGGATCCTCCCCCTCAGATTCCTCCTCCGAGTCATCTGCTAGTGTTGCTTCCCAGCGTAGCACCTCATAGCTATGCAGGGCTGCCTCAAGATCCTGCCTTGTGGATCTCCTCTTCACAGGTAGCCCCTCTCCTTGCACAATACTTTTAGTTCCCTTATCTTGTAGATATTCAGGTGCCAAAAGTTGACTTCCATTTTGACAAGGCCCAACAGGTGCAACAACTAACCAGAGTTCCAATAACCAAAGTCCAAAGGGAAACAGGGAAAAATTAGTATGTGGTTGCGTTTGGTCTGCACTCACTTATAGTGTACACTAATCACTGTATATGAATCACAAATGCAAGTCCAAATCCTCACCGCTGACCACCAATGTTAGATTTGGGGGTCTCTAGTTGGCAATGGTTTGCACCTTTGTCCCAATAGGGACCCTTGCGTCTAGTCAGGGTAAGGGGCTACACTCCTAAATAATCCCTGCTCACCCCCTTGGTAGCTTGGCACGAGCAGGCAGGCTTATCTCAGAGGCAGTGTGTAAAGCATTTGTGAACACATACAGTAATACAGTGAAAACACTACAAATGGACACTACACCAGTTTAGAAAAATAAGTAATCTTTACTAGACTTAACACAAGGTCAAACGACAAAAATCCACAATACTGTAATCAAAAATGAGTCTTTAAAATGGTAGAAATAGCTTAGTTCAATGTAGATGGTAAATGCGACACTTTACTCTCAAAGTACCTTGGATGCGTCACGCAATACAACCAAAAGGGTCGCAGGGAAGGTGATGCGTCGGTTCCTTACACTCAGGGGAGTGGATGCGTTGGTTCCTTACTGCTGCACAGGGGAGTTGAGGCTCGCTTCCTTACTGTGTGGGGAGTTGATGCGTCGGTTTCTTACTGTGATCCGGTGTGATGCGACAAGATGGCGCCTCGATGCGATGACGATCCGGTGCGATAAAATGGTGTCTTGGTTACGGTGCGACAACGTAGATGCGATGCGTGCACGCCCGACGGCCATACGGCATCTCAGTGAACTTCTGAGCTGCGACAGGCCCTGCGACATGCTTCTCCGGTGATGCGACGGCAACCTCTGCGGCGGCAGCACGCTTCTCCAGTGATGCGCCGCGCCTCGGTGATGATGCGACGGTAACTGCTGCGGCGGCGACACGCTTCTCCTTCGTTGAGTCGCGCTTCCAGCTCCCAGCGACACACAGTCTTCAAAAGGGCCCAACACAACAGCAGGCACCTCTTTGCAGGCAGAATTCCCAGCAAGGGAATTCAGGGGAGCTGGTTGGTGAAGTCTTGTATCCCTGAGACTTCAGGCAGGAGGCAAGCTCAGTCTGCAAGCCCTTGGAGATCTTCTTCAAGATGATGAAAGTACACACAAAGTTCCTTTCTCCTTTCTTTGGCAATAAAGTAACCACTGCAGGCCAACCCCAACAGCACACAGCATAGGGGCAGTCTCCTCCTTCAGTTTCCTGGTTCTTCTCCTCAGCAAAGGTTCGTCTTGATTCCCAGAAGTGATCTAAAGTTCTGGGGTCTGGCCCCAATATTTATACTCAGAAAGTCTTTGTTCTCTGGAGGCAGAGAGTGTCTGTGCCTGACCAAAACCAGTTATGTGCAGCTTACTGGCAGGAGGTGGAGACAGCATTGTTTGAGAGCAGACCTGGCCCAGGTAGCTGAAAGGAAATCTCCTCCCCCTACTCTCTATTCTATGAGGTCTCAGGGGAGTGAAAGGAAATGCCCGCCCCCTACCTACTTTCTAAAAGTGGTATTTTCAAACACAGAATGTAAAAATCACCTTCACTAAAAGATGTATTTTAACATTCTGAGTTCAGGCATACTAAACTTTATTTTCCCATCTTGTTCCTAGGGTCAGTTAGGATTATAAGATGTTATAATCAAACTGCCCATTCTGGCCTATGGGAACAGATAGCCTTGCAATAGTGAAAAATGAAATTGGCTGTACTTCACTATCAGGACATGCCACACACATCAGGGCATGTCCTACCTTTTATATACAATGCACCCTGCCCTTGGGCCTACCTTAGGGGTGACTAATATGTAGAAAAGGGAAGGTTTAGGGACTGGCAAGTGTGTGCACTTGCCAAGTCGACATGGCAGTCAAAGACTGCACACAGGCTCTGCAATGGCAGGCCTGAGTCACATTTTATAGGCTGCTTCTGTGGGTGGCACAACCAGTGCTGCAAGCCCACCAGCAGCATTTGATTTATAGGCCCTGGGCACACATGGTGCACTGTACTAGGGTCTGACAAGTAAATCAAATAAGCCAATCATAGAGTCACTAAATCAATACATCAATTTACACAGAGAGCATATGCACTTTAGCACTGATCAGCAGTGGTAAAGTGCCCAGAGTCATAAAACCAACAAAAACAGGTCAGACAAAATACAGGAGGAAGGCAAAAAGTTCAGGGATGACCCTGCAAAAAGGGCCAAGTCCAACAATATATATATATGGTAGTTATAGTTAGGACCTCGTTTCTATTCAAAAAGCGTTTTTTCTTTTGCCAATATCTTTGGCGCAGTTTGACGAATCTTCACGAAATTTTCAAAACTAATTGGGCGCTCCGGTCAGCTCCTGTCTTGAAAGTTTTGGTGTGATTCGTCAAGCGGGGGCCGAGAAAAAAGGGGGGTCCCAAAACGCGTTTTCCTCCATGTTAATTTCCATAGGAACTTTAGACAAAGCTACAGCCCGAACTGCTGAATGGAATTACACCAAGCGCCCTTTTTTTTAAATGGTGTAAATCCGTTCAGTAGTTCCTGAGAAATTAGAAAAAGAAAAGTTTCGATTTCTGAGAACCGAGGAGGAGTCGCGACTCCTTCCGAGCACGAGCAGACTTCTTATTGGCTGCCAACACTCCAAACCAGGAAGTGTTGGTAGCCATCTTGTGACTCGGTAACCAAGTCACAAGAAAACAGCGAAAAAAACAAAAAAATAAGAAAAGGGGGTGGCAGAATTCGCGCTGGGTGCGCGAATCCTGCTGAGAAAATATTTAAAAAACGAAGCGCGGGTTCCCACGCTTTGTTATTGTTAAGCCCCCGGGTGGGCCAGGTCCCGGGGGCAATCCCAAATTATATAGCGGGGTCCCGTGGGGGCCCTCGCAGCCCCGGGGACCGCCACCTCCCCGGGGCTTCATTGATGATTTGCAGGGGGGCACGCAGCCCCCCCGCAGCCCCGGGGACCACCACCTCCCCGGGGCTCTCATTTTTTTTAAATTAAAATGTGTGGAGGGGGCTCGAGCCCCTCCCACATGCCCCGGGGACCACCACCTCCCCGGGGCTTTGCCAATCAAACGTGGGGGCACGCGGTCCCCCTGCAGCCCCGGGGTCTGCCACCTCCCCAGGGCTCTGTTATTTTTTTTAAAACATGTGTGTGGGGGGTCCGTTATGGACCCCCGGCCCTGGGGACCACCACCTCCCCGGGGCTTTAAAAATGAAGGGAGGGTGTATCAAAGGTTGTGTTAGGGTGTGAGGAGGTGCATCAGATTATCACATGGATGATGTCATCAGTGATGTCATCAGTGATGTCATTTGAGATGTCATCAGTGATGTCATCAGTGCTGCCACTGACCATGTCATGAATGATGTAATATGTGACGTCATCAGCAGTGCATTGCGGGGGCGCGAGTTATAGCTAGCTCAACTAACTATAACGGCCGAATTTCTCTAGTTTTGTACGAGTGAAATGTCCAAATAACTATAACGTCCCTGAAACCTATGGTTTTTTCAGTGAATATATATATATATTTTTTTTTCACAAAAAAAGGTTAAAGTAATGTTATAGTTAGGTGAATTTCTCAGTGACATTTGAGATGTCAGAATTCATCGCATAAATTATGTCATACAACATGTCATGAGTGATGTCATATGTGAGGTCTTAAGCAGTGCATGGCATGGCGCAAGTCATAGTTAATGCTACTAACTATAACTGCTGAATTTCTGTGTTTTTTTTTAGTTTAAACCATTAACGTTGTCACTGAGAAATTCACTGAACTATAACTTTACTTTAACCTTTGTTTTTTCAGGGAATAAGGCTTTTTTTAACTAAAAAGGATATTTTTAATCATATCTAACTGTAACATCACTTTAACCTTTGTTTTTTCAGTGAATTTCAGTTTTGTTTTAAAGATTATTTTTTAAAGTGCATGTATGGTAGAAAAACTGAATAATATATCCTTGGTGCGCATTTTATTCTGAAAAGGAGTTGCTTTCTTTGTAATTTAACAGGAAAGGGTGCACACTTTGCAAAGTGTTTCTAAAAAATGATGTTTGAGTATAAAACAGAGTAATACAACAATATTTGTGTTGAAAATATCTATCTCCTCATTTCTTCTGACTCTCATATTGAGACATTTTCCCAGCAAGTCCATTAATATTGTAATAGCATACTTTTCATAGCCTTTGTATGTGTTTTTGCATTAAAGTCATAACTATAATTCAGAAAGGAAGTTATCAGTTTTTTTTAATATTGTATAGTATTAAGTTTCATTCTATAAATCTATTTTTTAATTGTGTGATTACTCACTAGAGTTCTATATTTTGTTTTAATCTGCTGTTTAGAGTTCTTTTAAATGTGTTTAGCTATTACTTAATGTTAAATCCGTATAAAGAGAGTCATTAAATTATGGTTGTAATATACATTTATTTATTTTTAAGGTGGTGGCTCTTGCGAGACGCTCGCGTGAGTCAATCACACAATCCCGTGAATGGACTCTGAGGGGGATGAACTTCCTGGTCGGCTCTCGTGACCCTCTTTGGAGATCGTACATTCGGGATTATGTTAAGAACAGTGTTTCCCTGTAATTCTGAACAAAGTAACAGATTACAGAAGACAATTATATTAGTAAAATTGATTATAATCTGTTCCATTGAATATATAAAGCTATAATACGATCTTGTGAGATGCTTGCGGGAGTCAAACACACAATCTCCTGCTTGGACTCCGAGTCTGCTGTACTTCCTGTTCGGCTCTAGCGATTGACCTGCAAGATTGTGCATTTGCAAATACGTTTATAACAGTGATTTCTTATAATCCTAAACAAATTAAGACATTAGAGATGTTGATTAAGTTGGAAAAATTGATTATCAATTGCTCCATCAAATATATAAAACAATAATATGCTTGCGCTCTTGCGAGACACTTGCGAGAGGTCTTCAGAGGAACCAAACCCTAAGGAAGGATTGTGATTGGTACATATGGATGTCTTCATTTAGAAGAAGAAGATTCCATTCTTTTTGCTTAATTTCACTATTGGACTTTGGTGAGAGTGGACCTATTTGGCTTACTTTCCTATCCTGTCTCTCTTTGAGCAGAAAGATGTCTTTATCTGATTCAGATGACCACCTCAGCCACCACAGACACCCAAAGAATCGTTGCTGTGGAAATTCTTCTAAATGATTCCATGTGCCAAGAAGGTATATTCAAATTAAGTGACCTCTAATTTTTTCAACAAAGAGTTCAGCCAGAGTAGCAGAAATAAATATTATAGTATGACTACCACAGGGATGTGGAGACACCTTAGCTCCATACATCCCCAAAGGCTTGTGCGGGCAGAGTTGGCTCATGCTGTGGAGCTAGACAACTCTACAGGGGATTCAACATAAGTCTCTCCAGCAGATACTGTGCTTGTACAGGTTCTAAGTGCACAAGCAGACAATAACGCTGCCTTTTTAAATAAAGCACTATTTTGCCGCTTATGCAAGCAGACAATGTTTTCATCAGAGACACGCAGGTCTGCCCAGGAGAAACTTGCCCAAGAGCTAAAGTGTTCCCCTAGGCAGTAGTTTTTTTTATATACTTTTTTTGTAAGTTTTTATTCTTTTTCTTTTTAAGGAGATGCTGTTGGTGTTTGTTTAAAACTTCAAGTTGTATGCTTTTGTCCTACCCTATTAACATAGTTAAAATACAAAAAAAGGTTAAAAATGTTTAAATATATTTTTTTTATAGTTGTTCAAAACTGTTAACAAAAATTGCTCTTTTCAGAGCTACCCTATAGTTTCATGATCTATGTTGTTTGTACTATGTTTCCCTTTTTTCCCTTCTCCAAAGCTCTCGAAAGACTGTCACGAGAACCAGGCAGGCAATTCCTCGCATGCAGTCCAAGAGGGGCAGTTTTTCCTGGTTTGCTCTCGCAAGCCTCTCACGAGATCATACTTTTTATAATGGACTTTGAATTTACAATGCATTACATTGAATATATCCTGATGTAGCATGCATAATTTATATATACCAGAATAGTAACAGTGTGTTTAGTTCAATGAAATGCAATTCATTATATGATTGTGGAGAAAAATAAATCACTTAGATTTATGAAAAGCCCCACTTGTTTCATCTGCATGAGATGAACATTGGTACATAGCACAAATTGATACTCATTTATTTTCTTTAAGCCCATTTATTATTATTAGAAAGAGTTAAACCATTACATTTTTTATGATCCTGTGAGAGTTTAACAAGATTGTAAACTTTTTTTAGAGGAAGAATTTAAACTTTCCTTTACTACCGTAGTTATGTCTTATAGTTCCCATTAGTAGGGTGTGGGGAGAAAATAGACTCTCCAATAAGACATTTTCAAAGTATGACAAAAGTGCATAGTATGGTGTAAAGAGACACTACAATCTCAGATTATTTTTCCCTCAGTGACAAGATAACAGTGATATATTAATATACTGTCTAGGTTTTACTACATTTTTCACCAAGAAACACATATTTATATCCAGTACACCAGTAACTTTTTATTCCTTTCTCCTGAAAAATACCACAGCCTCAACCTGTCTGCTTTCAATTTTTTTATAATTAAATCATAACATGCCATGAACAATGCTTCCATAACAATTTCTAAAGTAACACAATCCTCTTGACACACCTTTGCTAACACACACCACAGTGTTTAATTCTAGAAATACCAATTTCACAACTTAAAAATCTCATAGAGCTAAAATATATATACAATGTGGCTCATAAGACCAGTAAAGCTTGTATTATTACATTATTTGTTTTATAATTTTAAAAACACTGCTTCTTTTACTTACAAGTATATACAGTTGAAACACTTTATTTTTTAACATACTCTGCAAACTTTTCTCACATCTCTCTACATTGTAATGTGTACCTCTCAAAAGCTATATTAACACATCTACACCTCCCCAAACGCTTTCCACTCTATAAACATAGTGCAAAGTATGTTTACCACATTAGTACACTTACTGAATCCCCACAACAAAGTTTATAAAATATATTATTAAATACCTGAAGTTGAAGTTCTTTCTTAAATGTAGATGAAGACACCAGTCTCTATAGCTCCAATAGAAGTAACGTCTGCCGAGTACAACTCAAATAGACTTCCTTCTACTATAAAAGCGCCAAGGACAAACTAAGCTATCTCTGGTTCTGCAGCCAATCACATCACAGTATTTCTTCAACCATGAAATAAGAGTGTCAACTATTGGTTGAGCCATGCCCCCTTTTTTTCTTCCCCCATACGATCTTGTTAGACTCTTGTGGGATTGCAAAACACCTCATAACAGGCTTAGTCATTTTCCATGAGGGTCTAGCGAGTGTCCCGTTGGATCGTACGAACCTCATGCGGCAAGGTTCACTCCCTGAAGCTTGCACTGTACTCGCATGAGACTCTAGCAGGATTGCAACACATTTTGTAGGGAAATAGTATATGGGAAGCACTAGCCTCTCCACTGAGAACTCTATGTTGGATAATAGGGTGTGTAGTGCATACTGGAGTATGAGGAGAGACTACCCTCTGCTTTCAAACCTCTCTCTCAAATGATAACTATGCATAACAGAGCGTATGCAGGGACTGGCCTCCCACTGAGACCCCTGTCTCAGATGACAGAAGTGCGTGGTAGGGTGTGGAGAGAAACTGGCCTCTCCTTTCAGACCTCTCTCTCAGATGACAGATGTGCGTGGTAGGTTGTATGGAGAGAGACTGGACTCTCTGCTGAGACCTCACTCTCAGATGACAGATGTGCATAGTGGTGTACAGGGAGGGACTATCCTCTCCTTTCAGACCTCTCTCTCAGATGGTGGGTGTGCATAGTAGTGTGTGGGGAGGGACTGGCCTCTCCTTTAACACATTTCTCTCAGCTGACGGGTGCGCATAGTAGGGTGTAAGGATGATTGGCCCTTCCTTTCAGACCTCTGTCTGAGTTGACAGGTGTGCATAGTAGTGTGTGGAGAATTACAGGCCTGTCCTTTCAGACCACTCTCTCAGATGACAGGTGTCCATTCTAGGGTGCGTTGAGAGAGACTGGCCTATTTGCTGACACCTTTCTCTCAGATGACTGGTGTGTATAGTAGTGAGTGGAGAGGGACTGTCCTTCCTGCTAACACCCATCTCTCTGATAATAGGTGTGCATAGTAGGGTGTGGGAAGAGAATATACTCTAGTCACAACTCTTACCAAGCTGATAGGCATAACTAGTAGACTCTAATAAACACCATCTCCAGTAATACTCCTTCCTACATTGCAAGTGTGCATACTACAGTGTATTCAAAGATCACCCACTCCTTTCTTCTTTTCATGTTCCCGCAAGAGTCTTGCGAGAACGTAACATTTTTTGAAAATAAGAATTAACCATCTACTCATCATAGTACTTATTTCCTACACACTTCCCCTCAAAAATAATATGCATTCCTAGTAATGGACTGTATTGAGAACTCATCTACTCATTTTTACTGTTCGCGATCCCGCAAGAGTCCCGCGAGATAATAAAAATTGGTTAAAAACAATATATATTTATTATCTTCACAGCAGTAATCCCTTAGACACCTCCACCCTAATTCTAAGGGGACAGCATGCTTTTCTACTGACCCCTTATGTAGCTTTTTTGACTTAATTTCTACAACACCTCCAATTTTTCAAAGTAAACAGTAATGGCGGCCATTTAATTTATAACATTCCAACAGCCAGTCAATCAGAGGGCTCGCAGGACTTGTGGGAGCCTCTCGCACCTGCAAGAGTGGGCAGGCTCACAGGAAAAATGGGCCTCTCAACCAATCACAGGGCTCCATTTTTGATTTGTCTTCTCGCGGGAGGCTCGCAGGATTCTCGTTAGCCCAACTGCCAAAACATACCATTTTTTTTCACCCCTAAGTAATTTCTCAAAAACCGCTGAACGGAAATACACCAAATCACAAAAAGCACAATCTGCGGACCAAGATCTAGCTTCCTGCCGAATTTGGTTTGATTCCGTTCAGCAGTTTTTGCTGTAGCCCTGTCTAAAGAAGTATATGGAAAATGCATGGAGATTTTGTGTTTTGGGCCCCCCCTTTTTTTGGACCCCCGCTTAACGATCGCCCAAAGTTGCTAGCAAACCAAAAACACACTGTCTATGAAAAGGCAGAACTAACTCTAACTACCTAGTGGGGACCATCGTATATATTCACTGAAAAAAACCAAAGGTTAAAGTGGCGTTATAGTTACGTGAATTTATCAGTGATAACATTAACATTTTGAATGAAACAAAATACAGAAATTGACCAGTTATAGAGCTAACTCTTACTTGCACCCCCGGCATGCACTGTTTATGACCTCACATATTACATCACTCCTGACATGTTCTATGATATCATTTATGATATCACAGATAACATCTCAAATGGTGTTGTAGGGTGCGCTATATAGTAACTGCTCTCCACCTAAACTTTGGAACTATCCAGAGTTCTCTACTTTTTTGCATAATGTATGCAGCATTCTAAGCCTGAAAGGCAATTGTTTTGACTTATACTGGGTGCTCTTTTGTGTCTGGACAAAGCTAAACCTCTCTGAAGAGCTGTAATGACAGTGACAAAATGTGTCAGGGGTTGCCTTCCTTCATTCCAGGTTAGCTTGGATGGTATTTTACCAATCCAAAGCTGTAAAACTGTGCCTGGAGTGTCAAAAGGCTTTTGTCATTTTACAGCTTGCCATGGATGGCACTAGCTAATCCTATGCTTAAAAACCTTGCTGTAAAAATGGCAAAAGGATTTGTCCATTTCTAGCACGTTGTGGATGTCACTGTGCTAAAGCTATGCCTAAAAACCTTACTAGAAGAACATACATTTGGGGTGAGCAGATTTAGAGTGTCACTGGTGTTGTATGGTGCACTATCTAGGAGCTACTCGCCACCTAAACTCGAGATCTACCCGGACCTCTTTGCTTCTTTTTTGCATAATTTATGCAGCACTCTCAGCCTGAAAGGGTACTGTGTTGACTTATACTGGGTGCTCCCTTGTGTCTGGACAAAGCTAAACCTCCTTGAAGAGCTGTAATGACAGTGAAACCCATGTCAGGGGTTGCTTTCATTCATTCCAGGTTAGCTTGGATGCTATGTTACCAATCCAAAGCTGTAATACTGTGCCTCTAGTGGTAAAAGGCTTTAGTCATTTTACAAGCTCATTATGGATGGACCCCACCCCCCAATAGGCCTAGGTGGTCAGGGTATTCCTACACTGCGCCCTTCTCTCTTTGTTCTTTTTAACTTTTTTTGTGGGACTGAAGCCCAGTCCCAAAATGGCTGCCAACACTTTCTGATTTGAAGTGTTGGCAGCCAATTAGATCTCAGCACGAGAGGGGTTGCTGATCCTCCACATCCCTCTGTAAACAATTGAACATTTCTTTAAATAACTTCACAACTACTGAACAGATTTACACCAAGTCACAAAAAGCCACTTCCCTGGACCGACATCTACCTTTCTGCCAAATTTGGTGCAATTCTGTTAAGCAGTTCGGGCTGTAGCTGTGTCTGAAGTTCCTATGGGAATTAACATGGGAAACACAAGTTTTTTGAACCCCCCTTTTTCTTGGCCCCTGCTTGACGGATCAACCCGAAACGTTCCATGCACAACAAGAATCATTGGGGCCCTTTTTTGGGAAAATTTTGTAAAGATTCATCAAACGACGCCAAACATATAATCAAGTCAAAAAAGGCCTTCCTGTGGAAACTAGGGCGTAACTATAACTATTATAAGTAGGATATATATATATATTATCTACTGGCGGTCGCCAGTAGATAGTTATAGTTAGGACCTATTATCCATAGGAAATCCGCGACATTCTATTTGCAATAATGTTGGCGCCGGTTGACGAATCTTCGCGAAAGCTTCCAACTTGTTGGGGCGCTCCGGTCCGCTCCTACCCTGAAAGTCTCGGGGTGATACGTCAAGCGGGGGCCGAGAAAAAAGGGGGGTCCCAAAACGCGTTTTCCCCATTCATTTTTCCATAGGAACCTTTAGTCGCAGTTACAACTCGAACTGCTGAACGGAATTACCCCAAATTTGGCAAAGAGGTAGCCCTTGGTTCAGACTGGTGCCTTTTGCTAAAATGGTGTAAATCCGTTCAGTAGTTCCTGAGAAATTCACAATTAAAATCACATATATATCTATGGGCGCGTCGGATCCGCGTACCCTCCCAATCACGAGCTGCATGCTAATTGGCTGTCAACACTCCAAATCAAGAAGTGTTGGCAGCCATTTTGTCCCTCGGTAGAACCGAGGGACAGAAACAAGTGCGCAAAGCGCAAAAGGGGGCAGGGTAGAAACACCCTGACCCCCTAGGTCTACTCAGGGGGTCCCACAAGGACCCCCTGGGCAGAAAAAAGCATTTTTTTTTTTTTTAAATCGGCAGGATGCGCTTAGGGTGCGTGGATCCCGCCGAGAAAAAAAAAAGAAACAAGTGCGCAAAACGCACAAAGGGGGCAGGGTAGAAACACCCTAACCCCCTAGGCCTGCTCAGGGGGTCCCACAAGGACCCCCTGGGCAAAAAAAAGCATTTAAAAAAAAAAAAAAAATCGGCAGGATGCGCTCAGGGTGCGCGGATCCTGCCAAAAAAAAAAAAAATCGAAGCGCGGTCTCCCGCGCTTCGATGTAAATTTGCCCCCGGGTGGGCCAAGTCCCAGGGGCATGCTGGGGGGGGGTTTATTTTATGTATGGGGGGCCTCTAAGGGCCCCCCAAGCCCCGGGGACTGCCAACCCCTGGGGCTTTATTTGAAAAAGTAGCGGGAGGGCTCTGAGCCCTCCCGCAGACCCGGGGACCACCACCTCCCCGGGGCTTCTTTATTTATTAAATTAACATGTGTGGGGGGCTCCAGCTAACAAAATTGAAAATGGGGGTCCGTTAGGACCTCCGAGCCCCGGGGACCACCACCTCCCCGGGCTGTGCATTTGGATGGGAGGGGGCCGCGCGGCCCCCTCCTGGAGCCTGTGGTGGCCCTGGGGACCGCCACCCCCAGGGCCAGCTCCTGCAGTGTCCCGGGGTGCCTACCCCGGGACACTGCTGTTTGCAATGACAGGACGGGAGCCTCGCGGCTCCCGTCCTGTCATTGCAAACTGCTTTGGATATTGGAAGAGAGAGCAGGGAAACCTGCTCTCGCTTCCAATATCCAAAGACAACTAGCTTTCCACATGGGGAGCAGCATGTTAGCTGCTCCCCATGTGGAAAAGCAATGCCGGCTCGCGCAGGAGGCGGGGAGCCGGCGGGACTGTGGGGGGTTTGGGGACCCCCCCACAGTCCCCAACCAGAGGCCAGGCCCCGGGGGATGGGGTCCCCGGGGCAAGTAGTGGCCCGGGAGGGGAGCCACGCGGCCCCCCTCCCCAGAAATATTTTTTTTTTAAAAAGGCCTGGCCCGGGGGATGGGGTCCCCGGGGCAAAAGGGAGGCCTGAGGAGGGGGCCACGCAGCCCCCTCCTTAAAAATTAATGAAAAAGTGTGGCCATGCCCCGGGGATGGGGTCCCCGGGGTAGGATTCGGCCAGGGGAGGGGGCCACGCGGCCCCCTTCCTGTATAATTAAAAATAAAAAAAAAGGGGATAAGGCCCTGGGGGATGGGGTCCCCAGGGCCCAAAAATAGGAAAGGAAGGGGGCCACACAGCCCCCTTCAGGGAAAAAAACAAAAACAAAAAAACAATCGGGCCGCAGGCCCCGCCCCTTCCTTCACCACTCTGCAAACGCGCCCTGGCGCGTTTGCAGATGGGGAAGTAATCTCCTTCAATACTGGGGGTCCCTGGGGGCCAACTAGCCCACCAGGAACCTCCAGTATGGCTAGGTTGCGTTGCAGAGAGGTGTAAAGAGGCCACGCCCTTTTACACCTCTCTGCAACGCAGTTCTGTGGCGCTTTTGGATATACCTGTTGGGCTAGTTGGCCCCCAGGGACCCTCAGGATTCAAGGGGAGTTAATCCTCGACTTAAAACGCGCCACGGGGCGCGTTAGCACAGTGGTGAAGGGAGGGGCGGGGCTTCAGGTGACATGTGCAAACAGGCCCGTGGCGTGTTTTAAGATGGGGGATTAAGTCCCCTTGAATCCTGAGGGTCCCTGGAGTCCAACTAGCCCACCATGTACTTCCAAAAGCGCCACAGAGCTGCCTTGCAGAGAGGTGTAAAAGGGGTGTGGCCTCTGTACACGTCTCTGCAACGCAGCCCCTGGCGCATACTGGAGGTTCCTGGTGGGCTAGTTGGCCCTCAGGGGCCCTCATGATTAAAGGGGACTTAATCCCCAACTTAAAACGTGCCACGGGGCGCGTTTGCACAGATGTCACCTCAGGCCCCGCCCTCCCTTCACCATTGTGCAAATATTCCGCTAAAATCAGCCGAAATACGATTCCGATTTACTCACCTGTTATCAGGAGAGAACCCAGTGCTGCATCTTTAGCCCAGCACTGACCCTGAAAAGTAATTTTAACCGTACTTACCAGTAACTTGTATTTCCTTCCATAGGAATCCATTGTCTGGTTTTCAGCAGAAAAGTTTCAAAGTGTCGATTTTCACAAACTACAAATATTCCTTAAAAATCGCCTGTATGACTTAAACGCATTCTTTCAACTGTTTACAGGAGATGCACCAGTGCTGGATCCAGGATCCACCACTGAGTGAGAAAAAGTCACGATAACACTACTTACCTGCTAAGTGAATTTCCTCCCATAGGATAACATTGGTGATTCTATGTGAAAAAGTTTCTAAGTGTCAACTTTAAAATACAATAATATTCCTTAAAATCACTACTGTAACCAAAACGCTTTTACTCAACTGTTTACAGGAGATGTCCCAGGACTGAATCTAGGATCCAGTCCTGTGGTTAGAAAAGTAATCCATAAAGTAAATAATTGCATTTAGCTAGAAATTCACATTGAGCTCAATGTTGCATTGTGTTTGAAATTGTGTTGCCCATTGCAACAACTGTAACTACTGTACTTAAAAGTCTATTGCCTATTTGCAAAGTATTTAAACTAAAGTAATTCATTCTGAGAAAGTATATTTTGTAATGTAATGTATAATGTAATTACAATGTAATTTAAAAAATAAAATATCTAAAAATAAATAGTTTAAAAAAATGTAGTAAATCAGTATGAAAAAAATAAAAATAACAATTAATACATTTAAAAATTGGCATTTACAAAACCTTTGAAATTCACTGAAAAAACCATAGGTTTCAGACATGTTATAGTTAGGAATTAGCATTTAAAAACCTTTGAAATTCACTGAAAAAACCATAGGTTTCAGACATGTTACAGTTAGAAATTAGCATTTAAAAACCTTGAAATTCACTGAAAAACCATAGGTTTCAGGCACGTTATAGTTAGAAATTAGCATTTAAAAAACCTTTGAAATTCACTGAAAAACCATAGGTTTTAGGGACAGTTATAGTTACTTGGACATTGCATTCGTACAAAACCTGTGAAATTCCCCTGCTATAGTTAGTTCAGCTAACTATAACTCGCGCCCGCAATGCACTGCTGATGACGTCACATATTACATCACTCATGACATGGTCAGTGACATCACTGATGACATCACTGATGACATCTCAAATGACATCACTGATGACATCAACCATGTGATAATTTCATGCATCTTCTCACACCCTAATATAACTTTTGATACACCCACTCTAAATTACAGACTGCCATTCTCAAAACCAAAGACACTCCAACACCAATAACTACATACACACTCACTGATTCTTAGGTCTACACACACATCCACTCACTCACCCGTACAGTCACTCATACTTACGGTCACTCAGTACAGGACTATCATATGCACTCATACACCTATATAAACACTGACACACCGCCACTCATCCATAGAGGTACTCACACACCTAGTCAGTCATGCAAAAATTTAATCACACACCCATTTACTCACCTATACAGTTATACATACACCAGCTCACTTACTCATACAAATACTAGCACATTCTTACGCTCTTATACAATAACTGATACAAGCACACACGCATCCATACAGCCACTCTCACAATCACACACTCTCACGTATAGCCTTTTAAATACTCTAACACATATATATACTTCCTTTTACATATGTAGTTACTCGCACATGTACCACTGAGATATACATTCACTCACTAACACACCCATACACACACTCACCCACCCAAGCAGTCCATCACAGACGCACTCTTCAAATCATGCACTCCAGTGAATCACCCACTCACACATCTATGTACAGAGTCGCACACACCCCACCCACACAAACACTCAGGCACCCATACAGATACTCAGACAACCAATCAATAACTCATATAGACACTCATGTAGCTATTCACAAACCCATGCAGCCACTTACACAGCAACAGACAGACGGATACAGACATTCACCCAGTTTAGTCACTAACCCATGCATTCAGTAAGATAAGTTTAATCACTCACTTATACAGTTAGTCACGCACCTACTAAATCATCCATTCAGACACTTATACACCCACTCACTCTTCAATACGCCTTTCCCTATATATATTAAACATATTTAAACTTTACAGAAACACACAGTCACTGGATGATGTCATCAGTGATGTCATCAGCAATGTCATTTGAGATGTCATCAGTGATGTCATCAGTGATGTCACTGACCATGTCATGAGTGATGTAATATGTGACGTCATCAGCAGTGCATTGCGGGGCGCGAGTTATAGTTAGCTGAACTAACTATAACGGGGAATTTCACGGGTTTTGTACGAGTGCAATGTCCAAGTAACTATAACTGTCCCTAAACCTATGGTTTTTTCAGTGATATATATATATATATATATTCACTGAAAAACCATAGGTTTTAGGGACAGTTATAGTTAGTTGGACATTTCACTCGTACAAAACCCGTGAAATTCCCCCGTCATAGTTAGTTCAGCTAACTATAACTCGCGCCCCGCAATGCACTGCTGATGACGTCACATATTACATCACTCATGACATGGTCAGTGATATCACTGATGACATCACTGATGACATCTCAAATGACATCACTGATGACATCATCCAGTGACTGTGTGTTTCTGTAAAGTTTAAATATTTTTAATATATATAGGAAAAGACGTATTGAAGAATGAGTGGGTGTGTAAGTGTCTGTATGGATGATTTAGTAGGTGCGTGACTGACTCTATAAGTGAGTGATTTAACGTATCTTACTGAATGCATGGGTTAGTGACTAAACTGGGTGAATGTCTGTATCCGTCTGTCTGTTGCTGTGTAAGTGGCTGCATGGGTTTGTGAATAGCTACATGAGTGTCTATATGAGTTATTGATTGGTTGTCTGAGTATCTGTATGGGTGCCTCAGTGTTTGTGTGGGTGGGGTGTGTGCGACTCTGTGCATAGATGTGTGAGTGGGTGATTCACTGGGTGGATGGTTTCAAGAGTGCATCTGTGATAGACTGTATGGGTGGGTAAGTGTGTGTAAGAGTGTGTTAGTGAGTGAATGTATGTCCCAGTGGTACATGTGTGAGTAACTACATATGTGAAAGCCAGTATATATGTGTGTTGGAGTATATAAATAGCTATAAGCGAGAGTGAGTGATTGTGATAGTGGCTGTATGGATGAGTGTGTGCTTGTATCAGTGATTGTATAAGAGCGTAACAATGTGCTAGTATTTGTATGATTAAGTGAGCTGGTGTGTGTATAACTGTATAGGTGAGTAAATGGCAGTGTGTTTAATTATTTGCATGACTGACTAGGTGTGTGAGTACCTCTATGGATGAGTGGCGGTGTTTGAGTGTCTATATAGGAGTAAGAGTGCATATGATAGTCCTGTACTGAGTGACCATAAGTATGAGTGACTGTACGGGTGAGTGAGTGGATGTGTATGTGTAGACCTAAGAATCAGTGAGTGGGTATGTAGTTATTGGTGTTGGAGTGTCTATAGTTTTGCGAATGGCAGTCTGTAATTTAGATTGGGTGTATCAAAGGTTATATTAGGGTGTGAGGAGCTGCATCAGATTATCACGTGGATGATGTCATCAGTGATGTCATTTGAGATGTCATCAGTGATGTCATCAGTGATGTCACTGACCATGTCATGAGTGATGTAATATGTGACGTCATCAGCAGTGCATTATGGGGCGCGAGTTATAGTTAGCTGAACTAACTATAACGGGGAATTTCACGGGTTTTGTACGAGTGAAATGTCCAACTAACTATAACTGTCCCTAAAACCTATGGTTTTTTCAGTGAATTTCAAAGGTTTTTTAAATGCTAATTTGTAACTATAACATATCTGAAACCTATGGTTTTTTCAGTGAATTTCAAAGGTTTTTTAAATGCTAATTTGTAACTATAACTGTCCCTAAAACCTATGGTTTTTTCAGTGAATTTCAAAGGTTTTTTAAATGCTAATTTCTAACTATAACGTGTCTGAAACGTATGGTTTTTTCAGTGAATTTCAAAGGTTTTTTAAATGCTAATTTGTAACTATAACGTGCCTGAAACCTACGGTTTTTTCAGTGAATTTCAAAGGTTTTTTAAATGTATTAATTTTTATATTATTTTTTTCATACTGATTTACTACATTTTTAGAAACAATTTCTTTTACATATTTTATTTTTTAAATTACATTGTAATTACATTATACATTACATTACAAAAATACTTTCTCAGAATGAATTACTTTAGTTTAAATACTTAGCACATAGGCAATAGACTTTTAAGTACAGTAGTTACAGTTGTTGCAATGGGCAACACATTTTCAAACACAATGCAACATTCAGCTCAATGTGAATTTCTAGTTAAATGCAATTAGTTACTTTATGGATTACTTTTCTAACCACAGGACTGGATCCTAGATTCAGTCCTGGGACATCTCCTGTAAACAGTTGAGTAAAAGCGTTTTGGTTACAGTCGTGATTTTTAAGGAATATTATTGTATTTTAAAAGTTGACACTTAGAAACTTTTCCTCATAGAATCACCAATGTTATCCTATGGAAGGAAATTCACTTAGCAGGTAAAAACTGTTATCGTTACTTTTTCTTACTCAGTGTTGGATCCTGGATCCAGCACTGGTGCATCTCCTGTAAACAGTTGAAAAAATGCGTTTAAGTCATACAGGCGATTTTTAAGGAATATTTGTAGTTTGTGAAAATCGACACTTTGAAACTTTTCTGCTGAAAACCAGACAATGGATTCCTATGGAAGAAAAGATAAGTTACTGGTAAGTACGGTTAAAATTACTTTTCAGGGTCAGTGCTTGGCTAAAAGATGCAGCACTGGGCTCTCTCCTGATAACAGGTGAGTAAATCGGAATTCGTATTTCGGCTGATTTTAGAGGAATATTTGTATGTTTCAAAAATCAACACTTAGAAACTTTTTCAGCAAAAAGCAGGCAATGATATCCTATGGAAGGAAATTCAAGTTACTGGTAAGTACGGTTAAAATTACTTTTGAGGATCAGTACTGGGCTGAAAGATGCAGCACTGAGGTCTCTCCTGATAACAGGTGAGTAAATCGGAATTCGTATTTCGGCTGATTTTAGAGGAATATTTTAAAGTTCCAAAACTCCACACTTAGAAGAATTTCCAAGTGAAACCAGTCAATGTTAGCCTATGGAAGGAAATTCAAGTTACTGGTAAGTACGGTTAAAATTACTTTTCAGGACCAGTTCTGGGCTGAAAGATACAGCACTGAGGTCTCTCCTTATAACAGGTGAGTAAATCGGAATTCGTATTTCGGCTGATTTTAGAGGAATATTTGTATGTTTCAAAAATCAACACTTAGAAACTTTTTCAGCAAAAAGCAGGCAATTATATCCTATGGAAGGAAATTCAAGTTACTGGTAAGTACGGTTAAAATTACTTTTGAGGATCAGTACTGGGCTGAAAGATGCAGCACTGAGGTCTCTCCTGATAACAGGTGAGTAAATCGGAATTCGTATTTCGGCTGATTTTAGAGGAATATTTTAAAGTTCCAAAACTCCACACTTAGAAGAATTTCCAAGTGAAACCAGTCAATGTTAGCCTATGGAAGGAAATTCAAGTTATTGGTAAGTACGGTTAAAATTACTTTTCAGGACCAGTACTGGGCTGAAAGATACAGCACTGAGGTCTCTCCGTATAACAGGTGAGTAAATCGGAATTCGTATTTCGGCTGATTTTAGAGGAATATTTGTATGTTTCAAAAATCAACACTTAGAAACTTTTTCAGCAAAAAGCAGGCAATTATATCCTATGGAAGGAAATTCAAGTTACTGGTAAGTACGGTTAAAATTACTTTTGAGGATCAGTACTGGGCTGAAAGATGCAGCACTGAGGTCTCTCCTGATAACAGGTGAGTAAATCGGAATTCGTATTTCGGCTGATTTTAGAGGAATATTTTAAAGTTCCAAAACTCCACACTTAGAAGAATTTCCAAGTGAAACCAGTCAATGTTAGCCTATGGAAGGAAATTCAAGTTACTGGTAAGTACGGTTAAAATTACTTTTCAGGACCAGTACTGGGCTGAAAGATACAGCACTGAGGTCTCTCCTGATAACAGGTGAGTAAATCGGAATTCGTATTTCGGCTGATTTTAGAGGAATATTTTAAAGTTCCAAAACTCCACACTTAGAAGAATTTCCAAGTGAAACCAGTCAATGTTAGCCTATGGAAGGAAATTCAAGTTACTGGTAAGTACGGTTAAAATCACTTTTCAGGATTAGTACTGGGCTGAAAGATGCAGCACTGAGGTCTCTCCTGATAACAGGTGAGTAAATCAGAATTCAGTATTTCGGCTGATTTTAGAGGAATATTTGCACAATGGTGAAGGGAGGGGCGGGGCCTGAGGTGACATCTGTGCAAACGCGCCCGTGGCGCGTTTTAAGTAGGGGATTAAGTCCCTTGAATCATGAGGGTCCCTACGGGCCAACTAGCCCACCAGGAACCTCCAGTATGCGCCAGGGGCTGCGTTGCAGAGACATGTACAGAGGCCACACCCCTTTACACCTCTCTGCAACGCAGCTCTGTGGCGCTTTCTGGACGTACCTGTTGGGCTAGTTGGCCCCCAGGGTCCCTCAGGATTGAAGGGGATTTAATTCCCATCTTAAAACGCGCCACGGGGCCTGTTTGCACACATGTCACCTGAAGCCCCGCCCCCTCCCTTCACCACTGTGCAAACGCGCCCGTGGCTTGTTTTACGTCGGGATTAACTCCCTTGAATCCTGAGGGTCCCTGGGTGCAACTAGCCCACCATATACCTCCAAAAGCGCCACAGAGCTGCGTTGCAGAGAGGTGTAAAAGGGGCGTGGCCTCTGTACACCTCTCTGCAAGGCAGCCTCTGGCGCATACTGGAGGTTCCTGGTGGGCTAGTTGGCCCCCAGGGACCCCCAGTATTCAAGGGGAATTGCTCCTCTGCAAACGCGCCAGGGGGCGCGTTTGCAGAGTGGTGAAGGAAGGGGCGGGGCCTGCGGGCCGATCGTTTTTTTTTTTTTGTCTTCTGAAGGGGGCTGTGTGGCCCCCTTCCTTTTTTCTGTTTTTGGGCCCTGGGGACCCCATCCCCCAGGGCCTTACCCCTTTTTGTAATTACAAATTAAAAAAACGGGAAGGGGGCCGCGTGGCCCCCCTTCCCTGGGCCTGTATTTGCCCCGGGGACCCCATCCCCGGGGCATGGCCTCGATTTTTTTTTTCAATGGAGGGGGCTGCGTGGCCCCCTCCTCAGGCCATTTAAGTCCCCGGGGACCCCATCCCCCGGGGCCGGCCTTTCCTTTTTTTTTTTTTCATTTTTTAACTTTGGGGAGGGGGCTGCGTGGCCCCTCCCGGGCCACTTATGGCCCCGGGGACCCCATCCCCGCGGCCTGGCCTCACGTTGGAGACTGTGGGGGTCCCCAATCCCCCACAGTCCCGCCGGCTCCCCGTGTCCTACGGGAGCCGGCATTGCTTACACATGGGGAGCAGCTAACATGCTGCTCCCCATGTGGAAAGCAATCAGCTTTGGATATTGGAAGAGAGAGCAGGTTTCCTGCTCTCTCTTCCAATATCCAAAGCAGTTTGCAATGACAGGACGGGAGCCGCGAGGCTCCCGTCCTGTCATTGCAAACAGCAGTGTCCCGGGGTAGGCACCCGGGACACTGCAGGAGCCGGCCCTGGGGGTGGCGGTCCCCAGGGCCACCACAGGCTCCAGGAGGAGGCCGCGCGGCCCCCTCCTTACATTTTGAAAGCCCCGGGAGGTGGTGGTCCTCGGGGCTTGAGGGTCCAAAACGGACCCCCATTGTAATTTTCTTAGTGCCCCGGGAGGTGGTGGTCTCGGGCGTGTGGGGGCTGGAGCCCCCCCACACAGGTTTTTCATAAATAAAAAGAAGCCCCGGGGAGGTGGCGGTCTCGGGGCTGCGGGAGGGCTCAGAGCCCTCCCGCACCATTCTACATAAAGCCCCGGGGGGTGGTGGTCCCTCGGGCTTGGGGGGCCCTTAGAGGCCCCCCACACATAAAATTAACCCCCCAGCATGCCCCCGGGACTTGGCCCACCCGGGGCTAATTAACATCGAAGCGCGGGAGACCGCGCTTCGATTTTTTTTTTTTCGGCAGGATTCGCGCACCCTGAGCGCATCCTGGCAATTTAAAAAAATTCTACCGAGGGACAAAATGGCTGCCAACACTTCCTGATTTGGAGTGTTGACAGCCAATTAGCATGCAGCTCGTGATCGGGAGGGTGCGCGAATCCGACGCGGCCATAGATATCACTATCTTTTACTTTTGATTTTCTCAGCAACTACTGAACGGATTTACACCATTTAACAAAAAGGGTTCTTTCTGAACCAAGAACTACCTCTTTGCCAAATTTGGTGTAATTCCGTTCAGCAGTTCGGGCTGTAGCCGTGTCTAAAGTTTCCTATGGAAAATTGCATGGGGAAAATGCGTTTTGGGACCCCCTTTTTCTCGGCCCCCGCTGACGAATCCCCCGAGACTTTCAGGGTAGGAGCGGACCGGAGCGGGCCACAAAGTTTGAACATTTTGCGAAGATACGTCAACCGGCAAGAGAGTTATTTCAAATAGAATGTCGCGGATTTCCTATGGATAATAGGTTGTAACTATAACTATCTACTGGCGACCGCCAGTAGATAATATATACACACACATATATATATATATATATATATATATACACACATATATATATATATATATATATATATATATATATATATATATATATATACATATATATATATATATACATACACATATATATATATATATGCAGTAAAAATCGTCTCTCTACCAAGGTAGGAATCCGTTGAACAGACGAAGCGAACCCAAATGATGGTGCAATTTGATGTTTATTACATGCCCAACACCACCGCCGCCATAACGCGTTTCAGCCCGCGTGGGGCCTTGATCACATGACACAGTTGAGGGAGCGGTTTCAACATTTAAAGTGCAAGTGTATGACGTTTTCCTGTGCTTCAGCTGTGATACTGAGACATAGACATGGAAAAAATGCTTTCATATAGAAACACATCCATATCAAGTAAAATACTGTAGGGTCACCGGAAATGTTAATACATCTCTAAAGTGCAAAAAATAGAGCATACATGATATAATATCATGAGAATAGCAGCACATTGAATAAATAAATAAATAAATAAATAAATACTCAATATCAAACTGTCCAGCTCTAAAAAGTCTCACTAATTAGTAAAACCATACTTATATTGATGAATAAAAAGTGAAGTTAAAAAAAGTAAAACAATGTAAAACTTTTTTTTCCACAAATAGCAGCATTATTCAAAATTCATATAAGTCTATGTTAGCACCTAGGAAATACCCATAAGGTTGAGATGTTTCAAAAAATATATATATATACACATATTACCTACTGGCGGTCGCCAGTAGGTAGTTATAGTTAGAACCTAGTTTCCATAGGAAAAGTATTTTTTGATTTGCTAATAACTTTGGCGTCGTTTGACGAATCTTCGCGAAAGTTTCCAAAAAAAAAGTCTATCCAGGTCGGCTCCTATCCTGAAAGTTTGGGGGTGATTCGTCAAGCGGGGGATGAGAAAAAAGGGGGGTCCCAAAACACGTTTTCCCCATGTTAATTTCCATAGGAAATTTTGAGACGGGCTACAGCCCGAACTGCTGAATGGAATTACCCCAAATTTGGCAAA
Organism: Calotriton arnoldi; assembly: GCA_963921515.1. NCBI lineage: Eukaryota > Metazoa > Chordata > Amphibia > Caudata > Salamandridae > Calotriton > Calotriton arnoldi. The sequence goes on from CAWUFW010001277.1 coordinate 2,312,172, forward strand.
AAAGTAGAGCTTGGTTCAGAAAGCGACCTTTTTTTTAAATGGTGTAAATCCGTTCAGTAGTTTTTGAGAAATTAAAAAAATAAGAGTCAAAAAATCAATTTCCCATAGGAAACTTTGGGCAAGGCTACAGCCGAAACTACTGAACAGAATTACCCCAAATTTGGCAAAAGGTAGTGCTTGGATCAGAAAGCGACCTTTGTTTTAAATGGTGTAAATCCGTTCAGTAGTTGCTGAGAAATTCAAAAAATAAAAGTTTCGATATCTAGGGACGCGGTGGAGTCGCGACCCGTCCCGACCACGAGCTTCATTCTAATTGGCTGTCAACACTCCAAACGAGGAAGTGTTGGCAGCCATCTTGTGACTCGGTAGAAGCAAGTCACCAGAAAACAGAGAAACAAAGATATAAAACAAGAGAAGGGGGCAGGGTAGAAACACCCTGACCCCCTAGGCCTGCTCAGGGGGTCCCAGAAGGACCCCCAGGGCCCAAAAAAAGCATTTTTTTTTATTTCAGTGCAATTTGCGCTGGGGTCGTGAATTCTGCCGAAATTGTTTAAAAACAATGAAGCGCGGGTTCCTGCGTTTTATTTTAATGAGGTCCCCGGGTGGGCTAGGTCCCGGGGGCATTTCTTAAAAAATAATAGCGGGGGCCCGCTGGGGCCCCCGCAGCCCCGGGGACCACCACCTGCCCGGAGCTTCACTCATGTTGGGAGGGGGGGTGCGCGGCCCCCCTCCTGGAGCCCGTGATGGCCCTGGGGACCGCCACCCCACAGGGCCGGCTCCTGCAGTGTCCCGGGGTGTCCATCCCAGGGACAGTGCTGTTTGCTATTACAGGGCAGGAGCCGCACGGCTCCTGCCCTGTCATAGCAAACTTGTGAAAGCGATGGGTGCGCGGCTCTCAGCGCGGCACTCAAGTACTTCTTAAGTCTTTCAAACACCGAGGGGTATATTCTCAAGGACATATCGCCGAGGTAATGGCACTTTATCGCAACCAAAATGGGGATAAATTTAATGCACCATTCACAAGCTGGAGCAAACAGCCCATATCACCAGTTTACCAGCGATAGCAGCCTCAAAAAGCATCGTCACGGATGACTCCGGCAAATATTGCTAATGAGATGTAGAGTAGGCGTTCCCGTGCAAAAAGCAGCAAACACATCACTTCGCAAGTGTCTCAACCACCAGCAAGATCGTCGAAGAGAGTACAAAACAGGCGATAAGGTGCGTTAGTAGCAGAAAGTTTACACCTGCTCTGAGCTGTCGTAAAGTCGGACTACAACCTGCAATATGAAAGGGAGCCCAGCCCAGAGCCACACGTGAATGACAACAGATGCAATGGAGCCAACGATCATGCAGCTCGGACACCCAACACTGCTCTGACACCCCCGCCACCAGCCCCTTGTCCGCCATCCCCCCTCACCTCCCCCCCACACAAACAAATGTGACAGCAACCTTAGGAAATCTGGAATGTAACAAATTGGCTGATGTCGCACAATTATAGTAAAGAAGATGCATGTGAGGTTGGACAAATAAGAATCTCAGTCATCTATGGATTTACATATAAAACATTTTATTTAAACAAAACAACAAAATAAAAGTAGGTACAGGTATGGCGTGTCATCCCTCGACAATTTGTGAATCACAGCCTGCAAGACAAAAAGAAAGATAAGATTGTGTGTCATGCGTCCATCAAAGGAGAGAGAGAGAGAGAAAGAAAGAGAGAAAGAGTGAGAGAGAGGAAGAGAGAGAGAAAGAAAGAGTGAGACAGAGAGGAAGACAGAGAAAGAGAGAAAGAGTGAGAGAGAGTGGAAGAGAGAGAGAAAGAGAGAAAGAGTGAGATACAAGGAAGAGAGAGAGAAAGAGAGAAACAGTGTGAGAGAGAGGAAGAGAGCGAGAGAAAGAGTGAGACAGAGAGGAAGAGAGAGAGAAAGAAAGAATGAGAGAGAGGAAGAGACATAGAAAGAGAGAAAGAGTGTGAGAGAGAGAAAGGAAGAGATAGAGAGTGAAAGAGAGAGAAAGAGTGTGAGTGACATAAAGGAAGAGATGGAGAGGGAGAGTGGGTGTTGACACTGTGGAGAAAATCCTCACAGCTCACCTTTCTGCCACCGGTGTGTCTCCAACCACATGCCGGGACAAAGTGCAGTCTTCAAGTTTAGTCATCTGAAACATAGTATAGAATCAGTGATGGCAGAGTACATACAACTGCACACGCCTAATTCTCTGTTTCGCCCCTGCGCACCCAGGCTGCTGCACCCCATCGACTCCCACCGCCCAGAGGTGTCTGTCTGCCCCTGCGCACTCAGGCTGCTGCACCCCATCGACTCCTGCCGCCCAGAGGTGTCTGCCTGCCTCTGCACACCCAGGCTGCTGTACCCCATCCACTGCCACTGCCCAGAGGTGTCTGCCCGCTGATGTGCACCCAGGCTGCTGCACCCCATCCAGTCCCATTGCCCGGATGGATTTACATATAAAACATTTTATTTAAACAAAACAACAAAATAAAAGTAGGTACAGGTATGGCGTGTCATCCCTCGACAATTTGTGAATCACAGCCTGTAAGACAAAAAGAAAGATAAGATTGTGCGTTATGCGTCCATCAAAGGAGAGAGAGAGAGAGAAAGAGTGAGAGAGAGGAAGAGAGAGAGAAAGAAAGAAAAAGTGAGACAGAGAGGAAGACAGAGAAAGAGAGAAAGAGTGAGAGAGAGAGAGGAAGAGACAAAGAGTGAGATACAAGGAAGAGAGAGAGAAAGAGAGAAACAGTGTGAGAGAGAGGTAGAGAGAGAGAGAAAGAGTGAGACAGAGAGGAAGAGAGAGAGAAAGAAAGAATGAGAGAGAGAGGAAGAGACATAGAAAGAGAGAAAGAGTGTGAGAGAGAGAAAGGAAGAGATAGAGAGTGAGAGAGAGAGAGAAAGCGTGTGAGTGACAGAAAGGAAGAGATGGAGAGGAGAGGAGGTGAGTGTTGACACTGTGGAGAAAATCCTCACAGCTCACCTTTCTGCCACCGGTGTGTCTCCAACCACGTGCCGGGACATAGTGCAGTCTTCAAGTTTAGTCATCTGAAACATAGTATAGAATCAGTAATGGCAGAGTACATACAACTGCACACGCCTAATTCTCTGTTTCGCCCCTGCGCACCCAGGCTGCTGCACCCCATCGACTCCCGCCGCCCAGAGGTGTCTGCCCACCTCTGCACACCCAGGCTGCTGTACCCCATCCACTCCCACTGCCCAGAGGTGTCCGCCCGCTGCTCTGCACCCAGGCTGGTGCACCCCATCCAGTCCCACTGCCCGGAGGTGACTGCCCGTTCCTGCGCACCCAGACTGCTGCATCCCATCCACTCCCACTGCCTAGAGGTGTCTGCCCGCTCCTGTGCACCCAGGCTGCTGCACCCCATCCACTCCCACTGCTCGGAGGTGTCTGCCCGCTATTGTGCACCCAGGGTGCTGCACACTATCCACTCCCACCGCCCAGAGGTGACTGCTCGCTGCTGCGGAAACAAGCCTCTCTGCTCACCTTCCGCCACCGGCGTGTGTCTAAGAGGGTCCACCACGTGCCGAAGCAACCTCCTCAGGCGTTGCGTACACGAGTCAAGCCGAGCTCATAATTCAAAGTGGGTGTTGATTGCAGGATGGCCACGCATCATCGCAGGCTACACACGCGCTCAGCTCTGGTGGCACTAACTCAGTGGAACTGAAGTCATCGCCTCGTGGCGGGAGGTCCGTGTCGGGGGGTCGTCAATCTGTGAATCACAGCCTGCTAGACAAAAAGCAAGATAAGATTGTGCGTCATGCGTCCATCAAAGGAGAGAGAGAGAGAAAGAGTGAGAGAGAGGAAGAGAGAGAGAAAGAAAGAAAGAGTGAGAGGTAGACAGAGAGAAAGAGTGAGAGAGAGAGAGAGAGGAAGAGAGAGAGAAACAGTGAGAGAGAGGAAGAGAGAGAGAAAGAGAGAAACAGTGTGAGAAAGAGGAAGAGAGAAACAGAGGAAGAGTGAGAGAGAGAGAAAGAGAGAGAGAGGTAGAGAGAGAGAAAGAAAAAAACAGTGTGAGAGAGAGGAAGAGATAGAGTGAGAGAGAGAGGAAGAGAGAGAGAGAAAGAGTGTGAGGGAGAGAAAGGAAGAGATGGAGAGGGACAGTGAGTGCCCACACTGTGGACAAAACCCTCACAGCTCACCTTTCCGTCACCGGTGTGTCTCCAACCACGTGCCGGGACATAGTGGAGCCCTCAAGCTTACTCATCTGAAAACGTAGTATGGAATCAGTAAGGGCAGAGTACATACAACTGCACATGCCTAATTCTCTGTCCCGCCTTTGTGCATCCAGGCTGCTGCACCCCATCCACTTCCACTGCCCAGAGGTGTCTGCTCGCCGCTGCGCACCCAGGCTGCTGCACCCCATCCACTTCCACTGCCCGGAGGTGACTGTCCGCCGCTGCGCACCCAGGCTGCTGCACCCCATCCACTCCCACTGCCCGGAGGTGACTGTCCGCCGCTGCGCACCCAGGCTGCTGCACCCCATCCACTCCCACTGCCCGGAGGTGACTGCCCGCCGCTGCGTAAACAAGCCTCTCTGCTCACCTTTCGCAACCTGCGTGTAGAAAAGAGGGCGTGCCGCTGCAAGCCCCAAGCCCGGGGCCCGCGGACACGGCACCCTGCATATCATGCAGCCCCACTCTGCAGGCCACCAGGTCTCACATTTGGTGCTGGGTCTTGATTTCGCCATGGCAGAGGACATACCAGTGCACCGGGCTTTTCATCGCAGGCTGCACACCCGCTCAGCCCTTGCGGTGCCACTAACTCTGTGACCAGCGAGGCGACGCCACGTGGCGGTAGGCCTGCGCTGCCTGATGGCTCAGGCCTACACTGCGGTCCAGCAGGGCACACAAAACCTGAGCTGTCCAGACCGCCGGGACGGGCCATCACCGCAGGCTGCACACCTGCTCAGCAGTTACGGTACCCGTACCTCAGAGGACCGAAAGTCACCGTCCCGTGCCGGTGTGCCTGTGCCGGCCGCAGTGCATCCAGTGTGAGCAACTCTGAAATGGCGTCGAGCACGTGCGCCCGGTCTTTTTTATTGGCAGGGTCACGTGTCCTGTGACGCCTGTGCTGGATGGGTGTGGTGTGGGTGTATACTAGCCGTGAGGGAGTGGCTGTGGCGTACTGACAACTAGGGTGTGACCAGCAGATCACTGCAATGAAAATCTGGGCCATGTAGCATTGTTGTCCTTCCCTGTAAGCGTAAGCGGAGTGGGCTGGCCTGGCGTATGCCAGTCCTGCATGAGGCTGTGAAGAATGACTCCGGAGCTATGGGCGTGGCTCCGTCCTGGGCTGTATGAGGAATCAACTGATGCGGGTGTCCCTGTTGCAGTGCTGACATCACCCGGGTCGCAAGCGCCAATGTGTCACTCTGTGAGCCAAGTCCCACAACATGGCCAACATGGAAGGTACGGGGAATCACTGACCCTAAATTCATCCATAGTTCCACCCATGAAAGATGGTGGACATGACACATCTGTGTGGATATGAATGTTTATTGCACATTCAGTGGAGTGTTGCAGCTGTAGCAATACAGGGCCATGCAAAGTTCAAGTTTCAGTTTTTGGCACATGGAGGGCAGCCAATTAGAGCCAAGCTTGTGTTCGGGGTTAGGCTGCGCCAACAATATGTACTTATACAATTACTCCGCCAATCCCCAAGCACTTATAAATTCACTATACACTCTCCTTGCAGTACTCTAATGATCCAGTCTCTACGTACGTACTTGTACAATGACCGAGAGAAAGTTACATAACCAAAGTTTTCCCCACTGCCAGAGGTAACATGGTTGCATACGCTGTCCACAGCACAATGTAATGTGGTAGGGCCCAGGGGCGGCATCTTGCATACATATTGAACACACGGACACAGATAGATAGTGGAACTGGGTACGGGCACGTGCGCTCGACTCATTTTTATTACCAGGGTCACATGTCCAGTGACGTCTGTGCTGGATGCGTGTGGGGTGAGTGTAAGCCAGCCCTCCGGGAATGGTTGGTGCTGGCAACAAGTACAACAGTAATCATTGGATCAGACACACAGATTCAATCATAAAGGGTCAATGATTTGTGCTGCACTAAGGTAGGGGCAACAGATGTGAAATAATACACACAAGATTGTATCGTAAAGGGTCCATGACTTGTGGTACACTGAGGTAGGGGCAGCAGATGTGAAATTATACACAAAACATTGTATCATAAAGGGTCCATGAGTTGTGCTGCACTGAGAATAGGGGCATCAGAAGCATTCAGCGTGTGCGCAGCCAGCGATGATCCGTGGTGCGGGTGAGCCGCACTGGGAGCAATGTCTGCTGCCTACTGGACTGCGTCATCTGCAATCGCGACTCGATGTGAATTGTGAGCCCTGCTATCCGCAGTGTAGATCGAAGGCAGTAGTCAGCACAGACATCGAAGAATGCTTTTAGTCACTTCCTGTTTACAAAATTCGAGGACATAGAGTACAATTCTCTCTGCAATAAATAAATCATGTCTCAATTTAAATTGTGAGCTCTGCTAACCGCAGTGTAGGTGTATGGAACAAAAGATGAAACATTTATGGAATACACTGTCTAAATATGTAGGTTTCAGGGACGTTATAGTTAGTTGCCTACTGGACTCTGAAATTAATGAATGAAGACTGAATTTGAATTGTGAGCCCTGCTGAGCACAGTGTAGGCCGGAGGCAGTGGTCAGGAAGTGCCTACAGCCACGTGGCGTTGACTTGAGCTGCATACAGTTAGTGGTAGGTGTGGCGCTCAGCGTGTGCGCAGCCAGCGATGATGCAATGTCTCTTGCCTACTGGACTGCGTCATCTGCAATCGCGACTCGATCTGAATTGTGAGCCCTGCTGACCATAATGTAGGCTGGAGGCAGTGGTCAGGAAGAGCCCACAGCCACGTGGCGTTGACTTGAGCTGCATAGAGTTAGTGGCAGGTGTGGCGCTCAGCGTGTGCGCAGCCAGCGATCATGCAATGTCTGTTGCCTACTGGACTGCGTCATCTGCAATCGGGACTCGATTTGAATTGTGAGCCCTGCTGACCGCAGTATAGGCCGGAGGCAGTGGTCAGGAAGAGTCCACAGCCACGTGGCGTTGACTTGAGCTGCATAGAGTTAGTGGTAGGTATAGCGCTCAGCGTGTGCGCAGCCAGCGATGATGCAATGTCTCTTGCCTACTGGACTGCGTCATCTGCAATCGCGACTCGATCTGAATTGTGAGCCCTGCTGACCGCAGTGTAGATCGAAGGCAGTAGTCAGCACAGACATCAAGGAATGCTTTTTGTCACTTCCTCTTGACAAAATTCGAGGACATAGAGTACAATTCTGTCTGCAATTAATAAATCAAGACTGAATTCAAATTGTGAGCTCTGCTGTCCGCAGTGTAGACTGCCATTCAGTGTTCCTTTGGACTTGCAAGATGAATTTGGTCATTGTACTAAAGCTATAACTGATATAAAACAAGTTCTTGAAGCAAGGATACTAAAAGGATATTATGTAGGTTTTAGGGACGTAATACTTAGTTGCCTACTGGACTCTGCAATTAATGAATCAAGAGTCAATTTTAAATGTGAGCCCTGATGACCGCAGTGTAGGCCGGAGGCAGCGGTCAGCAAGGGCCCACAGCCACGTGGCGTTGAGTTGAGCTGTACAGTTAGTGTCACCTGAAGCAACCAGCGTGTGTGGAGCCTGCGATGATGCGTGGTCCGGGCGGGCCGCACTGGTAGCAATGTCTTTTGCCTAATGAATTCTGTCTTAATAAGTCCACGTGGCGTTGACTTGTGGTGCACTGAGTTAGTGGCACCTGAAGCACTCAGTGTGTGCGCAGTCTGCGATGATGCGTGGTCCGGGCGGGCCACACTGGGAGCAATGTCTCTTGCCTACTGGACTGCGTCATCTGCAATCGCGACTCGATCTGAATTGTGAGCCCTGCTGTCCGCAGTGTAGATCGAAGGCAGTAGTCTGTACAGACATAAGTCTGTGGTGCTCTGCTGCTGGGTTTGCAGGGGGCCTGTGTCGAGGAGGTCGGCGGTCACGGCGGAGGCCTCGTGGCAGGGTGAGGGCTGCCGCCCTGGCAGATGCTTTGGCCTTCCCACAAGTGAACCATGCCCGGCCCCCGGCCTATTTATTCATACTCCTACGCTGGAGTGGCGTACGTTGGACCAGCCCACTCCGCTTCCGCTTCCAGGGGGGGACAACACAGCTACATGACCGAGATCTTCCCAACTGCCTGAGGTAACATGGTTGCGTCTATTGTCCACAACCCTCCAAGCACCAGCAGTATATGTCCACATGGAGAGGTTTGTGCTCTGCATAGTGAGGTCTGTCCACCACATCACCGCTACACTTGGTATTGTGTGCATTTTTATTGATGGGTGACTTGCGTCCTTCACACATACTTGGTTGCCACATCTCCCAAGATTCAGCTATTGTGTGGCTGAGGGACCATGCCGTGTTGGTCTTCAGATGTGGTTCTGGGCTGGGCTCCCTTTCACACTGTAGGTATCCATCCTGCTTTACACCAGTAAAAGGCAGATGTTAAATTCCTACTGCTAACGCAGCTTATCGCCTGTTTTTGGATCGCACCCCAGATTTGGCTGCTCGTTGAAAATATCGGGAAGTGGTGTTTTCGTGTTATTTTTGCACGGGAACGCCTACTCTGCATATTATTAGCGTTAGTTGTCGCTCTCATTTGTGGCGAATTTTTTGCGGAAGCTATTGTTGGAAAACTGGCGATATCGGCTGTTTTCACTAGGTTGAGAATGGAATGATAATTTAAAATCACTGAAAAAACCATAGGTTTAATGAACATTATAATTAGAAATTAGCATTTAAAAAACGTTTGAAATTCACTGAAAAAACCATAGGTTTCAGGCACGTTATAGTTAGAAATTAGCATTTTAAAAACCTTAGAAATTCACTGAAAAAACCATAGGTTTCAGGGACGTTATAGGTAGAAATTAGCATTTAAAAAACCTTTGAAATTCACTGAAAAAACCATAGGTTTCAGGGACGTTATAGTTAGTTGGACATTTCACTCGTACAAAACCAGAGAAATTCCGGCGTTATAGTTAGTTCAGCTAACTATAACTCGGCCCCCGCAATGCAATGCTGATGACATCACATATTACATCATTCATGAAATGGTCAGTGACATCATCCATGTGACAATCTGATGCACCTACTCACACCCTAATATAACCTTTGATACACCCACTCCAAAAAACAGAATACCATTTTTGAAACCATAGACACACCAATACCACTTACTACATATCTAATCACTGGTTCTTAGGTCTACACACTCATCCACTCATTCACCCATACAATCACTCATACATGCAGTCACTCATCAATACAACACTATCATATGCACTCATACACCTACACAGACACTCACACACCAGCACTCATCCAGAGTTACTCACACACCTAGTCAGTCATGCAAATAATCGATCACACTTCCATTTACTGACCTATACAGTTATACACACAACACATCACTTATTCAAACAGAAAGAAACGCATAATTACTCTCTTATACAATCACTGATACAAGTACATACTCATCCATACAGCCACTCTCACAATAACTAACTCTCACGTATAGTCATTTATATACTCCAACTCTCACATACACTGTCTTTTACATATGTAGTTAGTTTGACATGTACCACTGAGACATCCATTCACTCACTAACACACCCATACACACACTCACCCACGCATACAGCTGTTTCCACATGCACTCTTGAACCCATACACCCAGTGAATCAACCACTCAAACATGTATGCACCGAGTCACACACCTCCCACGCACCAACACACACACTCAGGCACCCATACAAATACTCTGGCAACCAATTAATAACCCATATAGACACTCATGTAGCTACTGACCAACCCATGCTGCAGCTTATACAACAGCAAACAGACTGATATAGACATTCACACAGTTTAGTCACTAACCCATGCATTCAGTAAGACACATGTAATAACTCAGTTAAACAGTCAGTCACACACCTACTAAATCATCCATCCAGACACTTATACACCCGCTCATTCTTCAATACACCTTGGTATATATATAATACATATTTAAACTTTAAAGCAAAACACATTCACTGGATGATGTCATCAGTGATGTCATCAGTGATGTCATTTGAGATGTCATCAGTGATGTCACTGACCATGTCATGAATGATGTAATATGTGATGTCATCAGCAGTGCATTGCGGGGGCGTGAGTTATAGTTAGCTGAACTAACTATAACGCCGGAATGGCTGCCAACACTTCCTGATTTGGAGTGTTGACAGCCAATTAGCATGCAGCTCGTGATCGGGAGGGTGCGCGAATCCGACGCGGCCATAGATATATATGTGATTTTCCTTTTGATTTTCACAGGAACTACTGAACGGATTTACACCATTTAACAAAAAGGGTTCTTTCTGAACCGAGGCACAAGAAAAGACAAAAACATGGGCGCAAAACGCAAAAAGGGGGCAGGGTAGAAACACCCTGACCCCCTAGGCCTGCTCAGGGGGTCCTACAAGGACCATCGACACACCAATACCAGTTACTACATGCGCACTCACTGATTCCTAGGTCTATACACACATCCACTCATTCACCCATACAATCACTCATACATGCAGTCACTCATCAATACAACACTATCATATGCACTCATACACCTATACAGACACTCACACACCGCCACTCATCCATGGAGTTACTCACACACCTAGTCAGTCATGCAAATAATCAATCACACTCCCATTTACTCACCTATACAGATACTAACGCATACTTACTCTCTTATATAATCACTGATACAAGTACACACTCATCCATACAGCCACTCTCACAATCACTGAGTGTCACGTATAGTCCTTTATACTCCAACTCTCACATACAGCCTTTTCCCTATGTAGTTACTTGGACATGTACCACTGAGACATCCATTCACTCACTAACACACCCATACACACACTCACCCGCCCATACAGCTGTTTTCACATGTACTCTTGAACACATACACCCAGTGAATCAACCACTCACACATCTATGCACAGAGTCACACACCTCACACCCACCCACACACACACTCAGTCTCCCATACAAATTCTCAAGCAACCAATCAATTACCGATATACACACTCATGTAGCTACTCACCAGCCCATGCATTCAGTAAGACACATTTAATCACTCACTTATACAGTCAGTCACGCACCTACTAAATCATCCATCCAGACACGTATACACCCACTCATTCTTCAATACACCTTGGCATATATATAAAACAAAATTAAACTTTACAGATACACACAGTCACTGGATGATGTCATCAGTGATGTCATCAGTGATGTCATTTGAGATGTCATCAGTGATGTCATCAGTGATGTTACTGACCATGTCATGAATGATGTCATATGTGATGTCATCAGCAGTGCATTGCAGGGCGCGAGTTATAGTTAGCTGAACTAACTATAACGGGGGAATTTCTATGGTATTGTACGAGTGAAATGTCCAACTAACTATAACCTCCCTGAAACCTGTGGTTTTTTCAGTGAATATATATATATATATACACATATATATATATATATATGAATATATATATATATACAGATATATATATACACATATAAAGGCTGCTTGAGAGACATAGCCATATGGATGAATATTAACAAACTAAAACTCAATGCGGGAAAAACAGAGGTGCTGTTTTTCGGCAATGGCCCTGTGCCTGCTTCAGATCTGTGGTGGCCAGTAGAAATGGGCCCTCCGCCTTCGCCTAGCACAAGTATTAAAAATCTAGGGGTGAGATGGGAGGCGGATTTCTCTTTCTCGGCCCAAATCCAACAGGTCACCGCTTCATGTTTTAGTAAAATGACAAATCTTCGTAAATTTCTACATTTTATGCCAGAAGACTGCCGTAAAGCCGTAGTCCATGCCACAGTGACATCTAGGCTGGACTACGCAAACGGCCTATATCTTGGTCTGCCTAAATATTCGATTAGACGTTTGCAGATGGTGCAGAATGCAGCTGTGAGACTAATTTGACGCATTCCATTTCGACATCATGTCTCTCCGCATTTACAGGAACTACACTGGCTTCCGGTAGCCAAAAGAATTGAATTTAAGGCCTTGACGCTGGCCTATCGGGCCCTTCAGGGAAGATGTCCTAGCTATCTTAAACAAAGACTTGACCGGTATAAGCAAGATCGCTCCCTGCGGTCAAATTCTCAGAACTTGCTCATCGCTCCTCGCTTTGTGAAAGCTCGTCTGGGCGGTAGGGCGCTCACAGTTAGAACGGCTAAATTGTGGAATGCCCTACCTGGGTTTCTCCGCCAAGCTGACACTGAGACCAGTTTTAGAAAAGCGCTGAAGACATGGCTTTTTAGCAATAATTAGGCCTGACTTCAGTGCCTAAACTTTGTGCACGCGCTGCTTGCTGCTTGCTGCTTGAGCGCCGGGACACCTCTGTTTGAGGTAGCTGTTCGCGCTATATAAATTTCAGTATTATTATTATTATTATATACATATATATATATATTCACTGAAAAAACCATAGGTTTCAGACACGTTATAGTTAGAAATTAGCATTTAAAAACCTTTGAAATTCACTGAAAAAACCATAGGTTTCAGGCACGTTATAGTTAGAAATTAGCATTTAAAAACCTTAGAAATTCACAGAAAAAACCAGAAGGTTTTAGGGACAGTTATAGTTAGTTGGACATTGCACTCGTACAAAACCTGTGAAATTCCCCGTTATAGTTAGTTCAGGTAACTATAACTCGCGCCCGCAATGCACTGCTGATGACGTCACATATTACATCACTCATGACATGGTCAGTGACATCACTGATGACATCACTGATGACATCTCAAATGACATCACTGATGACATCACTGAGGACATCATCCAGTGACTGTGTGTTTCTGTAAAGTTTAAATATGTTTAATATATTTAGGGAAAGGCGTATTGAAGAATGAGTGGGTGTAGAAGCGCCTGAATGGATGATTTAGTAGGTGCGTGACTGAGTCTATAAGTGAGTGATTAAACGTATCTTACTGGATGCATGGGTGAGTGACTAAACTGTGTGAATGTCTGTATCCGTCTGTCTGTTGTTGTGTAAGCCGCTGCATGGGTTTCTGACTAGCTAAATGAGTGTCTATATGGGTTATGGATTGGTTCTCTGAGTATCTGTATGGGTGCCTCAGTGTTTGTCTGGGTGGGGTGAGTGTGACTCTGTGCATAGATGTGTGAGTGGGTGATTCACTGGGTGCATGGTTTCAAGAGTGCGTCTGTGATGGACTGTATGGGTGGGTGAGTGTGTGTATGGGTGTGTTAGTGATTGAATGTATATCTCAGTGGTACATGTGTGAGTAACTACATATGTGAAAGGCAGTATATATGTGTGTTGGAATATATAAATGGCTATAAGTGAGAGTGTGTGATTGTGAGAGTGGCTATATGGATGAGTGTGTGCTTGCATCAGTGATTGCATAGGAGCGTAAGAATGTGCTAGTATTTTTATGAGTAAGTGAGCTGGTGTGTATAACTGTATAGGTGAGTAAATTGGAGTGTGATTAATTATTTGCATGACTGACTAGGTGTGTGAGTACCTCTATGGATGAGTTGCGTTGTGTGAGTATTTATATAGGTGTATGAGTGCATATGATAGTCCTGTACTGAGTGACTGTAAGTATGAGTGACTGTACGGGTGAGTGAGTAGATGTGTGTGTGTAGACCTAAGAATCAGTGAGTGGGTATGTACTTATTGGTATTGGAGTGTGTATGGTTTTGAGAATGGCAGTCTGTAATTTAGAGTGGGTGTTTCAAAACTTATATTAGGGTGTGAGAAGATGCATTAAATTCTCACATGGATGATGTCATCAGTGATGTCATCAGTGATGTCATTTGAGATGTCATCAGTGATGTCATCAGTGATGTCACTGACCATGTCATGAGTGATGTAATATGTGACGTCATCAGCAGTGCATTGCGGGGCGCGAGTTATAGTTACCTGAACTAACTATAACGGGGAATTTCACGGGTTTTGTACGAGTGCAATGTCCAACTAACTATAACTGTCCCTAAAACCTTATGGTTTTTTCAGTGAATTTCTAAGGTTTTTTAAATGCTAATTTCTAACTATAACGTGCCTGAAACCTATGGTTTTTTCAGTGAATTTCAAAGGTTTTTTAAATGCTGATTTCTAACTATAACGTGTCTGAAACCTATGGTTTTTTCAGTGAATTTCAAAGGTTTTTTAAATGCTAATTCCTAACTATAACATGTCTGAAACCTACGGTTTTTTCAGTGAATTTCAAAGGTTTTGTAAATGACAATTTTTAAATGTATTAATTGTTATATTTATTTTTTTCATACTGATTTACTACATTTTTAGAAACATTTTTTTTTACATATTTTATTTTTTAAATTACATTGTAATTACATTATACATTACAAAAAATACTTTCTCAGAATGAATTACTTTAGTTTAAATACTTTGCACATAGGCAATAGACTTTTAAGTACAGTAGTTACAGTTGTTGCAATGGGCAACACATTTTCAAACACAATGCAACATTCAGCTCAATGTGAATTTCTAGTTAAATGCAATTAGTTACTTTATGGATTACTTTTCTAACCACAGGACTGGATCCTAGATTCAGTCCTGGGACATCTCCTGTAAACAGTTGAGTAAAAGCGTTTTGGTTACAGTAGTGATTTTTAAGGAATATTATTGTATTTTAAAAGTTGACACTTAGAAACTTTTTCTCATAGAATCACCAATGTTATCCTATGGAAGGAAATTCACTTAGCAGGTAAAAACTGTTATCGTTACTTTTTTCTTACTCAGTGTTGGATCCTGGATCCAGCACTGGTGCATCTCCTGTAAACAGTTGAAAGAATGCGTTTAAGTCATACAGGCGATTTTTAAGGAATATTTGTAGTTTGTGAAAATCGACACTTTGAAACTTTTCAGCTGAAAACCAGACAATGGATTCCTATGGAAGAAAATATAAGTTACTGGTAAGTACGCTTAAAATTACTTTTTCAGGGTCAGTGCTGGGCTAAAAGATGCAGCACTGAGGTCTCTCCTGATAACAGGTGAGTAAATCGGAATTCGTATTTCGGCTGATTTTAGAGGAATATTTTAAAGTTCCAAAACTCCACACTTAGAAGAATTTCCAAGTGAAACCAGTCAATGTTAGCCTATGGAAGGAAATTCAAGTTACTGGTAAGTATGGTTAAAATTACTTTTCAGGACCAGTACTGGGCTGAAAGATACAGCACTGAGGTCTCTCCTGATAACAGGTGAGTAAATTGGAATTCGTAGTTCAGCTGATTTTAGAGGAATATTATAAAGTTCCAAAACTCAACACTTAGAAGAATTTCCAAGTGAAACCAGTCAATGTTAGCCTATGGAAGGAAATTCAAGTTACTGGTAAGTACGGTTAAAATTACTTTTCAGGACCAGTACTGGGCTGAAAGATACAGCACTGAGGTCTCTCCTGATAACAGGTGAGTAAATCGGAATTTGTATTTCGGCTGATTTTAGAGGAATATTTGTATGTTTCAAAAATCAACACTTAGAAACTTTTTCAGCAAAAGCAGACAATGATATCCTATGGAAGGAAATTCAAGTTACTGGTAAGTACGGTTAAAATTACTTTTGAGGATCAGTACTGGGCTGAAAGATGCAGCACTGAGGTCTCTCCTGATAACAGGTGAGTAAATCGGAATTCGTATTTCGGCTGATTTTAGAGGAATATTTTAAAGTTCCAAAACTCCACACTTAGAAGAATTTCCAAGTGAAACCAGTCAATGTTAGACTATGGAAGGAAATTCAAGTTACTGGTAAGTACGGTTAAAATTACTTTTCAGGACCAGTACTGGGCTGAAAGATACAGCACTGAGGTCTCTCCTGATAACAGGTGAGTAAATCGGAATTTGTATTTCGGCTGATTTTAGAGGAATATTTGTATGTTTCAAAAATCAACACTTAGAAACTTTTTCAGCAAAAAGCAGACAATGATATCCTATGGAAGGAAATTCAAGTTACTGGTAAGTACGGTTACAATTACTTTTGAGGATCAGTACTGGGCTGAAAGATGCAGCACTGAGGTCTCTCCTGATAACAGGTGAGTAAATCGGAATTTGTATTTCGGCTGATTTTAGAGGAATATTTGTATGTTTCAAAAATCAACACTTAGAAACTTTTTCAGCAAAAAGCAGGCAATGATATCCTATGGAAGGAAATTCAAGTTACTGGTAAGTACGGTTAAAATTACTTTTCAGGATTAGTACTGGGCTGAAAGATGCAGCACTGAGGTCTCTCCTGATAACAGGTGAGTAAATCCGAATTCGTAGTTCGGCAGATTTTAGAGGAATATTTGCACAATGGTGAAGGTAGGGCGGGGCCTGAGGTGACATCTGTGCAAACGCGCCCCGTGGCGCGTTTAAGTTGGGGGATTAAGTCCCCTTGAATCATGAGGGTCCCTAGGGGCCAACTAGCCCACCAGGAACCTCCAGTATGCGCTAGGGGCTGCGTTGCAGAGACGTGTAGAGAGGCCACACCCCTTTACACCTCTCTGCAACTCAGCTCTGTGGCGCTTTCTGGATGTACCTGTTGGGCTAGTTGGCCCTCAGGGACCCTCAGGATTGAAGGGGATTTAATTCCCACCTTAAAACGCGCCACGGGCCTGTTTGCACACATGTCACCTGAAGCCCCGCCCTCCCTTCACCACTGTGCAAACGCGCCCGTGGCGCGTTTTAAGTCGGGGATTAAATCCCATTGAATCCTGAGGGTCCCTGGGGGACAACTAGCCCAACAGGTATATCCAAAAAGCGCCACAGAGCTGCGTTGCAGAGAGGTGTATAAAGGGCGTGGCCTCTGTACACCTCTCTGCAATGCAGCCCCTGGCGCATACTGGAGGTTCCTGGTGGGCTAGTTGGCCCCCAGGGACCCCAGTATTGAAGTGGAATTACTTCCCATCTGCAAACGCGCCAGGGGCGCGTTTGCAGAGTGGTGAAGGAAGGGGCGGGGCCTGTGGCCCGATCGTTTTTTTTTTTCTCTGAAGGGGGCTGTGTGGCCCCTTCCTTTTTCCTATTTTTGGGCCCTGGGGACCCCATCCCCAGGGCCTTACCCCTTTTTTTTTTTTTCAATTAAACGGGAAGGGGGCCGCGTGGCCCCTCCCCTGGCCGAATCCTGCCCCGGGACCCCATCCCCGGGGCATGGCCACACTTTTTCTTTAATTTTTAAGGAGGGGGCTGCGTGGCCCCCTCCTCAGGCCTCTTTTGCCCCGGGACCCCATCCCCCGGGCAGGCCTTTTTTTTTATTTTTTACTTATTTCTGGGAGGGGGCCGCGTGGCCCTCCCGGGCCACTTATGGCCCTGGGGACCCCATCCCCCGGGCCTGGCTCTCGTTGGGGACTGTGGGGGTCCCCAAACCCCCACAGTCCCGCCGGCTCCCCGTGTCCTAAGGGAGCCGGCATTGCTTGCCACACGGGGAGCAGCTAACATGCTGCTCCCCGTGTGGAAAGCAATTGTCTTTGGATATTGGAGCGAGAGCAGGTTTCCTGCTCTCTCTTCCAATATCCAAAGCAGTTTGTAATGACAGGACGGGAGCCGCGAGGCTCCCGTCCTGTCATCAAACAGCAGTGTCCCGGGGTAGGCACCCGGGACACTGCAGGAGCCGGCCCTGGGGGTGGCGGTCCCCAGGGCCACCACAGGCTCCAGGAGGGAGGCCGCACATCAGCAAAGCCCCGGGAGGTGGTGGTCCCCGGGCTTCGGGGTCCAAAACGGACCCCATTTTAATTTGTTAGTGCCCCGGGAGGTGGCGGTCTCGGGCGTGTGGGGGCCTCGAGCCCCCACACAGGAAAAAGTTTTTAAAAAGAAGCCCCGGGAGGTGGTGGTCTCCGGGCTGCGGGAGGGCTCAGAGCCCTCCCGCACCATTTTAAAAAAGAAAGCCCCGGGGGCGGTCCTCGGGGCTTGGGGGCCCTTTGAGGCCCCCATACATAAATTTAACCCTCACCATGCCCCCGGGACTTGGGCCACCCGGGTGCAAAATACAATCGAGCGCTGGAGACCGCCCTTCGTTTTTTGTTCGGCAGGATTCGCGCTCCTGAGCGCATCCTGCCGATTTAAAAAAATAAAAAATGCTTTTTCTGCCCAGGGGTCCTTGTGGGACCCCTGAGCAGACCTAGGGGGTCAGGGTGTTTCTACCCTGCCCCCTTTGTGCGCTTTGCGCACTTTTTACTGCTTTCTTGTTCCTCGATTCTACCGAGGAATAAGATGGCTGCCAACACTTCCTGGTTTGGAGTGTTGACAGCCAATTAGCAGACAGCTCGTGATCGGGAGGGTGCGCGAATCCGACGCGGCCATAGATATATATGTACTTTTACTTTTGATTTTCTCAGCAACTACTGAACGGATTTACACCATTTAACAAAAAGGGTTCTTTCTGAACCAAGAACTACCTCTTTGCCAAATTTGGTGTAATTCCGTTCAGCAGTTCGGGCTGTAGCCGTGTCTAAAGTTTCCTATGGGAAATTGATTTTTTGACTCTTATTTTTTTAATTTCTCCGCAACTACTGAACGGATTTACACCATTTAACAAAAAGGGTTCTTTCTGAACCAAGAACTACATCTTTGCCAAATTTGGTGTAATTCCGTTCAGCAGTTCGGGCTCTAGCCGTGTCTAAAGTTTCCTATGGGAAAATGAATGGGGAAAACACGCTTTGGGACCCCCTTTTTCTCGGCCCCCGCTTGACGAATCACCCTGAGACTTTCAGGGTAGGAGCGGACCGGAGCGGGCCATAAAGTTTGAAAATTTCGCGAAGATTCGCCAACCGACGCAAGAGTTATTTCAAATAGAATGTCATGGATTTCCTATGGAAAATAGGTCCTAACTATAACTATCTACTGGCGATCGCCAGTAGATAATATATATACACATATATATATATATCACTGAAAAACCATAGGTTTCAGACACGTTATAGTTAGAAATTAGCATTTAAAAACCTTTGAAATTCACTGAAAAACCATAGGTTTCAGGCACATTATAGTTAGAAATTAGCATTTAAAAAACCTTAGAAATTCACTGAAAAAACCACGCGGCTCCCGCCCTGTCATTGCAAACAGCAGTGTCCCGGGGGTGGGCACCCCAGGACACTGCAGGAGCCGGCCCTGGAGGGTGGTGGTCCCCAGGGCCATCAAGTGCTCCAGGAGGGGGGCCACGCGGCCCCCCTCCCACCTATTGCACAGCCCCGTGGAGGTGGTGGTCCCCGGGGCTCGGGGGTCCGTAACGGACCCCCGCATTTGAATATTAGTGCCCCAGGGAGGTGGCGGTCCCCGGGGCCTGTGGCGGGGCTCGAGCCCCCCCACACAGGTGTATTTAAAAAAAAAAAAAAGCTCCGGGGGGTGGTGGTCCCCGGGGCAGCGGGGGGCCATGTGCCCCCGCAAAATAATTAATAAAAGCCCCGGGGGTGGCGGTCCCCAGGGCTTGGGGGGGCCTTGGAGGCCCCCTACACATTAAAAATAAGAAGCCCCGGGGGGTGGCGGTCCCCGGGGCTGATGGCGGGCCGTGTGCCCCCACAAATATTTATGAAAAGCCCCGGGGGTGGCGGTCCCCGGGGCTGCGGGGGCCTCCCTGGGCCCCCGCAATTACATTATTGCATGCCCCCGGGACTTGGCCTACCCGGGCCCTAAATAATAATGAAGCGCGGGAGCCCGTGCTTTGTTTTTTTTAATTTTCGGCCGAAATTCACGCTGGGTGCGCAAATCTCGCCGATTTTTTTTTTTTTTAAATGCTTTTTTGTGCCCTGGGGGTCCTTGTGGGACCCCCTGAGCAGGCCTAGGGGTCAGGGTGTTTCTATCCTGCCCCCTTTTCTTGTTTTTCGCGTTTCTTTTTCTCTTTTCTTGTGACTCGGTTCTACCGAGTCACAAGATGGCTGCCAACACTTCCTGGTTTGGAGTGTTGACAGCCAATTAGAATAAAGCTCATGGTCGGGAGGGTCCGCGGATCCACCGCGCCTCTATATATCGAAACTTTTATTTTTTGATTTTCTCAGCAACTACTGAACGGATTTACACCATTTAAAAAAAAGGGCGCTTTCTCAACCAAGCACTACCTTTTTGCCAAATTTGGTGTAATTTCATTCAGCAGTTCGAGCTGTAGCCGTGTCTAAAGTTTCCTATGGGAAATTCATTTTTCGCCCTCTTTTTTTTTAATTTCTCAGGAACTACTGAATGGATTTACACCATTTAACAAAAAGAGTTCTTTCTGAAACAAGGGCTACCTTTTTGCCAAATTAGGTGTAATTCCGTTCAGCAGTTCGGGCTGTAGCCGTGTCTAAAGATTCCTATGGAAAATAACATGGAGAAAACACGTTTAGGGACCCCCCTTTTTTCTCGGCCCCCGCTTACCGAATCACCCTGAAACTTTCAGGATAGAGCTGACCGGAGCGCCCCACGAGTTTTGAAAATTTCACGAAGATTTGTCATCCGGCGCCAAAGTTATTGGGAAAAGAAAAAAACGCTTTTCCTATGGAAACTAGGTCCTAACTATAACTATCTACTGGCGACCGCCAGTAGATAATATACATATATATATATACATATATATATATATATATATATATATATATATATATATATATATATATATACATACATATACACATATATATATATATATATATATATATATACATATATTATCTACTGGCGGTCGCCAGTAGATAGTTATAGTTAGGACCTATCTTCCATAGGAAATCCGCAACATTCTATTTGAAATAACTCTTGCGCCGGTTGACGAATCTTCGCGAAAGCTTCCAACTTGTTGGGGCGCTCCGCTCTGCTCCTACCCTGAAAGTCTCGGGTTGATTCGTCAAGCGGGGGCCGAGAAAAAGGGGGTCCCAAAACGCATTTTCCCCATTCATTTTTCCATAGGATCCTTTCATCGCGGCTACAGCCCGAACTGCTGAACGGAATTACACCAAATTTGGCAAAGAGGTAGCCCTTGGTTCAGTGTCGTGCCTTTTGCTTAAATGGTGTAAATCCGTTCAGTAGTTTCTGAGAAAATCACAAATAAAATCACATATATATCTATGGCCGAGTAGGGTCCGCGTACCCTCCCGATCACGAGCTGCATGCTAATTGGCTGTCAACACTCCAAACCAGGAAGTGTTGGCAGCCATTTTGAGAAACAAGTGCGCAAAGCGCAAAAGGGGGCAGGGTAGAAACACCCTGACTCCCTAGGTCTGCTCAGGGGTCCCATAAGGACCCCTGGGCAGAAAAAAGCATGTTTTGTCATGGAAAATAAAAACAAGTGACCTAACCCGCCTGAGAGTGCTGGACGATTATTTTTTGAAAGGAGAGAGCATCTTATTTAAAATATATATATATATTAAAAAAAAAAAGAGTATCGGAACATATGAGGGCAATTAGCAACAAGGATCCTCACTATCCAGTAGCCAGACACTTTGCTGAATTTCACCTCTATAACAACTCACTACTCACTTTCTTTGCCCTAGAACAAATAGTTCAATCCCACAGAGGAGGGAATAGAACTCTACAACTACGCAAAAAAGAATCCTGGCACATAATCAATTTACAAACTAAGAGCCCGTATGGGCTTAACCAGGATGAGGAAATGAGTTTTCACCTTCAAGAATAAAGTGTAAATCTATCTTGATTTAGGGTTGCCTTTGGAAGTAGTTTCAATTTTAATTCTAATCTTATGCTATGTTATGTATGTGCCTCAGTATAGGAAGATTTGAGTATGTATGATCTTAACTTTTATAATGAGTTTATTATATTCTTTATTATTTCACAGGAGAAAAGGAAGGGGCCGACTGTGAGGATCAGCTTCAACATACCCCCTACCCTTTTCTTCAGTCATCACTGAGGAGTGCCCATCTATGCAGATAAGAGATTTGTTTTCTTTGTGGAACTCTGTCTCTATATACTTAAGCCATAGTATTAATGTCACTGTTTGATTGATAGATATTGTTGTTGTTTTTGCACTGGGGAGTTTTTTGGTAGTTGGTTTTCTGTGATAAAGGTATTGACAGCATTTCTATATAGAGGTTCTAGTTGGTCGTTTATGTAAGAATAAGACACCAAGTTGGTTATAACTTAGGAACTACAGGCCGATATTTTGGTACATTGGCACTGCGCAGATACAGGTACATCAGTCACCAGGCACTAGACCGATAGAAGATGACTTCACACCCCCCCTTTTTTTGCCTTACATATACAGTAAGGAACGGGAGGGATTTTCTACCCGATGATTACAGATCCTAGTACTTCACTTTGATATATTGGAGGTATGTACCATAATCTTTGTATGTGGCATCACTTGAATCAGGAATTATACCGAACCTGGCCACTGACACAGCTCGAATTGTATGGATCTAATACAGTTATAACTAGTTCTATATGCAACCCACATTCTGCATTGAGGCATTCGCGGAGTGGGAAGCATCATTAATAGAGCATGTCCTTGAACGGACACATGACACATGTCCTAGGTGTCTGAACACATAAAAACATAATTAACACCATGAAATATTACCACAAGGTTAATACAAAGATGTAATTGTATGATATTAATATAATTTTTATGTTTGAACAGGTGAAATGCAACTTGTACAACAAAGTGTTTGAACTTTCAAGTTATTTTTGCATGTTCCAAAATGGATGCCGTTTTGGTTGGGAATAACTCAACTCATATGTCCCCTCGTTTGTTTCTATTACCTCTATGTAATGCATGTTTCTACCTCAGACTAACTGTGTGATCAAGCTTGCTGGCCAAGCGAAACGTGTTACCTGGAATAAATACTATCTTCTGATAGAACTGCAATACCTCTGAGTGATCGCTTTATTATTAACGTTGGAGAATATGATGTCCGGCATGCTCCGCCGGCGGTGAGCGATCCACTGTGAAGGGCGAGGGAAGACGGAAGGAGCAGAAACTGTAGGAACATATATATGTATACTGTACTCTGACAGCTACTGTTATTTATTGCCATAAGAAGATTAGTAGACTGTATTTGCACTTGCAATATACTATCTAAGGATTAATAGGCGTCTACTTCTCCTGTGTTTGAATTGATGCATCTGTAATATCAGCTATTGATAGCTTACTGTAACGAAAATTAAGGATTATTTACATGATGCACTGTTTATTCCATTTATTTAATTGTTATATATATATCAGCAGGCTTGTCAGTTTTTAGTATACCATTTGAACTTGCCTATTTTTACATTTAGTATTTTTAAGAATATTTGCTGCAGTATGAGAAGTGAGTTGAACATCTGTGATTGGGATATTACCAGTTCTTTGTCTATTTAATTGATGCACTTGTACGCTATTTAGGATAAATCATGCTTAGTGTTTCTCTCATGTATTTTTATTATTGGAGCATTGTCTCTTGTTATTATGGATGCATTGAGATTATTTAGTGTCTAGGCTCTTTTCTTTTTATTTAAGACAAGTATTGGTTTATATGTATTTTTATCACTTCGCTCTTACTATATGATCATTAGTCTGTCTTCTCTATTCACTTATCTGGTGTGGCTATGTTTCTAGCCAATCGTGCACATTTTGTTAGGTCTGTCTCCTTTAAAAGTTTCCCGGAAATGAAGCGCGTCATGTGATCAAGCTCGCTGTGTCGAGTGAAACGCGTCATGGCAGGCATTATGCCTGTGTATCTCCGTGGATTATTTTGGAAATAAACTGCACTGTTTCTCCACGACATCGAGTCTGAAGTAGCTTTCTTCCGAGTTTGGCTGAGGTCCGTGCCTGTTGGCTCTGCCGGGGATAGGCAGACAGGATTCTGGTGTGTGATTACATTTTATCCGGAGCAGGCTGTCTCCGGATTCACGGACCCTCCCGTTTCATTGAGGCACAACCGAAGTCCAGCCGACTGCGCTACGGCGTACTTATCGTTACTCCGGAGGAGTTCTACGTTTGCTGTGCCCCCCGTTGAGACTATTGACTGTTTGTTTGGTTTATTCCCTGGACGGCGTGGAGCAGCGGAATCTGTTCGGTCGGAGGACCGGAAGAGCTGCATGTACTAGCGCCGGTAAGGAGAGTCTCCATATGTTTGAACATTATAGTCATTATAACGGGTTACGGGATTCTACTCCATGATAACTTCGCTTTGGAATTGCAGTTGCATTAATTAATTTTTACAAGTCCACAATGTTCTCCATTGATGCGCTTCGTGAAAGGGATTCAGCGGTGGAGGCCCTGTTTCAGAACTTACCTACTGTTATTAATGAGCAGAGAGCTCCTCTACTGACAACAGTAATAAAGATGTGAAGTCTCTATTGAAAACCTTAGAGGAACTTTTAAAAACGAACTATCCAAATGGTGGGAAAAGAAATCCCTAGAGAAATACCGAGATGCCAACCGGGTTCCTAGAGGGTTGCGTGTGCTTATTGCACCCACATTTGAAAACCCTAATCCACTAATGCTGCAAGAATGGGCCGAAAACAACATACAGGCATCAATGAACATGATTCATATTTTAATTAAATATGCTGAAAGTGATCGTAATGCTTTACTGATTGAAATAGATCGCATCAATGGCTTATTGGATGCTACAGGACAAACTGAATTGATTACCAAAGGGCGGAATGACATAGATATCCGCATGAAAAAACATGAGGACATCATCAAAGAACGCAAAATCTATAAATTTGCTCGTGATCAGAATGATTACGCTACAGGCAGGATTTTTATGTTTGCGCAGTAAATACGATAATTATAAGAGACAAGCACTTACCGGTCAAGCACCTAGTAGCA
This sequence comes from Calotriton arnoldi, assembly GCA_963921515.1. NCBI lineage: Eukaryota > Metazoa > Chordata > Amphibia > Caudata > Salamandridae > Calotriton > Calotriton arnoldi. The sequence goes on from CAWUFW010001277.1 coordinate 2,337,029, forward strand.
AACAAAGACAAGCTGAAGGTGATGCAAGGGTAAATGGTGCAGATTCGGCTACAGTTTCCTTAACATCTAACAGTGACTCAGATGATGGATGGGTTGGCACTTCTGGAGCCTCTGCAATAGGACCCAACAACTATACCCCAGGAGAAGAATTGAATTTTATCAGCGAGGACCGGAGGTACACCTTGCGCCCCCGCAAACCTCTTCAGCAGCAAGGGGAACAGCCAATAAACGCAGGAGGGAGAGGCAGAGTAAACACCGGAAAAACTACCTCAAGGGGGAATGTGCGAAGGAATTGGAAACGATAAGCAACACGAATAATAACACAGTCATTAACCTTACGGACGCCATTTTGACCAAGGCTGAAACTCAGCTTCTCGCGCTTGGTTTGTCATACTGTCCGATCAATCAATTTTCTTATAATTCTACTAGGATTGACGTATTCAAATTTATTCGTAAGATCAAGCTTATCAAGTTCTTCCAGCTCAATAAATCCCCCAAGGGTTCAGTTGATATTCCCCCGATGACGGATTCCACTGATGGCATGCTCCAAGTTAGGGACATACCGAATTTGCAACTTTTACATGCTCTAGCTACTGATACCTCCAGCGATGTTTCTCAAGTATCATCTACTGCATTAGGTATTGTCTCTAATAAATCGGCTCCTAGCCTGTTCCACCCTGTATCTACATTTCTTCCTATGATGCCGAAGGATGCAGTTGATGTGTTCAGCGATAGAGTGATAACTGAACTTAAAAGGTTGAACAGAGCTGTGTTATCCACCAAACAGCGTGTAAATTATAGAAATATCCAATATTGTGCCTTGATCAAAAAACTTCAAAACAATTATGATCTTATTATAAATAAGTCCGACAAGGGCGGAAATACAGTTTTATGGTCAAGAGTGCAATACATGGCTGAAGCTTCACGTCACCTGTCTGACGGCCTCTGCTTACAGGAAATCGTCTAGATTGGAAATGAAATCTGCACAAGAACTGATGCAGAAACGATGTCATCAGTGGAAAAGGAATGGACTTTTGACTAGAGATGAAATGAACTTTCTCATTGTTGAACACCCTGTAACTCCTATGTTATATTTTCTCCCGAAGGTACACAAAATGATGATACCTACACCTGGACGTCCGATCATTTCTGTACAAAGAAGCATGAGTGAAAATTTGTCTAAATATGTAGATTTCTTTTTGCAGCCACACGTTACTTCTTTGCCCTCATATTTGAAGGATACCACAGATTTTCTGACCAAGATCAATACAGTGACTTGGCATCCTAACTACTGGCTTCTGGTTATGGATATTGAGTCACTGTATACAAGTATAAATCATGTGGATAGAATAGCTGCAACTAAATACTTTTTAGACAATAGAGATATTAACTTGAAAGATCATAATTGTATGCTTTTAGAAATGATCGAATTGTGTCTGTTGAATAACTTTTTTGCATTTAATCGGGAGATTTATCATCAACTAAGGGGCGTGGCTATGGGGGCATGCTTCTCCCCCAGCTACGCATGCTTGCATGTTGGCTGGTGGGAGAGGTGTGTCCTCATGACCACACATAGGAAATGGTACAAATATATCGTACACTACTGGCGATATATTGATGACATCTTTTTGGTCTGGAGTGGTTCTAAAGAGTCAGCTATTGAGTTTGTGAAAGCTATTAACATCAACAGGCTCAATCTTAAATTTACTGCTACCATTGACAATTCCAGTGTAGAGTTTCTAGATGTTTTAGTCTATATCAGTGAAGATTTGTTACACACTAGGCTTCATCGCAAGTCAACTGCAGGAAACTCAATTTTACACGCCGCGAGCTCCCACCCACACCATCTTATCAAAAGCATACCCTATGGCGAATTTCTGCGTATTCGCAGAATTTGTAGTGTGGATGCAGTTTCCAAACAATGTCAGCAGGAAGCATTCTGTCGGTTTGTGGATCGAGGATATAAAAAAACTCACCTGAACCAAGCTTTGACTAAAGCTAACAATCAATCTAGAGAAGTCTTATTGCAGCCCAAGCAGACTAGAATCACTAGTACAGATGAGGCTCCTGCTGTTGACAAACCTACTATTCGTTTGATCACAACTTTCAGCCAACAAGAACAAAAAATTTGTAGGATTATTTATTCAGAATGGCCCATCATATTGACAGACATCACTTTAGGTTCGATTCTTCCAGCATTACCATCTATTACTTTTAGAAGGGCCCCTTCGATGAGAGATGCATTAGTTAGGCCGATGCCCGAAGTTCAATTGAGGAGCACTTGGCTCAACAAATTGGGTTTTTACAAATGTAATTCCTGTCGTGCCTGTACTTTTGCTATGAATGCAACCCACTATATGACAGCCTTCAGTGATAAAGCTATGGAAATTAAGGAACATCTTACCTGCCGTACTGATTTTGCAATTTACAAACTTAGGTGTACTTGTGGGCTCGAATACATAGGGAGCACTAAGCTCCCTGTGCATAAACGTATTTTACAGCATGTACGAGCCATTGTCAACTCAGACCCTAATTATCCAGTCGCCAGGCATTTTAAATTAGTCCATCATAATCAACTGAAAGATCTTCAATATACTGTATTAGGGGCTGTTCCCATCCCCGGACGGGGAGGGAACCGTGAGAAAATACTTAGACAACGAGAATCTCATTTTATATTAGCCCTCGATACTCGTATGCCGAATGGCCTTAACATGAGTGAAGATCTGCACAATTTCCTTTAGTGGATTTGCATAATAAGTTCTGCCATTATGTCTTCTTTCCAGTCCGCAGCCTTATTATTATTATTTTGCTTCAAACGGTAGTTGTGTTATCCATCTTTATAGATGTTGTCATTTTTATCAAGTATTTTATTGCACTCTCTCATTTTGTTACTGTATATTGGTGGTATTTTTTATGGATCTGTGAATTTTATAACTATATTGGTACTTGCACTTTATTATCGTTGAGGCCTCAATGATATTTTTAAGCTGCTATTGTTATTACAGTTTGCACAGCACTCTTTTGCACTTCTTTGTCGCACTTTGCACTTTATATTGTTATTTATTAGTGCAGACTTTGTTCACATACTGTATAACTTTATAGGCACATGGCTAGGCTGGAATTGCCCAACAATGGGAGGGTACTCTGACAGCTACTGTTATTTATTGCCATAAGGAGATTAGTAGACTGTATTTGCACTTGCAATATACTATCTAAGGATTAATAGGCGTCTACTTCTCCTGTGTTTGACTTGATGCATCTGTAATATCAGCTATTGATAGCTTACTGTAACGAAAATTAAGGATTATTTACATGATGCACTGTTTATTCCATTTATTTAATTGTTATATATGTCAGCAGGCTTGTCAGTTTTTAGTATACCATTTGACCTTGCCTATTTTTACATTCAGTATTTTTAAGAATATTTGCTGCAGTATGAGAAGTGAGTTGAACATCTGTGATTGGCATATTACCAGTTCTTTGTCTATTTAATTGATGCACTTGTACGCTATTTAGGATAAATCATGCTTAGTGTTTCTCTCATGTATTTTTATTATTGGAGCATTGTCTCTTGTTATTATGGATGCATTGAGATTATTTAGTGTCTAGGCTCTTTTCTTTTTATTTAAGACAAGTATTGGTTTATATGTATTTTTATCACTTCGCTCTTACTATATGATCATTAGTCTGTCTTCTCTATTCACTTATCTGGTGTGGCTATGTTTCTAGCCAATCGTGCACATTTTGTTAGGTCTGTCTCCTTTAAAAAGTTTCCCGGAAATGAAGCGCGTCATGTGATCAAGCTCGCTGTGTCGAGTGAAACGCGTCATGGCAGGCATTATGCCTGTGTATCTCCGTGGATTATTTTGGAAATAAACTGCACTGTTTCTCCACGACATCGAGTCTGAAGTAGCTTTCTTCCGAGTTTGGCTGAGGTCCGTGCCTGTTGGCTCTGCCGGGGATAGGCAGACAGGATTCTGGTGTGTGATATATATATATATAAATATATATATATATATATATATATATATATATGTATATATATATATATATATATATATATATATCGTCCAAAGTGTCATCCACAAGCAGAGGCGCATACAATGACAGGCGGACTCCCACTTCCCAGAAGAGTCCTTTATTCAGCAGAAAGCAGCAACACACAGAATATTCCCTTTAAATCTTCCCTACGTGTTTCGGAGCTCCTGCTCCTTGCTCACGGGAAACACGCAATCAGCAGATACGAAGTGGGTGTGTCCCTTAATTACCCTTTATATCGCCCTCAATGGGCTTTCTTATTCATTGGGCTTCTGGGACATGCAGTCCTTTCGTTACGATATGACCCTGAATGGGTTCTGCCATTAGCATACTGCAGGTAAAACTCCCAATGGAGCCTTCAGTGTGTATGACGCTTTCAATCCACGCACTGCCATCCTGCATAACGGACCCTGATATCAAAATCCACAGTCCACACAATCGTAGTGGTGGTGCTGCCCCCCCGACCTGGACAGGCCGGTATATATCGTCCAAAGTGTCATCCACAAGCAGAGGCGCACACAATGACAGGCGGACTCCCACTTCCCAGAAGAGTCCTTTATTCAGCAGAAAGCGGCAACACACAGAATATTCCCTTTAAATCTTCCCTACGCGTTTCGGAGCTCCTGCTCCTTGCTCACGGGAAACACGCAATCAGCAGATACGCTTGTGCTTGTGGATGACACTTTGGACGATATATACCGGCCTGTCCAGGTCGGGGGGGCAGCACCACCACTACGATTGTGTGGACTGTGGATTTTGATATCAGGGTCCGTTATGCAGGATGGCAGTGCGTGGATTGAAAGCGTCATACACACTGAAGGCTCCATTGGGAGTTTTACCTGGAGTATGCTAATGGCAGAACCCATTCAGGGTCATATCGTAACGAAAGGACTGCATGTCTCAGAAGCCCAATGAATAAGAAAGCCCATTGAGGGCGATATAAAGGGTAATTAAGGGACACACCCACTTCGTATCTGCTGATTGCGTGTTTCCCGTGAGCAAGGAGCAGGAGCTCTGAAACGCGTAGGGAAGATTTAAAGGGAATATTCTGTGTGTTGCCGCTTTCTGCTGAATAAAGGACTCTTCTGGGAAGTGGGAGTCCGCCTGTCATTGTGTGCGCCTCTGCTTGTGGATGACACTTTGGACGATATATACCGGCCTGTCCAGGTCGGGGGGGCAGCACCACCACTACGATTGTGTGGACTGTGGATTTTGATATCAGGGTCCGTTATGCAGGATCGCAGTGCGTGGATTGAAAGCGTCATACACACTGAAGGCTCCATTGGGAGTTTTACCTGCAGTATGCTAATGGCAGAACCCATTCAGGGTCATATCGTAACGAAAGGACTGCATGTCCCAGCAGCCGAATGAATAAGAAAGCCCATTGAGGGCGATATAAAGGGTAATTAAGGGGCACACCCACTTCGTATCTGCTGATTGCGTGTTTCCGTGAGCAAGGAGCAGGAGCTCCGAAACGCGTAGGGAAGATTTAAAGGGAATATTCTGTGTGTTGCCGCTTTCTGCTGAATAAAGGACTCTTCTGGGAAGTGGGAGTCCGCCTGTCATTGTGTGCGCCTCTGCTTGTGGATGACACTTTGGACGATATATATATATATATATATATATATATATATATATATATATATATATATATATAAAATCACCAGTGGGTAGTTATAGATAGCATCATGCTTCTATAGGAAATGCCATTTTTGTTTTGCCAATAACTTTGGCACCACTTGCCCTCCGCTTTTGTAACTGGTTTTGTCTCCCGGGGATAGGGTCTCTGGGGCCTTTGAAGGCTCAGGGATGGTGGGGTGTGCGGCCCCCTCTCCTTTTTTCTTTAATTTAGCCCCAGGGGTGGGGACCCCGGGATCCAAGAAGGCTCGCGGAGGGCGGCCCTTGGTACACCCTCTCCTTTTTTAATTGCATTTGGCCCTGGGGGATGGGATCTCCGGGGTCTAATGAGTCTTGTAGAGATGGGCCGCAGAGCCCCTCTTCCCTTTTTTGATTGAATCTGGCCCCAGGGGATGGGGTCCACGAAGCCTAATGAAGCTCAGAGAGGGTGGCCACATGGCCTGCCTCACCTTTTTAATGGAATTTGGACTGGGAATGGGGTCCCCAGGGCCCATTAAGGCTTGGAAAGGGGGATGCATGCTTCCTCCAATTCATATATATGCTTTGGCCCCAGGGGAAGGGATCCTTGGGGACCAAAGGCCAACCCTTCGCCTCACATGACAATGGCTGTGTGTGGTGTGGGATTAGGTGCCTTTGGGTGGGTTGGCCACAGGGCCTGGTCAAAGAAGAAGGGTTGTGTTGGACTTAGCCCTTTTTGCAGGATCATCCCATAACTTTTTGCCTTCACTCATCTTATTTTTGCTCAATTCATTTTTGCTGGCTTTATGACTCTGCAACCTTTACGACTGCTAACCAATGCTAAACTGCGTGTGCTATCTCCATGAAACATGGTAGAATTAGCCTATACCCAATTGGCATATTTAATTTACTTGGAAGTCCCTAGTAAAGTGAAACCACCTTTGTCCAGGGCTGTATATTATATGCTACTAGAGGGCCTGCAGCACTGATTGTGCCACTGATTAAGTAGCCCTTTCAATCACGTCTCAGGCCTGCAAATGCATCCTGTGTAGGCAGTTTTAAAATGCAATTTTGGCCTGGCAAAATACATCTTTTGCCATGAACAAACCTTATTTTTTAATACATATAAGTCACCGCTAGTTTAGACTCTGGACAGCCCATAGGGCAGGGTGCAATGTATTTAATAGTAGGACATGTACTGTTAATTTGTACATGTCCTGGTAGTGACAAACTCTCAAATTCATTTTTCACTACTGCAATTCGTGCCTCTCCCGTAGGATAACATTGGAGTTACCTTATTGCAATTCATGCGATAATTTCCAAATGGGAGCATGTGACCAGTTCATGTCTTTGGAATTGTAATGAAAAATCCTCTCTCATGATTTTAAATTACAAGTTTTAAAATGCCACTTTTAGAAAGTTGGCATTTTCCTCCCTTAGCCATTTAATGCCTGCAGCCTGTCTCTGGGTCACATGACTGGGTGAAGCTGACAGTTGTGTTTTTTGTATTCCTCTTAGAAAAGCCACACACAATAGAAAGATTAGGTGTGCCCGGATGTGCCATCACTGGCAAAATGCAAGGGCGGAGCTGGTCACAGCCCTACTTACACTTGAATTGGGAGCTGGTCACAGCACTACTTACACTTGAATAGGCTATGTCCTGCCACCACACAAAGGGCTGCATGCCCCCTGTAGTTAGTCTGAAGCCAGGACAGGAAACCCGTGCACTTTAAAGGGAAAACTCTGAAAGCTTCTCCCACTTCAAAGGAAGGCCCAGGTATAAATACTAGACCCCAAACACCAACTTTTCAATACACTTCTGGACCTGTGGGCTCTGCCAGAAAGAAGGAATGCCGTGCTGCTGAAAGAACTGCCACTCTGCTGGACTACTGCCCTGCTTTGCTGATCTGCTGCCCTCTTGCCTAGGTAAGAAGGACCGGACCTGCATCAGTTGAGCTCAGGACACCAGAGTGACTCCAAGAGCTAGTTGGCTGGCCTCCTGACTAAAGCCTCAGTGACAGACGGCTCCAACTACATAAAACCCAGCACTTGGACTCTGCCATCTCCGAGTCCTACCCTGCCAAGTGGTGCCACCCCAGTCCTGGACCCTTGGAAGTTGGCTTAAAGGTGCTCTGCCAGACCATCTGTTGATCCAGCAGAACCGACGCATGTTCTCTGCTGCAAGTTGCAACCTCAAGCAGAACTGACGCATGGCCTTTGCTGTGTCGATTCTCCCAGCAGGACTCTGCATTGACCTTGCAGCCCGCATCATAGCCACCGCTGTGCGCCACCTCCCCGATGCAGGCCCTCAATTCGCAAAACTCTTGTTGACGGCAGCCTCAACGATGATGCAGGTTTTTGCATCGCAGCCTCACAGTACTCGCAACTGACACATCACCTTGGCTGCGCAATGCATCGCCGATGCCGTACTTCGCATCACAAGCCCTCATCAAAAAGATCCTCGATGACTGCTCAGGACCTCGCAACTCAGCTTCACAGCTTCTAGGAACCGACTCATCACCTTGGCTGCGTGACACATCCTCAACGCTAGGCCTTGACATTCTCCACAACTAGGCTTTAAGGTACTCTTGTTCAGCAGGTCTAACTGGGTCCCTCTAGTTAGCCCACGCTTCATTGTGGTCAGCCTGAACTTGTGTGACTTTGTCCTGGTCTGAAGCAACCAAATATCCACAGTTGATGCTTTGTGCTTTTTGGCGCTATTTTTACTGACATCTTTAAAATTGCATATCTCCAGTTCTACTGACTGGATTTTTTTTGTTTTGGTCTTGATTCATTCATCAAATTTGCTCTGTTTTCCTAAATTGGGGTGGGATTTTTCTTTTGTTGTATTTTCCCCTTATTTCTGTTTGAAGTGCTGAATAAATACTTTACACTTTGCTTCTAAGTTAATCCTGACTGCTCTGTGCCAAGCAACCAGAGGGTTGGAACACAAGTTAATTTGGTGTTTGCTTGTGCCTCAGTCTGGGTAGTTGGTGCTGCATGAGATTATATATATATATATATATATATATATATATATATATATATATATATATATATATATTACTGAAAAAACAAAGGTTAAAGTAAAGTTGTAGTTAGGTGAATATCTCAGTGATAACAATGTTTTGAACAAAAACAAAACAAAGTAGAGCTAACTATAACTTGCGCCCCCATTTACTGCTTATGGCCTCACATATTACATCAATCATGATGTTATATGACATTATTTATGACATCACTGATAACATCACCGATGTCATTATACAAGCTTTCTTTTTACACATTACTCTATAAAATGACATGGCATTAGAGGCCTGAAAGTAAGTACAAAATAGCTCAGAATAACATGAAGCATCATTAAGGCCATCACAGATACAACTCCCTTAGGAGGAGCAAGCATGTGGTATGTGCAACACTGGCCCTATACCATACAATTCACGGGTAGCCCAGTACACATTAACAATCAGCGGACGATATATGGGAAACCCTCATTGCACATGGTGTTCAATATGTATACAACTGTTCACAAAAAAGCCAGGTTCCTCAAGATACTCAAGGTCTGTTCCAAAAATAATGCCAGACTTCGGACAGCTTTTATCTGTATGAAACCCCTCACAGTCACTCGCACCCCACCATGGTTCATCAATAATTTTACAGCAAATGTTGCAGTGATTTTATCAATGATGTCACAGATGTCATGAGTGATGTAATATGTGGGGTAATTAGAAGTGCATGGCAAGGGTGTGAGTTATAGTTACCTTAGGGCACGATTTATAGTTTCTTGAGATAAGTATAACTATAACTGCTGAATTTCTATGGTTTTGTGTGTGTAAAATCTGAACCTAACTATAATGTCGCTGTAACCTTTGGTTTTTCAGTGAATTTCTAAGGTTTTTTTAAATTCTATTTCCTAACTATAACATCCCTGTAACCTTTGTTTTTTTCAGTGAATCTCTATGGATTTTTAATTGTATTTCCTAACTACAATGTCCCTGTAAGGTTTGCTTTTTTCAAATAATTTCTATGGTTTTATATCGCAAAATAATATTTAACTACTATATGTTACAAAGAGGTGACTATCCACCAAACAAGGGTAATTTCTCTTAAGTATATAAGGTAAGTGCTTCTTTGTTTGCTGGAGATGTCCTCATATTCCTCGGCATTAAGAGTGTGTCACCAAAATCATCGAAAAATGCGCTGGGTGGCCTTTTGGTAAGCTGTCCGTCGTCCTGGCAAAAGGCAGGAAGACCTATGCCTACTACTAAGGTGGACGGTGCAGGGCCAATTGGGCAGAGCTTGTAGTAATTCAAAGGGAGAACTATGGACTAGATCTCACCAGGTGGTGACAAGAAAGAACCCCCTCATCACAGTCACTACAGATTGTGCTCTGACAGTTCAACTATGCACTCACCTGCATCAAGGATTTCAGATCGTTTTTCAAACTGGAATTGCAGAGAAAGCACACTTGCTTTGCCTTTGCCAAGCCCAAGAAGTTAGGATCAATTGTTCTTTACAGAAGTGGAGCTTCAACTGAGGCACCTTCTATTAAGGGGGAGGGAGGGAGGCCCCCTCCATGGGGCGATCTCGGCCCCGGAGACCCCATCCACTGGGCCTGGCCAACTAAGGGTGGGTGCCCTGGTGCCTACCAGGGTGGGCGTTTAACTCCACTCCGCAGAAGGAGTTTGCAGAATTGTGCATCTCCGCACAGAAATGTGGAGTTCAGCAAAAACTCACATTCCACCCCGTAGGGGAGTTTTCCTCCACTGCCCACCATTAGTATTCTCTACTCTGCAAATCCAGTGATGTTGCAGAGAGTGCATGATTAGATAGTTGCATCAGAACCTTGAAACCCGTCAGGATGCAACTTTGCTAAATGTTCTACTTTTACCTGACAGGGAGTTTTCTCTCTGCAGGTTCCCTACAGAGCCACAATATCCACTCAAGCTCATTGTCCCAGTAAGAGCTCCATCCTGTAGAGGTTGCAGTAGGATATCAGAGCAAGGTCTGGAATGCAGAGACTCCTTTGGTGACATCTTCGGACTGAGGGTGGTGCATCTAGTGTCACCCGTCATGCGATCCTGGTGCTGCGATATCACGTGCTGGCACGTAGCCAATGACATAGGAGTAGGAAGTACTGGAGCTGAAGTTCTGTGGAAGGGAGGAAGAGAAGAATAAGAAGGGAAACAGATATGAGCGCCCTTGGGAGGATTTTCGACAAAAGTAAGGAGACGTCAAGGGATGAGCGAGATATAGGGGATTGTAGGCTCCTATTGTGTTTCTTTGTGGAGGAGTCAGAGGATAGACATAAAGCAAATAGGGCTCACGAGTCACGAGCAATAGCAGAGCGACTTCAGGAGAGGGAGAAAGGTGTTATAAGGGCAGGCTCTTCTGGCAGGACAGTAGAGCGGAGGGAAAGAAGAGGCGGGTTAGGAGACACAAGGAGTAGAGGGAAAGGGGGCTCAAAGGTTTGAAAAAGCCAAGGTGATATTAGGGGATGGGCGAGTGGAGCAACTCTGCCCGCTCGTGGAACTCCGTGGAATTCCATGGAGTATTTCTGCAACTATGTGTAATTCCGCGTGGTGCAACTCCACAAGCTTCCACCATCAGTGCCCACCCAAGGCACCCACCATGTTCTTGTTGGGGGCCATGAGGGCGAGCCCCAATGCCCCCTCAGACCCAGCTGGTTTCCCGCCTCCATTGGGAGCCGACATTGCTCCCACATGCAGGGAGCAGCAAAAAATGCTGCATGCAGGAGAAATGTTTTCATCTGTTCAGATGAAAAGTCCGCTCCCAGTAGCAGGAGCATTTTTCCTGCTTCCGCTCACTGTGAGCAGACAAATTGTTTGCTCTCGCTTGGCAGGTGCTTTAAATTGCTCCAGCCAAGCGAGAGCAAACAGAGGTTCCCTACCCACACTAGTGCAGGCACGGAAACCGCTATGTCCTGAGGGTGGGAACCTTGGGACATAGCAGGAGCTGGTCTGGGGGTGGCGGTCTCCAGGGCCATTAATGGCTCTGGGGAGGCACAAGTCACCTCTCCTTTTACAGTGCACAGCCATGCCCCAGGGAGGTGAGGGTCCCCAGGGCCGATTACAGCCCAGGAAGGGTACAGCGCGGCTCCCCTCCTCCTTTTACCAATCGGCCTGGCCCCTGGGAGGTGCCAGTCCCCAGGGATGTAAATGGTCCAGGAGGATGGCCGCACGGTTCTCCTCCCCTTTAATTGATTCAGCCGGGCCCTGGGGTGGCGGTCCCCTGGGCAGTAATTGGCCTGGAGAGGGGGGACCACACGCGCCGCTATTAAAAAGTAAATTCACCCCCCTGGGACCTGGCCTACCTGGGAGGCATATAGAAAACAAGCACATGAGACCGCACTTTTTGTTTTTCAAATTTGCTGCAAATTCGCGGATCCACCCTGTGGGACCCCACCCCTAAGACTAGGGGGTCAGGGTATTGCTAACCTGCCCACTTATGTTTATTATAACCTTTATTCTTGGGACTTGTGAGAGTCTGAGTCCCAAGATGGCTGCCAATACTCCCTGGGTGAAGTGTTGGCAGTCAATCAGATCTCACCATGAGATCTGTCAGATCCGCAGACGATTCATGTCCCTAGATATCTATAAATCTTTTTCTTTAATAACTCCAAAACTACTGAATGTATTTACACCAAATTACAAAATGGTCACTTTCTGAGCCAAGATCTACCTTTCTGCCAAATTTGGTGTAATCCGTTCAGTGGTTCGGACTGTAGACATGTCTAAAATCCCTATGGGGAAAATGCGTTTGGGACCTCCTTTTTCTCAGCCCACACTTGACGAATCACCCACAAAACCTTCCAAACAGCATCTGAAGGGAGTTGCGTATTAGTTTTGAAAATTTCGTGAAGATTCATCAAACGACACCAAAGTTATTGGCAAAACAAAAAAATGCTTTGCCTATGGAAACTAGGTCCTAAATATAACTACCTACTGGCGACTGCCAGTAGGTAATATATATCTATATATTAAGTTGCATAGGTGTTAAGAATAGAAAATCTATAATTACCTATATGTACCTACCTTCAAGATACTTTATATATCTCCAAACAGTGCCCTTTCAGAGTGCTTCATTATCTATGCAGAAAGGAAGTAGGGAACCCTGGGTAGGTCCCAAATTTCAGGTTGAGAGTAGCACGTTCATATGGAAAACTTTTACATCAGGGACACACTTAGAGTGTCAGAACAGGTTTGGCTTTGAAGCACAGCCCAGTTTCAAACATATCTATGCAACCCACATCAGGTGCATTTAGCCTTAACCTTGCTTAACATTGAGTAATACTGGCAATCCAAACTTTAGTGATTTGTAAATGCTCCAACATATAACTTTCATTATGCACAATCGCACTTGCTTTTGTTTCTATTTCCATGTTAAGAACCCACACTTGTACACTCAGTAACTCTGTGCTATGTATGCCTGTAGTATTATCAGAGATGTCATAAATTATGCCAGCAGTGATGTCGTTTAACATATCATGGGTGATTTAATATGTGAGCTCAAAGGCAGTGCATGGTGGGTGAGCAAGTTATATTTCTCTTTGTAAATTATAACTCATGAGTTTCACTGTTATTTTGTTTTTTAAATGTTCATTTTAATCTTAATTCAACACATAACTATAATATCACATTCCCCTTTGTTTATTTCTAGTGAATCTATCTATCTATCTATATATCTATCTATCTATCTATCTATCTACCTCTATGCTAATATATTTATTTATATATTTTATATATTTATAAAAAGTTACATATATAAGTAGATAAGTAGTAAGAACAGTAGTAACAACAGTAAATTTTAAATGCACAAACACACACACACATGTATGTGTGTGTATATATATATATTCACTGAAAAAAACGGAGGTTTCGGGACGTTATAGTTAGTTGGACATTTCACTCGTATAAAACCAGAGAAATTCGGCCGTTATAGTTAGTAGAGCTAACTATAACTCGCGCCCCGCAATGCACTGCGGATGACGTCACATATTACATCACTCATGACATGGTCAGTGACATCACTGATGACATCACTGATGACATCTCAAATGACATCACTGATGACATCATCCAGTGACTGAGTGTTTCTAAAAAATTCAAAATTTTTATATATATATATATATGAAAAACTAAATCAGAGCTGCACCACTCTACAGGAAGCTTAAATTCATGTAAATAGTCAATGTTCAATGAAGCAGTTGTACAAAGATCCAATTTTCTCTTCTTTATTAGTTCAATCTTTAAGAACAAACAGCCAACGCGTTTCATCCTTAAACACAGGACTTTTTCAGGGCATTGATAAGTCTATATGGACCAAGGTAAAAATAGTGGTAGTAACCTCAAACGTATGAATGAACAGGCAATGGTGACGATCGCACCAATACATAAGGCTCATATGTCAAGCCAGCGGATGATCCAATTAAGTAAAGATGATAAACAGTCCAATAAGCGTCCAAATTCCTTATGTCAATTAGATAGCAGCAGTGATTAATACAGAGCGCGTGGCATGATAACCAAAATCTTGTGCTGTTATTGTACAGTCAGCGCTCCTTTGGACATATCCAGAGCTCGGCAAACATACTTCGTAGTGGGAAGTATCACGCCACACGGTGTGTTGGAACACAGCCGCGAATCACCGTTAACTTCTATGGGGAAAGTCGCGTTTAGGTTTTTTAAAAGGAAGGGACACTTAGAAGAGGACTTGGAGCAAACCCCATTAGAACTAGGTCGTTCTAGAGTCAATACCCATGGGAGCACCGGAGTACTCGAGTTACCTCACCCAAGGAAGCCGGGTGCATAGGTGTCTTTTGGTGTCGGGTTTCGTCGTCGTTTTCAATGGTGATCTGCTGCAGCGGGCTGCTGGCGTCCAAGTCGAAAGTGTCCAGGTGGATCCAAGGGTGGATCAAAGATCTGAAGAACCTGAAAGCAGAGGGGACAGAGTCTGGGTCACTAGCCAGTGACCAGGAGGGCGATGAGCAGATGCCCACCGATGTCGGGTGCTTCAGGTAGGTTGACAGTCGTCTTGACTCTTCAGCCACGAGGTCCAGGAGGCGTCGACGACAACCAGGAGCTGGATTCGAGCTGTCCCACGAGGTGTGTCGATTGCTGCGGTGTCGGCGACCGGATTGGACCCAACAAGCCTTGGCAACGGCAAGTCACGTGGAAACAAAGAAAGGACGTTGTTGCAGACCAGCAAGGTCTGGGGGACTCACCCAGTGAGGGTAAGCCAGGGCACATCTGGAGCAACCAGGGAAGCCCAAGCAGAAGAAGAGTTGCCTTCGGGAGGGCCCACTAGCCAACGGACTAGCGACCGCGAAGGAGCCTCGAGTGGACGCACTTGGAGCTGGCTCACAGGACACTCGTGGAGTGGAGGCCAGTGATCTTCGGTGCAGTTGGTGCTGGATGCGGGGGCTACTTGTAACCCAAAGCACAACTTTGTGGGAGGCCAGGAAGAGGATGCACTTACAAAAGTTCTTGGTGTCCAGGGGTCACAGTTCCACGTTACCCACGACAGCTACGTGCCTCAGCTTTGCTGGGGTCTCAGGGCAGCCTCAGGGAAGTCTGGAAATCCACCTCTGGTGTTGCAAAGACTTCGGCGTCCGGCGGGAGCTTCAGCGATGCAGACCGGACAGTTGCTTCTTAGGTGCCTGCCAAGCAGGGGAGTCACTCCTTGACCCCAAGGGAGATTCTTCAGTCCTCTAATCTTGAAGTAGAGCGTCGAAGGTCCAGGATTCGGCTTCAGAGTTTCGTCCAGGGTAATCTAAAGTCCTAAGGACTGGGGTCCCATACTTATACCAAGTTAGGGGTTGGACATACTCTGGGGACCCACCTATGGGAGGGTCAGGGAAGAGGGGTGGTTACATCCATTCCCTTTGTCCAGTTTCGCACCAGAGCAGGGGCAGGTAGCCCCTGCAACCGGTTTGAACTGGGCTATGCACAGGGACACCAAATGTGCCCCCAGTGCAGGACTTCAAAGCACCAGAGAGTGCTCCCGCCCAGCCCCAATACACACTATCCTGTCTGGGGAGGTGGTTACACCTCCCTGTGACAGGAAACCTATTGTCCAGGCCTCCCCTGCCGGAGTTTCGGTCAGCAGCAGGAGGCCAGACCCGTGTCTGTGGCAGCGGCATCCATTTTGTGATGCCAAGGCTCTGTAAAGTTAATACCGGGTAAGCCGGTGTGTACATGTCTCTCCCTCTAGAAGGGTGGAATGCTACCCCCGCCACCAGGACTGGCGGGGGGTAGTATTCCAAGGTGTTTGACACCAAACACGACATGTTTTGGTGCAGCCAGTCCAAAGTTAGCATTCTACCGCGAGGATATAATGCATTTAAGAGTATATGGTCAGGCTGTACCACAAACAGCATCAGAGGATTGACTCCGAACGCTGCAGAGGGGCTCTGCTCATGCAGGGGCACCCTCCCACATAAACACCAAGCACTCTGCCTTCAGGATTGTTAAGGCCTGCCATAGGAGTGACTTATAGGTTTATATGTGTGTGCAATGGTAGTGATATAGGTAGCCTATATCACAGTAAGGGGTGCATGCACCACCTTACCCAGGCTGCAGTAGCAGACCTGTGGTGTCATTTTGGAGGGCCTTCCAGGGTGGCACAATACATGCTTCAGCCCCTGGTAGGCCTCTGGGGTGCCTATGCCCTGGGTACATAGTATACCATATACTAGGGACTTATAAGGGCACTCCAGAATCCAATCAGAGATGTACCTAAGGTACATGGAAACCATTTTAGAGAGGAAGCAGCTAGACTGGGCTTCTGATTAGCAGGGCCCCAGCCAGACTAAAGTCGAAAAACAGTGAAGCATCAGCAAAAAGTGGGGGTACCCATGTGAAGCAGATCCTACTCTCCTACACAACCCCCCAAACGCAGGGACATTAAACTAACCTTGACCAGTTGAGTCTTCATGTTCTAAGTGGAAGTACCTAGAGAGTCCATCTGCATTGGCATGGTTACTCCCAGGTCTATGTTCCACTGTAAAGTCCATCCCCTGTAGGGAAATGGACCACCTAAGCAGTTTGGGGTTTTCACCCTTCATTTGTTTTAGCCATAAGAGGGGCTTATGGTCTGTTTGAACAAGGAAGTGAGTACCAAACAGGTATGGCCTCAACTTCTTCAGAGCCCAGACCACAGCAAAGGCCTCCCTCTCAATGGCTGACCAACGTTTCTCTCTAGGGGTCAGCCTTCTGCTAATAAAAGCTACTGGCTGATCCTGACCTTCATCATTCAATTGTGACAGTACAGCCCCTACCCCCAATTCAGATGCATCTGTTTGGACAATGAACTTCTTGGAGTAATCAGGACTCTGTAGAATGGGAGCAGTGCACATGGCCTGCTTCAGGTCATCAAATGCCTTTTGACAGCTAGCTGTCCACTGAACCTTTTTGGGCATTTTCTTGGAAGTTAAGTCATTCAGGGGTGTCACTATTGATCCATACCCCTTGACAAATCTCCTATAGTACCCAGTCAGGCCTAAGAAGGCTCTCACCTGAGTCTGGGTAGTTGGAGCAACCCAGTCCATGATGGTCTGGATTTTGCTCTGCAGTGGTTGAACCTGGCCTCCACCTACAAGGTGGCCCAGGTACACAACCTGACTCTGCCCTATCTGGCACTTGGTGGCCTTGATAGTGAGGCCTGCCTTTTGCAGGGCCTCCAAAACATTCCTTAGGTGGACCAGGTGATCCTCCCAGGTGGAGCTAAAGACAGCAATATCATCTAGATATGCTGCACTATAGGCTTCCAGACCTGTGAGAACTGTATTCACCAACCTTTGGAAAGTGGCAGGTGCATTCTTCAAACCAAAGGGCATTACCACAAATTGATAATGCCCACTAGGGGTTGAGAATGCTGTTTTTGGCTTTGCATCATCAGCTAGCCTGATCTGCCAGTAGCCAGCTGTTAGGTCAAATGTGCTTAGATACTTGGCTGAGGCCAAAGTGTCTATTAGCTCATCTGCCCTGGGTATTGGATGGGCATCAGTCCTAGTGACTGCATTGAGACCCCTGTAGTCCACACAAAACCTCATCTCTCTTTTCCCACCACTGGTGTGAGGTTTTGGCACAAGGACCACTGGACTAGCCCAAGGGCTATCTGAGGGTTCAATAACTCCCAAATCCAACATTTTCTGGACTTCTGTCCTGATACAGTCCCTGACATGGTCAGGTTGCCTATAAATCTTATTTTTCATAGGCAGACTGTCCACAGTGTCCACTTCATGAGTGCACCAGGTGGTCTGACTTGGAGTCAGAGAGAACATATGCCTGAACTGATTGAGCACCTGTCTGCAATCAGTTTGTTGCTGGGTAGTGAGGCTGCCTGCCAAGGCTACACCATCCACTGACCCATCATCAGGGTTCTGTGAGAGCAGGTCAGGGAGTGGGTCACTCTCTTCCTCCTGTCCCTCATCAGTAGCCATGAGCAAGCCCATGTCTGCCCTGTCCACATATGGCTTCAATCTGTTGACATGGAGAACCCTGTGGGTGACTCCTGGGTGTTCCTAGGTCTACCAAGTAGGTAACCTCACCCTTCTGCTCAACAATGGTATGGGGTCCACTCCATTTGTCTTGGAGAGCTGCTGGGGCCACTGGCTCCAACACCCACACCTTCTGCCCTGGCTGGTAAACAGTCAGTACAGCCTTTTGGTCATGCCAGGCTTTTTGGAGTTCCTGGCTAGCCTCAAGGTTTTTAGTTGCCTTTTTCATGTATTCAGCCATCCTGGAGCGGAGACCAAGTACGTAGTCCACTATATCCTGCTTTGGGGGCTTGAGAGGTAACTCCCATCCTTCCTTCACCAGGCACAATGGACCCCTGACAGGGTGACCAAACAAAAGTTCAAAAGGGCTGTAGCCAACCCCCTTTGAGGCACCTCCCTGTATGCAAATAAAAGGCAGGGCAAGAGTATGTCCCATCTTCGCCTAAGCTTCTCTGGGAGCCCTTTAATCATGCCCTTCAAGGTTTTGTTGAATCTCTCAACTAAACCATTGCATTGTGG
Organism: Calotriton arnoldi; assembly: GCA_963921515.1. Taxonomy (NCBI): domain Eukaryota; kingdom Metazoa; phylum Chordata; class Amphibia; order Caudata; family Salamandridae; genus Calotriton; species Calotriton arnoldi. Next base: position 2,355,699 of record CAWUFW010001277.1, read on the forward strand.
GTGATAGGGTGTGGTGAACTTGTAAGTCACTCCACACTCCTTCCACATGGCCTTCAAGAACCCAGACATACAGTTTGCACCCGTCGGATACAACCTCCTTAGGGAAGCCCACTCTTGAGAAAACTCCCAAGAGGGCTCCAGCCACCACAGGTGCTGTAGTAGTCCTAAGGGGAATAGCCTCTGGGTACCTGGTGGTATGGTCCACCACCACCAGGATAAACCTGTGCCCAGATGCTGTTTGGGGATCCATGGGACCAACAATGTCAATCCCCACCCTTTCAAAGGGGACCCCCACCACAGGTAGTGGTATCAGGGGGCCTTTGTAGTGCCACCTGCCTTGCCACTGGCCTGGCAGGTTACACAGGAGCGACAAAACTCCTTGGTGTCTTCAGACATGTGGGGCCAGTGAAAGTGAGGGACAATTCTGTCCCAAGTCTTGTTCTGGCCCAGGTGACCTGCTAGAGGAATGTCATGGGCTAGGGTCAATAGGAAGCCCCTGAACTTCAGAGGTATAACCAACCTCCTGGTGGCACCAGGCTTGGGGTCTCTACACTCTGAGTACAAGAGTCCATCATCCCAATACACTTTATGGGGACCACTAGCATTCCCAGCAGCCTCAGCAGCAGCTTGCTGTCTGAGGGGTTCAAGAGAGGGGCAGCTCTGCTGCTCCTGGCTCAGATCTGCCCTGGAAGGGCCCCTGTCCCTAAGAACTCAACCTGATCAGGCTCAAGCTCCTCTGGGACAGTTCCTTCCTCAGGACTGAGATCATCTCCCTGAAGAGACTGATCTTCCTTCTGAGCCAAGGGGAAGGCACTGCCTTTACCCTACTACTCCTCCTCTTGGATGGCACTTGGTCCATTGTTCCAGAATCCAAGGCCTGTTCAGTGTTAGACATTTTGCTCTGTGACCTGGTCACAGCAAACACATCTGCAGGGATGCCCAGCATTTCTGCATGGGTCCTGAGCTCCACTTCTGCCCAAGCTGAAGTTTCTAGATCATTGCCAAGCAAGCATTCAACTGGTAGGTTTGCACTCACCACAACCTTCTTAAGGCCAGTTACCCCTCCCCAGGAGAAGTTAACAACTGCCAGAGTATGGTCTGTTCTGACATTGCTAGCATTGGTCACTTGGTACATTTCACCAAGTATAATCTGCCCAGGATCCACAAGGTCTTGTGTCACCATGGTGACACTTGCCCCTGTGTCCCTAAATGCCAAAGCCTCTTTTCCATTTATTAATGGCTGTTGCCTGTACTTGCCCAGATTACTGGGACTCACAGAGGAGGTCACATCCATGCCTCCATCACAGACTAGGACAGCCTGAGTGAGTACTCTGACTAGGCCAGAGCTCATCTCACTACCCAGGGTCAACCCTACTAAACCCTTGGCTTGTGTACTCCCACCACCAATTGTAACTGCACTAGGGGGAACAGGTGCCTTAGGGGCATTGGTGGGGGCTGGAATAGAGTCTTTGGACTTGGTGCAATCACTGGTCCAGTGTGTCTTTTGCTTACAGACTTTGCACCATGGTTTCTTTTGGCCTTTCCCTTTGTTAGACTGTGAATCCCCACCTGAAGAAGATTTTTGGGGGCCTTGTGAAGACTTCTGGTCTTTACCCTTCTCCCCACCCTTGTCAGAGTTCTTAGAATCTTGCTTCTTTGGGTCACCACCTTGGTTCTGTACCTTCTGCCTCACCCTGGTTCTGACCCATTTGTCTGCCTTCTTTCCCAATTCTTGGGGAGAGGTCAGATCAGAGTCCACCAGGTACTGATGCAACAGCTGATTTTGACAGTTATTAAGAATCTGCTCCCTCATGATAAGATTGTACAATCCTTTGAAGTCACATACCTTACTGCCCACTAACCAACCTTCCAGAGCCTTAGCAGAACAATCAACAAAGTCCACCCAGTCTTGATTCTGTGCCTTTTGGGTATCTCTGAACTTTAACCTGTATTGTTCAGTTGTTAGGCCAAACCCATCAATCAATGCACTTTTTAAGACTGGATAATTATCAGCATCCTCTTCTCTAACAGAGAGGAGCTTATCTCTACCTTTGTCTGCAAAGGAGAGCCACAAGATTGCTGCCCACTGCTCCTGAGGGACCCTCTGTACTTTACAGGCCCTCTCCAGTGCAGAAATCCATTTGTGGATGTCATCCCCACTCTGGTAGGGAGGGACAATCTTGCTCAGGTTTCTATGGTCATAAGACCTTTCCCTACCACTAGGGAAGTTGCTGCCACCATGGGACTCTAGTCCCAACTTTCTTCTTTGTCTTTGAAGCTCTAGGGACTCCCTGTCTATAGCCAACTGCTCTCTTCTGAGTCTCAACTGAGCTTCCCCATACTTGAGCAGTCTCTCTTTCCTCTCACTGGAGGATTCCCTCCTATGAGAGGAAACAGAGGTCCCTACTGAGGTGTCAGAGTGGTTAGACTCCTGAGAAGGAGATCTAGACCTTCTGGGCACACTCACAACTCTTCCTGTGGGGACAAAGGGGAGGTCATCCTGATCCTCCTCCTCATCTGCAGGAGGAGCTGCATTTTCCAGGGCAAGGTCATTGTCACCTTCCTGGCCAGTTTCAGAGGTCAGGTCCTGTGGATTTTCATCCCTGGCGCCTTCCTCATCTTCTGCCCCACCCTCTCTGCCTACCCTTGCAGACCCTATGGGTCTTCTAAGATCATCTAGCAGAAGCATCTCCAGGAGACGTTGGGTGTTGGCACTTTTGCCTGTCTTCAACTTCCTAATCTTGCACAACTCTCTCAATTCCACGAATGGGAGGTTGTCATATTTGGATGGCAGGAGCCCACTGGTTCCTGGTAGTGAAGACATTACTAGTGAGGTGTGGTGTATGCACTACCTACTCTAGTGTGGCCTACTAAACTCTCTTGAGTTGTAGAAAGGGTGTGCTAGGCCCTTAACACACAACTCTAAGTTCAGTAGAACTTACTGTATACTAAGCTTGTTTTTATATGTACCTAAGGTACCCTTAGTGGTTTTCAGTTGATCAATTCAATTGAGATTATCTGGTAAAACAATAGCAAGCTGGAATCCCACACGCTGCACACCAATGTGAGAAGTTGGCCTGGTATATGCTGTCCACTAATTATAGTGGGCACCTTGCACCAGTCCAAACAACCCCTTATTGGAGATAGGTTAAAGACAACCTTTATTGAAAGCTATCCTAGTGGTAGCTATGGAGAGCAGCCTTCAGGCTAAGTCTAGAAGGAATGTAAAGCAGCTTGTTTTACCAGTCTATAATCTCTTGAGTGACCAAATGAAAGAGGACCACACCAGGTATATATATAAAATATATGTATTTAGTCTTAAACACACCCCTCTAGTCTCTTTATGAGGCTAGAGTTCGAAGTACATACGTTACAAGTCAGTTATCAACAGTAATAGCACAAATACACGTTTGAGCCCTAGGGGCGTACCAAACCATATACCAATAAAGTGGTATAAGAACCACGACTGAGCTAGACACAAGGCCTAGAGCCTGTAGAAGTGCTTGGACCACAAGGAACCACCCAAGGTAGTGACACAGGGGACCCACGGGGGACGCGTGCAGTGTTGGAACACAGCCGCGAATCACCGTTAACTTCTATGGTGAAAGTCGCAGTTAGGTTTTTTAAAAGGAAAGGACACTTAGAAGAGGACTTGGAGCAAACCCCTTTAGAACTAGGTCGTTCTAGAGTCAATACCCACGGGAGCACCGGAGTACTCGAGTTACCTCACCCAGGGAAGCCGGGTGCATAGGTGTCTTTTGGTGTCGGGTTTCGTCGTCGTTTTCAATGGCGATCTGCTGCAGCGGGCTGCTGGCATCCAAGTCGAAAGTGTCTGGGTGGATCCAAGGGTGGATTGAAGATCTGAAGAACCTGAAAGCAGAGGGGACAGAGTCTGGGTCACTAGCCAGTGACCAGGAGGGCGATGAGCAGATGCCCACCGATGTCGGGTGCTTCAGGTAGGTTGACAGTCGTCTTGACTCTTCAGCCACGAGGTCCAGGAGGCGTCGACGACAACCAGGAGCTGGATTCGAGCTGTCCCATGACGTCTGTCGATTGCTGTGGTGTCGGCGACCGGATTGGACCCAACAAGCCTTGGCAACGGCAAGTCACGTGGAAACAGAGAAAGGACGTTGTTGCAGACCAGCAAGGTCTGGGGGACTCACCCAGCGAGGGTAAGCCAGGGCATGTCTGGAGCAACCAGGGAAGCCCAAGCAGAAGAGTTGCCTTCGGGAGGGCCCACTAGCCAACGGACTAGCGACCGCGAAGGAGCCTCAAGTGGACGCACTTGGAGCTGGCTCACAGGACACTCAAGGAGTGGAGGCCAGTGATCTTCGACGCAGTCGGTGCTGGAGGCGGGGGCTACTCGGGGCCCAAAGCACAACTTCGTCGAAGGCCAGGAAGAGGATGCACTTACAAAGGTTCTCGGTGTCCAGGGGTCACGGTTCTACGTTACCCGCAACAGCTACGTGCCTCAGTTTTGCTGGGGTCTCAGGGCAGCCTCGGGGAAGTCTGGAAATCCACCTCTGGTGTTGCAAAGACTTCGGTGTCCGGCGGGAGCTTCAGCGATGCAGACCGGACAATTGCTTCTTAACTGCCAAGCAGGGGAGTCACTCCTTGACCCCAAGGGAGATTCTTCAGTCCTCTAATCTTCAAGTAGAGCGTCGAAGGTCCAGGATTCGGCTTCAGAGTTTCAGTCCAGGGTAATCTAAAGTCCTAAGGACAGGGGTCCCATACTTATACCAAGTTAGGGGTTGGACATACTCTGGGGACCCACCTATGGGAGGGTCAGGGAAGAGGGGTGGTTACACTCATTCCCTTTGTCCAGTTTCACGCCAGAGCAGGGGCAGGTAGCCCCTGCAACCGGTTTGAACTGGGCTATGCACAGGGACACCAAATGTGCCCCCAGTGCAGGACTTCAAAGCACCAGAGAGTGCTCCCGCCCAGCCCCAATACACACTATCCTGTCTGGGGAGGTGGTTACACCTCCCTTCGACAGGAAACCTATTGTCCAGGCCTCCCCTGCCGGAGTTTCGGTCAGCAGCAGGAGGCCAGACCCGTGTCTGTGGCAGCGGCATCCATTTTGTGATGCCAGGGCTCTGTAAAGTTAATACCGGGTAGCCCGGTGTGTACATGTCTCTCCCTCTAGAAGGGTGGAATGCTACCCCCGCCGCCAGAACTGGCGGGGGGGGTAGTATTCCAAGATGTTTGACACCAAACACGACATGTTTCGGTGCAGCCAGTCCCAAAGTTAGCATTCTACCGCGAGGATATAATGCACTTAAGAGTATATGGTCAGGCTGCACCACAAACAGCATCAGAGGATTGACTCCGAACGCTGCAGAGGGGCTCTGCTCATGCAGGGGCACCCTCTCACATAAAAACCAAGCACTCTGCCTTCAGGATTGTTAAGGCCTGCCATAGGAGTGACTTATAGGTTTATATGTGTGTGCAATGGTAGTGATATAGGTAGCCTATACCACAGTAAGGGGTGCATGCACCACCTTACCCAGGCTGCAGTAGCAGACCTGTGGTGTCATTTTGGAGGGCCTTCCAGGGGTGGCACAATACATGCTTCAGCCCCTGGTAGGCCTCTGGGGTGCCTATGCCCTGGGTACATAGTATACCATATACTAGGGACTTATAAGGGCACTCCAGAATCCAATCAGAGATGTACCTAAGGTACATGGAAACCATTTTAGAGAGGAAGCAGCTAGGCTGGGGTTCTGATTAGCAGGGCCCCAGCCAGACTAAAGTCGAAAAACAGTGAAGCATCAGCAAAAAGTGGGGGTACCCATGTGAAGCAGATCCTACTCTCCTACATCCTGAGTTTCTGAAACAGGAGGCCAGCTCTCCTCAGGCCCTTGGAGACTCTTGTCTTCAGAAGAACAAAGCACACAGCACAGTTCCTCTTCAAGTAGGGGGACACAGCACACAGCAGAAAGTCCCTTAGTCCTCTTCCTCAGCAGAAACAGCAACTGCAGGTCAGCCCCCAGACACACAGCAATGGCAGCACTTTTCCTTAGTCTTCTTCAGCTGTTCTCTTTGGCAGGGATTCCTTCTTGATCACGAAGTTTCCTAGTCTAAAGTTCAGGGGTTTCAGCTCTGATATTTATACCCCAAAAGTCTTTGTTCTTCATGTGTGAGGGGTCCTGGACCCAGTCCAAACCAGTTCTGGGCGCACTCTGCCAGGGCACATCTTCTTCCTTTGTGAGTGTGGGCCAGGGCCATCAGAAACACCGCAGGGGGTGGAGCCAGCATTGTGGAAGGCAAGCACAGCCCTATTCAGGCCTAGGTGATACTCCTCCCACCACTCCAAATGCAGATAGGTCTATTCAGCCTAGTGCTGACTCACCCAGCCTCCTGGAGCCACCCCAGCCCCTGTCACTCACAAACCAGACAGTCAATTCACAAACAGGCAGAGGCACACAGAAAGGTTGAACAAGAAAATAGCCACTTTCTAAAAGTGCTATTTTCAAACACTGAATTTAAAAACCATCCTCCCTAAAAGATGTGTTATTAAATTCTGAGTTCAGGGATACCAGATTCCAAATTTCTATCTTGCTGCTATGGGAAGATATGCAGGTAAACATGATACACAGCATTCCCCATTCTGTCCTATGGGCAAGATAGCCTTTCAATAGTGAAAAACGAAATTGGCAGTATTTCACTATCAGGACATGTTACCCACTCTAGTACATGTCCTACCTCTCACATACACTGCACCCTGCCCATGGGGGGTACCTTGGGCCTACCATAGGGGTGTCCTATGTGTAAGAAAAAGGGAAGGGTCAGGCCTGGCTAGTGTGTACACTGGCCAGGTCAACATGGCAGTTAACAAACTGCGCACAGGCACTGTGGTGGCAGGCCAGAGACCTCTTTTCAGCGCTACTCATGTGGGTGGCACAATCAGTGCTGCAAGCCCACTAGTAGCATTTGAATTACCAGCCCTGGCACACTCAGTGCACTTTACTAGGGACCTACTGGTAAAACAAATAAGCCAATCATGGATAACCAATCACAATAACAATTTACACAGAGAGCATATGCACTTTAGCACTGATCAGCAGTGGTAAAGCGCCCAGAGTCCTAAAGCCAACAACCACAGGTCAGGAAAAAATAGGGGGAAGAGGCAAAAAAAAAACAGTTTGGGGCTAACCCTGCAAAAAGGGCCATTTCCAAACCTGACCTTGTCATGAGTGATGTAATATGTGACGTCATCAGCAGTGCATTGCGGGGGCGCGAGTTATAGTTAGCTCTACTAACTAAAACGGACTTATTTCTCTGGTTTTATGCGAGTGAAATGTCCAACTAACTATAACGTCCCTGAAACCTGTGCTTTTTTCAGTGAATTTCTAAGGTTTTTTAAATGCTAATCCCTAACTATAACGTCCCTGAAACCTGTGGTTTTTTCAGTGAATTTCTAAGGTTTTTTAAAAGCTAATTTCCAACTATGCCTACATAGGTAGGACATGTGCAGAAAGAGGAGGAAAGGCGCAGAAAGAAGCAAGAGAAGTGCAGAAAGAGGCAAGAGAGGTGCAGAAAGAGGAAGAAAGGTGCAGAAAGAAGCAAGAGAAATACAGAAAGAGGCAACAGAAGTCCAGAAAGAGGAAGAAAGGTGCAGAAAGAAGCAAGAGATGTGCAGAAAGAACCAACAGAGGTGCAGAAACAGGCCTACTTTGACTGTCCCTTACAACAGACTCATACAAAGTACCCTAATCACTAATCCTTCTCCGAAGATGTCTTAAACCTCACTTTTCTCTTGAAGGTTCACTATTAATCGACTGCTCAGAATGTTATGCCTACCAAATATAAATCAGCAATCCTAAGCATATCACTGTTTTAAGTCTGACCAAGTTTGTGAAGGTATGCATGCGTGTCTATGCTTTTACCTAGTGACATGTTAAATGTAAATAAACATACAAACACTTAAATACCTGTGTTTCAAACAGCATACTCTGTAAATTTGTGTAAAAAAGGTGTATGCATTTCTTTCTGCTCACAATACAGGGACATGGGTATTCAATAGTATATTTGAGGGGCTCTATAACACATATATCCATAAGACATGTCTGCCTGTGCAACCGAATGACAGAGCAGAACTGAGAAGATTTGACCACCTACAGGAGACGTTACCCGCTTTTTAAGCTACAATCTTCAGATGCATAACACATGTAAGAATACATATACAAGTAGACATATACCTCAGTCACGAGAGCACGCAGACCTTTAAACTTGACAGCTTGCACTTCCCATTTAAGTACAGAAAGAGGAGAGAGAAGTTCAGAAAGAAGCAAGAGAGTAGCAGAAACAGGTAAAAGAGGTGCAGAAAGAGGGAAGAGGGGTGCAGACTAAGGCAAGAGAGGTGCAGAAAGAGGGAAGAGGGGTGCAGTAAGAGGCAAAAGGGGTGCAGAAAGAAGCAAGAGGAGTGCAGAAAGAAGCAAGAGCAGTGCAGAAGGAACCAACAGAGGTGAAGGAGGCAAGAGGGGTGCAGAAAGAGGCAAGAGAAGTGCAGAAAGAGGCACAGAAGGAGACAAGAGAACTGCAGAAAGAGGCAATAGAGTTGCAGAAACAGGCAAGAGAGGTGCAGAAAAAGGGAACATGGGTGCAGAAAGGCAAGAGAGGTGCAGAAAGAGGGAAGAAGGTTGCAGAAAGAGGCAAGAGGAGTACAGAAAGAAGCAACAGAAGTGCAGAAAGAAGCCAGAGAAGTGCAGAAAGAAGCAGCAGGGTGCAGAAGGAGGCAAGAGGGGTGCAGAAGGAGGCAAGAGGTGTGCAGAAAGAAGCAAGAGCGGTCCAGAAAGAAGCAAGAGCGGTCCAGAAAGAAGCAAGAGCAATGCAGAAAGAACCAACAGAGGTGCAAAAAGACGCAAGAGGGGTGCAGAAAGGGGTAGGAGAGGTGCACAAAGAGGCAAGAGGGGTACAGAAAGAGGCAGGAGGGGTGCAGAAAGAAGGAAGAGAAGTTATATTATGTTATTTTATTTTATAGCACACACAGATACTCCAATGAGTGTCCCGGCGCGAGCCAAGAGGGGCAGACAAGGATGCACTAGGCAAAGAGAAAAGTTTTCAGGTTTTTCTTGAAGACCCTAGGGTCTTGAATACTGCGTAACACAAGAGGCAGTGCATTCCAGGCCAGGGCAGACTTCAAGGCAAGAGAGCTGCCACCTAGCCTTTGTCGTTTGAGGTGGGGAACCCGGGCTAGAAGTTGAGATGTGGAGCGCAGATGTCTCATAGGGGCATAGAAGGAGAACCGCTTCTGTAGATAGGTAGGGCCTAGGCCATGGAGGGCACGATGGGCAATGACTAGGGATTTAAATTTGACCCGTTCTGCCACGGGAAGCCAGTGCAGTGAGCGAAGGTGTTGTCTCACGCTGCTTCTAATAGGGATGTCAAGAAGAAGCCTGGCTGCTGCATTTTGGACCACCTGTAGCTTATTCAACAGGTAGCCAGGGATGCCAACATACAGCGCGTTGTCTATCCGGGATAGGATAAGAGCACGGATAACCGTTTCTTTCGCAGCCCTAGGAAGGAGGGGAAGAAATTTCCCAAGGGTTTTGAGTAGCCCAAAGCAGTTACCGGCAAGCTTCTTGACCTGAGTGGAAAATTATAGGTTCTCCTCGAACCAAACCCCCAGGTTCTTAGCGGGTTTCCCTATTGAAGAGGGCATAGGGAACTTGGATGGCCAGATCGTATCTCTAAAGTTAGGAGGGAATTTTCCGTAAAGGAGTATCTCAGACTTCTCTCCGTTGCACTTAAGTTGAGCAGCGGCTAGCCACCTAAATACAGAGGTCAAACAGTTTTTTGCGGAGGAGACGGAGTCCACGCTTTTACCCCATGTGAAAACGAGCTGGGTGTCATCCGCGTAGGCAATGATTTTAGCCCCCAAGTCCTCAGCTAGTTGGACCAATGGAGTAACGTAGATATTAAAAAGAAGGGGGCTAAGGGAAGATCCCTGGGGGACACCTGTGGCCACTGTCTGAGGGGATGAAGAGGACGGCGGAAGCCAGACCTGTTGCATCCGCCCTTCCAGAAAGGACCTAAGCCAGCCCCAAGTAGTGCCAGAAACACCAATCTTGGCAACTCGAGTGAGCAGAAGTGAGTGTGGAACCGTGTCGAACGCCGCCGACAGGTAAAGCAGAATCAATGCTGCCCTCCCGCCGGTGTCCAGACACTCCCGAATGGCTTCTGAGATTTCCACCAGGGCTGACTCAGTGCTATAAGAAGCCCTAAACCCTGACTGGGACGGATGCAAGAGGCCCGAGTTTTTGATGAACTCTGTGAGTTGTTTGGTCACCACATTTTCGCACACCTTAGCCAGACTAGGCAGAAGGGAAATGGGACGGTAGTTCCCAGGGCTGAGAGGATCAAGAGAAGGCTTTTTCAATAGGGGAAGAATCTTGGCCTGCTTCCAGATTTCTGGGACCCGGGCCTCCTGGAGGGACATATTAATGATGCTATTGACTTCAAAGTTGATAGTCTCTGCAGCAGCTGCCAGCAATCTGGCTGCGTAGGGGTCAGATGGAGAGCCTGATTTCAAGCCCTTCAGGATTTTAAGAGAGCTGGGCAGATCAATGGGAGTATAGGCAGGCAGGGAGTGAGTAGGACAGGCTGGTGGAAGCACCAGCGGCAGGGAACCAGCTGTAGCCCCGCTGCAGGAGGTAAAAGCTGCCTGAATAGTGCGGATTTTGTACATGAAGAAGCTAGAGAGCTTATTGCACCAGGCCTCTGTGGATGGAGACGTACTTGCTTGGGCTGTGGGGGTCATGAAGCTCTGGACGATAGCAAAAATTTCCTTAGTGTTGTTTTTAGCAAGGTCAATATGGGCCGAATAGTATAGACTTTTTGCCTGGACTATGGCAGAGTAGTAGGTTTTTTGTTTTAGTCTAAGCTCATGCTTAGCCAAAGGGCAGTAATCACTGCGCCTCCAATCCCGCTCTAGTTTCTTGCACTTATGTTTTAGCGCTTTCAAGTCGGGCGTGAACCATGGTTTGGAGGGGGACTCCCTAGAAAGCCTAAGGGGGGGCCGAGGATAACGTGTTCATAGTATTTGAAATCCAACTCGTGAACCCAGTGAGTCTCCCCTCAAGATCCCCAGGAAGAACGGGCCTAGAGACCTCCAGGGCCTGACTAAGCGCCATTGGGTCAATTTTACGGAACGCCGGTTTGCTGTCGAATTGTACTGCGGGGTCAGCGTTGGTTACCACCCAGGAGAAATAGGTTAAAAAGTGGTCAGACCAGGGAACCGGGAAGGGATCTTTCTCCCAGATGGGCAAATTAGAGCAGATTGGATCGAGGGTATTACCCCCTTGGTGGGTAGGGAGGCTAATTCACTGAGTGAGCTGGGCAAGATGTAAAATGTCAAAAAAATCCAATGTGTCCCTAGAATCAACCTCGTCAAGGTGGATGTTAAGATCACCTAGAACCATGTAATGGGAGAAGCGAAGAGCTCGGGGGACAACAGTATCACACCATGCATTAAGAAAGGCCCTAGCTGGACCGGGGGGCCTATAAATCAAGGAGCTTATTAAGGAAGTGCAGAAAAAAGTGGCCCTTCTCCCCTGGGCCACTTCTGGTCCCGGGGACCCCATCCCCTGGGGCCGGCCCTCAACATTGGGGACCGCGGGGGAGCCCCAATGCCCCCGCTGTCCCAGCCGGCTCCCCGCCTCCTGCAGGAACTGGCATTGCTTTTGGACAAGGGAAGCTGCTGACATGCAGCTCCCCTTGTCCAAAAGCAATCTGCTTCGCTTCATGGAAGCCAGAGCAGTTTTTCTGCTCTTGCTTCCATGAAGTGAAGCAGAGTTTGCAATGACAGGGCGGGAGTTGTGCTCCTGCCCTAGCAAACTGCAATGTCCCGGGGGTGGGCACCTCGGGACATTGCTGGAGCCAGCCCTGGGGGGTGGCGGCCCCCAGGGCCATAGGGCCACACGGTCCCCCTCCCTTCCTGAAAATAGCCCCGGGGAAGTGGTGTCCCTGGGGCCGGGGGGCCGCGACAGACCCCCGCATTATCTTAATTAGTGACCCGGGGGGGGTGGTGGTCCCGGGGCAGTGTGGGGGGGCAGGAGCCCCCCACACTTATTTTTTTAATTATTGAAGCCCCGAGGAGGTGATGGTCCTCGGGGTTTGTGGGGGCCCGTGAGGCCCCCCCACACATAATAGCAATGCCCCAGGGAGGTGGCAGTCCCTGGGGTAGCGTGGGGGGGCAGGAGCCCCCCCACACCTTTAATTCTTTTAAAGAGGGTGGCGGTCCCTGGGGCTGCGTGCCCCCTGCATGTAATCAACATGGCCCCAGGGAGATGGCGGTCCCCGGGGATGCGGGGGCCCCCGCAGGCCCCTGCACTACATTTTTTGATTGCCCCAGAGACCTGGCCCACCCAGGGGCCTGATTAAAACAAAGCACGGGAGACTGCGCTTCATTTTTTAACATTTTCTGGTGGGATTCGCGCTCCCAGCGTGAATTCTGCAGATTTATTATTTTTTTAAATGCTTTTTTTGGGGCCTGAGGGTCCTTGTGGGACCCCCTGAGCAGGCCTAGGGGGTCAGGGTGTTTCTACCCTGCCCCCTTTTCTTGTTTTTTATCTTTTATTTTACTGTTTTCTTGTGACTCGGTTTTACCGAGTTACAAGATGGATGCCAACACTTCTTGGTTTGGAGTGTTGACAGCCAATCAAAATGAAGCTCGTGCTCGGGAGGGTTCGCGAACCCTCCTCGGCCACCAGATATCAATATTATTATTTTTTTAATTTCTCAGGAACTACTGAACGGATTTACACCATTTTAAAAAAAGGTTGCTTTCTGAACCAAGAGCTACCTTTTTGCCAAATTTGGTGTAATTCCGTTCAGCAGTTCAGGCTGTAGCTTTGTCTAAAGTTCCTATGGAAATTAACATGGAGAAAATGCATTTTGGGACCCCCTTTTTTCTCAGCCCCCGCTTGACGAATCACCCCGAAACTTTCAAGACAGAAGCTGACCTGAGCAAACCATTAGTTTTGAAAATTTCGCGAAGATTCGTCAAACGGCGCCAAAGATATTGGCAAGAATAATAACGCTTTTTGAATAAAAACAAGGTCCTAACTATAACTACCCACTGGCGACCGCCAGTAGGTAATATATATATATATATATATACATATACACACACACACTTAATTTCACAGTTTTTTCATAGTTGCTATTCTAGCCATAATAGTTTGCACGACAACATTCACAACTCAAAAGCATGGTACTATACCAGGGCGTAGACCAAAATGTCATTATTTGCCTGCACAAAAAATGCTACTGTCAAAACACAATATAAAGTTTTCAATATCAGCTGCACAATGTCATCTCCACTATCAGCATATAATATTTCGTCATTTTAAGTAGCTGTGGAGGAATCTATACTTCGCTATATATCCTTATCTTAACGATATAGTGTTAGAGGGTGTTTGTAGGACGATATTGCCTTTCTTGATGTTGTGATATACGATCGCTCAAATTAAACAAAGAAGACAGAACAATCATTTTCCTCCGTTTTTTAAATTAAATCAAGTTGGGCGTCTTTACATATCTTAATCTTGTTTGTGAATGACAGCCGAATAGTGGAAACGGTCTCATAAATTTAGGGCTGTTTTGGTCGGTTTGCTTGGTTTATTAAAATTATTGACTGATTCATGTATACAGACATTCCACAGGTTTGGAAATCCATACAGTAAAATTGCAATTCCTTTTGAACAGTAAATACACCCCTGCTCCCGAGCGTAGCGTGTCAATGTTTATAGCAATGGTGAAATGAACTGTCGCCTCTGCTGGTATCTGCACTGTCCCGGGGGACATCTGGGAGATGCTGTGGGGGACTTACTGGCGCAGAAGCAGCCACGAGCAACGGGAGGCTTCAGTTTTATTTGTATCTGTGACAGTGACAAAGAAGGGAAAATCAACATGCATAGAGTTAGAAAAATAGTGAGAATGACCAAGAAGATTCCCCGGATGGACTGCAGCGCAACACTGAGAAATTCAGACTCAACATTTATTGGGGTTGCTTTTCTCTTCATAACGGGACTCTGGCTTTTCAAACGCGCTATACCTACAAATTCAGCTGTGCATGGTGAGCCAGTCACAGAGCAGATATAAAGGTGAAAGCTGGATGAATTAATAAAAGGATCCCCATCAGCTAATAGAGTTAAAAGCTACAATCAGTGTTACTCTATCCTCAGAAGGAAAATCCCCATGTCTAGTTCACTTCATTATTTTTGTGTTGGAAATGAGAAGAAAATCATTTACAGTTTTGAAACAAATCATTATTTAAAACCATTTGTTGTGATATAATGTTCAACATGAAGCATTTGTATAATATCCTTCACGTGACTCCATAGCCCTGGTTGCATTGCATGACGTGAACACTCAGGGCTGGAATATGGAACCGGTAATTCGAGAGGAGGCTGGCGGCCGCTACATACACAAAGTGTAGGGGTGGGGGAGAGGGTGAACCACGGGGTGAAGCAGGGGAGGGAGCATGGGGAGGGTGTGGGGAACATAGGAATAAGAATAATAAAACATCAACAACAAAAAAACGTACCTGCCTTAATCAATAAAGAAGTTACTCAAGTAATTTACTCTTCGTGTTTACTACAAAATATGGTGACGACTGGTTGGCTCCAGTGCATAAACTTAGGCCGGCTGCCATTACTGTTGGTGTATCCTGTACAACTGAGCCACAACATTCTGAGAAGTTATCGCGGTGAAAGATAACATTTATGCACGGAAGACAATGTGAAGTAAAGCAGTGTTTATGGGGACATATGGCAGGTGAATTGTGACTTTGCATGGTTAAAAAATGCTTTGTGCTGAGTGAAATAATTTTCTACTCACCGCAACATTACACCCTTGTGTGCGGTGCCTCAAGACTCATCTGTACCATCCAGGTCACGCAGCACATACATGTACACGCTACGTGGCCTACGTCACACTGCCATATGGATGCTGCATTTTCAATTAATGACAGGTAAATATGCCTACAAGGGATTCATTTAGGCGTACTTTGTTAAACTGTTAGTATAACAATGGGTCAAGGTTCCAACCGGTAACCTACAGTTCAAGAATCTACAATTAAATTGTTAAGTTCTTCCTAAAAGAACTATAAAAGATACTAATGAAACGGGTGTGTATTCTTCAAAAAACAAATTTATGTAATGTGAATAAAAAGGGCACAAAGAATTAATGCAACACAAAAATGACCGAGATTTACAAAACAATTCTGTGCTGCTAATACCTCAGAGTCATTGTTGTGACCATCTATTCCAAACAAAAATAGAAAAGTGAGTCTGAACAAAACAGAAAGCACTTTCTAAAGAAATCCAATCAATAAGGAAATAGATGCTGTTGTCGACGTTTCAGTCTTGTTGGTGTTTGCATCCGTTAGACCATCTTCAGGACTATGAAATAAACTGTTGTATGACCCTTATGAGCATTCCATGGGGAAAGTCTAATCATGATTGAATCTGTTTATAAGTAAAATCTTCCTGGTCAAATACACCGAAAAAAGAAGCTATTGAAGAGCTCTCGGGTTTAGTATGCTTCCAAACAAGCACATGACGGGGCACAACTCCTGTGACAGGCCGCTGCCCCTGCAGTCGGCGTCCAAGTCTAGACGCCGACTGTATTGATAGCGGCGTGTTAGAGGAGCAGCATTTTACCTTATGTTTGACAATTGCGAGCATAAGTAGCAGCGGTCGCGCTTACTTGCTCCCACAGACGCCGACTGTATTTACAGCGGTTTGTTAGAGGAGTAGCGCTCCTTTTTATGTTTGACGTCAGCAAATACAAGTACCAGCAAAACTTTTATAGGGGACTTCAGTAGAGCCTTACAATTGGACGCCGACTGCAGGGACAGCGGCCTGTCATAGGAGTTGTGCCCAGCCATGTGCTTGTTTGGAAGCATACTAAACCAGAGAGCTCTTCAATAGCCTCTTTTTTCGGTGTATTTAACCAGGAAGATTTTACCTATAAACAGATTCAGTCATGATTATATCATTCCCCATGGAATGCTCATAAGGGTCATACAACAGTTTATTTCATCGTCCTGAAGATGGTTTAATGGATGCAAACACCAACAAGACCGAAACGTCGACAACAGCATCACCTTCCTTATTGATTGGATTTCTTTAGAGAGTGCTTTCTGTTTTGTTCAGACTCACTTTTCTATTTATGTATTTTTGTTTGGAATAGATGGTTGCATCAATGACTCTGAGGTATTAGCAGCACAGAATTTTTTTATAAACCTCTGTCATTTTTGTGTTGCTTTAATTCTTTGTGCCCTTTTTATTCACATTGCATAAATTTGTTTTTTGGAGATTTCACACCTGTTTCATTAGTATCTTTTATAGATCTTTTAGGAAGAAATTAACAATTGAATTGTAGATTCTTGAACTGCAGGTTACCGGCTGGAACCTTGACCCATTGTTATACTAACAGTTTAGCAAAATACGCCTAAATGAATCACTTGTAGGCATATTTACCTGTCAATAGTTCACTTTCCCAAGCCTCCATGGGTTAATTGGGTTTCCCACTTTCTCTTTCAGCATTTTCTATTGACTGACCCCCACCACATACCCAAGGTGATGCGACGTCAGACGACTGCTTCGTAATACATGGGGAATTGGATTCAATGGAGACTCAGGCGCGCTAAGTGACATGACGCCTGAAAACTCCTCCACAAGCTTTCTGCTGTATGTAATCCACACACTGCTGCTATTGTGGTTTGACGACAACAATTTTTGGCTTGTTGCTATGTGCTGTTTCTGTGCAGAGCAAACACAAGGAGACATAATGCTTTGGGTCTCTGTGCACTGTCTTCTCTACTCCACATTTACTGTAAGTAAACATTGACTCCGTTTTCAGTGGGTTCACTTTGTCATGTATTCATTGGTGCACTTAATTTAACACCACCTCAACCCTTTACTCCAACCTCAAGAGAGAACTCACTTAAATGGCAAGAGTGGAAGGAATACTTTATAATTACATTGCTACATTAGATTAGGACAATGACTTTACTGCTGATAGGAAAATAAAATACTCTTACACTCTTTGGGTCCATTCGGTTGAAAGTTTATAATAGCGTTGAAAAAAACCACATGATGGGAACGTTTTTTTAAATGTGATGCAAGACTTAGATGTGTATTATAGCCACACCGTGTGCGTCGGTATTGACAGAAACAAACTCTACCATAGGAAGTAGTTGCAAGTGGAAACAATTGAGATCTATGTTTCTGCCTTAAAAAAGCTGACATTGACATGTCGTTTTGGCTTTTTACATGACAAATTAATTAGAGACCAAATCGTCATTCATGCACCAAATGCTGGCATTCAAGACAACCTCTGGGCAAAAGGTGAAGCACACCTACCTGAGGTCATTGAAACTGTCAAATGGGCAGAACTCTCAGAAAGGTGTGCAAAAGTGTCTTGGCAGTTCACAGTAAAACTTCAGAGAGTGACAACAAACAAGAGGGTAGAGCCATGGTCAATATAATCAAGCCTGGCAAAAAGTCTAGTACCATGTGAGAAAATAAACTAAGTCAACCTAAAGCTGCATGTAAGAAGAAACATGCCAATTATAGTAATGACTGGAAGTGCTACAGGTGTGGGTTAGCTGGTCATCTAGCCAGTGATAAAAAATGCCCAGCCCGTAATGAGAAATGTTCAGAATGTGGCATAATGGGCCATTTTCAAAAAGCATGTAGGCAGAAAGGCAGTAGGAATGTGGCTGTTAAGTTGTTAGAGGATGATTCAGATTCTGAAATGCAGGACACTGACGGGAATGACACCAATATGTCTGTTTTGAGTTTAGATTCTGATACTGAAGTGTTGAATGTGCATAATGACAGGATAAAAACCAAAGTGTGACATCAACATGGGGGGCATGACTGTTACTGTTACAGCTGACTCTGGATCTCCATATACCATTATAAATGAGATGGTTTGGAGGGAGAAATGTAAGCCTGTGTTAGGAGAGACACTTGAATCTCCTGCTATTTCTCCCAAATGTTTTACTGGGGAGCCCATTGTACTTATGGGTTATAGAAAATTACTGTTTGTATTTAAAAAACATGAGGCTGCACATAAGATGAACGTCACTAATGCAGGACCCTTGGTTTTAGTGTAGTGGGATCAGGGTGATCTTGGTATTATCTTGAATCCCAGTAGTTCTGCACAGCCCTGCTGCCTGCGGTTCTCCTGCCTGGGTCACTTGAACCCAGAGTGACTCCAAGGGCTTGCCTCCTGTTCTAAGCCTCAGGAACATCAAAAACTTCCACTCATCCTGCTACACCACCTGGACTTTGCTTGCTGCAAGTCTTGCCCTGCCAAGTGGTGTCAACCCAGGCACGGGACCTTGAAGTGGGTATAAAGTGATCTCTCAACCAGAACCCACACATACTCATCGGAAACTGGTGCATCTTCGCCTTTGTGTGAGTCGGAATTAGCACATTTGTGTGAAGTGGATCCAGCGCATTGGCCTAGAAACCAGTGCATCACCCTCAGAATCGACGCATCACCTATTACGGGAGCAGTAGCCGCGCATCACATTCGGAACCAGCACATCGCACTCAGAACCGATGCATCACCGCAGCTGCGTGGAGAAAATCGATGCATTTTATCCGCTGCATGATTTCACACCAACACATCGCTTCGGCTACACCATGCATCTTCGTGGACGATGAAGCATCCCAGATCAAAGTACTTTGTTTCAGTGGGCCCAAGTGGGTTCCTGTTCCCTGCCCGCACTCCATCACGGTAGGCCTGAACTTTTGACTTTGCCCCAGTCCAAGGCGACCAGATATCCTATTTAAGTGCTTATTGCTTCTAAGCTTTATTTTACCTTTATGCTTAAAAAATTCATATCTCGACTTCTACTTGTTAGGTTTTTGTTGTTTTGGTCTTGTTTTATTTATAAAATTATTATCTATTTTTCTAACATAGTCTGGAGTCTTTTTGTGTTGTTTTCACTGTGTACTGTTTAAAGTGTTGCACAAATACTTTACACATTGACTCTTAAGTTAAGCCTGACTGCACGGTACCAAGCTACCAGAGGGTTGAGCCGAGGATAATTTAGGGTGTGTTGTGACTTACCCTGACTAGGATTGTGGTTTCTGCTTGGACAGGGTGCATACCTCTGCCAACCAGAAACCCAATTTCTAACATATGTATAATACTTTGCTATTGTCTGCTTTAAAGATTTGTCTGCCCCAGAGCAGTTTGGGAAGTGAAAATGATACTTGGCCCACTATACTTACTAACAAACCCCTCCAATAAGAAAGGGATGTGCTCACTCACTTGGTACTGTAAACAATCTTTACTGATGCTTCACCTTGGTGGTACCAAGCCATTGCATGGCCCCGGCATGAGTTATGATTTGTTCAACTTGCCATAACCAGCCAATTTGAAGGGGGAGCTGGTTTAGTACCTGTAACTTCACTTTAACCCTGTTTTAAGTAATTCCACAGTGTGTTAACTTGTTAATAATGTCTTTTAAACAGAAGAAACCACAGTTTACCAAAAACAACATTTATTTAGTCATTCTTTCCTCTTTGTGATGATATACTTCAAACTCCTTTGTTGCTTCCAACCCCTTCTGTTTCTGGCCTTCCACTTTATGTAGCATGAGTTGGTCACAGAGGCTGACCCTTGGCCAGGCCCTGCTATTCACCTCCGGCAGGATCAATACATGTAGCTCACAACCTTCGGCTGCAACACCTGAAGTTGAGAGCAAAGTCTGGACTACACACAGAATCTGACTAAGTCAACACAGGCCGCGCACACCTTTCAGCCTAGCCCTCAGTCCATCCTCTAGAGCACCCAACTCTAGCAATAATGTGTGCACAAAGGAGATTAGGAACAGGTCCTTGCTATCAGCCAGGACCATTTTCTAATCTTCTATTCACCGAATGCCCAAAGCGCACAGCCTCCAGTCATTAACAGGAGGAAGTTTCTGCAGGTTCAGCCAGGTCCTATGCCCAGCTTTCTATGCCCCCAACAACCAATGTGCTGCTCTAAATGAGGTGCATGCATATCTCATAGTGCTCTGGGTCCAGTTCCTTCCACTTAACCTTCTTTATGCACCCTTTGACAGTGAACACCATGCTCTAAGCCACCAAACCAACTGTGCATAGAGGCAAATGTGAGAAGGCCTGGCCAGATTCCAGGGTCTATAGCATGTTGCCATGTACTGCCTACTATGGGCATTTTGGAACTGGCCTACGTCAAAGTCCTAAGTTAGCCCTAGGGAACAACACTGCTAGCTGTGCATGATGTTTTCTAGGTATAGATGCATTGTGATTTTTTTTTAGTATTGCACAAATTAAGGATATTATCTTTTTCAAAACACTTGTAGATCTACATGAACAGTTGTAGATCTGTGGACCTGTAATTGGATCTAAGAAGCAGGCAGAATTTGCTCCCTGATAATGACCCTCCCACAACCTCTTCAGAGTCAGGCAATGCTGTCACAGCCACTGTATACCCATGCTGTCATTTTTTCAGGATAGAGGCTGTAGTGCTGTTGTGTAAAGGCCACTGTAGCAAACATTTTCAGTAAAAGCCAGCCAATCGGATAACCTGGATCCTCAAATCATCAAGGAAATCACAGATCTCAGAGTGGTCAAAGAGAAAAAATGCACTGTACCAAACAGTTAATTTTTTATTATTTGAATGCACTTTCCTTAAAGAATTTCAGCTCTGGATACTCAAAGTTCAGCACAGTGATAGTCAAATATACAAAAGTGTCTCCTTCATTAACCCTTCAAAGCCTGCTTTACATCTTTGTAAATTTCTTGAAATTGGCAATCCAGTAAAGAAAAAATAAACAGTTCACTTTATCCAGTCTTTCTTCTTTGATAGTCACCACCAATAATCATTCTACACTTTTGCTTCTTCGATGAGGTCTGCTGAGCTTTTGATATATACATCATTCACTGGATGGCCTCTTGCAAAAGTACTCAAGAAATTCACACATATCCAAACAATGCCAATTGTATGAGTAAAGTTCTAGTTTTATGCCAACTGTTGTGTAATTCCATGAAGCAGAGTTTAGGTGTTAACACTGAAAATGCACCTTCTTGACTCCCTCTTTACCCCTCACCCGACACGAGTGATCTACACAGAACTTGAAACCTAGAAACTTAGAACCTGGCTTAGAGTTTGGAGATTTAACACATTAATGTATGTTTTAAAAACACTCAAATTCACTAACAAAAACAAGTATAGTTATGGTAAGAGAAAAAAAAGCCTGACAAACCAATGAAGTTCAGAAATCTATAAGTCACATGCAGTTTTCACTTTAACCTAATTCTAAAAGTTCCACCTTTGAGCAAATCCATCAAATGGTGGAACCATTATGTGCAATTGAAAACATGCTTTAACCCCTCCTTTAACTTTAAACCCTCCCGTCAGATCTGTATCTCACAACTCTCAACTGCATGTTTTTTGCATACCTCTAATATGCTGTATTTCATGCAAAGCTATCAAGAAAGCAAAGTTAAAAGGGGTGGAATGTTAAATAACTCATACCTTTGAAACTCTTTGAAAAATCCACATAAAATCCATCAACAATTTAGATATTTTGTTTTCTGTTTTATGTCAAGTGAACCCCAGGTGTCATACAGATCTAACGTGAGGGTTTAAAGTTAAAGGGCGGGTTAAAGCATGCTTTGATTTGCATATAATGGTTGCACCATTTGATGGATTTGCACAAACGTCAAGCAACTAGAAATAGATTAAAGCTGAAAACTGCACGTGGACTTGGCCGTTGGCCACATGGAAAGTTTGTTTTCTTTTGCAATCCGCCATTGCACACAACATAAAGCCAATATCTATTACTTTCAGCTGTAGGCCATGTGCTAAGGGGTTAAGCTGGGGTTCCTTTTTTAGAAGTTTGATGTAATATATCTACTAAAAAACAAAACACAAATTCACTAAAAAATGACAAAAGGTGAAGTTATGCTTAGTTTTAGTCACATCCCATTAATATATATATATATATATATATATATATTAAAAACCTGTGAAATTAATTTGAAAAATAACAATTACAGTGAGGTTATGACTATTAAATAAAACCAAAAAACAGCTGAAATTCCCTAGTCATGGTTAGCTCTGTAATCTCTGGCTGGCACACTTAACATGCAAACCTTAACTTGCACACTAAATACAAAGTGTTAGACCTGTTAGGTGGTATTAGGGTAGTTTTACCCCAAACATTTTACTGTCACCCTCCAATTTTCCGAATTCATTGTTGCTGGCCATAGGCATCTGAGCACTTTACCACTTCTAACCAGTGCTAAGCTGCTTCTGCTTACTCCCTAAAATATGATAAAATTGGCTTAAACCTGATTGATATATTTAATTTACTTATAAGTCCCTTACAAAGTGGTATACCTTATACCCAGGGTCTGTAAATTAATTGCTAGTAGTGGGCCTGCAGCACTTATTGCCACCAACTAAAGTAGCCCTTAACAACATGTCCCAGGTCTGCCATTGCAGCCTGTATGCAGTTTTAAACTGCCAATTTAACTTGGCAAAATAACCTGCTTGCCCAGCTTAAACTCCCCTTTTGTTACATACACATCACCCCTAAGGTAGGTCTTAGGTAGCCCATATGGCGGGGTGCCCTGTAACTAAAATGTTGGACATGTACTTTTAACTTTTACATGTCCTGGTAGTGAAAAACATTTAAGCTTATTTTTCAGTGCTGTGAGGTCTACATCTGCTGTGAGGCATACCATATTACATTTAATAAGTGCTAACGTTTGATTTAAAGTACATAGGAAGTTCATTTTTGATGTCTGAAAAATTGTAATTAAAAATCCTATTTGATGGTAAAGTCAGATTTTAAGTCAAAAGTTTCCTGCCCTAACTATTTGGTGCCTGCAACCTGTTTCTAGGTCACATAACTAGGTGTAGCAGGCAGTTTGACTTTGTATAGTCCTCCCAGACAGCCACACACTAGAGGGATTATGCCTGGATGGGCCATCACTGGCAGGGTGGGAGGGCAGAGCTGGGCACAGCCCCACTTGCAAGCCAATAGGCTGTGCCCTGCTTTCACGTCAAGAACTTCACACTAGTCCATTGCAACTGCAGCCAGACTAGGGCCATTGCAGGCAGGCAGAAAATTCAATACACTTCAAAGGGAATCTCTACAAACTTCTCCTACTTCAAATAGAATCAAGTTCAGACCCATTCTTCAGTACACATCCGAACCTGTGGAAGACTCAGAAGAAAAACTACTGTGCTGCTACGCTGCTGCCCTGCTGCCTGAGTGAGAAGGACTCGACCTGTATCTTGAACCCAGGACTACCAGCTTGACTCCAATGGCTTGTTGGCAGGCCCTCCTGATCAGAACTTCAGGGACAGAAAAGGCTCCAACCATCTTGAATCCTGCAGCTGGACTCTGTCTGCTGCAAACTCTAACCCCCCAAATGGTGCTACCCCAGTCCTCAATCCTTGGAAGTGGGTATGAATGTGCTCTGCCAACTCAGCTGTGGTCTTAGCAGAACCTACGCAGCGTGATGCATCGCCTCACAGCTCCACACATGAATCTCCACTGTGTGACATATCCCTGGTGCAGCTACAGCCTCAGAACTGCTTCTGCATGACGCATTCTCGACTCAGGACCTCTCATCATAGCCCACAGCTCCTCAAAATCACTGCTGCATGATGCATCCTCAATGCAGGACCTTGCAACTCCTGCAACCATAATTTAAGTAACTTTGTTCAGCGGGACTAACATGGTCCCTGTATCGCGGTCAGACTGAACTTGTGACTTTGTCCCGGTCCGGCGCGACCAGATAACCACAGTTGGCGTTTTGGGCTTTTAGGCACTTTTTTCCTAAATCTTTAAAATTTGCATAGCTCTTGTACTGATTGGATTTTTGTCATTTTGGTGTCAAATAACTTTTTACAATTTCCTCTGCTTTTCTAATTTGGAGGGAGGTTTTTCCTTGTGTTTTGTTTTTCACTTAATTACTGTTTGAGTATTGCTGAAATACTTTACACATTGCTTCCAAGTTAAGCCTGACTGCTTTTAAGCCAAGCTACCAGATGGTTAAGCACAGGTTAATTTAGTGACTTTGGTAGTTCACTCTGACAAGGGGTGTGGCTGTTGCTTTATCAGAGTTTACACCGCACTCAACGACCCAATTTCTTACACAAAGCATATCAGCTTTTCTTCCTCAAGTTGTTATTATTATTCAACTTGAGGAAGAAAAGCTGATATGCTTTGTGTAAGAAATTGGGTCGTTGACCTTCCTGTCGTTGTACATTGATTTCATGAATCACTGCTATCTTATTCCTCATCTATGTCTCAAAAACACACTATCATGTCTATATGGACGCGTCCAAATCCCAGTGATTTGTATATTTCTCCGCGGATCCGTTCTCTCTCCATAGTCTTCATCCTACACATTTATCCCTGAGTCATCTTGGCCAACAATGGCATCAAAAGTCACAAGCATCTTGACTACCAACATTTCTATCTGAATTTTTCCACAAGCAAGCAAATTGATCAACTCATTCTAACACGCATGTCAAGTGCCTACCCCAAAGTCAACCTAAAAGGATCAATTTAATACTTCTCACTGGAGAAGCGTAATTTTGGCTCCACCCTCATTGTTATTGATTAGGCCACTTATATGTTTATTAAGGGTTTTATGTACTGTAGAATGATGAGATTAATGAAGTGAAGTGCACTTAAAGCCATATAGCAAGTGCATTTATCATGCAACCTCAACATTTATTTGTGTGTAAACTAAGGCTTCTTTTACAGTAACAATGAATTGCAGTTCTCAAACATAATTACACATGTGTTTTAGTAACATTGAGTAATCTTATGTATTCACGTATTTGCTGAAAGATATCTTGCATTTACTGCATAATGGAACATTTATCAATCAGAATTGCATTTTCCACTTATAACATGACTATCTGTGTATCTGTAACCATGCAGTTCCAATGTGTACTGAAATCTTAGCTTTTGCTAAATTGACCAAAGGCCTTAAGCATTTTGATTTTGTAATGTTTTACATTCAACGTGAATGTTTTTCTTTGGGTGCAGTGTTTTTCTTTCCCCTGCAGGTGCTGGTGCATGAGCTAATGAATGGAGAAAGGAACATTGAGTGAACAAGATAGGGAAGTGTGAGGGGAGTCAAGGATGATAAAAATTAACAAGCAGAAGGGAGAACTACTGTCTGTGCGGAATAAGAAGATGGAATCTAAGGTCGCTTCGAATATGTGATTCAAAGAAGAATAATTGCGATTGTGCTTGTCAAAAAGTGTTGTTTGAAGGTGGTCACTAATTGGATCTTTGATACTGGTCTAGAAGGGTCTTTTGTGGGTATAACTAGGGTATACTCTTTAGCTTTATTCAGATTCCTTTCAGACTAGGAGAGGTATAGACCTCTATGCGTTATTCTGGTTGCGTGGCTTCACGCTATGCAATACTCTTGTTTTGGATCTTCTACAGAAGATCTCCTATGCTGACACCTTTCTATTTTAATGGATCTAATCCGGGTTTCCTATAGCATTCTTTAGTGTAGGCTACTTTAGAGAAATTAGAATTCTTCATGCTCTATAGGCAGGACTGTCTTTCTTATGCTTTTCACAATTGCTGCTGAAGTCCTCATCTGTTATTTACTATTGAGGATGAACATTGTTCACTGTTTTGGCTTACCTTTGATAATTTTACACTGCTATACTATGTTTCTGAGACTAATTTATGTTATTCTCGCTTTGAATTTGTAATAAATCCATACTTAACCTTACTTCCAAACTCGTAGCATAACTGTGTGACAAAATGGTTTGCACTGTAATTGTGAATTGAAACTAAACCTAACTCTGTTATTCCTCAAGCACCCTAAAATGGTCTGTCACCAGAGGGTAAGAAAAGTGTCCCGACTCCTCTGCATTAGCATCACTAACAAGCAAACAAGCCCAGATCCAAAACAGGCTCAAGCCAAATATGGAAGGATCCAAGCACTAACGTTCTACAAGCACAACATCTCTTGAATTCATCGTTGACAGCAGCCCAGCAGTGAAACCACGCATGCCAAGAACACTACAACAATCCTAGCATCATTTATCACTTGTGCCCATAGTAATATTATACTTTCCTGAATCAGAGATCAAAACCACCACCTGAAACCTCCTCCCTTCCCAAATGGATAATTGCAATGCGTGACTCGACCTAGTGCATGACTACATGATCCACTGTCATCAAATGGCTAAAAAAAAGTGTTTGCGAAATGCGCAATTTGTTTAATAAAATATGCTCAACCTTGCACAAAACATTAAGCTGGACACCGACAGGAATCTGGCTCAAGAAAAAGCTATTTTGCTTGAGGAAAAAAAATCTCTCAGCGTGACATTTTGTACTCGAACCAGTCTTGTGTGTGCAAAAATCATGCTTTATGCAAAAAGGTGAAAACATTGCAGTAAACCGAAATGTGGGAACTACAGAAGATTACGCCAGCAAAACCAAAATTCGCTCAAACCTATTCGAGTAGTCCTTCCCCCATCAAGAACTGCTATATCATCCACCAGACAGCAGCAATGAATTTACCACCCACATTTACCCAAAATATTTGCCTAGAAATACATACACTATGTTTTTATTATATTTTGTAGAACCTTCAAGTGAACACAAGAATCCCAAAAGTGTTGAGCCTTTTTCCCCTCAAAGACATAGCATTAAAGCAAAAATCCTAAATTAATACAACGCACAGGATCCAACTGATAAAATATAGCCTGGGGAGTATTCTAGCGACAAGAACTTGGTTTAAAATGGTGAAAATTATGAATGAAATAAAGTAATTGCACAAAACAGCTTAGTGAACTCAATTGCCTGGTGATGCATCCTATTTCCAAGACATCCAAGGACCTTATCAGTACCAACGCCTGTTACTTCATAGGAAACCATGCAATGTGCTCACACTCATCTAGTTCTTTTTAGTCAATGATAGTCTGTACCTGGGACTTGTAGTTTACCTTTACTTTACTCCGTATGAGCCCGGTGTCAACAACAAAAGCTGGGACTCATGACCTGGAAACAATTGGCAGCTGAGAGCCACACTGTTGATTCGGAAGGAATCAGAGAATATACGGGTAGGGCGGTACTAAACGAAACCGGAAGCTCCCTCTCTCCTCTTGACTCAAGAAAGCATCTTTAAAGATGATCAGAATATCATGTCCCTCCTTCTCCCTGCCCCTCGGCTACACCTTATGCCTCACTTGACCGTGCCCTCATTACACACCTGTGCACCTCTAAAGCAAATGAAACAATCAGAGGTGACAAGAAGGCGCCTTGGGTCTGTAGAAGTATTCAAGTGCTGCCACCCAGCGGTTACGGTTTGCAATCTTTTATTTAATCTTATTTTAAATCTATGAATAAACTGAATGAAATCTTGCGCGGGCTAACAGTACATCACGTCCTTGCTGGCATCCTGGTATAATTGTACTCTGTGCTGAAGCCTGAAGCGCCTAGTATTCCCAGTGTGGGCTATCAGAACTTGCCCGGGAGGAGTTTACAGAGCTCACTCGCATGCTTGCCATCTCTTCTGGTACGATGCACCGCCTGAGCGCTGTTCTGTCATGTTCACCACATCGCTCACCTCCAAGCTCTCGCCATGTCAGTGCTTTTATTTTTCAGTGCTGTCTTTCCTCGTGCCCCGGGGCTTCCAAACTGATCCGGGCACGTGCAGCTGTACCAAACAGATTAGTTCCACAGAGCTGAATCTAACCTATGACCCGGACTTAAGCACTCTCGGCTTTGTTAAAATCTGCACATCATTTGTCACTTAGAACCGCATTTAGAAACATTTTTGGAACCGTATGTTAAAGGTCATCAACTCAATTGTAGTACAGCATGAAACATGTTCTCACGATTTATAATAAGGTTTTAAGCAGTTCGTATATTTCTGCCGTGCTATTGCCCCTCTGTCCGCCTAAGCACAAATTAAGCAAATTAAGCTTTATTGTGCCATAACATCTATAGGTGAAGTGTGATTAGCGTCGTGACGTGTTGTGGGCGCTGACTGTAAACACACTCTGCATTTTCTCAATGTAGGCTGAGAGAAATGGCCTCCCCATAGACGCCTGTGGGGTCGACGTCCTAGCCAATCACAACGCTGTCATTGCAGCGTTGTGATTGGCTTAGGGGAGGAGAGGGAGGCTGCCTGCTTCCTGTAGAAGCAGAGAGAGGAGACGCAACGCAGGAATGGAGGCCAAGGTAAGTGTAATTTTTTTTTAATTACCCCACCGCGCGAACCCCCCTTTACCCCCCCTCCGCGAGTCATGGCGGCCTAACTGATGCACAGTTTCCTTTATCAAGGGCTCGCTTGTCAGTGAAATTATTATTCCACTGCTAGGGTAACCACCTCCCTCCAAGACCCTACAGTAGGGGTAGGAAGAATGTTTCATTCCACCTGTGGAATTTTGATCACTCCGCATTACTCTTTAATGCGGAGTTCCGGCCAAGTCCTGCCAATCGCCGCATGGCAGAATTTTCTCCCGCAAATCTACAGAAAATGTGAGCTGGTGAGCGCAGCAGAATTTGGCATCCCTAGTGCAATTTTCTAAAATGGGCAGTTGCGGGTGGCCGCTCAAGTAGATTTGCTGCAGCTCAAATAGATATTCTACTTGGCTGGCAATAAAATCAGCTCAAAAGGGCGTGCGCTCTTGTCCAACCATGGTGCCATTCGCGCTGATTTTTCAGCGCTGCTCGTGCTACTGTTGCTAACTCTCAGAGCGAGCAGTGCAAGCTGCATATTTTACTCCCATTGGTGGAACCGTGCAGAATCTCGCAGAGTTTTTATGTAATTTCGTGGAATTCTGTGTAGTGAAACTATGCGAGTTCCACTGACCCCTACATTACAGGACTCTTTTCAGTGCAAGACTTTTGTTTGACAACCGGATGCATTCTGGCTGCTGTACTATTTTGTTTTTTACTTCAATTGAACCAAATAGGCTTACACATTCGAAAACAATGATTTGTAGGTAAAAAGTTCAGGGCCAACGCCAGTATCCATGATGACTGGAGTAGGGTTGTCACCCTATCAACTGCTCCTCGAGTCTGATGCACAGACATCTTTGTATTTGAAGGCAGTACAACTGATAATCACAAATAGTAATTCACAAAAATGCATTGCGACTTGCAAGGGGCATTACTAGTCACAATGTAAGAATTGAAAACTCTTGAAAGCTGTGATGAAAAGGGGCAGCGAAAATTCGTTCCAGCCTCCTTCTGGTGCACAAGGAAATTCGCAAACGTTCTGCAACCATTTTTGCTGAAGCAAAGCATTGGATAGTTAGTGTGTGTTGAGGCATGCAGTAATCATTCACAAGTGTATGCTGTCAAACTTTAACGCCTAACATTCGGCTTGTGCAGGATTCAGGCATGCGAGGTGCAGGCAGTGGTCACAAGGACAAGAGCATGCGCTCTCTGATGTCACATTTATGGTGTGCTACTGTTAGTGGTGTTAAGGAAGGGTGTAGCAATGCAAGGATGAAAGTCTGCTGTCCTATATAGACCTCCATCCACTTTTTTACTACTTTTTGCAAGAAGTCAAATCTCATTCCTGGCTCATTAATCTTCATAAAGCAGGCGATTTGCAACTTTTTGCAAAGACACCATTTGGAACATATCTAGTACTGCAAAAGAAGCTGCTTGCAGTGCAATGCAACATCAGTGCTGGAACCACCCTTGTGTGTGGATTAAGTCCTTGCTTCTAACTTGAGGTCCAACATCATCTCATATTTATGAAATTCATATAACGAGTATCTTTCTTTCAAGTAATAATAGAGGCAGTTGCCAACTCCAAAATGTGATTAGGGTGTGCTATAGTAATGTTCTAATTACTTTTAATTAATTGTTGTTGTTGCATACCTCTCCCACATCCACTTATGTGCAGTGAACACCCGAGGTACAACTCTTCCCATTACCCATTTTTTAAACATATTGATATAGTTTCTCAGTTTACAATAAATATGTATTTCAGCACTGTTAGAAATTCAGTTTTTTCACCACAATTCCTCTGCATTCTTGGGGCTAGTCTCTGCATAACCCATCTGTGAAGTAAGATACTCTAAGTTGCAGAAGGCACATTCATTTTGTATCTCCATACGTTACATAGGTTCCATTGACATCATGCTACTGCTAACATTATAAAAGGACATACTTATTATTAATAAAACATATGTCATTTTTTATTGCACTGCTTTCAATGAACAACATTATCACAATCTTAATTGAAGAAATTGTTGTAACACTTTAGCACTAACCTGTTTCTTTAGGTTGTATGATCTTTTAGCAGCGAGATGTGAATTCAGAAGCAAGTTCCCAGCGCCACCCAATAACTGACACCACCCGAATCCAGTTGACAGATTCAAACTGCGCCAGTCCTCGGGGGGAAGAGGAAGTGAATTGAGAAAAAAAACAAAGTCCTCTGTTCAGCCGGGTCCCTCTTCACACTGATTTCTTCCCAGTTCACGAATGGAATATGCATACGTGTAACAAACAAAACAAAAGGTGATTGTGTAAACTACAGGGCAATTCGATGTCAGGGTCTTTAAAGAATAACAAAGTCCCTAATTGTTGGGTTGCACTGTTTCGCTTCCCCCCTCTCTATTATCCCCGTTAGGTCCCGTCCCCCACCACGCGCGTCCCTGCCATCGCGCTAGCCCTATGATGTCATCAGCTGGCATTCTAGAATGCCAGCTGACAGTTTAGACATGAGTTGACAGTTGACAGTTGCTTTGGGTCCTGGCTAGCTACCTGCACAGCGCTCTCCTGTCTGAATGGTGTGTTGTACCTATATACTTAATAAAGTCTTACTACAAGTTAAGAATGGCTATGGAGTCTTCTTAACATTTATGGCGACGAGCGAAACTGAACAACACAACAAGGAACCCACGTGAAAAGAAGGAAGCGTTCCTTCTAAGGAATCCTGAAAGAGAAGATTACAGACACGGAAACAAAGGAGGAAAGCGAGCTAGAGGAAGCTTTAATGAAAGAAGGCTGTGAATGTGCAGGTCAGCAATGGTATAAAAAGATTAAGAAGAGCGTTGGCAGCGTTCGGAGAAAAAAAAAAAAAAAGCCAGAAGGATATCAGCTTCAAAAGGAAAAGTGAGTTGCGCTGATTTATAATTAGAAAGAGACCTTGAACTTACTGAGGGGAGCAGTTTCGGCTGAAGTGAACTTTGGGGAAGTTCTCCTCACAAGTGTGTGGCGCATCAACCGGCCTGGCGACGTGATGACGTAGCACGTAGTGGGCGCCATCTTTAATGCAGTAGTCAGCGGTCTAGTCTTTCAAAAGACGCACAGGAAACGTGTGTGAGATAATCTAAAAAAAAAAACCTCTTCCGGGAGCTACCTCGTAGCGCAAGTCATCGGAACATCCTTTCGTGTCAGCGTGGAAGAAGAAACTGCACGAGAGGGTGAGGCGGATGGATACGAAAGCGGAAGAAAATTAAAACAAGTGAGATTCTTTTAGAAGTCAGAATAAAGAAATTGTAAAAGTGAAAAAGCATTGCAGTTGGTGAGAGGAATACATTAGAAGGGACTTTGTTTAGAGGTTCTCACTCCACACCTCATTATGGCTTCTGGAAACAAGTACAATTTACAGCCCCCGCAATCATTTTTAGCAGGATCTGGTGAACCGCAAATAAAATGGGAGGAATGGCGGGAGTTCTTTAATAACTATATATCCACCTTTGATAATGCAGAAGAACCACTGGCAGCAGATAAAAAAAAAAAATCCTACTGCATTGCTTGGGGGCGGGAGGACTCAAGGTGTATAACAGCATTAACAAGAAGGTACGAGTTGGTGAAGATGGTAATGTTTTTACTAATGCCATGGATGACCTGGATAGTTATTATAAACCTACTGTCTGTGTGGCTGTTAACCGATATAAATGTTACCGACGAAAACAAGGGAAAGAGGAGAGTATAGAGGATTACGTTTCTACACTTAAGAACTTAGCACTCACATGCAAATTTGAGAATATGCACGATGATTTTATAAGAGATCAAATAGTAATGTGTGCAGCGAATCCTAATATACAGGACGCTTTGTGGGCTAAAGGTGAGAAACCACTCCAGGAAGTGATAGAGATAGTAAAAAGGGCAGAAATGACAGGAAGATGCGCAAAAGCTGTACTTAATGAGACTAAAATCAAACAAGAAGAACCCAGTTTGGTAGCGAAAATAAGTGGAAGTAAAAATAAGCACATGGTTAACAAAAGCAAAGTCACGGAAGAGACTGGGTATAAAGGGGGAGTAAAAACATTTGCGCAATTTAAATGTTACCGTTGCGGTAGCAACAGACATTTGGCTAATGACTGGAAATGTCCTGCACGCAATAGTAAATGTACACAATGCGGACTTGTGGGGCATTTTCAAAAAGCGTGTCAGAGGAAATTGAGAGCGAAAGTAAAATTGGTTGAAGTAAAATAGGAACAGGAGCAGGATTCATCTGACGAATCAGAGTACAACTTGTGCGTACTTAATGTAACTTAAGAATGTGAAAATGATGAACAAGAGAGTGGTAACAAGAAGAAACCTATGTGCATGTTGGCCATTGGAGGGGTGAGCATTGAGATAGTCGCTGATTCAGGATCACCCTGTACAATCATCAACAGAAAAGTATGGAGGGAGAAATTCCAAGAAACACTAGGCAAGGTCATGGAAACACCTGATATAACCCTCAGAACATTCACAGGGGAACCCATTGAGCTTGTAGGTTGTAGGGAACTTAAGTTCGTATTTAAGGTCAGAGCAACTTTCAGCAAATTATACATCTCTGCCACGGGTCCCTCTGTACTAGGATGGAAAGACCAGGGAAAATTAGGGATCACACTTAATCCCAACAGTTCGGAACCCGTGCTGGTTATGCAACAGGACAAGGTATGTGCGTCCAACATTCCAGACAGGTTCAGAAAAGTGTTTAATGGCACCATAGGGAAGTCGAAAGGATTTCAACATAAAATAAAACTAAAGGATAATGCAGTCCCGAGCATACACAAGGTAAGACACATTCCATTAACTATCAGGGAGGAGGTCAAGACGGAAATTAATGAATTACTAGGTGCAGGCATCATAGAACCCACGGAATCATCTGAGTGGGTCGCACCCTTGGTCGTCGCATGCAAGCCCAACGGCAAGTTGAGGTTATGCATAGACTTACGCGACCTCAACAAAAGTATCCTTGTAGACCAGTACCCCCTCCCTAAAATAAATGAGATGCTCTCCCTTACAAAAGACATGAACATTTTCTCTACTATAGACCTCGCTGCAGCGTACCACCAGGTCCCTCTGCATCCTGAAAGCAGGCACCTCACCACCTTCATTTCACCATTTGGGTGTTACAGGTTCAAGAGGGTACCCTTTGAGTTAGCTTCAGCAGCGGGACTGTTCCAGAGACTCATGCAGGAACTTTTTAAAGGGGTCAAAAAGGTGCTCATCTTTCAGGACAACATCCTAGTAATGGGAAAAGACCAGGAGGACCACGACCAAAGGTTGCTGAATGTACTTAATATCTTGGAAAGGTGTGGCATGACTGCAGAGTACAGAAAATGCAGGTTCGCAGAAAAAACAGTCACGTACCTGGGACATGAAATCACACCTGAAGGAATAAAGCCAAAGAAAGAATTACTCAATGCCATCTGGGATGCTCCGGTTCCACAGAACAAAGAGGAACTAAGAGCATTTTTGGGTCTGGTGGAGTTCTACTCAAAGTTCGTGAGAAACTTTTCAACAAAAACATATAACATAAGACAACTTTTAAAATCAAGAAACAAGTTTGAGTGGTCACAATGTTGCAACGAGAGTTTTAATGCACTAAAAAAAGAAATTTGTGAGGCACCTCCCCTGCAAGGCTACGACACAAGTCTCAACAGCATTGTCACCACGGATGCTAGCGGAAGAGGAATAGGAGCAGTCCTTACACAAGCTGAAAGCAATGGGAAGGAGGTTACCATCACATTTGCATCCCGCTCACTCACGCCCACTGAGGAAAGATACTCAGTCATCGAGCGAGAAGCATTAGCTTGTGTGTGGGGCATGGAATACTTCCGGCAGTACATTTGGGGAAAAAGGGTCACTATAAGAAGCGACCACAAACCACTCACAAAGGTACTCACTGTTAAAGGATTATATAATGCGTCTCCTAGACTGGCGCGAATGTCCGTAAGACTATTAGACTACAATTACGATGTGCAGTACCTGCCAGGAGCTAAAAACGTGGTTGCAGACTTCTTAAGTAGATTACCCCTACCTGACTATGGGGATTTAGGGAAAAGGAGGATGAATTTTGTGTGGCAAGCATCAATGAGGAGTTCCCCAGCATACACAGAGAGGTTTGGATGAGTGCATATCAAAAAGATGAAACCCTAAAGGAAGTACACAAACTTATTGTCGATGGTTGGCCTAGCAAGAAGTTCATAAAAAAGAGTTGAGACCATACTGGGAACTCAGAAATGAATTGTCAGCAGAAGGTGAACTCATTTTGAGACAGGGGAAGGTTATACCTCCAGTTACGCTAAGAGAAAGACTCCTGGAAATTTGCCACGAGGACACCTGGGCATCAACAAAACTAAACACAGGATTAAATGTTGGTATTGGTGGCCAGGCTGTGACTTAGAAATAGAAAGAACAGTAAGGAACTATGTGCAGTGTGAAAATTCGGATAAAACTCAGGTCACACTTAGACCCACTCTGCAACCGTTGGACTGTCCGGGCATGCCCTGGGAGAGAGTGGGCATAGACATAATGGGACCCATACGGTACCAGGAGGAACAGGTGTACATTACGGTCATAGTGGACCACTTTTCTAAGTGGCCAGAGATTAAGGTAAGCCGCAAGATTGAGGCACAGGACATAATCGCGTTGCTTGACAGTGTTTTCACGAGGGAAGGCATACCCAAAACTATAGTCAGCGACAACGGCAGCCAGTTCACCTCTATGAGTTTCAAAAAGTTTGTGGAAAGGAATGGTATAAAACACAAAACCACGTCTGTGTATCATCCCGCAGGAAACGGAGCTGTGGAACGTTTTAACAGGGTGATAAAAGGCACCATACAACTAGTCAACAACAATGGGCTATGTTGGAAGAAAGAAGTGAACAAAATCATTTGGGCATACAGGATAACACCAGGGGAGAGTACACACTTTAGCCCTTTCGAACTTATGAGAGGAAGAACACCATTATCTAAAGATAATGTGGGGTGGCTTAAAACATCGAGGAGAGTGGAGTGGTCAGCAGACATGGTGAGAAAGAGTATCCAAGAAGTACAAGGAGGCATGGCTTGGAGCCGATGGCTGCCTGATCCCGTCGCTCTGACCGACCCGGAGAATGTAAATCGGAAATCCGGAGTTTCTGGGATCGTTGATGGAGCTGGACATCAGAATGTGGAGCCAGATGGATTGCTGCCTCTAAGTATACCATCGATGTCCAGTGAAAAGCGCTGCTTTTCATGCATTCATTGCTATAATTTTCGCCGATCAGGAAAATAAGTAACAGCAAAATAGCGGACGAGTTACATCCATATCGTCTTTACGAGTGATCATCAGACCGCATTACAATTCCGAGCATTCATCCCTCAGTGATCTTCAGGCCTCGACCTTCGTTAAGGTAATTTAATTTTTGAGGCAGCATTGAAGGAACTTAATGTTGCGTGAATATTTACCGATGCGGCCTGACCCTAAGTTGGCGGCCGTTTAAATGAGATACGGCGAGCGCCTCATCCTTCACCTTGGGACTCACGCTGCATTATGTAAGCAAATGGGCATTTATTGACAGTGCCATCGCATCGCCTGTCCATCACAGTAACTGCTGCGTGGGAGCGAGGTAATCCCAATAATAAAGCTATGGGGAATGAGGAAGCAATTACAAGACCTGTCCGCTGTCTATGGATCGCCCAAAGGCACAATCCTGGGAGCTGGCTTGTCTCCAACAACAAAGGGCATGAGCATCACACCGCGCCTGACCCTAAGATGGCTGCCACTGATCCCATCTCGTGAAAGGGAAGCCTCGTGGCTAAATCAATCGTCCCCACAAGGTCCTGGGCCACCAATCCTCTGGGAATGGAGCAAAAGGTGCGACTGGGAGGTCTCTGTTGTACTCTGGATGCTCTTTTAATGATGTAGATGTAGCAGGATTTCTCTTATAGATTTGGTTTAGTTGCTCCCATACTGATGCCGGTAACTTGCTCTATGGCACGTATAAAGAATTGAGAACTAGGCTGTGACATTCCTGCCTCATGAACGGCGTTCCACTGCAGTGATTTCCCACCCGTACAAAGATTCTGCAACCAGAATCCAGGAGGCTTACCTCGAGCAAAAGAGCATCGGCGCCGCAGAGCGCAAGAAACACCATGAGTGGGCCCCTTTCCAAAGCACTCCTTCTCCCTTGTTGGGGAGGGATCCAGCATTTATGCCCTGGAGTCTCAGAGATCCTTCTGAGAGAGTCCACAGCGACAAGGGAGTCTCACACAGCGGAGGCCTGGGTTTTTATCCCATTACCTTTGGGAGCACAGCATCGTACACCGTGACCGGCGCGCTCAATGGAACTTTTGGACTATCCCCCCCCTAGGCAGAAACTATAACCTTTCTGTATATACTGCGGCGCCCGAGCAACCTTTGGCCGATGACCGGTGTGAGCTGTCCTGCGCAGCTATAGAGGAGTTTGGCTCTGGTTCACCCCTCGGCCGTCACCTACCCAGCCGGACTTTGGACACTGTTTTTCCTCATCTCCCCGTTGTGCCTCCTACACCCTCTCCCTCCTCTTCCCTCCATTATTCTCCGTCTACCTCCCCTATTCCTTCCCTCTCTCCCCTAATTCTTCTCTCCCCTTGCCTATTTTTTCCTCATGTTGATGCTATGCTTTTGTACTCATGTAATTCCTGTAACTACGCTCCAGTAACTGATGTAACTTTGTAACCATGTTCTGAAACAATGTTTCTTCCTCATGTAAAGTGCTCTGATACCTCCGGGTCTAGCCAGCGCTATATAAAACTCAATAAATAAATAAATAAATAAAATAAATACAAGAGGCATGTAAGGAGAGATTTAATGCCAAACACAGGTGTAAAGAAATCAACATCAAAGAAGGAGACAGAGTAAGAGTGAAAAGAAGCGGACTCATTGAAAATGGACAGAGTAGGTTTACCATGCCATTGGTGGTGGAGAAAGTTTTTTGTAACTCTGCCCTTCTCAGTGATGGTAGGGTTTGGCATGCCTCCGCACTCTCGGTTTGTGCCAGAACGGATGGTGGCATAAGTGTATGTGCAAAGAAACAGGGCAGTGACAGACCAGCGAACAACGGTGCACTTGACAACAGCAATAAGAAGGACAACTTAGACTGGTTACTTAATGAAGGGTCTGGTTCGGATGAAGAAGGGTACGGTACAATGGTGCAATCCCAAACCAAGGGAAATAAAGTTGGAGCAGACAAGGAATTCATTGAGTCGATTGGAGACTACAAAGTCATTAGCACTAGTAATTCGGTAGAATGTCCGGATGCGGAGAGTGACAGCCGCTCGGAGGAAGAACGGGATCCAGAGGAAGATACGGAGAATGAGGGAGAAAAAGCGATGGAAGCAGGCAGTACCAGTAGATATGGTTGCAGCGTTGTAAAACCCAGCAAGTACAAAGACTTTGTTTGTGAATAACTTTCCTTGCCCAGCGTGCATTCACCTCTTCATCTGTTCGAGACTTTTCCTTTCCTTGACTTCCTTCGGAAAGGAGATGTGTTGGGTTGCACTGTTTTGCTTCCCCCCTCTCTATTATCCCCGTTAGGTCCCGTCCCCCACCACGCGCGTCCCTGATCTCGCGCTAGCCCTATGATGTCATCAGCTGGCATTCTAGAATGCCAGCTGACAGTTTAGACATGAGTTGACAGTTGACAGTTGCTTTGGGTCCTGGCTAGCTACCTGCACAGCGCTCTCCTGTCTGAATGGTGTGTTGTACCTATATACTTAATAAAGTCTTACTACAAGTTAAGAATGGCTATGGAGTCTTCTTAACACTAATGTCCAGCTTACCTAAAACTTGCCTTTTTCTCCACCTAAAGCTCTGGTTAAGGGAAAACATCATAAGTGGCCAGTGTCGCCTAAAGAAAAACAAATAATACAACCAGATGAGACATTCTAGAGGCAATGACTGGTGTAAAAATAATCACCCTTTTGTGGTCCCCCTGATTACCTGTTATATCACTCAGGGATAACCATTAACCATGATCTGAACTTGGGAATTATTAAATAATTTCTTAAAACACTCCTGACTTTTGGGGATAACAATACATATAGGCTGGATGAGAGGAAATTCAAATCAAAGTATCTAAGGAAAATGTTTTAAGTGATAGTTTTTAGAAATGCACTTTTCCTAATCACATGTGTTGGAAATGGCTCTTTCTGCAGGCTTACCTCCCCAAACCTTTTGCCTTCCCCCACTCCTTTTTGCTGAAGTAGTTTTTGCTGGCTTTAGGATTCTGGGCACTCTACCAATGCTAACCAATGCTAAAGTGCATATGCTCTGTACTCAGAGCATGGTTACCATTGGCTTATCTACTAGTAAGGTGCACTATATGTGCCCAGGGCCTGGAAAGTAAATGCTACTAGTGGGCCTGTTGCACTGATTGTGCCACCCACTCAGTAATCCTTTAAACATGGCTCAGGCCTGCCACTGCAGATCCTGTGTGTGCAGTTTAAACTGCCATTTCGACCTGGCAAGTTAACCTACTTGCCAGGCCCAAATCTTCCCTTTTACTACATATACGTCACCCCTAAGGTAGGCCATAGGCAGCCCTCTGGGCAGAGTGCAGTGTATTTTAAAGGTAGGTCATGTACTTTTGCGTTTTACATGTCCTGGTAGTGAAAAACTGCAACATTTGTTTTTCACTACTGCAAGGCCTATCTCTTCCATAGGTTAACATTGGGATTGCCTTAAAACATCTTTTAACAGTAATTTCCAATTGGGAAAATACAGGGATTTGGAGTTTGGTGTCTCTTGACTCACAATTTAAAATCACAACTTATGGTGAAGACGGTTTTTAAATTGTAAGTCTGAAATGCCACTTTTGGAAAGTTGGCATTTGCTTACTTTAACCATTCTGTGCCTCTGCTGGTCTCTGAATATACATGTCTGGGTTGGGTGACAGCTGGGATTTGTGCATTCCCTCTAGACAGTCACACAAAGCGAGCTGGGGTATGACACTTGCATCCTGATGTCCCATCACCAGGCTGATGGGCCTTCCTGAGGTAGATTGGGAGAGAGGAGCTGACACTTGCACCTGAATAGGGCTGTGCCTGTCCCCACAGATAGAGGTGCATACCCCACTGTTGTGAGTCTGGAGCCAGGGCAGGAAAGGCAGGGACCTTGTGATCTTCAAAAGCTTCTTTGAAGTCTCATCCACTTCAAAGGCACATTTGAGTAAAATTACTCTGCCCCTGACACCACCAATTCAGAACTTTGCTGGAACCAAGGGCATTCTGCTTGGAAGAAGAGCTGCTGTGCTGTAGGAGGGACTGCCACTTTGCTACCTGCATTGCTGTGTTGGCCTGCTGTCTGTTGATTGCTGTGCTGTGGGAGGGACTGACACTTTGCTACCTGCTCTGCTATGTTGGCCTGCTGCTTCTTGCCTGGGAGTGAGAAGGACTGGACCTGTTTTCTACATCCGAGACCCCAGGTTTCTCCAAGGGCTAGTTGGCTTGACTTCTGTTCTCTGAAGTTTCAGGGCCACAAAGGACTTCTTGCAACTCTGTGCCCCCTCCAGTCCTGGGCCCTCGAAGTGGATTCTATAGCTGTTTTCTGCAAAAATCAATTCAGTGACCCCTTCGTGCTGATCTGAACCAATGCACTGTCCTCACACAGAGTGCCGATTCAACAGCAACGCGAGTTCCGACTGTGAGGTTTGACGATGAAGCAGCGCAGATCTAAAGACACCACTGCGAGGCTCGACTCCAACGCATCATCCGACAAAGGGAGTCCTCAACGCCGACTCTTGCTCCATAAAAGGTACTTTTTAAGTGGGCCCTGCATGGTTCCTGTAGTCGGCCTGCCCTCCATTGCGGTCGGCTTAAACTCTGGACTTGCCCCAGTGTAGTGTGACCTCAAGTAACCTTTTAGCGCTATCAACTTCTAAGCACTGTTTTTGGATTTAATCTTTAAACATTCATATCTCACCTTCTACTGATTGGATTATTGTCGTTTTGGTCTTGTTTAACTCAGATAAATATTCTCTATTTTCCTAAACTGGTGTGGGGTCTTTTTGTGGTGTTTTCACTGTGTTACTGTAATTTAAGTGTTGCACAAATACTTTATACATTGCCTCTTAAGTTAAGGCTGACTGCTCTGTTCCAAGCTACCAGAGGGTGAGCCCAGGTTAATTTAGGGTGTGTATCTGACTTACCCTGACTAGGATTGTGGTCCCTACTTGGATAAGGTGCAAACCTCTGTCAACTAGAGACCCAATTTCTAACAATATATAACATCTTTGACTTTCAAGAACATCAAAATCTGGAATAGCCTTGCATAGGTTAAAAGGCATCCATTATGGTAAATACTTCTCCATACAGCAGTTATACTTCACACCTTACACCTTTATAGCAACAGCCCTCTCTTGGTATGGTTTTCTTTAAAAAAAATGTTGGCTTACACGTTCCAGAGTCCTTCTGAGGAGCAATGATGCAGACAGGAAGGTAGGCAGTAGTTGAAAATAGCAGGTACCAGGATTCCAGGGCATGGCAGGGCATGGCAGGAAGAGGAGCTGCAGATGAGGAATCATGTTTGAGAATACTTTTACATGTGTAAATACTACAAATTGTGGATATGGTAAAAGTAGGCATTTGTATGGCCCTCTGATGCAGCTTTTATACTCTGCCACTGCCGAGGAAAAATTAATTATTTATTTAATTTCCCTTCGTTGTCATCTGTCAAGTACCCTTCCACCCCGCCCACCACTCTTACATGCATGGGCCGTTCCTAAGGATGGGTTGCTGTGATTGCTTTTCAATTCATTTTAGAGGTGCTAAATTGAGGATTTCCTCACAAAGTGCATGTACTAAGTAATTAGTTGAGGAATGGATGAGGAGGCAATGGCAAACAGGCTGGGATGTTTGATTAGATGGGATGGGATTGGGGGATGTTATCGGAGAGGATACACTGGCATGGACGATGGGCTGGGATGAGATGGGTGATGGGTTAATATTGGGTGGGAGCGGAGTGGTGAATAGTAGGATTTATGATGTAGCTTGTAAGTACGTTTTTACCTAAACTTAAGTAATTAATTTGTTCCCAACTTTTGTAAAAAATGCCTCCAGCAGTTAATGCAAATCGCACTCTCTGTGACTCCTTCAAGAAATAGGGATCAAAATCTACTTTTCGATAGGATGTGCCTGGTCCTGCCGAAGAATTCAGGTGTTGGTGACAACTTATATTCCTTTTCTAACCACAAAACGAATCTTCAACATTGATTCTCTGTCACCCACCAAAATAAACATGTAAGTCTCAATTTTATCTCTACAATCTGTTTGGGGAAAAACAAAGTGAACACATTTCTCAGAATGTCAAAAACCCAAAATCATTAGTGGTGAAAGGAAACTTTGTACTAGGACATACGAATGACCTATGTGCAGTTTAGAGGGGGTAGAGTCACCTTAGGCCCCTCACCTTTGCACTGAACCATTCTCGTTGTCACGGTCTTTGCTATGGCCGTTCCAAAAGAGGCTGTTGTGCTCCTCACAAAAATGAGATTCATAAAGCCTTTTGGTGGTAAAAATCACTCTCGAAATCGCTCATGGACTCAAATCCTTCAAAAGGCTGTGAATTGCAAATCACAAAGGGAGTTCAGTTCAAAGAAGCCAGATAAATCCGCTATCTCTACTGCTAATATTTATCTTGCCTCTGAAAGTATTTCACTGCATATTTCCATATTAATAGTACTACTTGCTGAGAAAATACCATTTTGTTAAAAAAATAAATTGTATTATGCAAATGCAAACGAGAATACGTAAGTCCTGTTTGTTTTGTTTCTTACCTCATTTAGAACCTTTCAATGTGTTCCGATGTTGCTTAAGTATGAAAATATGGCCTGGGGAGCAGACCCTTTAAATTTCGTTTTAAATAACGTTCTTTGGGACATCATGCTAAATGATATTTCATTTGAATTTTAAAAGTCTATCTCAGGAATAAGGCTGGGGAAAAACAGCATAATTTTTCAAGCGAAATTCCATTACAATTTTGAAAATGATACTTTTGCAGCAAAATGTGCTTTGGCAGTGGCTCACGCCACTTTCTTTTTTTTAACCCATGTGTTATTGGCTTTGAAAATTCTGGTGAGATATTGGAACGCGACTGTGCAGTCCCCTCGTGAATATGCCCCTTAGTTGTGAGAAATTGGTTTGTTGGTTGAGGGGTGTGTGAGCCTTTCTCAAGCAACAGCCAAAATCCTTTTCAAGGTGAAATTTAAAAGCCTCTAAATCAACCTGCGGTTAACCCTCTGATAAGTTAGCAGAAAAACACTCAGCCTCTCTTAGAGGCAATGTGTAAATTATTTATGCAGCACACAAACAGCAATAAAGCGAAAACACAACACAAGGAAAATCCCATACCCATTTAGAATAATACAGTAAAATTTAGTACATTATTTGACACCAAAATGACAAAAATCAGATCAGTAGAACCGTAGATATGCAATTTCAAAGATTTATGGTAAGTATAGCCCCTAAAAGCACAAAGCACCACTTGTGGTTATCCGTTCCTGCGAGACCGGGTAAAAGTCACAAGTTCAAGCTGATTGCAATGGAGCACAGGACGAATACAGGGACCAAATTTGTCTAGCTGAAAATGTTTCCTTCTAAAGCCCAGTGCGAACAGTTCCATTTGAGGTGGAGGTGGCTGCTAGGAGCAGGGAGAGAGTTGCAGATGGTCGTTGTGGTAGTGCGCGGCGCAGGCCGTGCGTCGAAGATGGTCATCACTGGATTGCTAAGATCTGGTGGGTGTTGTGGTTGGTTGTTGCTAGAGATTTGCATTGGCAGTCAATGCGGGCTGTCGAAGCTATAGAGCGAACTGCCAATGTCGCTTTGCTAGTTTTCACTGGGCACTGTAGCACAAAGAGTCAGATTCCATGAAGCTTTGCATTGGCTTTCAGCAAGATCTTGGCACAAACGCGCCCATTTGCAGTTGCGAAGAGCCCAAAACCTCAAGATTTCTTCTTTTTTTCAAGGAGGAGCTCAGCTCATTCCACACCAAGGGGCCGATTCCGATCTCGGCCGGTTGGGCTCCGAATCGGATTTGGCATTACCGGATCCGATTCGGAGCCCTGTTTCCCGACCGAATCGTACGCGGGTCCGGCCGAGCGAGTACGATGCAAGCGCCCGCGAAATCGCCGACCGACTCGAACGCGGCTTCAACACACTCCGACCGACTCGCACGGACACAACTCGCACCGCGCAATGGAGACGTTCCCCGGCCGGGTAAGTACGATGCGCACCGCGAGCAGTCCGACCGACTCGCGCCGTCCGGCTCAAAAGAGCTGTCGGAGCCGGACTTTGGGGGTCTGCGTCGGACCCCCTGTACGCGTAGCCGCGCGAGTCGCACACAG
Source organism: Calotriton arnoldi (assembly GCA_963921515.1). NCBI lineage: Eukaryota > Metazoa > Chordata > Amphibia > Caudata > Salamandridae > Calotriton > Calotriton arnoldi. The sequence continues at coordinate 2,399,309 of CAWUFW010001277.1, forward strand.
GGGGACCCATGGGTCCCCCTACCTGTGCTTGTACGGCACGATGCGCTTCGACGCGTACCCGCTGTAGGGGCGCCCTTGTTCGCCTCGCACCCATTGAGTCAATGGGAGCCCGCGTACGCGTTGTACGACCGGCTCCCATTGACTTCAATGGGAGTCCGACCGAATCGAGTCCGGGTGCATGCGTGCGCATCGTACTCGTTCGGTCGGACTGCCAGAGTCCGATTCGGTCGGAATTCTCTCCGGGTCCGGCTCGGTCGGAGAGATTTCCGGCCCGAATCGGAATCGGCCCCTAAGTGTTAAGGACATGTGAGGCACCTCTTGGGGATCAGGAACTCACTCCAGCAGGGAACTCACTCCAGCAGTGGCCAGCAGGGCTCAGGCAGGTCCAAACGCAGGTCCAGGCAGGTCCAGTAGCAGCAGGTCACCTGGGAAGTTGCAGAGTGGCCTCTGGAGGTTGTTGTGCCCCTGTAGTTCGGAAGATAAAGTCAATCAGCTGACCCTTGGAGTCACTTCAGCCTGGGATGAAGGGTGCAGGTCCAGTCTTCCTTCTCAGACAGCAAAAGTGAAAAACGAATTTAGGAATTTTTCACTACCAGGACATATAAAACTTAAAAATACATGTCCAAATTTTTAAATACACTGCACGCTGCTCTATGCACTATTTAGGGCCTACCCTAGGGGTGACTTACATGTATTGAAAAGGAAGTTTTAGGCCTGGCCAAAGGGTTATTCTGCCAGGTCAGCATGGCAGTTTAAAGCTTCACAGGCAGGCTGCAATGGCAGGCCTGAGAAATGTTTAAAAGGGCTACTTAAGTGAGTGGCAATGAGTGCTGCAGGCTCACCAGTAGCATTTAATTTAAAGGCTGTGGATACATATAGCACCAATTTACCAGAGACTTACAAGTAAATTAAAGTGTGCCAATTGGGTGTAAGCCATTTTTACCATGTTTAAAAGAGACAGCACACGCCCTTTAGCATTGATTAGCAGTGCTAAAGTGCACAGAGTCCTAAAAACCAACAAAAACTGGTTCAGAAATCAGGAGAGGTGAAGGCAATAAGTTTGGGGGTGACCCTGCAGAGAGGGCCAGGTCCAACATGGATGATCTGAAAACCACTCCGATTTGAGGCCTGGCTGATATTTAAATTATACTGGTGTAAGCTGCCTAATTTGCAGAATTTCACTTTAGCCATTTTGCATTCAATTCCCACAATTATGTCATTACACTACTTTGTATAATTATTCACCTTTTGCAATAACAATTTACACTAAAGGCACCATTATAAAAAATAACTGTATTGCAAATGCATGGGAACAACTGAAAAAGAGGGGCTTTTATTCATGGATACTTTTGCTTTTTCCACCATGTTCTTGCATAATTGTTGGGAGGAAGCATTTTGCTCTAAAATATAATGCAAAATGATTTGACTTTCGTGTAGTTACTCGTAACTTTGCCAAAAGTTAATTTCGCAAATTCCACACACCCCTACTAAAAGGTCACTCCCTCCAAGTGAATTATCTCAGTTGAAAAGGTCCCCCTTTACATGATTCTAGCCATAGGCTCAGTGGTACCTGCTGGGGCATTAAAGTGGTGAGGCAGCGCGTGGAGCAGCGCAGGGAAAATAATTTAAAACATGCTTACCTGACATCAGCAGCGTCAATGCTCTTCTGGCCTTTGCTCCTCCACTCCCAGCATGCCAAAGGCTCCTCTATACCAATCCAGACGCTGATCTCATGCTGGTATTACCTAGCATGAGAGCAGCGCAGTGATTGGTGTAAGTGCCCTAGTTAGGCGCTCACTAAGGGACTATGACCCTGTGCTTGCTCTCCACCCGGCTGTATAGCACAGCTCGGGTGGAGGGATCGAATTGTGCATGAGGGTTTGGCCGGCCTTAGGTGGTCGGGCAAACTGTCATGCTCACTTGAAGCGGTGCCACTACTCCTCTCCTTCCTGCTGCAGTGTCGTGTAAGAATGGACAGCCCTGCCCAGCCCTCGGCTCGGCTGCAGGAAGTGAGTGAGGAAAAATAAAATAATAGCCTTTGTTATTATCATTTCATTTTTCATTTTCACTGCTGAAAAGCAGTGGGGTGATGCTTCTTTGCCTTAGTAGAGGAACCGCCGCTGCATAGGCCATATTCTGCAGCCCTCTGAATCTTTAACTAAATGCTCTTACAACAAACCTGTGCATGAATAGGAAGAACATTTACAATATGTACTATACTTTTAGGACATATTCAGAAAAGTAAATGTGGTTGTAAACATCTGTTTATGACCAATTGTATCTCTTTTACACCTTGCAAGATTTCATATAGGGTTCCTGGCAGTCATAAACCTATTTTAGAGGGGAGAGATGTCTACCAAGAGTGCAGAGATCTCCACACTCACAAATTCCACATAATTGGTGGAAAATGGGTGGTCCAAGTCATGTTTTGTTTTGTTACAGTGGGAACATCCACAAACATTCATTTGTGGCCAACTCCTCATTCTCTCCTTCTTTTTCTTAAAAAGGGCTGTAAATTGGGTTTAGCAAAGGGCTAGCATAACTGCCCATCCAGGTAATGAAGGGGAAAGGATCAACCCTGGATATTTGGGGGTGTAGTATAAGGGCTTTCTCACAGAAAACGTTTTTTTTTTCTCCACTACGGAGATTTCCGCACAGGAGGAGAAGTCAACTGACCACCCCACTAGCATTCCTGAAATCAGCAACGTACATAGTATTACTGGGAATGTTAATGATCAGGAATAAGTAGTAAATATGTTTCAAAGAAAGACAGAATGCGGCTGACCACGGTTCAGCACTTCAATTTCCCAGTGAAATTACACAATTAAAACAGTCTGTGCATCGCTTCCAGAGTTTGCCGCACTTCCACTCCACTGAGAACCAGATGAGCAAATTTACAAAAAGAAGGAAGGTGCACCAGGACAGAGTCAGCAAATTCCAACGTATCCAAAATCTCTTTATTAGTTTCGTAATTAAAATTTGGACATCAGCCAACGCGTTTCGTTCCACACCTGGAACTTCATCAGGGCTGAAACGACACATAGACGAAACAATACTTTGATCACAAATAACACTTAGAACAGACACTGGAACAACATAAATACAATAAATATATAAAAATATATTACAAACACCATCCATAAAGCTGATCAATCGACACACAGTTTGTAAGACATATATATGTACAAACAAATATACATACACCATATATAAAACATATTCAAATACAGAACAAGGACCCTTAAATAAAAAACATCTTACAATCCACATATTGCAACTATGGATAGTCTCCAACACAACTGTGTGTATTCAACATATTACAAAATGACACAATAAATAACACAATAAATGACACTTGACACACATTTTTTCTAAAATTCATCCTCACGTAAGAGAACATCACTGAGAGCAGCATGGCTCTGCCTATCAGTTCTTGGCATTATAGACCAGAAAAATATACATGCAAAGAATACATTTTAAAGATACAGAGACGAGAAAAAGAAAGAGAAAGGGAAAGAAAAAATATATATATATAAAAAAGAAGAAAAAAATAAAAATAAATCATGAGTAGGGAGTCATACACATAAAGCGCCACATCGCAGATCGAAATAATACCCGGCCTTTATACTCATTTCAAGTTCATACCCTGAGTACATGGTACGATACCAAAATTATGTATATAAGTGCACAATTGTGCTAAACTAATAACCACAATACAGCGTCTTACCTCCAATAATAAAAGTGATGTCATTATTGGTTCAATAATATGATTTCCAAAACCTCATTCGTAATAATTGTCCAATCCTAATGGGGAGGGACACAGATTATTTTCGTACATTTTTCACATTGCAATGTACCCAGATTCAACCCAAAGAGCATTAGAACCCGTGAGGAAAGACAAACCCGAGCCACATGCCAGACACGACATAAATGTATTCATTAGCCACTAATCTGTGGAGACCAATTATTGTCCCATTAGCCAAGCTTATCCCCTTACATCCACGTACAAACTGCGATACATATCTTACCTCCACACAGACTATGATGCAGTTAAAGTTGGTAATCATAAATCGTTTTTGTACATCCCATATTCCGGGTGGCCAATGTAGTGGCCAGTTTTCCTAGTATTGAAAATAATAATAAAGGCAACGTCACCTAAATTTATAATAAATAATAATTGACTGTGCATCTCTATCCATCACAGTGCTAAGCATCCAGATTTTGACAATCAAAACGAGAGTATCTAAACAAACATATTTATTCTCATTATGGTGAGACTATCTATACTGTCAGACAGACCACCAACGGTTTTTCTTTATACTTTGGTCCAAATTTTGTAATTCCTGTCCTACAGATATATTTCGTCACTCCAAATTAACGAACATAAACACGAAAACCTCACTATCCATATGCCGGCCAAACAAATTAGCGAACATAGATTCGAGAAACTTAATATCAATATGCCGGCCAAACAAAGCCCCGGGGTACAACTAGCAGGATGCGGCGCACTCACCTTGTCAAGATTGACAAACACGACGGTATTACTGCTTCTGAAAATTTGAAAACCGGCGCCATAATCTACCGTGATTAAGTAGAGTCCCAGCCCAGTCGCGCATGCCCTGTACGTGCACAATGAAGTCACGTACAGCGTGTGTTACGTTTGAAGAATTCCGGCCAGGCCCCATTATAGGCGCCATATTGAAGTGGTGAACAATATACTCATTCTAAATACACGCGGTTGCAATATGTTCTGCCCATCAGGTAGCGCAATTTTAATAACTACCCAAATTCCTCCTATCTGATATATGTTTATCCAAGAACCAAAAGAATTCAATAAAATAAAGAGCAAATACATATATATACATATGCGATATAACGCATTAAATCCCCTAAAACACATACAATATTAAAACAAAAACTATCTTTATAAATATGCCACTTCACTATGGTTCAGAAATGCCTTAAGTTTATCCAGATTTCAAAGGACCAATGCGTCTTAGTTCAATATCAATATTTAACAGGGCGCCGTCTTAAACTGGTATCCTTCTAACAATAGAAACGATACCAACAGCAAATCGAAAAATTCCTATGTTGATCACCAATTTGGATCATTGAAATTAGAGAGGAATATACCTTAATAAAATACGAAAGCAAAAAAAGAAAAAAGAGAGAGAAGGGGGAAAAAAAATCATCAACCATCCTACCAGACAGCATGATGTAAACTTGATCAACGAACAAGGATACTGCAAAACCATATTTTTGCCAATTCTTACTCAACTTTAAATGTCATCACCAGGTGTTAATATTATCTCCAACACTTTATTTTATAATTAGATGGTCATTTACAATTAAACTCACCAAAGAAACACCTATCACCAAGGTTATTATCTACTGATGTTATTCATTTATCATCCATGTTTATAGAAAGAAGTGCATCTCTCCATCAGTATTATGTCCTTAGGGGGTTGCCTTTAAACGGCAAATCCACTTGCACTCCATCTGCCTAAGCAGACGTTCTCCATTGCCTCCTCTAATAGGTACAGGTACATGATCTATAGCATGAAACCAGAAAGTTAAATCATCTGGATGTTCGCTATAATAATGGTTGGTGATAGGGTATCTCTCATCTTTGGTTTTTATGGCCTGACGATGTTCCTGTATCCTCAACTTTAGGCAACGAATTGTGCTGCCAACATAAATGATACCACACTTACAGCCAATGACATACACCACATAAGAGGTATTGCAATTCAGAAAGTGTCCTATAGTAAATTGTTTCGATGTATTGTAACCAAAAGACATTATCTGATTCCTTCCCCATATACATATATTACACATTCCACATGTGTAAAAACCTTTTGGTTTTGGGGGTAGCCAGGTTTGTGTCGTAGTTGGTGTTACCACATAACTGGGGCACAATGAATTTTTTAGGGCCACTCCCCTTCTATATGTGATCGATGGTCTGTCCTCAATGGCATTTCTAAGACCAGGAATTTCTGTGAGAAGGTGCCAGTGTTTGCGAAAGATGTTAAAAATGACACTACTATATGTACTGTACTGAGTTATGAATCTTGCTTTGTTGTTAGTCTTATCCATAGGGGGTTTATTTTTCAATGTGTCTTCTCTATTGAGTGCATATACTCTTGTTTCCGCCTTATCAAGTGTTCTACGGATATATTCCCTCTTTGCAAATCTATTTTTGGATGCCTCAATGTGTTTCTTGAAAGCCACCTCCTCACTACAATTTCGCCTAATCCTTGTCATCTCGCCAAACGGGATATTATTTATGACAGAACTAGGATGTGCACTGCTTGCGTGCAATATAGAATTACACGCAGTCTCCTTCCTGAAAAGGGTGCTTTGTATGTGACCTTGCTCAATACAAAACTGAATATCAAGAAAATTGATTTGTTCCCTATTACAGGTCATGGTCAGTCTTACATTATAGATGTTACTATTCAGAAAGGTAAGATACCCCCGCAGTTGTACTTCGGAGCCGGACCACAGATAAATAATGTCATCAATGTACCTCCCCCAGTACACGATGTAATTGGTCCAGGGGGAGGCACTTTTGCCCCAAGCATGCTCCCTCTCGAACCACCCCATAAAAAGGCAGGCGTAAGAGGGAGCAAACTTGGAGCCCATCGCGGTTCCGTGTATCTGCTGGAACCAGCGCTTGTCGAAGAGGAAGATATTATTAGTTAAAATAATGTCAATCATTGAGATTATCATTTAATTATAATCCAATAGTCCCGCATCTTCCCTATCCAGGAAAGATTGGACAGCTTTGATCCCAAATCTTTTGTCAATACAAGTGTAGAGACTTTCTACGTTGAATGTGGCAAACATCAGATCCTCCGACCACTCAAAATCTTTACATTTCATCAGAATATCCTTACTGTCCCTAACAAAAGATGGAAGGTTAGGGACATGTTTCTGTAACCTTAGGTCCACATATTGTGAAAGTTTCTCTGTGGGTGAGCCCACCCCTGAGATAATTGGTCTACCTGGGAGGAACTGTCCACCTTTATGTATCTTTGGTAAGATATATATACAAGGAAAGGTAGGACAATCCACCCACAGGTACCTACATTCCTCCTCTGTCAGTAAACATATGTCTTTCCACTCAGTTAATTTAGCATTAATCATGATGGTGAGGGCGGGGATGGGGTTGCTCTGAATTTCCTGATAATAGAGACCGTTATTAAGTTGTCTCATTATCTCTTGCATATAATCAGTGTGATTCATAACAACAACGTTCCCGCCCTTATCGGCTTCTCTAATTACAATATGTGGATCCCTACTAAGTCTGTTTAAAGCCATCCTCTCGGCGGCCGTGATGTTATGCTGCACCCTTGGTCTAAAATTATTCAGTATTTCCAAATTATATAGTTCATCCGTGATTTTCTTATGAAAAATATCAATATTTTGATGATAAGAATTCATAGGTATAAATTTGGATTTGGGGTGAAGGCCACTCGTGTAGTAAATATGCACCAGCATGTAGATACAAATCTACAGGTGCAGATTTTCCATTTGTTTTGGAATTGTTGCGTATTTTATCTATCAGCTGTCATTTGCTGTACCATCAACAAGCAATCACTGTTTGCACAAACCTTAAAATGTGGTTATCCAGTCTGATGTATCATTTCTGATCACAGTGTTTCCAGTAGCAACTTTATTGTTTCTTTTTATTGGCGAAACAATTGTTTTTTTTCCTTTTATTTGTAAACACTAGTTGGTTGTCATGCAGTTCTATACATCTTCGATTTGAAAACGACCTTCTGGCCATTTGTGTTTAACAGAAGATTTCCTATAGCCATTGTGGAATTGAAAAAAATGTTTTGTTGCCTCTGGCATTCTATTCTTGATTTAAAGAAAACTTTAAAATAGAGGTCCATAACTATTACAACAAACACTTGAGGAGTAACTTCAGGTTAGTGTTGTTACAAAGGAAGAGTAATAACCTTGATTTTTTATTGTCTCTACAATATTTAATTGAATAGCACAAATGGACAACTTCGACCATTAGTTTTACTACTTCGAAGCCAACATGCAATGACAAAAGACTTACCTCACTCAAAACACATTTTTTTTTTTAAAACACTAACTAAAAGACAATGACACATTTGGAATCAGCAATGCTGCACTCTTATCTTCATCACCTACCCATCTGTACCTTATCGATAGGCAGGACTGTGGGATTTCAGCAAGATGTGTCTTCCTTAAATGTACACTTTAACCAGGATCTAATTCTAGTGCGGCAGAATTCTTCTGTGCCTCTGCAAACATTACGCTGCATAGCGTTTCATAAAATATGATAATTGCACAGTAATCTCTCCCACTCTCACTGAAGATAGGGGCTAATGACTAATCAAGGAATGCTGGCTGGTAATGTGATATTAGCTGTTTTCTTTCAGAGTCTGCCAATTTCATTAGGAGTTCATAGCCGGCGAAAAAAGAGATAAGCAGGCAGAGGCGAAGCAGTGCCTTCATTATTATTACGATTGTTTTCAATGCAGCACAGTATTGCAGTGTTATTATGATTTTATTCGAAGGGATGGTTATTATGTGCAGTAAAAATAGCAATGGTCGTGGGCAAGGTTTGATGACGTCTTTTGTTTCTTTCTTGTGGGTTGCACTATCGTGGGCAGATAAAGAGAATTACAAACATGGGCGATCTTAGACCAGTCCACGTCACATCAGAAAACAATCACAGCACTACCATCACACCATAGCCTATTTACCCAAAAGCCATTCAGCACAATATGACACTTCAAGCAGAGATACAAGTGTATTTATTGTAAATAATTTATATATGCCTTTTAATTAGTTTTGTAAGAGGAAATATGAATTTTTCAATGTAATCTAATTGTATTTATCTATATTTATTATATTTAAAATATGTTTAGATATTTATTTTTCTTACATGTTTAAATGTTTTTGTAAAAACGTTTAAGAGTTGAAATAGTATATCTAAGACCTCTAAAGTCCAACACTTCCCCTGCTGTTGCTAAGACTGGAGTGGGAATAGTACTGGCTAAAACACTTCCTTGATTGCATCACATCCTGCTTGCTACTATGTCATGGGAGTACGCAATAATGTTTCCTTTCAATTACATTTGGACTGCAAATTAGGATAATAACAAATTGACAGAGTCGAGCAGTATATACTTGTGCAGCAAAAATGTGGTCGATTACCAGGGGAGATTACTGAACACATGAAATGGGGAGTGCCAGTGGTCACTCTGGCCATGTAAACCTGTACAGAGACCGGGCAGGCTACCTCTTCCTCCCACCTAAAATACCAGAGGCCGGTATTACAGAAGGGGCCGCAGACGATTATGCGTCCCCTTCTGCAATACTGAAAGAGCTGGTGCACATACAGAGCCAGTGCTTCCTCAAGAGGGCATTCTCCAAATGAGGGAATCCCTTTGCCTCTGCACCTGCGCCGTATTACAGACACATGCGCAGAGGCAAAGAAGCTCTCAGGAGCTGCACCGACAGTGCGCCACCTAAAATGAGGTGCACTGTCAGTGCGCCCCCTGATTGCACTGCTCTGAATGGGGAAAGGGGGTCCCATGGACCCCCCAGACATCCCCTTGCAGGCGGGTGCAGTCACTCACTGCACCCGCCTGCAAGGGGATCGCTAATCCCCTTTAAAATTGCAGGCGGGTGCCGCCTGCAGTGTGAAAACATGGAGCAGATTCAAAGCAGCCTCTCTGTTTTTCCCATGATTGAGCTGCCCCCTGGGCATTGCGCATTTGCGGCTGCCCTGGGGCCAGCGCATTCACCCTATGCTGTGCATTTTCCTTGATTGTGGCAGGTGCACATTTTGAAAGGTGCGCCTGGTGCAATTAAGGAAAATGCTCTGTATGTACAATACGGACTCAGTTTTGTGAAGGGAAACAGAAAAATGCATCTGTACATCTTAGAGCGTTTTAGATGGACATCACCATCTTTGTACAAGGGAGATCATTCTCCTGCGTTTCATTCACACCTGGGGTCCAATAGACCCAAGAACCTTCAAGTCCAGCTACACAAAGATGTACCGCATGCCCCAGTCATCAAGTAGATCAAACATCAAAGTTAATGGGTAATTAATCGACATTTTCCAGTGGTTAACCAGCACAAAGTCTTCCAATGGGGCTTGGGTTAAATGTCCTGTTCGCCTGACTATAAACACACTGCTACCACTGTCAGTCACTGCACATCCTGAATTGAGAGAGTGGTAGCAATGCTCACTGAAAAGGGGTACACGTTTGTGCCCCTGTAAAACCAGAAGACATCTTTGATATTGACAAAAACATACCGTAAAAGGAGAATCCCATAGTGAGTTGCATGATTTTCCAACTCACTGCAAGAAAGCACACAGGCCTGTCTGGCAGTGTTCAAAAGCAGGGTAGCACAACTTCACAAAGACATGCATAAGACTTTATTACCAACAGCCATGCTATAGATGATGTAGTGATTTCTTAATTTCCTCTGCAAAATCCTTTTAGTAGAACATTACCATGCCAGAATATAAACATAGGATATCATTTAAGAACTTGGCTGTTTGACATCTCTTATCAATCAACTGTTGTATACCAGAAAAAGCAGAAAACAACGGCGGACCAATCAACTGCACCTCACATAAAGTTCAGATTTGTAGAATATGGTGCACTCTTCTTCCAATACCAGCCGTTGTATGGTACTACTGCAGATGCAGACAAAGTCTTGAAAACACAAAAGAGTGGAATGTGCACCCGGAAGCAAGTTAATCAAAGATTCCTTCATTCCGTTTGGAAAGTTCCAGCTTTATTCATAATCATAAAATCCAATCAATAAAAAACATTCCAGCCAACGCGTTTGGTTCAAACTGTGTTGAACTTCATCAGGGCTGTAAGTAATACATATAGAGACATAACATAAGTACAAGCGTGTACTACAAGAACATACATATATATACAAAAACATATAAAGGACACTAGGACATGACCTTAACAATAAATACAAAACTCCACACATACACAATAATCCTCATAAAACACTTCTCAGAGACCTATAGCCGATGACTAATATTTATGTGTTAATCATAACACTTAAGAGGGTCCACATCGAAACAATATCAATATAAACACAAATCCACTAACTCATTAATTTGTAAGTTAAATATTATTAAACCATCTCATTTTTATTCTTGTATATACTCTAAATACATTATTTCTGAGGTCATTGTTCCAGAGCTAGCATATAACCAAACACCATATTATTATAAACAAATTTTAAACGTATTCTGAATATATTTTTAGAATGTTGCACAAAACGAAAACAGATTGTTCAATCAATAGTGTCAGTTACATGTTCACATGCAACCAGAATTATATATACTTTCAGCACCCATTGTCTTCTAATATTGTTGCTTGGTAAATATATAAATCAGTTATCTAATTCATATATATTGGTTAAAATGTCCTATTAAAAATCTTGGAATGGGGTTTGGGATAATAGAAAACAAAACAAGAATAAGGATAACAATAACATAGGATTGGGCGCACCATACTCTTTTGGAGGAACATAATTGGCTCCAGCAGCCTCCTCCAAGCACATGTCATAATAGGGACACCATCTCTCCTTATCTAAAAAAGATACCTTGTATTTATATGATGGTGAGTATCTCTCCTGTTTTAAAGTTTGTCCATCTTTTGTAACGAATATATTTTACTTATTGATTATTTCATCGTCGTCAATAAATGCCACAATCACTGAAAAATGTTCCAGGGGGACAGTTATCCTTCCCTCAGTCCAATACCTGCGGAGAAGGTTTTAAAATAGATTACCGCAATCAAACAGCCATTAGTCAAAGGTAGTGCTCGTATCAATCCTACCACGAGCACCTGCCCCGTAAATACTAGAAATCCATATTGTATTCAACAAACGATTTTGTAGCCACAGGTCACACATGGCATCAATAATAATTTTGATCCTACCACACCACAAAGTTAAAAAAAGAGTATTGAAAACTACCATCGCATTCCCATTTGGACCATAAATTCAGAGCGTTCCTACTTCCAAACCACCATCTTCTAATATAAAGATGAACTGGTCATCTCCCATATTGGGTTCCAACATTTCACTTCTTTTAAAAAAGAATTGTGAAAAACAAATCCAACTCATAAACTCATATAATACAGCATGGGAATAAAACAGTCTCCCACATATCCGATCGTACCCAAATTCCAAACTCCAACATGATACCTTGTTCAGTTCAATGAATGAATGAAGGAAATGACATTTATAAAGCGCAATAGCTACCCTGAGGCTTCCCAGCGCTACGGACGAAACAACAGAGGACCGAGCAGGTAAGAATTAGATACAGTCCCTAAAGAGCCATGTTTTTAGGAGCTTTCGGAAGGCCATCAGGTTGGGATCATTTCGAAAGTGAAGTGGAAGAGCGTTCCAGAGAATTGCAGCGTTATAGGAAAAGGACCGACCGCCACATCTGGCTCTCCTTATTCTGGGAAGTAAAGAGAGAAATGCGGCTGTTGAACGGAGATCTCTCCTAGGTTGGTAAGGAGTGATCAAGGATTGGATAACAGCTGGGCCATTCTTCCAGAAGGCTTTGTGGGCCAAACACATGGCTTTAAACCGAATCTTTTCCCTGATCGGCAACCAATGAAGGGTCCCTAGGGCTGGTTTTGCAGACTGCCGGCGAGGGATCTGGAGAAGCAGGCGGGCGGCGCAGTTTTGGAAAATCTGGAGCTTATTGATGGTGTATTGTGGAGCTCCCAGATAGAGGACGTTCCCATAGTCCAGACGAGAGAGGATAAGGGCCTGGACCATGATCCTTCTAGCTTGGAAAGGGAGGAGGGGAAGGATCTTACGAAGCATCCTAAGCAAGCCATAGCAAGTGGCTGAGAGTTTCGCTGCCTGATGCTTAAAGGTAAGGGAACGATTGAGCCAGATGCCGAGACTCTTAATCTGGTCTTTCGGGACTGGGGCCGGCCCAAGGCAGTCTGGCCAAAGCAAGGCAGAGTTAAAGGAAGGGGAGTTGCCCAGGAGCATGAGCTCCGTCTTGTCCCCATTGAGTTTAACGCATGAGTTCCATCCATTGATTATTTCATCGTCGTCAATAAATGCCACAATCACTGAAAAATGTGTGTTTTGTGGCCTCATTGCCTACATTGCTAAGTTAGCTTAGGCCTGGCTGCCATGATGCCTTTTTGCACACGTTACTTTGTGACTTTGTTTTCCAGCCTCTGCTTGTGCCCGGCTATATTAGAACTGTCTGCCTTTTTGCCTTTCACCTTTTCTCCTGTTCCCTGTGGGTTGCATCTGCACAACATGTACAAGGTCGAAAAACAACATCCCTTGTTCTTGCTGATCTGGTCAGCCCCTCGCACTTAGACATAACACAGAATACAGCTGCACTGGAGAAATTTGTGTGCTTTTAATATGGTGATCTCGCAGTTTGTGGCACTTGGAGAAAAACCTTTCCAGGGAGAAGAGCTGTGCTTGTCTGATGATGTAAACCTTGCATCTAGATATTGAGGTATGGGGGTCCGTCCGACAAAGCCCAGAGGTCTTCTATTTTTAATAAACTAGTTATTAGCACGGGGAGGGTGGTAAGGCCATTTAGTCCTATATCCACTGTCTTTATAAAATGCTGTCCCCGTTTGTATTCAATGGAATTGTAACCATGCTTATTATTTTATCATTATGCATTATGCTGATAGTACTGGCACGTGTACTGTATCTTAGAGCACGATAGTTGAAATAAACATTTTAAACTATACTGTGTCTCTTATTACGCACGTTGTGGACAAGTATGAGTGAGTTACGAAAGAGTGTTCTTGCTCCCGCAAGTCCTGAGAGAGAGACCGTGTTCTGGGTTGTCTAATCATTGGTAGCTGAGCTGCGAATGAGACGCTAAAGCTAGTCGGATTGGGATTGTGGGTACTAAGGGGCATGGTTGGCTCACCACTATACTCCGAGGTCCTATTATCCTGTGCATAGCTCTGTGTATGTGCAGAATCCCTACAACATGGCGCCACCAACGTGGTGGGCTGCTTATCTGCGAGGCGCTTGAGTAGTGCTTGTGCTTGTCCACAACACCCTTCGCATACGTTTCCGGAAGCGTGTGTGAGGGTGGTACCTCCTATATTGATGTTTTTATAGGTTCTTTCAAGCTTGAAGTTATTAAAAGGTGTTAATATAAACCCTATATAGCGCTGCCTTGTATTAGGTTGTTGAACATTCTTAGCCTTAATGGCTGTCAACATAGCGGCACATAGTCGCGCAGCGCTCCGGGCTCATTTGACAGCGTATGGAGTGCCTGACGCGGGTTTCGATCTGATCTTTGTGGTACAAGCGGATCCTGCTTACCACTTTGAGGTGTTTTACTCTTGGGTCACCTTCCCAGCGGTGGATGGGACTGATAATCTGTTCCACGAATATACAGCCACCGCTCTTCCTAATGTTTATAGGCCTTATCGGACTCTTGAAGTACCGCTCACGGCATGGCAACACTGTGTTTGGTTTAATGGCGCCCTCCCACAACCGGTTACCCCGATTCGTTTAGGCCCCTTATCGATTGAAGGGGCCACTTGGCCAGTCTTGGCCGGGTATACCCCACATCCGCGTTATTTGACGCTTGCGGTTGATGAACTGCGTGTCTTGCATACGTCGTTGATACGCGTTCACAGAGCTTTGGTACAATATGTTACTGGCAATGTCCAGGGAGCCCCTCCTGGAGTTGCGGCACATCCAGCTGGACCGGGCGGTGTAACCATAAGTCCCGTCATGGTTAATTCGGTGATGGGCAAGCGCCCACAAAATAAGGATGATTTACCTTATTGGCTTGCAGAGAAATTTGACCAGCTGGAGGCAGTTTTTCCTAATACTTCTCCTGTGGAAAAACACAGGATTTTGACGATTAGTTTGCCAAAAGACTTAATTCCCGAGTTGGCAGATTGTAACAACTGGGGCAAGGTATTCGCAGCAGTATATGCGAAGTGTTTCGGCACCCCTTCCATGAAAGTACTCCCCTCTGTAATTAAACGAGTGCAGGATGAACATGGCCCTGAAGCGGCTGTGGAATTAGGGATGAGACTGGTGGGAGTGTTCGATGTAGTGGCTGACCTAATCCTTGCTAACGTCAAGGGTGATGCAGTTAACTTTCAAGTCACTAATGCTTTGGCTTTGATCCCAGAACCGGACAAGCCACGCGAATTACCGAAAATTATTGCACAGGCTTATAAAACCATTGGCCGCAATAGCCTGGGAGTTAAGCCTTTTGCTAAAACGCAAACTCAATCACAGCCACAACAAAAAACTCAATCTGAGAAAGATGAGAAACCGTTCTTCACTAAGAAGAGCTGGAAGTTGAAGAAACAGGGTAAGCAACAGAAAAAGCCAGGGTCGCGTACTGCATCCCCGGTTTCTATATCTTCTGAACGCACTTATGATTTGTGCGATCGAGCGAGAATTACATCTCCAGAGAGACCTCAAGTCCCTGATCCGCGTTCACCTCGTTCTTCACAGGCACCATCGACCTCTCAGACTGGTGGAGGAGATCGCCAGGATAGAGGCAGGGGTCGTGAGGCCCCACAGGGACGAGACCAACCTCGACAACCAGTCCGAGGGAAACCAGAAGAATTTCTACGTCCTCGCCCACAGTTTCAGAAGAAAAAAGTTGCAGCTGTAACAGCGAGGTATGCCACAGACGGTGAGAATGAGACTCCTGAATTGGACGTGGGCAGTGACGCTGCTAGACAGCGCCGCGGAAGTTACCATAGTGCGGGAGGCACTGCGTCCTCATGTGGAGGCGACATCAACTGAAACATTCATTACTGTCGAAACAGCTGACACCCGAGTGGCACCCCCTGACAGACTATATAATATTGTCATTCAAATTGAAGGTGACATTGAGCGTGTTATTAAAGGGATTTTTGGGGAAAATCTGACCTCTTCATATGACATTTTGTTAGCAGAGGCGGATTGGCTGCCCCCATTCGTACTTGCTGCTCGTAGAGGGGAGGAGGTAATCCTTCCGAGCTTTTATCGTCATGTCCCCAAGGACAAAGCGGAGGCTCTAGCAGCTGAATGGGCTGGGGCCCTGGCTCCGGCGCTATACCGTAATCACGTGGGCTGGGATGAGGATTCTCCACCCCATGATATACCATTGCGGTCGCTGGCACAGCCACAACCCCAATATCCCATCCGGCGGGAAGCTAAAGGTCCTGTTTCTGATATTCTGACACAGTTGGAATATCAAGGAGAAATTGAAACATGCGTGTCGCCAATGAATAATCCCCTTTTTGCGGTTTCTAAACCCGATGGATCGTACCATTTAGTTTTGGATTACCGACATTTGAACTCTCATTGTCGGACCTTTGCGGTACAAAATACCCACAGTTCTGCGCTTGTAGACAGTCTTGTTCGTAAAAAATATAAAACGACTCTTGACCTATCCAATGGATTTTACACGCACAACTTGTCCCTGGAGTGCAGCCAATGGAACACTTTCACTTCCGGTGGTAAACAGTTCAAATGTTGGCGTTTGCCCATGGGCTACAAGAACAGCCCGGGTGTCTTCGCCGCCCGTGTTGTCTCTTTGTTGGACAGCATAGACCCAGATGCGTGTTCGTACGTCGACGATATCTATCTGACAGACGACGAGCTATGGCCGCATCTTTCCTGAGTGGACCGCATTATTCTTGAATTTGCGGTCTTAGGATACAAATTTAATTTTGCCAAATCTCACATTGCTGAATTTACCGTTTTGTTCTTGGGCTATGAGCTCAACAATGAAGGTAAGGGCTTAGCACCCCATTTCTTGGAGAAGTGCGCACTTTTGCGCCCTCCATCCACACTGAAGAAGCTTCAGTCATTACTGGGTTTTCTAAACTTCGGGCGTACTTACATTCCCAAATATGCCCAGCGTATCAAGCCTCTTTATGCCTTGAAACAACCTACCTTTTCGAAGTCATGCTGGCTTCCTGAGCATTCCTCTATACTGCAGTCTTTGCAGTCTGATCTACTTGAATCTAAATTCTTGTTGACTCGTGATAACCACACAAACCTGGTAATTAGAATTGTGCCAGGGGCAATGGGTTTAACGTACTTAACCTTTAATGAAGGTGACACAGTACAGATTGCATACAAGTCACATCTTTACACTTCAGCGGAGTTGCGCTTTTCCTCTGTGGAGAAAGTTTTGACTGCAGTGCAAATGGCGATTCTAAAGGAACGCGCACTGGCACAGGGAAAACGCATTTTGGTGGTAACACCATATCCTGCCCTTGAGGCAGTGACGAAGGCAAGTGTACCAAACTCTAAGGCTTTGCACCCCCGTTGGATACAATGGGCTACCTCTTTGACGTCCCCGGATGTCACTTTTATCTTTGATTCCTCACTTCAGACACAGGAGTTCTTACAGTATGAATTTGTTCATCCTCCTCCTCTGTCATTGCTACCGCTTGAGGAGTTCGAATGTATTATTTACACCGATGGTTCGGCACAACCGGCCACGGGTTACAAGCATGCTTATTCCACAGCGTGTGCTATTGTTGCAGGTACTATGGTGCACGGAGAGTTCAAATCGACTGTAGTGCACACTCAGGCACTAGGGGACAGTACTGCACAATTGGCCGAGCTGCGTGCATTGGTGCTCGCACTTGAGTTTGCGAATCCAGACGTGACGACTCTTATTGTATGCGATTCTTACTATTGTGTTCAATCATTTAATGATAACCTCTTCTTTTGGTCGCAAAACGACTATAGAGATGCTAAAGGCAGCACAATTAAGCATAAAACGCTTTGGGTTCGAGTGGCAGATCTTAAACAACGTTTGCCTCTCACACAGGTGATTCACACCCTTGGCCACCAGCGTGTGGGCGCACACGCTGTCGGTAACAGTTTGGCAGATGAAGCTGCCAAATCAGCAGTAGCCACGTGCACAGTAGCAGCAGTTACAAGATCCATGACTAAAATAGATAATGATATTTTGGCAGCTATTGCTGCAACAAAGGAAGGTGCTAATTACCCAAGGGGTTTCCCTTCCAAGTACTCTTATCACTTAAGTCCCGAACAGGGGGCATATCAGCAAGGCTGCGCTATGAAATTATCGCCGCTTTTGCGTCCGTTTTCGGGCGAAAAGTGGCGATAATTTCATTGCCTTATCAGCAAAGACACGCTATCGCATGTCTTGCTGACTTAGCGCCAGTTACGACAACGCTCAGCTTTGCATCTCTAATGAGATGCAAAGTGGGCGTTCCTCCCCGAAATAACTGGAGAAATGTCGCTAAGCGACATTTCTCCAATTATCAAGCTGGACGCTAACAGGCAGAGCGATAAGCAAAGTAGCGCTAACCACGGTTATCGCTACTTTACTTACGCCTGCTTGTGATCCGACTTAGCCATGTAATCCAATGGGAGGTGCATTACATGGCTAAGAACACCCTGCCCTATCAGCAAGGTATCGCTGGTTGCAGTGCGATTATCGCTGGATTTCCAGCGATACTCACACTGTTTTCCAGCTGATGCTTGGATTCCTATCGCATTGGAGATATGCGTTGCTGATAGCACGCTATCTCCGCGATAGGAACCAGCGTTAGGAGGCGATAATTATCCTAGCGCTAAGTGCGCTTAGCGATAATTATCGCCTGGCCTTACTGATATGCCCCCAGGTTCCTTACGTAAGAATTCCAGACATTGGTGATCGGCTGATTCCCAACGCGGACCGCAGACCTTCCTTGATAACGGCCGCACACGAAGGCTTGGCTTCGGCCCATGCTGGCGTGTCTGCGACTGTTTCCATCTTGCAGCAGCGTTACTGGTGGCGTGGTTTATATAAACAGACCCGTACTTATGTGCTTTCTTGTGACGTTTGTCAGCAAATTAAGCCTTCAACGGTTCATCGACCACCACAAACACAGCTCTGCATTTCTAACAAACCTTTTGGGTGTGTTTACCTTGATCACTGCGGTCCATTTTCTTCTGACACTGCATATAAATACATCTTAGTTGCAGTGGATTCGTGCACACGTTTCATCTGGGTCTGGCCACAACGGAGTGCTGACGCTCGAAATGTCATCAGGGATTTGCGTGTCTTTGTGGGAATTTTTGCCTGCGGCACCTTCCATTCTGACCAAGGTCCAGCGTTCGCCTCTAAGGCCTACAAGGACGCAATGGGGTCACTGGGGGTGCGGGTGCAATTTTCGTCTCCATATAGACCTGAGGGTAATTCAATTGTGGAGCGAATGAACCGTGACTTAAAGCAATCCTTGACAGCTAGAGTCTTAGGTCCTGGCAGGAACTGGCTGGCCCACTTGTATAGCGTACAACGTGCACTTAATAATCTCCCTAGAAGATCTCTGGGTGGGCGGACCCCATACGAAATGCTCTTTGGCATACAAATGTTTGTGCCAGACCTTGATGGTCTAGACATGGCGGCAAATGCCGCAATCTTTGACGTAGATAATCATTCTACTATGTTACAGGACTTACAAGGGGCTTGTGACAAACTTGCTAACGAACACTTGCCTTCAGCCACTGACGCTGCGCTGCAGATTCCGGTTGCCGGCTGGCTTCCGAAGGTTGGAGAACTGGTCCGAGAGAAGGTGGAGAACAAAAAAGAATTTGGACCCTCTTATCGTGCACCGGTTCCAGTCCTTGGCTTGAAGGGTACTCGTACTGTCATCTTACGCCCGCTTCCTGGTCGCAAGGAGAACAGATACATCTCAGTGGACAATGTCAAACTACAACGTCTGGCCGATCCTGAATAGTGTAACAGCTGCGGTCTCATGTCCGGCCATTTCTAGGGCTCATGTTTATGGCCCTCCGGCCCGCACGGACACTGATGTTGCCATTGAGATGGTCAATTTGCCTGATCGTCTGCTCGACTTCCCGGCTTCCTCCTGCAACGAGGAGACCGAGTACACCTATCCCGCCACCGAGTCGGTGGCTCATTTACCAACAACACCACTGAGCCCAACCCGTTTTTCCTTTGATTCGGATTCCACCTCATCACTTATCCCGTCCAGCTTCAGTATTTTTGTATCCTGGTTCAGAGACAATTTTTTGGTCCCACCATGGACATATATCTGGTTGGTACTGTTCCTGATTTTTCTGTTCATGTCCGTTGGCTTTGTGACAGTTTGTTTCTTACTCATTAATGGTCATTATTTACCTGAACGCTCTGCGGTGAACTGTGTCGCTGGAACATTAGCACCTCATTCTTCCTCTCACATCATGAAGCGTGACCACACCTTTGTGAACATTTAAGCTTTCCCAGTCGCTGATGGCATCGTATGGGATGCAGTAAATTTCCAAATTCATGGACCAACCGAGATTATTAATGTACCAAATGTCCTCCGTGTTTCAATGGGTGATGTCGTTAAAAGTAATATTCATTCTGACGATTGGGATGTGCATGCCGTTGAATCGTTATTTTCTGATTTGAAATATTATGCTGCTTTTAATGCTGAAGATCTGTATTTAAATTCTGCAAGTTATGCTGACTTATACTGTTACCAGCATTGGGGTAACCATTTTCTCCATAAACCAAGTACTCTTCGGGGTCCTTTTAATTACACTCAATGGGAACATTGCCCGACCCCTTTGCCAGGTAGCTCCCAAACTCTTAGAAATAAATTTACTTATTTTACAGATTTTGATAGGTCGAACCCTGGGTCCTATTATTTTAAATTGACCCCTTCGTCCAATCAGAAGATCATGTTGACCCACTCCAAATTACTATATTCGGGTTCCTTTTTGAAGGCATTAGCAGTGGGTGGTTATGAACACTGGCAGGACACCATTGACTTAAAGTCTATTTGGGGCACCAAATCATGGCAGGTCCGAGGCACGGAAGCCTTACACCGTGCTTGCCTCATCCTGGCCCAAATTTTGTTTTTAAATAGTACTATCTATCAAACGACCTGTTGGGGTTTGGCTACTTCCAAACAATTAAATGCACCCTCCATTCCCGCATTGTCTTCCACTCCCAACGACAGCTTACGTTTTAATATTTCCCTAACCAATTTGCAAGCTTTATTTCAAAACAATTTGTTTAATATCTCGACGATTGTTCAGTCACCCTGGTTGGCCTGGCCCGTAGCATCAGATGCCTGCCAACTGCGTTTTCATGACTCAACTCCTGGTTACAAACAGGATAAGCCAGATCCGAGGTTTTCTGACTCTCGTACTGTTACAACATATTCTGTTGGTAAACTGTGTAAACAGTGGTTGCAGCACTCTTCATTAGATTCTGTAAAAGAACATTTATCCCTCCTATCAGGCAACATTGATCTGTCCGATTTTGTTCTGGGGCCTCGTGGTCCTCGACCTAAGAGATTCATTTATGAAACTTACAATGAACTCTGAAAGCTTTCACAAATTGAAGCTGCTTCCCGTCTTCGGGAAATCGATCAAGCAAATCTAGAAAAAGTGCTTGCTGTTGTTGACAATAGTATTAATACTCTTCCCGCATTTACACATTAGAGAATATTGTTTCATCTGTTGTTGATATTGTACAGGATGATGTGTCTGTGTTATATCATGGTCAGAATCAATTGCGTTCTGTAATGCAGTTTGCATGGACTTTGCAAACACTGAAAATGGGTAAAGTTCCTTGGCATTTTCTTAACACTTCCGCCTTATTCTTACCGTTTAATTTAACTGACAAACAGCAATTCATGTCCATGAAAGATGCAACATACACTCTCTTACATATCGAGAAGATAGAGCCGTTACCATTCTCTGTGGCGGAGTTGAACTCTGCTGTGTGGCTAGTACACGGGGTTATCGCTTTGCCTTTTTCTTTATTTGAGTTCAGTTCCTGCATGAAACATTATCCTGTTGGCCGTTTTCAGCCTTTAGGCAGTGCCTTCTTGCATGAACTTTGGTCCCTGCCTTTCATGTACAGGTGCATTAGGGACAGAAAAGAGGTTTTTCTCACAGGAGAGTCTTGCGATTCTGCAGTGGGTCATTCCCTCATTTGTAAAAACATTAAATTGCACGGGGCTTGTAACGTTTCGGCTCCGAATCTTGCTTGTGTTTTAAAGGGCATTCCTGCTCCTGCTATATCACCTACTTTCACTGTGCTTGCAAATGGTAGCTATCTCCTTCTGAATAATCAGGACTGCTGTGGAATGCTGGCCGGCATCCCCTATATTGTAACAGTTTCCCACCGCGTTGTGTGCTGCAAAAATGTGCTTTTTCCTCCCCCGCAAGACATAATAGATAGTTAATAGATTTAATAATAGCGCCTTTATTCTGCTCAATTTATTGAAATCTGCCTTCAAAGTCGGAATGGAAGGCCATTCTGACTTTGAAGGCAGATTTCAATAAATTGAGCAGAATAAAGGCGCTATTATTAAACCAGGAGGTTATGCTCACGTCCGCACGGGAGAAATTTATCCTCCAGGTGGCTAGTACCCACAGTGAGATACAGGCCCTTTTGAACACAAACCTCCCACAACATTTCGGTGAGCTGATTCACCGCGTTTTCAATGCATCTCGCACCGAAGGTCTTGTGCACTTTTTTAAAGTTGTGGGCTCTGGCCTTGTTACCTCATTTCAAACTATATTTGGTGTAATACCGGCTTTTATTCACTCTATTTTTTCCAGCGTCTTTGGCAGCTTTCCGTTGATCCTCGCCTTAGCTGCTGGTATATTACTTTTGGTCTGTTTGCTACGCAATGGCTGCACTTCCTGGGGGCCTCCTCGATCACGGTCGGCTCCGGATGCTTCGTGAACGAATGCTCCTCAGCTTCGGCATCCTACCATTGGCGACACTCGGTGTGTCATATAAACTTTCTTTTCGCTTTGCGTATTTCACTTGCGTGCAACCTGTGATGTCTTGCTTAAGATGTCCTTTCTCCTGGTCCTTGGATTTTTGCCTTTCCAATACGTCTCTGTCGTACCCGGATTTTGGCCAGTTAATGGGTCCCTTAGTGGCCCATGAGCGGGACTGTTCCGGCAACGGCTTAATGGCGCGTGCGGCTGCACTTGAAGTTTTGGCGCACTGGGATGTGTGGGCGGCTGCTCAGACTCTCCTACAACAAAGTTATGTTGAGTATCACGCAAGTTGTCCCGCAATGCTAATCACTGCTCCCTATTATGAGGAACATGAATGCAGTTTTGATCTGTTGAACTGGATGGCGTCTCTTTTTTCAGACGAGACCAATGATGTCCTCTTGGAAGGTGTAGCCTTTTTCTGCACCTACACTCTATTGGATTGAGGGCCTTCGCTTTCAGCGACCTGCCTTTTTGTTTGTCCTGCTAAAGTATTTTTTTTCTCTCACTCGCTGTCCTTCATGGGAACTTTCCGCCAATAGACGTTTACATTCTGCTCCATCAAATTGAACTCTGTTTTCGTCCTCTAGCTTGAACTATGGACTGACCTGGGGAGGGTGTAGTGTGGTTTGTGGCCTCATTGCCTACATTGCTAAGTTAGCTTAGGCCTGGCTGCCATGATGCCTTTTTGCACACGTTACTTTGTGACTTTGTTTTCCAGCCTCTGCTTGTGCCCGGCTATATTAGAACTGTCTGCCTTTTTGCCTTTCACCTTTTCTCCTGTTCCCTGTGGGTTGCGTCTGCACAACATGTACAAGGTCGAAAAACAACGTCCCTTGTTCTTGCTGATCTGGTCAGCCCCTCGCACTTAGACATAACACAGAATACAGCTGCACTGGAGAAATTCGTGTGCTTTTAATATGGTGATCTCGCTGTTTGTGGCACTTGGAGAAAAACCTTTCCAAGGAGAAGAGCTGTGCTTGTCTGATGATGTAAACCTTGCATCTAGATATTGAGGTATGGGGGTCCGTCCGACAAAGCCCAGAGGTCTTCTATTTTTAATAAACTAGTTATTAGCACGGGGAGGGTGGTAAGGCCATTTAGTCCTATATCCACTGTCTTTATGAAATGCTGTCCCCGTTTGTATTCTATGGAATTGTAACCATGCTTATTATTTTATCATTATGCATTATGCTGATAGTACTGGCACGTGTACTGAATCTTAGAGCACGATAGTTGAAATAAACATTTTAAACTATACTGTGTCTCTTATTACGCACGTTGTGGACAAGTATGAGTGAGTTATGAAAGAGTGTTCTTGCTCCCGCGAGTCCTGAGAGAGAGACCATGTTCTGGGTTGTCTAATCATTGGTAGCTGCGCTGCGAATGAGACGCTAAAGCTAGTCGGATTGGGATTGTGGGTACTAAGGGGCATGGTTGGCTCACCACTATACTCCGAGGTCCTATTATCCTGTGCATAGCTCTGTGTATGTGCAGAATCCCTACAACAGAAACCTCCTCTAGGCAACAGCCTAGGGTGCTAGATGACCTCTCGGGGTGGTTTAATGCCACCACGAGCTGCGTGTCATCTGCATAGGTGATGATTTTTATGCCAAATGGATGGACAATCTCTGCCAGGGGTCTCATGTATACATTAAACAGCGTGGGGTTCAGGGAGGAGCCCTGAGGAACCCCACAGCTGAGAGGCAGCTG
Source organism: Calotriton arnoldi (assembly GCA_963921515.1). Taxonomy (NCBI): domain Eukaryota; kingdom Metazoa; phylum Chordata; class Amphibia; order Caudata; family Salamandridae; genus Calotriton; species Calotriton arnoldi. The sequence continues at coordinate 2,423,804 of CAWUFW010001277.1, forward strand.
ATTGGAAGCAACATCTCCTTCAAAAACCTTGAAGGAGCGCTCACTAAGGAAGGACTGCAACCAGGTTAATGCGGTGCCGGACACTCCCAGATTCTTAAGTCTTAGGATCAGAGTGTTATGGTTGACAGTGTCGAAAGCGGCACTGAGGTCGAGGAGGATGATCGCTGCAGTACCCCCTTGATCCAGAATCCTCCTTGCCTCCTCAGTTGCTGCGAGGTGGGCGGTCTCGGTCCCAAATTGGGGACGAAAACCAGTCTGGGAGGGATGGAGTAAATCATTAGATTCCAGAAAATCCACCATAGTAGTGTTTATGTGTTTTTCAAGAATCTTACTCACCCAGGGAAGGAGAGAGATAGGACGATAGTTGGCCAAATCATCTTGATTGAGATTAGGTTTCTTTAGGAGGGCTTTGACCATAGCGCATTTCCAGGCCGGAGGAACTATACCAGATGAGATGGAGGAATTCACGAGGTCAAGGCTCACATATTCCATTTCACCCAGTCCGCGGACTCATAACTTGCAGCATCGGCATACCTCCAACCCCTCAAACATCTCCCAATATTGATCAAATCCCCAAATTACTCCAATTTGTATTATCATCCCATCGACAAGTTGTTCCATAAGTGAGTCCACCTAAGTTCGTCACCTGAAGGCACTTCCAAAAACCCATGGAAATGCTAAAGTATCAAAGTAAAGGCATAAATTTGTCTTACCCGAATCCGTATTGTCAGACGAAAAGCCCGCGCTTTGTTCCTCACGTATGACCAATAGGAATCTGTTAGAAATGGGGGTCTCTAGTTGACAGAGGTATGTACCTTTGTCCAAATAGGGGACCTTGCTTCTAGTCAGGGTAAGGGGGATACACTCCTAAAATAACCCCCTGCTCACCCCCTTGGTAGCTTGGCACGAGCAGACAGGCTTATCTCAGAGGCAGTGTGTAAAGCATTTGAGCACACATACAGTAACGCAGTGAAAACACTACAAATGGACACCACACCAGTTTAGAAAAATAAGTAATCTTTATCTAAACAAGACCAAACGGAAAAAATCCACAATACAATATCAAAAATAAGGTTCTTAAAGGGTAGAAATAGTTCAGTTCAATGCAAGTTGTACATGCGACACTTTTCCAACAAAGTACCTTAGGTGCGTCACGCAAAACAAACAAAAGGGTCGCAGGGAAGGCGATGCGTCAGTTCCTTGCTTTGGGGGAGGCGAGGCACCTGTTCCTTACTGCAGCGCAGGGGAGGCGATGCGTCTGTTCCTTACCGGTGAGGAGGGGAGGCGTCTGTTTCTTACTGTGTTCCGGTTACGATGCGACAAGATGGCGCCTCGATGCGTGGCAACGATCCGGTGCGATGCAACAAAAGGGCGGCTTGATGCGATGCAACGATCCGGATGATGCATGAACGTTTGCAGCCGCACGGCAGGTGCTGCAACGGTCTTCTCGGCGAAGCGTCGGGACCCGATGGGGATGCGGCGTGCTTCTTCTCCGTGGCTCGGCAATGCGTTGGGACCAAGTGCGGAGGCGGCACGCGTCTTCTCCGTGACTCAGCGATGCATCGGGAATCGGTGCGGATGCGTCCCGCTTCTTCCTCGTTGCGTCGATCTTCCAGCTCCCAACAACAAACAGTCTCTAGAGGTCCTAAACAGCAGCAGGCACCTCTTTGCAGGTTGGAATTCCCAGCAAGGAAATTCAGGGGAGCTGGTGGTGAAGTCTTTGTGTCCCTGAGACTTCAGGCAGGAGGCAAGCTCAGTTTCAAGCCCTTGGAGATCTTCCTCAAAATGACAAAGCAAACAGCAAAGTCCTTTTTCTCCTTTCCTTGGCAACAAGTAACCACTGCAGGCCAACCCCAAACAGCAAACAGCACAGCGGCAGTAATCTTCCTTCAGCTTCTCCGGTTTCTTCTCCTTGGCAAAGGTTCCTCTTGATTTCCCAGAAGTGATCTAAAAGTCTGGGGTCTGGGCCCCTCTTTTTATACACACAAATTCTTTGTTCTCTGAAGGCAGAGAGTGTCTGTACCCAGCCAAAACCAGTTCTGTCCTCACTGGTGAAGCTTCCTGGCAGGAGGTGGAGACAGACCTGGCCCAGGCAGGTGAAAGGAAATCTCCTCCCCCTACTCTAAATTCAACCCAGGTCCCATTCAGCCCAGCCCTGACTCATCAGACTGCCGGAGCCACTGCCCTCTCCCAGCTCCTGTCACTCACAAGCCAGACATGCAATACACAAACCTAGCAGAGGCATACTGGATGGTTAGGCAAGAAAATACCCACTTTCTAAAAGTGGTATTTTTTAAACACAGAATGTAAAAATCACCCATACTAAAAGATGCATCTTAACATTCTGAGTTCAGGCATACTAAACTTTATTTTCCTCTCTTGTTCCTAGGGCCAGTTATGCTTATAAGATGTTATAAACTAACTGCCCATTCTGGCCTATGAGAACAGATAGCCTTGCAATAGTGAAAAACGAAATTGGCAGTATTTCACTATCAGGACATGCCACACACATCAGGGCACGTCCTTCCTTTTACATACAATGCACCCTGCCCACAGGGGTACCTTGGGCCTACCTTAGGGGTGACTAACATGTAGAAAAGGGAAGGTTTAGGGACTGGCAAGTGTGTGCACTTGCCAAGTCGACATGGCAGTCGCAGACTGCACACAGGCTCTGCAATGGCAGGCCTGAGCCACATTTTACAAGCTGCTTCTGTGGGTGGCACAATCTGTGCTGCAAGCCCACCAGCAGCATTTGATTTACAGGCCCTGGGCACACATGGTGCACTGTACTAGGGTCCGACAAGTAAATCAAATCAGCCAATCATGGAATCACTAATCCATTACATCAATTTACAACAGGGAGCACTTGCACTTTGGCACTGAACAGCAGTGGCAAAGTGCCCAAAGCATCTAGGCCAGCAAAAACAGATGAGGCAACAGCAAAAAATGGAAGGGAGACCCACGCCAATGGTGCCAAGTCTAACAGAATCCCTTCTAAATATGACCGCAACTCATAGGTGGTGACATCCCTTGACGTCACGAATCTCTGTTGTTGCGCCACCCCAACCAAGACAAAGCTCTAAGTGTGCAGGTCATTCCGGACATCTTGGAGTAGTACAAGGCGCAATATGTCCATGGTCCGCTGAGCAAAAATCCATAACAAGTGAATGCCTAACATTTCCAACAGGCTGACAAGAACAATAATTCCCACCATCACAGTCAAAAGGCACTTTATACGCCGAAAAAAAGATTCAAATTTGTAATTATAAAGCAAATGCAAAGGCACTTTGTACGCCGAAGACAGATTCACATTAAGTTTAAAAAGCAGATTGGCCGTATTTACTTGATTCACCAGTACTCGTCCATAAACTGCAGTTTTCACATACTTAAGAGAAAAACGATGTTCACAATGGCATCCCCCAAAAACCATAAAGAAAGGGGAAGTCAGTGTCGTAAAGCAGCCGCTAACACCGCACCGACCATATCATGCTAGTAGGTATGCATATCGTGACGGCTATTTTTGAGTGGTACAAATACTGATCTCCTTTGAGTGTAGTATTGATCACATTATTCCTATACCAATAAACAGTGAAACTGGAAATTGAAAAAGAGAAAAGAGAAAGGGGAATTAGTTACAACAAGGAAACCTGTGTCATGACCAGTTCATCTTTATATTAGAAGATGGTGGTTTGGAAGTAGGAACGCTGTGTCCCTGAATTTATGGTCCAAATGGAAATGCGATGGTAGTTTTGAATACTCTTTTTTAACTTTGTGCTGTGGTAGGATCATGCCATGTGTGACCTGTGGCTACCAAATCGTTTGTTGAATACAATATGGATTTCTAGTATTTACGGGGCAGGTGCTCGTGGAAGGATTGATATGAGCATTACCTTTGACTAATGGCTGTTTGGTTGCGGTAATCTATTATAAAACCTTCTCCGCAGGTATTGGACTGAGGGAAGGATAACTGTCCATCTGGAACATTTTTCAGTGATTGTGGCATTTATTGACGACAATGAAATAATCAATAAGTAAAATATATTCATTAGAAAAGATGGACAAACTTTAAAACAGGAGAGATACTCACCATCATATAAATACAAGGTATGTTTTAAATAAGGAGAGATGGTGTCCCTATAATGACATGTGCTTGGAGGAGGCTGTTGGAGCCAATTATGCTCCTCCAAAAGAGTATGGTGTGCCCAATCCTATGTTATTGTTATCCTTATTCTTGTTTTGTTCTCTATTATCCCAACCCCATTCCAAGATTTTTAATAGGACATTTTAACCAATATATATGAATTAGATAACTGATTTACATATTTACCAAACAACAATATGAGAAGACAATGGGTGCTGAAAAGTATATATTATTCTGGTTGCATGTGAACATGTAACTGACACTATTGATTGAACAATCTGTTTTTGTTTTGTGCAACATTCTAAAAATATATTCAGAATACGTTTAAAATTTGTTTATAATAATATGGTGTTTAGTTATATGCTATCTCTGGAACAATGACCTCAGAAATAATGTATTGAGAGTATATACAAGAATAAAAACGAGATGGTTTAATAATATTTAACTTATAAACGAATGAGTTAGTGGATTTATGTTTATATTGATATTGTTTCGATGTGGACCCTCTTAAGTGTTATGATTAACACATAAATATTAGTCATCGGAATAGGTCTCTGAGAAGTGTTTTATAAGGATTATTGTGTATGTGTGGAGTTTCGTATTTATTGTTAAGGTCATGTCCTAGTGTCCTTTATATGTTTTTGTATATATATGTGTGTTCTTGTAGTACATGCTTGTACTTATTTTATGTCTCTATATGTATTACTTACAGCCCTGACGAAGTTCAACACAATTTGAACGAAACGCGTTGGCTGGTAACGTTTTTTTTTATTGGATTTTACGATTATGAATAAAGCTGGAACTTTCCAAACGGACTGAAGGACAGCTGCGGTCCGTGCAGGTTAGAGCGGTGGGGCGGTGTGGCCAGGTGAGGGGGGATTTCGACGGACGATGACGAGGGAAAATTAAATAAATAAATAATTTTTCCTCTTCATCGTCCATCGACATGCCCCCTCACCTGGCCCCACCGCCCCACTGCTCTTACCTGCACGGACCCCGGCTGCTGAAGGAATCTTTGATTAACTTGCTTCCGGGTGCACCATTCCACTCATTCTGTGTTTTCAAGACATTGTCTGCATCTGCAGTAATACCATACAACGGCTGGTATTGGAAGAAGAGTGCACCGTATTCTACAAATTTGAACTTTATGTGAGATGCAGTTGATTGGTCCGCCGTTGTTTTCTTCTTTTTCTTGTATGTTCAATTGGGCCGTATTGCCCTCACTATTGATGACTATGTAACAACAGTTTGAGATTCCTAAATTAAGTAAACAATGCCTTCAATCAATGATAGGAGAGATGAATTAGCCCAAGATTTATTTGGAAAAAGCTTCTCAGTAGCGTCACTACCTCTGAAATCCAAACACGAAGAGGGTCTCCGTTCAAATGTTTTTAAATTAAAACGCCTAAAAAAACAGGAGTTGGCCCGGTGGTGGGACGGTGTCACCTTGCAGCAATATTTAGATAACAAGAAGATCCCAAGAGGCTTACGCATCTTAATTGTTCCCACCTTTGAGGATCTAAGTGAGGAAATATTGGGGGAATGGGAGAATAATCTAGAGGAGGCATCTCATACAATGATGCGCATATTGATCAAACATGCTGTAATTAAGGGTGCTAAATTGCAGTCAGAAATTGAAACTTTGGAAACTGAGATTGACTCATTAGAGTGTAAGGAATTGGTAGAGAAGAATTATGATATTTTAAGCAAAGTAATTGAACACCACCAACAATATCTTAAGGACAAAAAGATGAGAAAAATAAAAAGAGATGATTGAGACTATAGAGATGGTCGCATTTACACTTTTGCAACAAAATATGATAACATTAAAGTATATGATGACAGAAAGAGAGTTAGGGAAGAGAGTGAAGAGCTGAACACTGCAAGCAATAGCTCCATTGCGTCACTTAGTAATGATGCCTCAAGTCATGTAACATCTGACAACCCTTTGGGGGAAGGCACCTCCTCCTTCCAAAGGGAACTGGAGAGATTGAGGAGGGGAAACAAGCAATACAGAAAAGACACGCAAAAACCAGAAGGGGCGGAAGGAGGTGGCAAGGCAAAGGAAAAGGAAAGAGACAAAGTGTTACAGAAAGTGGGGGTACAAACACGATCAAAGAAAACATAGGAAGGGTGACACCACCGGGGAACATGTCTAAAGGTGGGGACAACATGGAATCTGATTCTCGGAATAATGAAAACACATGTGATAACCATTGTGATGGGTTGAAGGTCATCAATCTCTCAAGTAGAACTTTGGACACAGATGAAACTGAAGTGTTATGTTAGGTATTGAGAAGGGGAATTTGAGTGATGTGCATATTAATTTATACAAATTCATAAGGGTGTTAAAATTAAAGGAATTTTTCAATCAGCAAGTGACAAAGCCTGTTACTGATATTGTTAAACATACACCCATGGAACATACTATCATTGACATACAAAATATACAATGTCTTCTTTCTCTTGAAACTAATGATACTATGGATATGGAATTATTATTACATGATTTGAACATTGTAGAGAACTGAGATAAGGATCGTGGACTTAGACCCAAATCCAAATTCATTCCTCCATCTCAATGTCATACAAACATCACGCAATTTAGAGAAAGGGTCACTCGAGAATTATATTCCTTAGAATCCCCTCCTAGACCCTGCCCCCAGCCTAGACATAACTTTACAACAAGAGAAAGACAGGCATTGATCAGACTACGGAAAGATGACAGTATAGTCATCCGAGAAGCAGACAAAGGCGGCAATGTAGTCGTTATGAACAAGGTGGACTACATGGGTGAAATAGATTGCCAATTGAATGACCAACAATGCTATGAATGTATATCAAGTAACCTGATAAAAGATCTCACTGTGTTTATCAACTTAAAGTTGGAAGAGTGGAAGGACATGTGCTTATTGTCGGAAGATGAACACCGATACATACGAATAGGTAATGCAAGATCACCATGCATATATGTACTACCCAAGGTCCACAAGGGGGGAAGCTTTCCTCCTGGGAGGCCTATTATCTCGGCGATGGGATCTCCTACTAAGAGATTATCCGAATTTGTGGACATTACCCTTCAACAGTTTATCAACTTACCATCATATATACAAAATGGCAAAGACATACTGACCAAATTTAACAACTTTACTTGGTCTGAGGTGTTAAAATTCATGACGTTTGATGTGACAAGTTTATACACATGCATACATAAGAGCTTTGGTTTATTGGCAGTAAAATCATTCTTGGATAGGGACAGGGCCGACCACTTTGAAAGAAATCAGATGATATTGGAGATGATCGATATCATACTATCAAGGAACTACTTTATCCATGATGGAAGTTGGTTTCACCAACTCCAGGGAACTGCGATGGGTTCCCAGTTTGCTCCCTCTTATGCAGGGCTCTTTATGGGCTGGCCTGAGGTAAGGGTGCCTCCCCCTGGACAGAACACATTGTGTTCTGGGGGAGGTACATCAATGCTATAATCTGTCTTTAGTCAGGCTCGACTGATGCACTCCACCAGTACTTCTGTTATCTTAATGACAATCCATATAATATAAAACTGACAATGGATTGACACAATGAGAAAATTGACTTTCTGAACTTACACTTCTATGTGAAAGAAGGCATTACTCACAGTTCGATGTTTCGCAAAAAAACTGCATGTAATAGCATCCTTCATGTGTCTAGTGCACGTGTCCTCTGTAATGAAAAAAATCCCATACAGAGAAATGATCTGTGTTAGACGTAACTGTAGTGAGGAATCATCCTTTAAGACCAATATTGCCCAGACTAAAGCAAGATTTCTGAACAGGGGTTACGGGTAGAAAGACCTGGCCCAGGCAGAGAAGAAAGTTTTGGAAGTAACACTGGATGCCACACTTGAAACTAGATCTAGTAGGAAACAAAATAGGAAGAAACATGGGTTCAATAAACCTACATTTGTCACCATGTATACGCTCTACAGTGAAAACATTTATAGGGCTCTACGCAAACATTGGCACCTGCTTACAGATGTACCTGGATTACGTAATGAGGTGGAAAATAATCCTAGGGTTATCTATATAAGAGGTCGCACACTGAGGAACTCACTGTGCCCGAGTTATGTCACCACTACACAAAACAGGAACACCTGGTTGCCACCTAAACCATTAGGCTTCTTTACCTGAAATAATTGCAATGTGTGCCGATTTGGTAAAAACAAACAGAAGGAGTTTAGATTTAACACCGAACAAATGTTTCACATAAAACATTTTATTAATTGCAACACAAGGTTTGTTATCTATGTAATAGGGTGTAGCTGTGACATTATTTATGTTGAAAGCACGGCTAGAACCCTAAAGACATGTATTCAGGAACATTGTCGAGCATTGCGAAACAGTGACACAAGATATCCTGTGACTGAGCACTATAAACTTGCCCACCCAAATGACCCGAGTTTCTGGTTCTTGGGGATAGATCATGTGATAGAAAACCCACGGGGGGACAGAGAGTTGATACTGAGACAGACTGAAGCTAAATGAATCTGTCGCCTCAGAACCACCAGGTTAGGACATAATACGGATAATTAGTTTTACTTTTTCCTGGGTTAATGTATTACTGTGGGTAATATTCTTGCATTCAGGATATGGGAGACTGTGTCCCTTCTAAGTACCTGATATGGTGTTATCTTTTGAAATCCCATTTTTGAATTATGTGTTAATTTATGCTGCAATGATGAGTACACCTATCATAGGAAACTTGGGAGATAAGCAAACCATGTGATCACGGTGCACACCATGCTGCAAATTAAGGCTCCCCGCGTCCCCTCATTTTACTTTTCTTTTCTTTCTAATTTCTTTTTTTCTTTGTAGAAATTGTTGCCATTTTGACATTTAATAGCATGGGGATAACGTGATCAATACTGCATTTAATGGATTGTAGCACTCATAAATGGCCGTTTTGATATACATATCTATTGGAATGATATGGTTGATGCAGTATCAGAGGCCGCTTTTATGACACAGGTTTCCTTGTTGTAACTAATTCCCCTTTCTGTTTTCTCTTTTTCAATTTCCAGTTTCACTATTCATTGGATAGGAATAACGTGATCAATACTGCACTCTACGCAGATCAGAATTTGTACCACTCAAAAATGGCCATCACGATATGCATATCTACTGGCATGATATGGTCGGTGCGGTGTTAGCAGCTGCTTTATGACACTGACTTCCCCTTTCTTTATGGTTTTTGGGGGCTGCCATTGTGAACATCGTTTTTCTCTTCAGTATGTGAAAACTGCAGTTTATGGACGAGTACTGATAAATCAAGTAAATACGGCGAATCTGCTTTCTAAACTTAATGTGAATCTGTCTTTGGCGTACAAAGTGCCTTTGCTTTATAATTACAAATTTGAATCTTTTTTTCGGCGTATAAAGTGCCTTTTGACTGTGATGGTGGGAATTATAGTTCTTGTCAGCCTGTTGGAAGTGCTAGGCATTCACTTGTTATGGATTTTTGCTCAGCGGACCATGGACATATTGCGCCTTGTACTACTCCAAGGTGTCTGCAATGACCTGCACACTTAGAGCTTTGTCTAGGTTGGTGTGGAGCAACAAAAGAGACTCATGACTTCAAGGGATGTCAACACCTATGGGTTGCGGTCGTATTTAGAAGGGATTCCTATTGGTCATACGTGAGGAACGAAGCGCTGGGTTTTGTCTGACAATACGGATTCGGGTAAAACAAATTTATGCCTTTACTTTGATTCTTTGGCGTATCCGTGGGTTTTTGGAAGTGCCTGCAGGTGACGAACTTAGGTGGACTCACTTATGGAACAACTTGTCGATGGGATGATAATACAAATTGGAGCAATTTGGGGATTTGATCAATATTGGGGAGATGTTTGAGGGGTTGGAGGTATGTCGATGCCGCAGGTTATGAGTCCGCGGACTGGGTGAAATGGAATATATGAGCCTTGAACTGAACAAGGTATCATGTTGGAGTTTGGAATTTGGGTACAATCGGATATGTGGGAAACTGGTGTTATTCCCATGCTGTAATATATGTGTTTACGAGTTGGATTTGTTTTTCACGAATTTTTTTAAAAATGAAGTGATATGTTGGATCCCAATATGGGAGATGACCAGTTCATCTTTATATTAGAAGATGGTGGTTTGGAAGTAGGAACGCCGTGTCCCTGAATTTATGGTCCAAATGGAAATGCAATGGTAGTTTTGAATACTCTTTTTTAACTTTGTGCTGTGGTAGGATCAAAATTATTATTTATGCCATGTGTGAACTGTGGCTACAAAATTGTTTGTTGAATACAGTATGGATTTCTAGTATTTACAGGGCAGGTGCTCGTGGTAGGATTGATACAAGCATTACCTTTGACTAATGGCTGTTTGGTTGCGGTAACCTATTATAAAACCTAAGCCGCAGGTATTGGACTAAGGGAAGGATAACTGTACCCCTGGAACATTTTTCAGTGATTGTGGCATTTATTGACGACAATGACATAATCAATAAGTAAAATATATTCGTTACAAAAGATGGACAAACTTTAAAACAGGAGAGATACTCACCAACATATAAATACAAGGTATCTTTTTTAGATAAGGAGAGATGGCGTCCCTATTATGACATGTGCTTGGAGGAGGCTGCTGGAGCCAATTATGTTCCTCCAAAAGAGTATGGTGCGCCCAATCCTATGTTATTGTTATCCTTATTCTTGTTTTGTTTTCTATTATCCCAAACCCCATTGCAAGATTTTTAAGAGGACATTTTAACCAATATATATGAATTAGATAACTGATTTACATATTTACCAAACCACAATATGAGAAGATAATGGGTGCTGAAAAGTATATATTATTCTGGTTGCATGTGAACATGTACCTGAAACTATTGCTTGAACAATCTGTTTTCATTTTGTGCAACATTCTAAAAATATATTCAGAATACGTTTAAAATTTGTTTATAATAATATGGTGTTTGGTTATATGCTATCTCTGGAACAATGACCTCAGAAATAATGTATTGAGAGTATATACAAGAATAAAAACGAGATGGTTAAATAATCTTTAACTTACAAACGAATGAGTTAGTGGATTTGTGTTTATATTGATATTGTTTCGATGTGGACCCTCTTAAATGTTTTGATTAACACAAAAATATTAGTCATTGGCTATAGGTCTCTAAGAAGTGTTTTATAAGGATTATTGTGTATGTGTAGAGTTTCGTATTAATTGTTAAGGTCATGTCCTAATGTCCTTTATATGTTTTTGTATATGTATGTATGTTCTTGTAGTACATGCTTGTACTTATGTTATGTCCCTATATGTATTACTTACAGCCCTTACGAAGTTCAACTGTTGTTTACCATTCTTCCTTGATTGTAAATTACTAAGCTAATGAAAAACTTAAAAGACACAAGTTTCCCTCTATCCTCGAACTCTATTGGCTCCTCTTGCCGGCCCGCACCATATTTCAATACCAGCTGCATCATTTAAAAAGGTACAGCTACCAGCCGCCCGCCTATCTTGCAAACAAGATCACCATCTCTGATGGGTCACAGCAAACCTGCAGCCGGACACCATCAGACCACAGACTAAGAAGTATGAAAAGAAAAAACCAAGACAGCAAGCCTATTTTATCAGAATCTGGATCAAGAGCTCCGCGAATCCATCTGGACAGCCCCAACGCTGTTCCAATTTAGGAAAGAGTTGCAGGCTCACCTCTATAACAAGCACTATCTCATAATAGATTAACCACCCACAACCCACATTCTCCCCTCTTACTAGTTGACTTTATGCTTTTCTGAGACCATGTATAGAGATCCGCTGCCTTTTGGAAATACAATGCTCATGCATAGTAATTATAATCTTTATCTGCTCATTTATTTTAATGTGGTATTCATTTTTATGTTTGCTTATATTTGCTGAAAGTATTTTGAAACATGCCATTTTATAATTTACTATAACTTTAGTCACTTTTAAAATTGTACCTATGAGTCTGAGAGGGATTTGCATTTTACTGTTTGCAGGTCCCCCTGTATCAGAGGAGACTGAGGTATCAGTTTACAGGGTAATGTTATGGAAAGCCCAAAAGAACATAATACATGCCCTCAGATCTTCTATTGCAACCCCAATAGACTAATTGATAGCATATTTCAGTGAGTACTTACAAAAATCTTAGTAGCCGAAAGCACGTGGACAATTGGAGGTATGAATAAACAAGAACCCGTACTCAGCACACTCTTATGTGTTGCAAAAAAGGGTGGTCCTTGTTTTGCAATGCATACATGAACTTATGCAAGCCCATCAGTCACAGGAGAGGGTGTCTGGATTAGAAGGCGCACAGATAAAGTTCTTTGCTCCTGATGCTGGATTAGATCCCGTAAAGCTGATTATAACGTCTCAATACAGGCAGCACTGAGAGAAGAATGTCAGAGCAACTGGATAAGCATTTGTCAGTGTGGGCTTTGAGCACCACCACACCAGGATCTTACTGAGCGAGGTTAGCATATGTCTGCTCCAGGCTACTGTTCCTGCGTGCATTGTTCTGGTCACTCTTCAACTTTAAAATTCCTGGATCTACAAGTCCACTGCCTATCCGGCTGATCTGCATCCAGACTGGTTTGCAAATAGCTGGGTCCAAACTGATGTGGCATGATGTGCAGAATAAGGATGGTTTGGGATGCAGCCCGAATAATTACAAGTGGCTGAGATTCATTTAACCGCATTCCATCCATCACTGTTTTGTATACTTATGCGTCACAGTAAGTGGGACTGGTATGCCCAGACGTGAGTCCTGTGCACACTGAGTCACTGGAGCCATGTTGTACTCGGCAGATGAGCCCATAACTAGGGTAAAACCAGTCTTGGGTTGCTTGTGTTCCGGTTCAGGGAGGATCTGACTTGGCAGTTCGGGCTGGACTGTTCCTAATGGAGCAGGGTCAAGACTGATTTGCATATAGCTGGGTCAAAACTGAGGTGGCATGGTGCGCAGGATAATGAAGGTTTGGGATGCAGCTCCAAGTGATTACCAGTAGCTGAGATTATTTCAAGCATTACCATCCATCAATGTTTCATATACAAAGTGTTCAGGAGGCAGGGGAGGAATTCTTCCGATCAAAGATCTATATCTATATTGATTTCTGTATTTCACAGTTTTAATCTATTACCTTTAGTGAAGGATTGAATAAAGATTTTAGTTGCTGAGTGGCACAAGCTTTGTGTAATTAGTGTTGATTCAGCTTATTGCTGAACTTCTGAAATCACAGAATAGGGTTCAATTACTATTAAAATGCGTCCCAGAAAGTGAATATAGTATGAAGGTTTATTTCCTTCCTGTTACTCCTCACAATGATTCATGAGTTGTGGCTCATTGACAAAGCTGCCCAACTTTGTGATAGAGTTTCTGGCCTACGGTGATTATGAGGGTCAGAAAAAGAGTACATACATGATCTCTGAACACATTACACTACACTTGCATGTATGGGTCTTTCTCTCAGATGACATCAAATTGGGGGAAACACCGACTTTCTCTGTAACAAAGTATAGGAAGCATACTTTACAAATTCATTTCTGGGTATCCGCAAGGCACTTGTATTGCTCTGGGAAATAAAGCAATTGAAGAGAATCCATGCTACCACTAGATGTCTGCAACACCGCATTTGAAGTGAATAAGTCGCTGTTCCTAATTTAGTCCATAACAAGAGAAAAGTTTTGTGACAGTCTTGGCTCGAAGGACTATTACAGCACAAAGCTAAAAGAATAAATGGCACTACCCGAGACATAGGTAAATAAATGTCTGATCTGGGCAGTGACCACCACATTATCATATCAACACACTTTAAAACATCCATTCTTCTTTTCATGCCACTGAAAGTGGGTTAAGACCATTCGTGCTACTGCTCATAAATTCTAAGGGCCTGATTTTGATGTTGGGCAGAATTCTTTTCCCCCGACACCAACTCGATCCTGGGACAGACCAACACCCGGTCGGCAGTCCTACCCGCCTTATTAGGATGCGACCGAACACTGTTCAGTTGCATTCCTACATTTCACTATCGGAGCATGCATTACAGCCGTAAACCGGCCGTAAAGCATGCTCCCGTAGTGAAATGGTAGGTGTGGTTCCCTGTGGCAGGCACCTGAAGGTGCCTGCCACAAGGTGCAGGGATCAACAGGGGGGCACCATAGGTGCCTCCTCAGCCTCCAACCAGAGGCTATGCACCAAAGGGGGCCCTGCTGGGGGCCCCCAAACACGCTTTCTGACATGGTTTCCATGTCAGACAGGCCAGCATGGAAACCATGTTAGAAACCGTGCATTGTAATCTCAAGGGCGGAAAGGCCCGCCCTTGAGATTACTGGCTGGATTCCGACTGGCCAATGGGCTCTCCAAGCCCATCGGAAGCCAGCCGGAATGACCGGCCGGTTTACTTTCCAACCACCTATATCTTAATTAGGCAGTCGGAAAGTAAAGCAAGCAGTCCATTATGATGCAGCTAGGAAGGCTCCGACCGTCGTTTGGAGCCTTCTGAGCTGCATCGTAATCGGCCCCTAAGACTGCAGATGATATTGGTCACTAGCAACCAACTTGAAAGTTACTTCATTTATGATATAGACGAGAAGTTCTCCATCTAATTCCCTTGGCTCCAGTAATCTCCTCTTTAGATAGATGAGCGCCAAAGTTCATTTGCAAGGTGATGGATCTTGGTGGCTTGGAAAAAGGTGTGAAATTCTATTTTAACTTTTTCCCAAAAAATCATCAGCATAAATATCTTATTTCAGTTACTTTTAATAAGTTCATTAGTAGACTGTGGTGAATGAATTAAAGTATAATGTTATGATCATTTTTAAAATAACCTTGTAAACACACAGAGCTGGTTTATAACTATTAAAAATTGCCAATCAAACACATGTCTTTATGATGACAGGGCTGGTGACGCTCTGTCACTATTTTTGCGGGTTGTTTAACACATATTAATTTGACCATCATATATTCGTCATGTACTCACATATAAAGTGTGACTTTCACATTACGGTTGACCACAGTTAAAGTGTTTTCAAGTTAAGTTAGCCATAGGTAATTATGGCCTCAGTTTAACTCACTCATGCTAAGCTGATGAGCATTTTAGATATCGTGATTCTCTTACTCTTTCTCTTGTTCCAGGAGCTGAGCTGCAGTACCTTGAATGTAATACATTGTTACAATTGTTTTTAGTTTTCTGAGAATTGTTTATCTTTGTCAGTTTCATTGAAAGTAGAATAATGAGTTTTCTATACCTGTGCCTGGGATTGCTGATCGCAAAGTATCTTCCTATGCACGATGTGAGAAGTTGGCCTGGCATATGCTGTTCACTAATTATAGTGGGCACCGTGCACCAGTCCAAATCGACTCTTATGGTAGGTAGGTTAAAGACAACCTTATTGAAAGCTATCCTAGTGGTAGCTATGGAGAGCAGCCTTCAGGCTAAGTCTTGAAGGAATGTAAAGCAGCTTGTTTTACCAGTCTATAATCTCTTGAGTGACCAAATGAAAGAGCACCACACCAGGTATATATTCAAAATATATGTATTTATTACTAAACACACCCCTCTAGTCTCTTTATGAGGCTAGAGTTCGAAGTACATAGGTTATAAGATCTTAAATCACAGTAATAGCACAAATACACGTTTGGGCCCTAGGGGCGTACCAAACCATATACCAATAAAGTGGTATGCGAACCACGACTGAACTAGACACTAGGCCTAGAGCCTCTAGAAGTGCTTGGACCACAAGGAACCACCCAAGGTAGTGACACAGGGGACCCACGGGAGACGCGTGCAGTGTAAATACACAACCGCGATACGCCGTTAACTTCTATGGAGAAAGTCGGGATCGGGAAAATAGAGGAAAGGGACACTTAAAATAGGACTAGGACAAAACCCTTTGAGATCTAGGACTTTGAAGAGTCTCTACCCATGGGAGCACCGGAGTACTCGTGTTACCTCACCCAGGGAAGCCGGGTGCATAGGTGCCTTTCGGGGTCGGGTTTCGTCGTCGGTTCTTATGGCGATCTGCTGCAAAGTGCTGCTGGCGACCAGGAGAAAAGTGTCCGGGTGGATCCAAGAGTGGATCGGAGTTCTGAAGAACCTGAAAGCAGAGGGGACAGAGTCTGGGTCACTAGCCAGTGACCAGGAAGGCGATGGACAGATGCCCACCGATGTCGAGTGCTTCAGGTGCGTTGACGGTCGTCTCGTTTCTGCAGCCACGAGGTCCAGGAGGCGTTGTTGGCGATCAGGAGCAGGATTCGGGCTGGTACACGATGTCTGTCGAGTGCTGCAGTGTCGGCGACCGGATTGGACCCAACAAGCCTTGGCAACGGCAAGTCTCGATGTAGCTGAAGATCGTCGATGGTGCAGACCAGCAAGGTCTGGGGAACTCACCCAGCGAGGGTAAGTCAGGGCAGGCCTGGAGCAACCAGGGGAGCCCTTTGGTTTCTTTAGAAAGTCTTCTGGGGACCCACAAGCCGGCTGGCAAGGGATCGCGAAGACACCTCGGGCGGAATCACTCAACAGGGGCCCACGGTCACTCAGGACGGTGTAGGCCTCTGTTCTTCGGAGGGATTCCTGCTGGAGGTTGGGACCACACGTGGTCCAAAGCACAGGTTCGTAGAACGTTGTGAAGGGGTTGCACTCGATAATAGTGCACGGTACCCAGGGGTCGCGGTTCCTCGTCACTCGTGGGGTCCACTTGCCTCAGCTTCGCTGGGGACTCACGATGGCCTTGGAGAAGTCAGGAAATCCACTTCTTGGGCTGCAGGGACTTCGGACTCCGGCGGGAGCGGCGTAGTTTGCGACCGTCGTTATCGTTTTTGGTGCCTGCCAAGCAGGGGAGTCACTCCTTGACCCCAAGGGAGATTCTTCAGTCCTCTAATCGTGATGTAGAGCGTCGAAGGTCCAGGATTCAGTTTCAAAGTTTAGTCCAGGGATATCTAATCTTGCTGTGGCAAGGGTTCCCCATTTTAACCAGTAAAACAGGGAGGGACTAACTCTATGACCCCACCTATGGGAGGGTCAAGGGAGGGGTGGCTACACCCACTTCCCTTTGTCCAGTTTCGCGCCAGAGCAGGGGCAGGTAGCCCCTGAGCTGGTTTGAACTGGCATATGCACAGAGGAGCCTTTTGCTCCCCCAGTGCAGGACTTCAAAGCACTCTAAGAGTGCACCCACCCAGCCCCAATACACATTATCCTGTCTGGGGAGGTGGTCACACCTCCCTGCAACAGGAAACCTATTGTCCAGGCCTCCCCTGCCGGAGTTTCGTCCAGCAGCAGGAGGCCAGACTTGTGTCTGTGGCAGCAGCATCCATTTTGTGATGCCAGGGCTTCAGAAAGAAGTTACCGGGTAAGCCAGAGTTAACATGTCTTTCCCTCTAGAAGGGTGGAATGCTACCCCCGCCGCCAGGATTGGCGGGGGGTAGTATTCCAAGATGTTTGACACCAAACACGACATGTTTAGGTGCAGCCATTCCAAAGTTAGCATTTTACCGCGAGGATATAATGCGCTTAAGAGTATATGGTCAGGCTGCACTACAAACAGCATCAGAGATGGTCTCCGAACGCTGCAGAGGGGCCCTGCTCATGCAGGGGCACCCTCTCACATAGGAACCATGCACTCTGCCTTTAGGATTTATAAGGCCTGCCTTAGGAGTGACTTATAGGTTTCTAGGTGTGTATGTATTTCGTGATATAGGTAACCTATATCACAGTAAGGGGTGCATGCACCACCTTACCCAGGCTGCAGTAGCAGACCTGTGGTGTCAGTTTGGATGGCCTTCCAGGGGTGGCATAATACATGCTGCAGCCCCTGGCAGGCCTCTGAGGTACCTATGCCCTTGGTACATAGTATACCATATACTAGGGACTTATAAGGGCACTCCAGATCCCAATCAGAGATGTGCCTAAGGCACATGGAATCCATTTTACAGAGAAAGCAGATAGACTGGGGCCCTGAATAGCAGGATCCCAGTCCAACTAAGTCATAAACCAGCAAAACACCATAAAAAAAGTGGGGGCAACCATATAGTCAGATTCCACCTTCCTACATAACCCCCCCCAAACGAAAGGAGATAAGGCTAACCTTGGCCAGTTGAGCCTATATTGACTAAGTGGCCATATAAGGAAGCACCTGCACTAGCATGGTTGCCCCCTATGTTATGGTCCACTAAGCAATCCCTCACCCTAAGGGTATGAGAGGGTCTCCACCATGGGGAATCACTACCTCTGGTGTGCTTAGGTAAAGTACAAGGCTGGTGAGGTGTCTGAGTAGGGAAGTGAGGCCCTAGGAATGTTGGCCTCAGTTTCCTCAGATCACTGGTCACCATGTATGCCTGTCTTTCCATGACTGAGTTGCACTTTGCTCTAAGGGTCAACCTTTGGCTGCCTACAGCTGGGGGTTGGGTCCCTTTGGATGGAACACTGGAGGGACATGGCAGGTTTGGAACCTTCTGGTCCCAGGTTTGCCCTTGCCTACCAGAGTCCTTCTGGGGGAGGTCCCTACATAAAGGTATGGGGGATCCCTCAGTGTGTAGAGGAATTTTCACCTGGCTAGGGCTACTAAACTGGCTGCCCCTAATCTGCTGATGGGGGCTTCCTCTGGACAGGGGGCCCGGGGGGTCCACTGACCTCCCTGACCTCTGCAGCCCTGGGCTGACTGAGGCAGGGTAGAGAGGGGCAGGTTACCTGCTCCAGACTGGGTACCACCGTGGAAGGGTCCTCTGCCATCAGGGGTGTGGCCAGGCCAGGCCTGACTACCTCTGTGGCAGTTCCTTCACTAGGGGTAGGGTCAGTTCCCTGAGGAGGCTGACCCTTACCTACTGTCTGGGGGGAAGAAGACTTTTCTTCAACCCTTTTGCTCTCTTTTGGGGGAGAGTGGGCCATTCTTTCAGGCTCCATCTCTCCAAAGTCTTGGGCTGGGGCTGTGGCCATCACAGCCCCACTAACCTTTGCAGGGACGCCCAACATCCTAAGATGGGTTTGGTGTTCAACTTCAGCCCAGGCTGAAATTTCCAAATCATTGCCCATCAGGCAATCTACAGGTAGGGTTGGAGACACTGCCACTCTTTTTGGGCCTGTGACCCCCTCCCAGCTGAGATTGACTATGGCCATGGGGTGATCTGTTCTGACACCATCAATGTTGGTCACCTGGTATTTAAACTCAGGTAAAAGCTGGTGAGGGGGACTAGTTTCCCTGCCACCATGGTGACACTAGCCCCTGTGTCCCTAAATGCCACAGCTTTCTGACCATTAATCATTGGCTCCAGTCTGTACCTGCCCAATGCTATGGGACCCATGGTAAAGGTGGCAAATCCTATACCACCATCAGAGTCAGAGGAGTCTGTTGAGGGGTCCCTGTCTAAACTAGGGCCCACCTCTGTTCCTCTTGCAAAAGCACCTAACTTTTTGGGTGCACTACTCCCAACTGGAGGATTACTACTGGTAGTACCAGGAGGGGTGGTAGTAGTTGTGGGAGGAACATTTTCTTTATTGCCAATCCTGGGGCAACTGGGATCAGTTTTCCAGTGCCCAGGCTTTTTACAGACATGGCAATAGGGTTTCTTTTCAGGAGAGGAAGGAGTTTGGGACCCACCCCCAGAAGAGGAATTTTGGGGCCCTGTAGGGGACTTATCCTTAGATTTATCCCCACCTTTCTCTTGGGACTTAGTAGAATCTTTCTTCTGGTCACCACCCTGATTTCTAGTTTTTACTCTGGTTCTGACCCATTTGTCTGCCTTCTTTCCCAATTCTTGGGGAGAGGTCAGATCAGAGTCCACCAGATACTGGTGCAAAAGCTGGTTTTGACAATTATTAAGGATCTGCTCCCTCATAATCAAATTGTACAATCCTAAAAAGTCATGCACTTTGTTGCCATGTATCCAACCTTCCAGAGCCTTTGTAGCACAATCTACAAAATCAACCCAGTCTTGAGTCTGAGCTTTTTGGGTGTCTCTGAACTTCAACCTATACTGTTCAGTGGTTAGGCCAAACCCATCTATCAGAGCACTCTTCAAGACTGTGTAATTGTCAGCATCCTCTTCTCTTACAGTGAGGAGCTTGTCTCTACCTTTGTCTGCAAAGGAGAGCCACAAGATTGCTGCCCACTGCCTCTGGGGGACCTTCTGAACTTTACAGGCCCTCTCCAGTGCAGTTATCCATTTGTGGATGTCATCCCCACTCTGGTAGGGAGGGACAATCTTGTTTAGGTTTCTATGGTCATAAGACCTGTCCCTATCTCTAGGGATATTGCTGCCACCATGGGACTCTAGTCCCAACTTTCTTCTCTCTCTAAGGAGATCTAGGGATTCTCTATCTAAAGCCAATTGCTTCTTCCTGATCTCTAGTTGAGTTTCCTCATACTGGACCAGTCTCTTTCTTCTCTCATGAGAGGATTCCCTCCTGTGAGAAGAAACAGAGCTCCCTATTGAGGTGCCAGAGTGGTTAGACTCCTGAGAAGGAGACCTAGACTTTCTGAGCACACTCATAATCCTTCCTGGGGGGACAAAGGTGTGGTTCTCTAGATCCTCATCTTCATCTTCCCCAGAAGGGATTGGGTTTTCCAGGTCAGGGTCATTGTCACCCTCCTGGTCAGTTTCAGAGGGGGGCTGGGGGTAGTAGTACCCCTGGCCCCTTCCTCATCTGCTGGCCCACCCTCTGCTCCTACCCCTTCAGTCTCTGAGGACTTACTAAGATCATAAGCCACCAACATCTCCTGGAGGTGTTGGGTGGTGGGACTTTGGCCTGTCCTTAATTTCCTCACGTTACACAAAGCTCTCAGTTCCAAGAATGGGAGTGTGTCATACTTGGAGGGGGAAGCTCAATGGCTTCCTGCAGGGCATCTCTGGATCCTGCTTTTAAAGACATTACTAGTGTGGTGTGGTGTATGCACTACCTACTCTAGTGTGGCCTACTAAACTCTCTTGAGTTGTAGAAAGGGTTGTGCTATCCCTTAACACACAACTCTAAGTTCAGTAGAACTTACTGATATTCTAAGCTTAAATTATATGTACCTTAGGTACCTTTAGTGGTTTTCAGTTGATCAATTCAATTGAGATTATCTGGTAAAACAATAGCAAGCTGGAATCCCACACGCTGCACACCAATGTGAGAAGTTGGCCTGGCATATGCTGTCCACTAATTATAGTGGGCACCTTGCACCAGTCCAAATCGACTCTTATGGTAGGTAGGTTAAAGACAACCTTATTGAAAGCTATCCTAGTGGTAGCTATGGAGAGCAGCCTTCAGGCTAAGTCTTGAAGGAATGTAAAGCAGCTTGTTTTACCAGTCTATAATCTCTTGAGTGACCAAATGAAAGAGCACCACACCAGGTATATATTCAAAATATATGTATTTATTACTAAACACACCCCTCTAGTCTCTTTATGAGGCTAGAGTTCGAAGTACATAGGTTATAAGATCTTAAATCACAGTAATAGCACAAATACACGTTTGGGCCCTAGGGGCGTACCAAACCATATACCAATAAAGTGGTATGCGAACCACGACTGAACTAGACACTAGGCCTAGAGCCTCTAGAAGTGCTTGGACCACAAGGAACCACCCAAGGTAGTGACACAGGGGACCCACGGGAGACGCGTGCAGTGTAAATACACAACCGCGATACGCCGTTAACTTCTATGGAGAAAGTCGGGATCGGGAAAATAGAGGAAAGGGACACTTAAAAGAGGACTAGGACAAAACCCTTTGAGATCTAGGACTTTGAAGAGTCTCTACCCACGGGAGCACCGGAGTACTCGTGTTACCTCACCCAGGGAAGCCGGGTGCATAGGTGCCTTTCGGGGTCGGGTTTCGTCGTCGGTTCTTATGGCGATCTGCTGCAAAGTGCTGCTGGCGACCAGGAGAAAAGTGTCCGGGTGGATCCAAGAGTGGATCGGAGTTCTGAAGAACCTGAAAGCAGAGGGGACAGAGTCTGGGTCACTAGCCAGTGACCAGGAAGGCGATGGACAGATGCCCACCGATGTCGAGTGCTTCAGGTGCGTTGACGGTCGTCTCGTTTCTGCAGCCACGAGGTCCAGGAGGCGTTGTTGGCGACCAGGAGCAGGATTCGGGCTGGTACACGATGTCTGTCGAGTGCTGCGGTGTCGGCGACCGGATTGGACCCAACAAGCCTTGGCAACGGCAAGTCTCGATGTAGCTGAAGATCGTCGATGGTGCAGACCAGCAAGGTCTGGGGAACTCACCCAGCGAGGGTAAGTCAGGGCAGGCCTGGAGCAACCAGGGGAGCCCTTTGGTTTCTTTAGAAAGTCTTCTGGGGACCCACGAGCCGGCTGGCAAGGGATCGCAAAGACACCTCGGGCGGAATCACTCAACAGGGGCCCACGGTCACTCAGGACGGTGTAGGCCTCTGATCTTCGGAGGGATTCCTGCTGGAGGTTGGGACCACACGTGGTCCAAAGCACAGGTTCGTAGAACGTTGTGAAGGGGTTGCACTCGATAATAGTGCACGGTACCCAGGGGTCGCGGTTCCTCGTCACTCGTGGGGTCCACTTGCCTCAGCTTCGCTGGGGACTCACGATGGCCTTGGAGAAGTCAGGAAATCCACTTCTTGGGCTGCAGGGACTTCGGACTCCGGCGGGAGCGGCGTAGTTTGCGACCGTCGTTATCGTTTTTGGTGCCTGCCAAGCAGGGGAGTCACTCCTTGACCCCAAGGGAGATTCTTCAGTCCTCTAATCGTGATGTAGAGCGTCGAAGGTCCAGGATTCAGTTTCAAAGTTTAGTCCAGGGATATCTAATCTTGCTGTGGCAAGGGTTCCCCATTTTAACCAGTAAAACAGGGAGGGACTAACTCTATGACCCCACCTATGGGAGGGTCAAGGGAGGGGTGGCTACACCCACTTCCCTTTGTCCAGTTTCGCGCCAGAGCAGGGGCAGGTAGCCCCTGAGCTGGTTTGAACTGGCATATGCACAGAGGAGCCTTTTGCTCCCCCAGTGCAGGACTTCAAAGCACTCTAAGAGTGCACCCACCCAGCCCCAATACACATTATCCTGTCTGGGGAGGTGGTCACACCTCCCTGCAACAGGAAACCTATTGTCCAGGCCTCCCCTGCCGGAGTTTCGTCCAGCAGCAGGAGGCCAGACTTGTGTCTGTGGCAGCAGCATCCATTTTGTGATGCCAGGGCTTCAGAAAGAAGTTACCGGGTAAGCCAGAGTTAACATGTCTTTCCCTCTAGAAGGGTGGAATGCTACCCCCGCCGCCAGGATTGGCGGGGGGTAGTATTCCAAGATGTTTGACACCAAACACGACATGTTTAGGTGCAGCCATTCCAAAGTTAGCATTTTACCGCGAGGATATAATGCGCTTAAGAGTATATGGTCAGGCTGCACTACAAACAGCATCAGAGATGGTCTCCGAACGCTGCAGAGGGGCCCTGCTCATGCAGGGGCACCCTCTCACATAGGAACCATGCACTCTGCCTTTAGGATTGATAAGGCCTGCCTTAGGAGTGACTTATAGGTTTCTAGGTGTGTATGTATTTCGTGATATAGGTAACCTATATCACAGTAAGGGGTGCATGCACCACCTTACCCAGGCTGCAGTAGCAGACCTGTGGTGTCAGTTTGGATGGCCTTCCAGGGGTGGCATAATACATGCTGCAGCCCCTGGCAGGCCTCTGAGGTACCTATGCCCTTGGTACATAGTATACCATATACTAGGGACTTATAAGGGCACTCCAGATCCCAATCAGAGATGTGCCTAAGGCACATGGAATCCATTTTACAGAGAAAGCAGATAGACTGGGGCCCTGAATAGCAGGATCCCAGTCCAACTAAGTCATAAACCAGCAAAACACCATAAAAAAAGTGGGGGCAACCATATAGTCAGATTCCACCTTCCTACATAACCCCCCCAAACGAAAGGAGATAAGGCTAACCTTGGCCAGTTGAGCCTATATTGACTAAGTGGCCATATAAGGAAGCACCTGCACTAGCATGGTTGCCCCCTATGTTATGGTCCACTAAGCAATCCCTCACCCTAAGGGTATGAGAGGGTCTCCACCATGGGGAATCACTACCTCTGGTGTGCTTAGGTAAAGTACAAGGCTGGTGAGGTGTCTGAGTAGGGAAGTGAGGCCCTAGGAATGTTGGCCTCAGTTTCCTCAGATCACTGGTCACCATGTATGCCTGTCTTTCCATGACTGAGTTGCACTTTGCTCTAAGGGTCAACCTTTGGCTGCCTACAGCTGGGGGTTGGGTCCCTTTGGATGGAACACTGGAGGGACATGGCAGGTTTGGAACCTTCTGGTCCCAGGTTTGCCCTTGCCTACCAGAGTCCTTCTGGGGGAGGTCCCTACATAAAGGTATGGGGGATCCCTCAGTGTGTAGAGGAATTTTCACCTGGCTAGGGCTACTAGACTGGCTGCCCCTAATCTGCTGATGGGGGCTTCCTCTGGACAGGGGGCCCGGGGGGTCCACTGACCTCCCTGACCTCTGCAGCCCTGGGCTGACTGAGGCAGGGTAGAGAGGGGCAGGTTACCTGCTCCAGACTGGGTACCACCGTGGAAGGGTCCTCTGCCATCAGGGGTGTGGCCAGGCCAGGCCTGACTACCTCTGTGGCAGTTCCTTCACTAGGGGTAGGGTCAGTTCCCTGAGGAGGCTGACCCTTACCTACTGTCTGGGGGGAAGAAGACTTTTCTTCAACCCTTTTGCTCTCTTTTGGGGGAGAGTGGGCCATTCTTTCAGGCTCCATCTCTCCAAAGTCTTGGGCTGGGGCTGTGGCCATCACAGCCCCACTAACCTTGCAGGGACGCCCAACATCCTAAGATGGGTTTGGTGTTCAACTTCAGCCCAGGCTGAAATTTCCAAATCATTGCCCATCAGGCAATCTACAGGTAGGGTTGGGGACACTGCCACTCTTTTTGGGCCTGTGACCCCCTCCCAGCTGAGATTGACTATGGCCATGGGGTGATCTGTTCTGACACCATCAATGTTGGTCACCTGGTATTTAAACTCAGGTAAAAGCTGGTGAGGGGGGACTAGTTTCCCTGCCACCATGGTGACACTAGCCCCTGTGTCCCTAAATGCCACAGCTTTCTGACCATTAATCATTGGCTCCAGTCTGTACCTGCCCAATGCTATGGGACCCATGGTAAAGGTGGCAAATCCTATACCACCATCAGAGTCAGAGGAGTCTGTTGAGGGGTCCCTGTCTAAACTAGGGCCCACCTCTGTTCCTCTTGCAAAAGCACCTAACTTTTTGGGTGCACTACTCCCAACTGGAGGATTACTACTGGTAGTACCAGGAGGGGTGGTAGTAGTTGTGGGAGGAACATTTTCTTTATTGCCAATCCTGGGGCAACTGGGATCAGTTTTCCAGTGCCCAGGCTTTTTACAGACATGGCAATATGGTTTCTTTTCAGGAGAGGAAGGAGTTTGGGACCCACCCCCAGAAGAGGAATTTTGGGGCCCTGTAGGGGACTTATCCTTAGATTTATCCCCACCTTTCTCTTGGGACTTAGTAGAATCTTTCTTCTGGTCACCACCCTGATTTCTAGTTTTTACTCTGGTTCTGACCCATTTGTCTGCCTTCTTTCCCAATTCTTGGGGAGAGGTCAGATCAGAGTCCACCAGATACTGGTGCAAAAGCTGGTTTTGACAATTATTAAGGATCTGCTCCCTCATAATCAAATTGTACAATCCTAAAAAGTCATGCACTTTGTTGCCATGTATCCAACCTTCCAGAGCCTTTGTAGCACAATCTACAAAATCAACCCAGTCTTGAGTCTGAGCTTTTTGGGTGTCTCTGAACTTCAACCTATACTGTTCAGTGGTTAGGCCAAACCCATCTATCAGAGCACTCTTCAAGACTGTGTAATTGTCAGCATCCTCTTCTCTTACAGTGAGGAGCTTGTCTCTACCTTTGTCTGCAAAGGAGAGCCACAAGATTGCTGCCCACTGCCTCTGGGGGACCTTCTGAACTTTACAGGCCCTCTCCAGTGCAGTTATCCATTTGTGGATGTCATCCCCACTCTGGTAGGGAGGGACAATCTTGTTTAGGTTTCTATGGTCATAAGACCTGTCCCTATCTCTAGGGATATTGCTGCCACCATGGGACTCTAGTCCCAACTTTCTTCTCTCTCTAAGGAGATCTAGGGATTCTCTATCTAAAGCCAATTGCTTCTTCCTGATCTCTAGTTGAGTTTCCTCATACTGGACCAGTCTCTTTCTTCTCTCATGAGAGGATTCCCTCCTGTGAGAAGAAACAGAGCTCCCTATTGAGGTGCCAGAGTGGTTAGACTCCTGAGAAGGAGACCTAGACTTTCTGAGCACACTCATAATCCTTCCTGGGGGGACAAAGGTGTGGTTCTCTAGATCCTCATCTTCATCTTCCCCAGAAGGGATTGGGTTTTCCAGGTCAGGGTCATTGTCACCCTCCTGGTCAGTTTCAGAGGGGGGCTGGGGGTAGTAGTACCCCTGGCCCCTTCCTCATCTGCTGGCCCACCCTCTGCTCCTACCCCTTCAGTCTCTGAGGACTTACTAAGATCATAAGCCACCAACATCTCCTGGAGGTGTTGGGTGGTGGGACTTTGGCCTGTCCTTAATTTCCTCACGTTACACAAAGCTCTCAGTTCCAAGAATGGGAGTGTGTCATACTTGGAGGGGGAAGCTCAATGGCTTCCTGCAGGGCATCTCTGGATCCTGCTTTTAAGGACATTACTAGTGTGGTGTGGTGTATGCACTACCTACTCTAGTGTGGCCTACTAAACTCTCTTGAGTTGTAGAAAGGGTTGTGCTATCCCTTAACACACAACTCTAAGTTCAGTAGAACTTACTGATATTCTAAGCTTAAATTATATGTACCTTAGGTACCTTTAGTGGTTTTCAGTTGATCAATTCAATTGAGATTATCTGGTAAAACAATAGCAAGCTGGAATCCCACACGCTGCACACCAATGTGAGAAGTTGGCCTGGCATATGCTGTCCACTAATTATAGTGGGCACCGTGCACCAGTCCAAATCGACTCTTATGGTAGGTAGGTTAAAGACAACCTTATTGAAAGCTATCCTAGTGGTAGCTATGGAGAGCAGCCTTCAGGCTAAGTCTTGAAGGAATGTAAAGCAGCTTGTTTTACCAGTCTATAATCTCTTGAGTGACCAAATGAAAGAGCACCACACCAGGTATATATTCAAAATATATGTATTTATTACTAAACACACCCCTCTAGTCTCTTTATGAGGCTAGAGTTCGAAATACATAGGTTATAAGATCTTAAATCACAGTAATAGCACAAATACACGTTTGGGCCCTAGGGGCGTACCAAACCATATACCAATAAAGTGGTATGCGAACCACGACTGAACTAGACACTAGGCCTAGAGCCTCTAGAAGTGCTTGGACCACAAGGAACCACCCAAGGTAGTGACACAGGGGACCCACGGGAGACGCGTGCAGTGTAAATACACAACCGCGATACGCCGTTAACTTCTATGGAGAAAGTCGGGATCGGGAAAATAGAGGAAAGGGACACTTAAAAGAGGACTAGGACAAAACCCTTTGAGATCTAGGACTTTGAAGAGTCTCTACCCACGGGAGCACCGGAGTACTCGTGTTACCTCACCCAGGGAAGCCGGGTGCATAGGTGCCTTTCGGGGTCGGGTTTCGTCGTCGGTTCTTATGGCGATCTGCTGCAAAGTGCTGCTGGCGACCAGGAGAAAAGTGTCCGGGTGGATCCAAGAGTGGATCGGAGTTCTGAAGAACCTGAAAGCAGAGGGGACAGAGTCTGGGTCACTAGCCAGTGACCAGGAAGGCGATGGACAGATGCCCACCGATGTCGAGTGCTTCAGGTGCGTTGACGGTCGTCTCGTTTCTGCAGCCACGAGGTCCAGGAGGCGTTGTTGGCGACCAGGAGCAGGATTCGGGCTGGTACACAATGTCTGTCGAGTGCTGCGGTGTCGGCGACCGGATTGGACCCAACAAGCCTTGGCAACGGCAAGTCTCGATGTAGCTGAAGATCGTCGATGGTGCAGACCAGCAAGGTCTGGGGAACTCACCCAGCGAGGGTAAGTCAGGGCAGGCCTGGAGCAACCAGGGGAGCCCTTTGGTTTCTTTAGAAAGTCTTCTGGGGACCCACGAGCCGGCTGGCAAGGGATCGCAAAGACACCTCGGGCGGAATCACTCAACAGGGGCCCACGGTCACTCAGGACGGTGTAGGCCTCTGCTCTTCGGAGGGATTCCTGCTGGAGGTTGGGACCACACGTGGTCCAAAGCACAGGTTCGTAGAACGTTGTGAAGGGGTTGCACTCGATAATAGTGCACGGTACCCAGGGGTCGCGGTTCCTCGTCACTCGTGGGGTCCACTTGCCTCAGCTTCGCTGGGGACTCACGATGGCCTTGGAGAAGTCAGGAAATCCACTTCTTGGGCTGCAGGGACTTCGGACTCCGGCGGGAGCGGCGTAGTTTGCGACCGTCGTTATCGTTTTTGGTGCCTGCCAAGCAGGGGAGTCACTCCTTGACCCCAAGGGAGATTCTTCAGTCCTCTAATCGTGATGTAGAGCGTCGAAGGTCCAGGATTCAGTTTCAAAGTTTAGTCCAGGGATATCTAACTTTCTGTGGCAAGGGTTCCCCATTTTAACCAGTAAAACAGGGAGGGACTAACTCTATGACCCCACCTATGGGAGGGTCAAGGGAGGGGTGGCTACACCCACTTCCCTTTGTCCAGTTTCGCGCCAGAGCAGGGGCAGGTAGCCCCTGAGCTGGTTTGAACTGGCATATGCACAGAGGAGCCTTTTGCTCCCCCAGTGCAGGACTTCAAAGCACTCTAAGAGTGCACCCACCCAGCCCCAATACACATTATCCTGTCTGGGGAGGTGGTCACACCTCCCTGCAACAGGAAACCTATTGTCCAGGCCTCCCCTGCCGGAGTTTCGTCCAGCAGCACGAGGCCAGACTTGTGTCTGTGGCAGCAGCATCCATTTTGTGATGCCAGGGCTTCAGAAAGAAGTTACCGGGTAAGCCAGAGTTAACATGTCTTTCCCTCTAGAAGGGTGGAATGCTACCCCCGCCGCCAGGATTGGCGGGGGGTAGTATTCCAAGATGTTTGACACCAAACACGACATGTTTAGGTGCAGCCATTCCAAAGTTAGCATTTTACCGCGAGGATATAATGCGCTTAAGAGTATATGGTCAGGCTGCACTACAAACAGCATCAGAGATGGTCTCCGAACGCTGCAGAGGGGCCCTGCTCATGCAGGGGCACCCTCTCACATAGGAACCATGCACTCTGCCTTTAGGATTGATAAGGCCTGCCTTAGGAGTGACTTATAGGTTTCTAGGTGTGTATGTATTTCGTGATATAGGTAACCTATATCACAGTAAGGGGTGCATGCACCACCTTACCCAGGCTGCAGTAGCAGACCTGTGGTGTCAGTTTGGATGGCCTTCCAGGGGTGGCATAATACATGCTGCAGCCCCTGGCAGGCCTCTGAGGTACCTATGCCCTTGGTACATAGTATACCATATACTAGGGACTTATAAGGGCACTCCAGATCCCAATCAGAGATGTGCCTAAGGCACATGGAATCCATTTTACAGAGAAAGCAGATAGACTGGGGCCCTGAATAGCAGGATCCCAGTCCAACTAAGTCATAAACCAGCAAAACACCATAAAAAAAGTGGGGGCAACCATATAGTCAGATTCCACCTTCCTACACACGATATCTCCTGAAGGCTGTGCAGCTGTAAGCATCCTTTGTATGCTGGCTGAGAAGATGGGAGGTGTTTCTTTATCAGAGAATATGCAAACCTGATTGGTTCCCATTTCCTGGTAATCGTGTGGAGTACTTAGTATGTTTTAGATGTGCATTGCTGAGTTAGATATGCTGTCCCACTTGCTTGAAAGTAGATGTCCCTTTCCATACTCTTGAGACTCGATGCTTGCTTTTGCCCCTGCTTACAGAGTTAAACTCATGAGCAAATCCTTTCTCATGTACCTAACTGAATCCCCACTCAATTCTGCTTTTTAGAGGCCTTACTTGCTGACACATGCTGCTTAACTTCCCAATCTCATTTGGACCTTCAGCTTAGCATTAGGGAATTTCCCTTCAGGGAAAACTAAATCGTGCATGATTTGCATCTGATAATCATTAAATAACTTACCTTTGTATTTTCTATTTTGATTTGCTTTGGATTATACTGGACATCACTTTTGTAAGTTGATTATTGATTTATGACTAATATAAATGATTTGAGTTTGTAACTTCACTAGTCTGCTAATAAACCTTCATGGTTTGCAAATTGACTTCTCTGTAGTGATTGTGGAGCCTGATGTGCTTCACTGTTATTGAGGTACTGTTGGTGAACTGATGCTAAGCCTCAATTCGAGACAAAGGCCCATCCACTAGAGTACAGCTTGTACTTAAATGTATACCAATTACTTGCATCCCATCTTGTGCTGCTTCAGGGCAAATGAATTAACATGTCTGATCATTTCACTTTAAATCTAATAAAATATTTGCCATGAACTGGGTTCTGACAGAACTCTAATCATTCATAGTGTGCAGACATAAATGAAATGATGTTCCTCATGAACAGGCTGGTAGAAATTATAATAGTCAGCAGGCCAGCACAGCAGGGCAGCAGTTCTTTCAGAGCAGCAGTCCAACAGAGAGGCAGTCCTTATAGCAGCACAGCAGTCCTTCTCCCTGGCAGAGTACCCACAGGTCAAGAAGTGTACTGAATTGGTGGTGTCTGAGGTCCAACATTTATACCCAGTTGTGCCTTTGAAGTGGGAGAAGCTTCTAAAGGCATACCTTTGAAGTGCACAGGTGCCCTGCCTTCCTGGCCCTGGCTCCAGACTAACTACAGGGGGTATGCAGTACTTGGTTTGGAGACAGGACACAGCCTATTCAAGTGTAAGTGGGGCTGGGCCCGGTTCCTCCCTCCCATCCTGCAAGCGATGGCCCATCCAGTCACACCTAAGCTCCCTAATGTGTGTGGCTGTCTAGGAGAAATACAAAAAGCCCAGCTGACACCCAAAACCAGACATGTGACTCAGAGACAGGATGCAGGCACTAAATGGCTAAGGCAAGAAAATGCAAACTTTCTAAAAGTGGCATTTCATTTTCAAAACTGTAATTAAAAATCCGACTTCACCATAAGTTTGGATTTTAAATTGTGAGTCCAGAGACACCAAAGTTGAAGGGGTTACCTGTTCCTATTTTGGAATTACACTTATAAATTGTAATAAGGTTATTCCAATGTTATCCTATGGGAGAGGCAGGTCTTGCAGTAGTCAAAAACGTATTTAAGTGTTTTTCACTACCAGTACATGTAAAACTTAAAAGTACATGTCCTACTTTTTAAATACACTGCACCCTGCCCTTGGGCTGTCCAAGGCTTCTACTGGGGGATGAATTATATGTATTAAAAAGGAAGGTTTGGGCCTGGCAAAGGGTTTACTTTACCATGTCAAAATCACAGTTTAAAACTGCACACACACAGGCTCTGCAATGGCAGGCCTGAGACATGTTTAGTGTGCTAAATAGATGGATGGCACAATAAGTGCTGCAGGCCCACTAGTAGCCTTTAATTTACAGGCCCTGGGCACCGTTAGAGCTCCTTTACTAGGAAATTAAATTAAATATGCCATTTGGGTATAAGCCAATGTTACCATGTTTTAGGGAAGGAGCACAAGCATGTTGGCATTGGTTTGCAGTAGTAAAGTGTGCAGAGTGCTATGGTCAGCAAAAATGAAGTGAGCAAAAACAGAAGGTCTAAAGGCAAAACGTTAGGGGAAAACCACACCGAGGCCAGGTCTAACATATGGTTTCTAGGACCAGAAAGATTTTCCAAGGACTGTGGAAGGTGACCCCTTGCTGACAGGTTTTTTAGGCTTTGTGGAGAACTTTCAGGGCTCCCATTATGGCTGTGACCTCACTACCCCATGGTAAATAATGCTATTTCCTACATAACCTATGTACAATCAGGTTTTTGATATTTTTCAGAAAATACAAACTATGACTCAGCAATATCATAAATTAATTGTACAGTTCAGCCTACACGCAATGTGTATACTTGTTAGATGTTGTTTAAAACAACTCTGTAGAGAAATGCTATCTAGAAAGCATGAACTGAAATGTGCTTTCAAATCTGCATGATGTCATATATTATTAAATTGCAAGCCAAATAGAAAAGGATAATTGCCAACATGATAGTCATATTTCAACCTTACCTACCACTCATGTTCACTGGTGCAAAAGGAGGACATTTAAATATCAATCCAAGAGGCATGATAGGGTGAGGTTTACATGACCTCAGACCGATTAGATGCTGTAGGATGTGCTAGAATGAACCGTGGAAATGGAAAGAGGATGTGTATAAATGCTTTATCGATAATGAAAAAAAACTGGTGTTTATTCCTATCTTTTCTTATTCTCCTATCCTTGGACTGTTCTTTCAAGAATAAGCCTGATCAAACCAATTTTAAATTTAGAGATGCTAACTGATTTTGGCATACAGTTTGCCTAGACTAGAAATAAGGATGTCAGTACAAAACAGAAGAGAGACATATCTCAGTTGGAAATAAAAATGGCAACAATATACTTATACTCTGTTAGTAATGCTATGTGAGAGAAAATGTGTTGCCCTCATGTGTGTCCTGTGAAACAGAACATCCTGCTCATCAGAAACTCAAAAGGATAATGGTTAAAGAAGCAATACTTGAATCTCATGTACTTACAAATGTAAATCTAGTATTGATCACTGTGACCTGTCATGGAAGGAAACAGGCCGGGGATGCAGTACTCTCCTGTGAATAGGGACAGGCCTGAAGCAAATTGACGTATTTTGCAAATACCTGTCTCATTTACTCTCAAAACTCACAGACTGAAACAACATGTGACACGGAATAGTTGTGTCATAGGATGCAGTACCCTTGAGAAACATAAGCAATAGTTCATTTAAAACATTATAAAGCAGTAGGATATACATTGTTATGTTATGTTATCTGATTTTTTATGGCATGCTGATTACCTGTGTGGTTACTCAGATGCTGTGTAGTCAGTGTGTAAGGCCAACCCTATGGGGCTTACTCAAAAAGCTAGGTTTTCAACTTCTGGCGAAAGTCAAAAAGGGAGGAGGAGGTTCTGATGTGTTGTGGGAGGTCGTTCCAGACTTTAGGAGCCAGATATAAGACGGCGTGGCTCCATGCTCTGCTTTTGTATATGTGTGAGGTATGTGCTAGAGGGTAAACAGACATAATATCGAGGTTTTTTTTCGAAGTACAAAAATATCGAGTTGGAGATATCGAAGGGACAGAATATCGACA
The DNA here is from genome assembly GCA_963921515.1 of Calotriton arnoldi. Taxonomy (NCBI): domain Eukaryota; kingdom Metazoa; phylum Chordata; class Amphibia; order Caudata; family Salamandridae; genus Calotriton; species Calotriton arnoldi. Next base: position 2,457,255 of record CAWUFW010001277.1, read on the forward strand.
TCAAGAATATCGGTGAACAGAATATCGACATGAAGGTAAGAAATATCATTTTTTTTAATATCGAAGTCAGTAATATTGTTTGTCATAATATTGTTGTTAATAATATCGATATTTATATTAGTGTTCTGTATTTTAGTATGTATGTTAATAGTATGTGAGCTAATTTTTTTTGTATAAGTATATCTGTTTTTTTAATGTATTTGTGACATTTTTAGAAGTTATTTATTTTATGTAAATTAAATTTTGCAGATTTTAGTTCTGTAGCGGGTTGTGGGTTTATAGGGGAATAGGGTGGGAAGTAATTTAATTTTAATAAAGTAATCAATAATTGTTATTGATTATTATCTATAATTAATTTTTTATTAATGTTTTATTACTTGGTTATTACATTTTATTAATTGATTAGTTTATTAATTAATTCAATTGTGTTATTTTTTTTAGGAGCAGGTTGTGGGTTTATAGGGGAATAGGGTGGGAAGTATTTTAATTATAATTAATTAATAAATAATTTTGATTAATTAATATTTATGTATTTAATATTTTATATTGTTAATTGTGGTAATTAATTAATTAGGAGCGGGTTGTGGGTTTATAGGGGAATAGGGTGGAAAGTAATTTAATTATAATTAATTAAAAAACATTTTTATTAATTAATATCTATGTATTTAATATTTTATATTGTTCATTGTTGTAATTAATTTGATATTAATTAGTTATTAATTTGTTGTTAATTAATTGGTAAATATCCTAATTGTGTAATTTTTTTAGGAGTGGGTTGTGGGTTGATAGCGGAGTAGGCTGAGAAGTAATTTAATTGTAATATATTCTTTTAATTGTTTATTATAATATTTGTTTTAAACTTTTTTATAGTGTTAATCGTGTGAATTAATTTATTCTTGATTGTTTTTAATATATTTGTTAATTAATTAATTAATTAATCTTAAATTAATTATAATACAAATACCTGTGCACACGTTATTGTAAACCGCAGAACTAGTACTGCGTAACTTAGATTAACGAAAATTCAAGCAAAACACTATTATCAACAAGTCAATAAGTGAAATAATAGCAGAACACTCCGGGTGTTTATTGGAGATCGATTGCCCAGCCAACACGTGTTTCGTCAGGGTGTAAACCCACGACTTCTTCAGGGCTCTATGGCGAATACTTGAAATGAATCGATCACTCCGCCGGTTGTACTTCCGTCCCGGCTGTCGTAGGAATGGAATAGATTCCCAAGGTAAAACCAGATACACAAGGACTTGTCAAATAAACGGTCCAATGTCACTCAAGGTAGTGTGACGAAGAGTTGCAGCACACGAAAGAGAAAGAGCCGATTTGGGCTCAGTCCAGGGTGAGTTACTCTCCTGGAGATCTGTGTGAAGGCAGCCGAGTGTGCTGCTCAATCTCGAGACCCACGGCGAAAACCGGAAACCGGATAATAGTGTTTTGCTTGAATTTTCGTTAATCTAAGTTACGCAGTACTAGTTCTGCGGTTTACAATAACGTGTGCACAGGCATTTGTATTATAAACATGTGGGCCTTGTGTCTGATTGAGGGGTTCGGGGTTATCCCTTCGCCTGTAGCACCGAACGGCACAAATATCATCCATACACAGATGCGCACACGAGTAGGCGCCATCGCATACCGCATAAATGCAAACCCTTCCTCTCCATCCACCCTTAAATTAATTATGTTAATAGTGTTATGTTTTATAATATTGGTGGTGTTATTTATAGGGGAATATGGTGGGATCTAAATTTTTTATAATTAATTAAAATTTTGTTAATTAATTTTAATTATTTTGCTTGAGTGGGAATAGTTAATTATTCCCCTCTGCTATCCAACACTTTCCCTACTGTTTCACTTGCTGGAGTGGGAATAGTAATTGTTACCCCACCGCTATCCAACACTTTCCCTACTATTGCACTCACTGGAGTGGGAATAGTAATTTTATCCACTGCGCTATCCAACACTTTCCCTACTGTTGCACTCCCTGGAGTGGGAATAGTAATTTTTACCCCTCCGCTATCCAACACTTTCCCTACTGTTGTACTTGCTGGAGTGGAAATAGTAAATTATTCCCCTCCACTATCCAACACTTTCCCTACTATTGCACTCGCTGGAGTGGGAATAGTAATTTTATCCACTCTGCTATCCAACACTTTCCCTACTGTTGCACTCTCTGGAGTGGGAATAGTAATTTTTACACCTACGCTATCCAACACTTTCTTTAATGTTGCACTCCCTGAAGAGGGAATAGTAAATTATTCCCCTCCGCTATCCAATACTTTCCCTACTGTTGTACTTGCTGGCGTGGGAATAGTAAATTATTCCCCTCCGCTATCCAACACTTTCCCTACTGTTGCACTCGCTGGAGTGTGAATACTAATTTTATCCATTCCACTATCCAACACTTTCCCTAGTGTTGCACTCTTTGGAGTGAGAATAGTAAATTATTCACATACGCTATCCAACACTTTCCCTACTGTTGTACTTGCTATAGTGGGAATAGTAAATTATTCCCCTCCGCTATCCAACACTTTCCCTACTATTGCACTTGCTGGAGAGGGAATAGTAATTTTATCCACTCCGCTATCCAACACTTTCCCTACTGTTGCACTTTCTGGAGTGGGAATAGTAATTTTTACACCTACGCTATCCAACACTTTATTTAATGTTGCACTCCCTGGAGTGGGAATAGTAAATTATTTCCCTCCGCTATCCAACACTTTCCCTACTGTTGCACTCCCTGGAGTGGGAATAGTAATTTTTACCCGTTCGCTATCCAACACTTTTCTTAATGTTGCACTCCCTGAAGTGGGAATAGTAAATTATTCCCATATGCTATCCAACACTTTCCCTACTGTTTTATTTGCTGGACTGGGAATAGTAAATTATTCCCCTCCGCTATCCAACACTTTCCTTACTGATGCATTTTCTGGAGTGGGAATATTAAATTATTCCCATCCGCTATCCAACACTTTCCCTACTGTTGCACTCCCTTGAGTGGGAATAGTAATTTTATCCTCTCCGCTATCCAATTTTTTCTCTACTGTTCCTGTTAATGTAGTGTGAAATGTAATTGTAAAAGATTAAAAATATTTTAATTTGTTATTATTATATAAATATTGTATTTTTATTTTATATTTTACTGGTATATGTATATATATGTATTTATAATTTTTAATATGTTTCTAAGGGGCACATTACGATACCCGGCGTAAATAATTCCGCCAGGCATGGAAGCGGCAAAAATCCGCCCGCACACACCGCCTGAACACCGACCACGCCATTACGATTACACAAACCGAATACCGCCATCGGCCGAAAAAGCACACAAAATACCGCCCGCCAACGTCCGAGTCGGAGACAAACCGCCCGCCACGGACGGAAACACGCACAACAACACAAAACCGCCCGCCCTCACGGCCGACACACCGCACGTGAAATTACGATCGCACCGACATGAGCGCGGAAAAACAACAAATATACCGCCCGCCAGCACAAACAACGCCGATGAGAATCGACACGGCAGAAGCCATGGCGCCCACGTACCTGCACAGAAACCATCCGCACACAAAACCAATAGCACACAACATGGCCAACAAGTCCACACAGCAAGGCACGCACAAATACACAAGCACAGTACATATCCCGAAAACACCCCCCGGACAAACAAAAAATACAAAGGCCAGAACCCCAGACACAACACACCTGAAAACAACAGACCATGAGGACACACCCACATAGGTGTGTACAAAAGCAGCACTCCCACAGACCACAACCCCTTGCTACATTGCAAACCAGAGAGGAGAGGAGAGGACACAGTGACACAGCAAGGACAGCAGCACACCACAGAAACGCACACATCACAACCACCACCACCACCAAACACCGGCACCACAAACCCCCTGCACATTACACAACACACACCGCCCAAGTTCACGCCCATTGAGCTGACGGTCATGGTCGACGAGATCATCAAGGTGCACCCACAAATCTATGGGAACATGGTCCAACACACACCACTAGCCACCAGAAACAGAATGTGGAACCGGATCGTAGACCAGGTCAATGCAGTCGGGACCCTGCCCAGGAACAGAGTCGAAATTAACAAACGGTGGAATGACGTCAAGAGCCTGGTCAAGAAGAAGGAGGGCAAAAACAGAGAGCTGGCTGCCGTCACTGGCGGAGGGAATCCCGCGCTCTTCAAGACCTTCAAAGCGTGGGAGGAGAAGGTGCGAGTCATCATACATCCCGAGATCCTCGCCAGATTAGCAGGGGGAGTGGAGGCTGGTAAGTACAAACTAATGTATACCAGCACACCGCTATGTACTCACATGCACTACCACCATGCCACAGCTCCCAGGGACAAACACCCCCATGTCCAGCACACAATACACGACACACACATGCAACAGACACCACCACACACAGCCCAAACAGAACAACTGTAAGATGCGTGGGGACATGTGTACATTCAGCCAGCCACGTAACCACCAACAGGTCCCCAAATATGCCAGAAGCGCCACAACGAGCACCCACCACACCCATGTGTCCGCCACAGCTGCACAAACCGACAAGTAACAGGTAAGTGGCAGGAAGACAAAGTGCAGTGGGTGGGACGGTGGACAGCCCAAGTACAACACACACCAGGCCCCTAGTCCCACAGCACAGCAAGGAGGAGCATCCCCCACACCCCACAGCCACGTGTCAGCCACCGCAGTGCACAACGACAGCCGAAAGGCAGACATCACGGTCCACAGCAATCAGTGTCAGTGGGTGTCCAGCCACCCCCACGACCCACAACACCCCCCAACCCCCACAGACCTGCAACATGGAGCACCCCCGCTTAGAGCCATGTGGCATCCAGTACAGTGCACGCACGAACAACCTGCAGGTGGGAAACTGGACAGGGCTGGATTACTGGAGGCATGAGGACCGGCACACGACCAACACATGGGACATGTCACGTAGCAGACGGAAACGCAGCACCGCCCACCGTCACGAACAAGTGAACAATGTGCACACGGACATGAACAACAGACTCACACCCCACATGACCCATCACAGACATAGCAACACCCAAGGAGCCACGTCTGCATACACAAGCCACACTGAAAATAGTACCACACGGCAGCCACTGTGCAACTCATCACACACAACCGAAACACCATTGAAGTCCTGTCCATGTAGCCCCTACTGCCTGTCAACCACACACCCCACAACTACGCCTATGTAAGACAAACAACACTAGACGCAACAGAGCGGAACAACAGAAATGCACACGAACACCACTGAACCCATCAAACACACAGACACACCATGCACATACAACATACCATCCATCCCATCCGTCAGCCCCAGTCTCATGAAAGGCATGTCATCCGCACAGCTGCCACACATACAGCAGTCACGCTAAGATACATGCCCATGACCAACCATGTGCCAGAAGTCAATGAAGCGCACGACACACTGTGAGCAACAACACACAACATGGGCCACACCCCCCACGAGCACTGCAGTGATGCACATGGCACAGGGCAGCACGCACACCAAGGAGATGGGACAACTGCAATACGTTGGCTTTCACACACAACCATCACTCACTCATAACGATGCGTCCAATGCCATGTCCAGTAATCACAACAGACAGCAAATATGCAGGCCATGTCAAGCATGCACACACCTCAAACCATGCACTGTCATGCTGCCACAACACATGTCACGTTCGGCACCCATGGCTCACAGCATGTACCCCAAAAGCATATTCCCTCCCAAATGCGAATCTGGGGCATGGCCCCCATGTTGCCATATGCGTTCCTAAGCGTTCCATTTGAATCCCAAAAGCATATTCCCTCCCAAATGCGAATCTGGGGCATGGCCCCCATGTTGCCATATGCGTTCCTAAGCGTTCCATTTGAACCCCAATAGCATATTCCCTCCCAAATGCGAATCTGGGGCATGGCCCCCATGTTGCCATATGCGTTCCTAAGCGTTCCATTTGAACCCCAAAAGCATATTCCCTCCCAAATGCGAATCTGGGGCATGGCCCCCATGTTGCCATATGCGTTCCTAAGCGTTCCATTTGAACCCCAAAAGCAAAGTACAAACCAGACCCAGGATGGGCCAGGAGCCCGCATACACCAGAGTCACAATGAGTAGGGGCACAGCAACACACCCATCGGCATGGCCAATCCGTCCCATGCCACATGTGCACAGCACACAGTCCCATTGCCAAGCACACACAACTACAAATGCCACAGCCACACACACGCCTCCGGGAAACCCATGTACGAGATTGCACGAACTGCCAATGTCAGACGACAAATACATACTTCGCCAGGTGCAACACAATAACAAATCTCATTCTCTCCACAGGTGACGAACTGCCGGATGCTGGGGATGGAGACAGCAGCCAGCACAGCCAGCCCACAAGCCCCCAACGAGGACACACGGATGTGGAGGATCTCACCTCCTCTTCGGACACGGACCACCAAGCAGGCCCATCTGGTGTGGCAGGGCCCAGCCGCTCCCCAGGACCCCTCCTACCCACCAACCCATCATCCAGGGCTGCTGAACAGTCCCAGCCCCCTGCTGCCACTGTCGTTGCGGCCACACCCACGGTCATTGCGGCCACACCCACGGTCATTGCGGCCACTACCACTGCCGCAACCGCCACCATCGCCGCACCGACCACCACCGCCGCCACCACCACCACGTCTTCGCTGGCACCAGCCCCAGCGCAGGTGGTGGCCCGGCCGACTGGATCCACCCTGGGAGCCACAGCGAGGACCGTGGTGAGCAATGTGGCTAGTGGGCAGGCCGGTGGCAGCAGGACTGGTAGGAGGAGCAGGGTCAGGGAAACGCCAGCCTCCCCTGGGAGCCATGCCCTGCCTCAAATGGCCAGAGTCCTTGGGGCCTATGAGGAGGCCCAAGAACAATGGGTCAGGTCTGCTTCAGACACGCGGGAGGTGCTGGGGGTGCTGAGGTCCATGGACGCCCGTATAGGTCAACTCGTGGACCTCATGGGCCAGCTGGTGGTGGCGGTGAGGACACGGCCAGGGATAGCAGCTCCCCCTCCGCCACCACCTGCCGGGGCGCAGGGTCGAGCAGCAGTGTCCAGTTCCCCTGCGTCCACAGCCAGTGAGCACACCTCAACCACCAGCATGTCGCAAGCAGGCACCCCCCTCGCAAACGTGGAAGGGCGGAGGAAACAGATCTCCCGGGAGGACTTCGCACGCTCCAGTCGCAAGTGAGGCAGCCAGCCAGCCTTCCGCCAGCCTTCCTTGACCAGCCACTGCATTGACTTGGACTACGATCCCACTCCACACAGCCATCTGGATGGCATGTGTGTGTTGGACTATGGACATAGAACCAGTGGGTACACCCTGAGCATCACGCAGCCATGACCGACAGCTCATTGTCACAGCACGCACCACTTTTGTCATCACCTTACACACAATCACATGTCACAGTTTGTAATAAATGCACCTTTTTCACTAACTGCTGTTTGTGCCCTGTGTTTTATTTGTACGGAATACAACGGCCACCTTGGGCGGAAAGGCACCTGATGCGTGGCATGGCAATGGAATCCGGAGGGCCTGTAGGGACCTAGGGGTGGGAGACAGAACAGGAGCACATTCAATGAGTGTGTCACACACCCATCACACAGTACATGTCAACAACTACAAGCAATGTACACACATCGCACGGAGCAATAGGGCACAATGCCACAGTCACCAACAGTGGCATACTACCCTGGCCATGGAGCGTTGACACACAGCACGTAGTGAACAAACGGCCACCCTGACACAGCACACACACACCTGCACAGATACAGCCACATCAGCCGTCGTACATGGACACTCACCGTCAAGTGAAGTAGCGGGCGATGAGCTGCTGCCGCACATTCCCAGCTTCCTCCTCTCCGCTGTCCTCCTCACTCGAGCTGTCCTGGTCAGCGGGCTGGGGCCCTGGTTGATCTCCGTCATCCACAATGAGGGGGATCTGCTTCCGAATGGCCAGATTGTGCAGCATGCAGCACGCCACCACTATCTGGCACACCTTCTGTGGGGAGTACGCCAGTGCACCCCCGGTGCGGTCCAGGCACCTGAACCTAGACTTGAGGAGGCCGAAGGTACGCTCGACCACACGTCTGGTCCTCCCATGTGCCTCATTGTATCGATCGTCTGCTGGGGTGCGAGGATTCCTCAATGGACTGAGCAGCCATGCCCCATTCGGGTACGCAGAGTCACCTGGGTGTGAGGGACACAGAGAACCGTTGCTATTCCAACTGGACAGGGGACAGCATCGTACAACCAGCACGCTACACCACTCCACATACTCACCGACAATACAGCCACGATCCTGTTGCAGATTGGCCATCAGTCGTGGCAAGATGCTGTTGCGCATTATGTGTGCGTCATGGGCCGAGCCTGGGAACTTTGCACACACGTGGGTGATCACCATGTCCGCAAGGCACACCACTTGCACATTCAGGGAGTGCGTGTGCTTCCTGTTGCGGTACAGGTGCTCAGTGGCCTGTGGTGGAACAAGGCCAACATGTGTGCAGTCAATGGCTCCAACGACGTGTGGGATTCTGCCAAGGGCATAGAATGCACCCTTCACTGCCGCCAATTCACGAGCCCTGGGGTAGCGGATGTACCTGTTTCGGTACAGCATCATGGCTGCCAGTACATCCCTCAGCACCTTGCTGAACATGGGCTGGGACATCCCTCCTCCACTGCCCACTGTGTGCTGGAATGACCCAGTGGCGAAGAAATGCAGGGCAGCCATCACCTTAGCCGTGGGGGTGAATGCTGTTGGATACACCCTGCGGGGACGGAGATGGGGTTCTAACATGGCACACAGTCGATGCAGGGTTGGCCTGTCCAGCCGAAACTTCCTGATAACCTCTGTATCGTCCATGTCCACCAGCAATTGGTATGGGCGGTCAATGTTCGGTCTCCGCCTAGGGACAATGGCAGAGGACACATGTCAAAGCAACACAACACATAGCAATTTCGCATACACATCACTGACATGACTGAGCAAGCACATGAGCCACAGCCCAGCTGTCAAGCTGGGACGGCACGGCCACAATACACTTACACAGGTCTCCCAACAATGGCAATGGCTAGTGAGACATACCACTGCCATGTGCATGCACATGGGGATCTAGGCCCCAATGACTTGCGGGGCGTGCTGATGGGGACTGACTGCATATTCGTCAAGCGGCAACGCCACGGCAACATGAGTGTCTGCTGAGCATGGAACTGCTTCCAAGGCTGGATGAGTATGGCACACGACGACGACGATGTGGGCACAGGCTGAGCGGCCAAAACAAGTGGGACCTGTGGCACGAGGGGATATGAGACAGTAGTAGGTGTCAGCACTGCACCCTATGTACAGCACTGTACGGATCACACCTCCCGAAACATTGACAGGTGTCCACATTGACAGCCCCATGCCAAGACGGCTGTGTGCTTGCAGTCACACGTCACAGGTGAGAGGTTACATTGCACGTGCCAGGTGGCAGACGTACATAGTGGGAGCTGGCATGTGTGTGCATGTGTCTCCTGTTCAGGATCCACCAGATGGGCGCTGACTCTGTACTGACCATAGGACACAGCATGTTCCGTGGAAGGCTTGTGTGTGTGGGATGGTGGCACTGGATGTGCCTCCGTTGGGTGGGGGGCCATGCACAGGGCGGGTACGTCGATGATTGCGCATTGTTGGTCACGGTGGGTGCACCAACTAAGATGTGTTGCCCTGTGTTCAATTCCTATGTCCGCATGATGATGGACTGTGGATGTGGGCAGACTACACATTGGTCGATGTGCTGTCTATATGCATGTGCCTTCACACCAGGCACAGCTGCCCCTGCACATGTGACCCCTGCTGGACTCGCTGCTGGGTCTGTGGAGCTGATGCACCTTCTGTGCGTGGGGCGGACAGCTCTCCTCACTTCCCTCATTGCGCATGTCATGTCTTTGCCGCAGGTGACATGGATCATGGAGGGCCCACATGTACGCGTGGGTAGGCTACACATGATTGTTCACTGGTCGCCACCCCCAGTCAGTGTTTCGAATGGGAAGGTTGTCGTGCTGGTGGTATGTTCGATGTGGCGGATGGGCGGGCCTAGGTGCGGGCTTACATTACGGACATGGGGGGTAGTTGGATTGGCGACTAGTTGCAGTACACACGGGACACGTCTCTTCCTTTCCACATCTGGGTCATCCCTTGTTCTAACTGACAGTGATACAGTCATCTTCGCCCCAGCCCTCATGTCCTCCCCTCGCCCCCCCAATATGCATGCTCACCTGCGAGGCTAGCGCTTGCACAGGCAGCCCCAAGCTCGCACCAGAGAGGGCAAGGAGTGTATGTGTGGGTCCAGTTGCACGAGTGGGCTGTCTCAGGGTATGATGTGTGGCGGGACGCCGTCCACCTGCGTGGTGCCCCAAATGGAGACCCGGCCTGCATGGACTATGCATCACAGTCTTCGCCTTCCGGATCCGCCACCTGCGACACCCAGTGGCTGTGGCTGCCCTTGCGGCCAGGCCGCGTCCGTCTGTGGCTGATGGCCCACACATTCACTCTTTGGCCTCTCTGGGGAGGGCTCAGGGGTGGTGGCGCACGCGCTTGCACTTAGTCGCAATGGCATGTGGCGTGGTTGGTATGATGGGCAATGGATGGGATGGTGCGAGCCACCTCCCGTGACGTCAGTGCTGCTCGTGCTGTGGTGCGTCCCCCCTACACTTCCATTTGACTTTTTGCCATGCTAGACGTTGAGGTTCTATTGCCTGCGTGATATGACCAGGAGGAGCGCGAGGAGACCTCTCACACACCATGCTCCACTGCCATCCCGTGCCCTGTATCGCCTGTGCGGATTGACTATGTTGGGGTTACACCTGGTCGACTGGGGCTGTGTGTGCCTTGTCAAGGGGCATGGCGGGCGCACAACAGGATCCAGCTTGTCCACAGAGGGTGGGCTGAGGTGCGCCTGGTACCGCTTTGTACGTGTGCCCGGCTGCTGTGCACACACGTGTTCACTCCCCCCGACAGGTGTCCTCTCACAATGCCCAGGGAAGCGGTGGTGTACTGTTCATGACCCCTCCCAACATGGCGTGCTCCAACTTGGCATGTGCGCATCTACCCGTCGCACCCACCCACCTGAGCACTGCGTCCATACGACTTCACACGACACATGTGTGTCTTCCACAGTAGTGCTACTCATTTGCGTTGACATCCAATACCAGTGGACTACATGGTCATGTCACGACTGCCGTGTACTTCACATACTCTCATCCTCTCTCATTCGTACTTGTGAAATGAGTCAGCGGAGACAGTTTTGGTTTCAAACATTATATTGAGTCTTCTGTCCTCTGTGATGCAGTATAGTGGACACTACTGGCAGCGGAATACATGTTGAGGATATACTGAGCATGATTGCAAATGGGATAGGGTGTGGGGTTACATGTGATTGGCTGTTGCATGTGGGATGTGGGCTTCAGAGTGACATCTGCTTGGCCAAGGCTGTGCTAATGTACATTTACGTATAGCTGCGGAGCTGCGGACTTTGACACAGACGGTATACATGTAGCCTACCAGACCGCTTGGCATCATGGGCACAGTCCATCTCAGTTCCATGTGACAGGTTTGCTGCGGTTGTTCCTCATGCACGCGTGCATGTGAGATGACATCAGGGCATGTGCTTGCGTGCATGCAGCGGCGTGCCACTTGTTGTTGCACTGTGGTGGTTACTGGACATGTCACAGTCACTGGGGTCGTGTTGTTGTTGTATGCACTTGTCGTCCATGCAAAGGTCCTGGTATGGGATTCCCGGGGCGGGGGTGGGAGGGGTGCAGCACCCACAGACTCCAGGCGACCTATTCATGTCCACTGAGCGGTGTGTGTGTCCATGGGCGCTGGATCCATGTCGTGTCCTGGTTGTTCGTGCAGTTCCGTCCATGTGGGTGCGATACACAGAGCCCATGCCACTGCCTCCCACGATGCATGCGGTGTTCCTGGATGTGATGGGGAACAGTGTGCATGTCCCGGTCATATCCGATGTCATGGCTATGTCGTTGATGGTGTGGTTACAGTTGCCGGTCGTTTGGTATGGCTGTTGTGGTGGTGACTGGCCAGTCCGTGCGGAAGCTAAGCATGGGTGCGGGGTTGGACATCATAGGTCACTCGGGGAACCTGCGTTGTGGTCCGACGTATTTACAGGTTGTCAGGTATGCGATGCCGTCCAGCAGGGCTTCCATGTCATTGGTGGTGTACATGTTTGCCAGCCAATGAAGCGGATGGTGGCTGTCAAGGTGTTGTTCGTAGGTTGTCCCTTGGAGGACCATGATGGGGCATGCTGGGTGACATTCGATGTAGCTGTTATCGATGATCCGTCGTGTGGAGGCACAGTGGTCCCATTTCAGTGCGGGTGCGATGTTGGCCACATACGCCATGCCCCCATAGGCAGAGCAGGCCCTGTCGTGTGCGTCCAGAGGGAGGAGTAGTGGTAGCAGGTCCGCCTTCAGACATGCCGGGTTGGAGAGGCATATCTCGACGGGATGCTGGTAGGGACACCTCCGACAGTAGAAGACGGGCATGACGCAGCTGAACAATGTGATGCGGTAAGTCAGTCGGTAACTTACGTTCAGCAGGGACAGGAGATCGCATCCCAATGTATGGCACAGGTTGGTTTTGTACAGCTTGAGCTGTTCGGCGTAGTTGGGTAGGTGTGTTGCGGTTGCCATTTCGCAGCGGTTCGTTGAGGTGGCGTGCTCCGGCTGTGTGTGCAGTCTGCAATGTGCACGCTCCGGGGTTGCTGTGAGCTCTGTGTAGTCGTAGGGAGACAGGACTTGTGTTCTGTTGGCTTGTTTGGAGGACACGGGCCCTCTTCCCACATGCTTCTCAGACAGTTCAAGGTCAGTGCTGTGTGACTCCTTCCAATTAACTTGCATGTGGCCGACATGGGGGAGTGTTTTCTTCTTTCTTCCCCGTCCGTTGTGTGCTTCTGTGATATGCGCTATCTGCCCTGTGGTCGGTCTCCTCGGCATGCCTGTGTTGGTCTATTCTTGGACAATGGCTGTATTCACCGGCTTCTGTCGTAGGGCTGTGGTTTCGGAGTTGGAATGGAAGGTCATTCAGTGCTGTCTGCTCTCCCTTGTGTGGGCGGCAGGCTGCCTTTCCGCTCTGCGTTGGGCCTTGTGTGTGGATGTTATTCTTGGGCCACCTGTTGTCGGTCCCCGGGCTCTTTGGTGTTCCGTTTTATATGTCTTGTTCATATGTGCAGGGTGGTATGGGTGTTTCTGTGTGGTACTGGCGTTCCTCTTCCCGAAGGAGCCCTGCTTCTCCTAGTTGGTGTTGCCGCCGCTGTGTGCTACGCCATGTTTGTTACACTGGGGTGTGTCCTGCTGTTGCGTGTCTTCACTGACATGTGTGCGTCGGTTGTGTGGCGTTGGGTGTTGTCCGTGAATTGGGCGTTGGGGACATGTCTGTGGCCGGCCTGTCACGTGTCATGTGCGTTCGGGGTGGGGCTGATGTGTGTGCTGCTTGGTTGTGTCCCTGTGTCTGTGTGCGACGCATGCATGGTGCTGAGGTTGGCCTCTGCGTTGTGCGCATGTGTGGCGGCGTCATCGGCGCTTTGGGGCCGTGACGGGGTGGTTGGTTCCTAGTCCCAGGTGGTGTGTACACATGTGTTCTGCGATGTTACGATTTGGCCTGTGTGTCATATGTGGATGCGATGGTGGATGTGTTGTGTACACGCGCTGGTGGGGGGTTGTCCGCTTTTTCCGCCCTTGCACTGTGTGCGCTGTTTGCGTGCACTTGTTGTGTGTGTGCCTACCTGCGTCTCCGCGGTACGTTGCGTCCTTGGTGGTGCATCAGCAGGAGCATGGGGACGGCCTGCAGTGCTGGATTCATGCTCGGGGTGCCGCTTCTTCGTTGTCCGTGCTCTGCGTCCGTGTTACCGCCTCTCTTTCACGTGCGGTGTCTCTTAGCCGTGGGAGCCGTTTGTTTGCGGCATCGTAATTTATGCGCCGGGCGGGACGTGTTTCGTCGGACGGTGTGTGTCAGTTGTGCTGCGCCGCTACGTGTGCGGGCGCACTTTGATGGCGGACGGTGTTGCTGGCTTGCCGGCGGTGTTTGGCCTGCTTTTCGCATCGTAATTGGGCGGGCGTGTGGACTGCTGCGTGCCGGCGGTAACTGGTGCTTTTTGCATCCGCCAGCACGGCGGTTGTGCTTCCGCCCGCCATCGTAATGGGCCCCTAACATTTTATAATTTATTATAATATTTATTTTTTAATATTATAAAGTACATTTATATATTATATTTTATATATATGTATGTTTAATTTTTATTTAAATTATATTTATTATTTATAATTTTAAACATTTTCTAATAATTCTAACTATGTTTTTTTAACTATATGTATTATTTACTTTATTTTACATTATTTTTTAGACATTTTAAAAAAACGATATTTTTAACAACGATATTTTTTACAACGATATTTTTGTTTCGATATTTTTGTACTTACCATAATGTAGATAGGACTTCGATATTCTGGACATCGATATTTCGGCTCCGATATTTTTGTTGTCGATATTTCTGTAGTCGATATTCTGTCAGTGATTCGTGCTAGAGACTAGCAGAGCAGAGGTATCTAGAAGGCTGATGGAAATTAATGTGTTTTTGCAGGTAGGCATGGCCTGTGTTGTAGAGTGCTTTGTAGGTGTGGGTGAGGAGTCTGAAGAGTGCAAGTGTGTATCGGGAGATAGTGGAATTCTCTAAGGTGTGGTGTGATGTGGGATTGGCATGGGTGTTGAGGACTACTCTGGCTGCTTTGTTTTGGACAGTCTGCAGTCTTCTTGTGGGCTGGTAGGTTCTCCCTACTTACAGAGTGTCCCCATAGTATAATAATCACAAATGGGGCCGCTCCCAGCTGAATGTTCTAGATGCTACAGTATCTTATAATGTGAGTGTAGGCATCTCACAAAAAGTGAAGGACTGGTCTCACACACCACCTGGTGTCATGCTTCATCATAGACCAGTCCTCGCCCTCTAAAAACTTGGTTTGATAGAGGGCGGGCATACACCTGACGACAGGGATGCACTTCTAAACTAAGTGGGGGCCCATACATACAAAAAGTGAGTTAAAAGGCCATTATAGATGTCAAATTAATTTTTATGTGGCTGGCATCTATATGGTGTTTAAAAAGAGTGGGCGGTGTATTGGGGATTCTATTGTCCCCCCACCGAATTCAATGTGGTCAACATGTTTCTGCCTTGTGGCCCGGTGGGCTCTGCGGCATTCATCAGGACCTAGAAGGAAAGTTGGTGGGCTACACTCTTACCAGACTATGGTGAAAGAGTTCCCACTGTGTGGGGTGAAAGATCACACTCCACTGAAAACGGCCTGGTTCTAAAGCCCTAATGCAGCAGACCCCTTTGGTCGAGTGTTTCGTGGTATGTCCTCCACGTTTCCACCTATGTGTGCTCTCTTCCCCTCCTCGGCTCCGATATTTTTGTCGTCGATATTTCTGTAGTCGATATTCTGTCAGTGATTCGTGCTAGAGACTAGCAGAGCAGAGGTATCTAGAAGGCTGATGGAAATTAATGTGTTTTTGCAGGTAGGCATGGCCTGTGTTGTAGAGTGCTTTGTAGGTGTGGGTGAGGAGTCTGAAGAGTGCAAGTGTGTATCAGGAGATAGTGGAATTCTCTAAGGTGTGGTGTGATGTGGGATTGGCATGGGTATTGAGGACTACTCTGGCTGCTTTGTTTTGGACAGTCTGCAGTCTTCTTGTGGGCTGGTAGGTTCTCCCTGCTTACAGAGTGTCTCCATAGTATAGCTGGAGATGAGGGTTTGGGTGATCATTTTCCTAGTGTTATCCACTTGAAGATTTTCTGCAGCATCCTTAGGGTGTTAAAACAGGGTGAGACAACTGCCTTGACTTGGATGGTCATCTCGAGTTTGGTGCCTATGATGATTTTGAAGTTTCATGCTTGTGAGCAAGGCTTGGGGTGGGTCCAATTTATGTAGGCCACTAGGTAGAGTCCCATGGCAAAGGTGTCTTCCCCAAAGACCACCACTTCGATCTTGTTCAAGTTCAGCTTGAGGCAGTTGGATTTCTTCTAAGTGGCCACTATGAT
Source organism: Calotriton arnoldi (assembly GCA_963921515.1). Classification (NCBI taxonomy): domain Eukaryota; kingdom Metazoa; phylum Chordata; class Amphibia; order Caudata; family Salamandridae; genus Calotriton; species Calotriton arnoldi. The sequence goes on from CAWUFW010001277.1 coordinate 2,473,414, forward strand.
CCCTCATGTGGTGAACTTGTTCCTGGTGTTGGGTGTTTTGTCTGAGATGGACAGTTCCAGTGCTTAATATGAGCCGGTGGTTTCCAGTGCTCAGCACCAACACTTTATTCTCAACACCGGCGCTTATGATGGTCTGCCATATGGTGGCTCTGTTTACTTAATTTAGAGATGAGTACAACAAAAATTGTTTGTCAATTCATTATACCTTAAAATTGACTGATACCTGTCCCCAAACTATTTTTATTACTTTGGGGGTCTGGAATAGTCTGAATTGCCACACTCGGAGTGTAACATTAAGTAGTTGTGATCGTACTGCAATTGGCAGCACTGACAGGGGCAAAGTGTGGTGTAAGCTGCAGTGGCCTCCTACCTGACAAGGGCCCGGCACTTATTTTTTCACAAATTAAGCACTGACAGTATCAGTTGCATGTAACTGGGGATGCAGAGGGGGCAGGAAAGGGAGCAGGCTGGGCCTGTACACTTGCTTAATGGCTGGTACGTACTGAGACAGCCATTAGGTAGGTTTTGGGAGAGGGCAGGAGCGAAGGGGGTGGTGGGTGAGGTGGAGGAGGTGAGCTGTAGTATTTAGATATGCAGTGGTCCAGCCATTCTTCTCTTCTTCCCCTTTATTTCAAATTACGATTTATGAAAACATAGGGTGGGGTCTAGATGGTGCTGCACCCAACTGAAATATTTACAGGAGAGGGATATCTCACTCTTCGAGTACAAACCAACCTGATCCCTTTACAGATGTACTATATATACTGGAGTTGTGAATCACGTGCTCAATAACTGCTGTATAAAGCCAGTAAAAGCATGATCTATCTTCTGTTGCTCTTTGCTTCCACTCTGGCATTTCTTTATAATGGTGTTCCTAGAATATTTTCATCATAACCAATGTGACCCATTTTTTAATACCATGCGACACATTTAATTCGCTCAGATTAAGACAAATTTGGCATCACCCAGTCAGCTCAATAATATGCTGGCCACTGCACTAACATTTAAGAGTAAAACATTATGCATTCTGCTTATGGTATGATACAAGTAAACTGGTAAAACTTCAACATATAAATAAAATATTGTCTTAGTATATTTAATTTCAAAACCTCATGCACAAAGGCATTTGCTTACTCTTTTGCCTCTAGTGACTGTGAGGTTACACTCTATTTTGTATTTGTAAAAAAACATGTTTTTAAAAACTTTATCCAATGGAGAGATGCTATATTCAACCTAAAAAACACTCTTTGTTCACCTCTAAAGATTACTGCATCTGACCTAGGGGCATTATGTGCTGTGTTCTTCTGAAAAACTAGCAATATATCTAAAATATTCTAGTCAGTTAGGTACTTCATCTTTAGGAAAATCAACGAGTATAAGATACTTTACAGAGTATGGTTTTTACTGTGTAGCAGCAACAGTAACTTATCTGGCTCTATTTGGTAAAAAACAACCCAACTCACACAATAACTGCTTTAAGACACTTAGGGCCTCATTAGCATGTCGGGCAGACAGCCACCGACATGCCGTTAGTGGCGGTCCGCCTTACAGCCAGAGAAATGGTCCAACCGCTGGATTAAGATAGCGGTGGTAGGAGCACAGCGGTTGGGGGAACGATCACCACTTATGACCGGCTCAAGGAGCCCGTCGGGGTGGCAGTCGGACCGTAATCCCTACAATGGGGGTAGTGCCTGCGCAGGCCTCGCCGCAGGGATTATGATGTCCATTCCCACAGCCTTTTCATGGTGGTGCCACCATCATAGAAAGTCTGTCGGTAAAGGACCTTGGGGGCCCCTAGCAGGGCCCCTGTCCCCCATGGTCCACCACTATGTGGCCAAAGGGGCACATGTGGTGCCTGGCACACGGTGCATGGATGTTTAAAAACATCCCTTTTTCTATTGTGGCTTGTGCTGCGGCCCTTTTCAGGCCGCAGCACAGGCTGCAATATAAAAAGGGATGTTTTCGACCGCTTACACGGTGGTTGCATCATAATATGTCGGGTGGAGCCGCCAACTACTTGTCGGGTGGTCTCCATCCTGCTACGGTCGCCATCATAATGAGGCCTCAATGAATACTGAGAGGACTAAGGTTGGTCATATCTTAACAGCATTTATTCCCTCCTTCATGCTGTCCTACCTGCTAGCGCATTATTCAGCAGTGGAAAGTTGTTATACCTTCAAATAATGTTATATAAAGCAAGGATATAAGTTGTCCACCCTTATTCATTAATAAGGAGCTCACCTTTTACCTTACACCTCCACATTATTTTAAGGAATAGTGATCTCCCTGGTAAATCTAGTTAGAAGAAAACCCTCTACAATAAGACCACTTCCATGAAAGTTCTCTTAGGAGAAACTTTACTCTCTTCATTGTAGTTGTTAGTCTCAGTTCCTATTCGTACCTCTCTGTCAAGACCATTCTCTCTCAACTGACACCACGTCACACAGCTTTTCTGTCAGGTTTCAAACCATCCAACATTCTAAAGAAGACATCACCAATGACTTCGTTCAGCCTGTTCCTGGAACATTCCCTCCTTTAGCACACTCATCAATCACATTAATCCATCAAAATATTTACAGCCTGACACACCACACCACAGTGAATGCTGAGAAAACACCCAATAGCCCTTCTGCCAAATATAATGCTTACTAAATGACCTACTCTCGTGCCTTCTGGAAAGACACATAAAAATGTTGAAAGAGTGACCCACTATTCCTTACACTTACACAAAATGTATAAATGTGATTGTGTTAAAACATTAAGAACTGATAACTTTACAAATAGGATAAGATGATCATTGTTGTAAATAACCAGTGTGGTATTCATTTGTAAAGTAGGGAAGTTCCCTGTATAATAATTTATTGTTGTACCTATCTGACTAAATGAGGACGATTCCATTTATCCTCATTTTCAGAAAATATTGTTAAATAAATTTATAAACAAATGACATCTAATGTGCTTGTATCTGCATGTGTGCATAGGTATTGGAAGAGTGGGTCTGGCTGAAAAATGGGATAGTGTAAATCAATGCAGGTGTGTGAGTGCATGTGCTGGGAGAAGCCTAGCACCAACAGAGAGTACGGTGGGAAGATGAAGCCTGACTAGAAATGATGTACCTAAAGACTACTATATAACACAGAGGTTCCGACTCGCCCTTGTGAAGAGAGAGTCTCCCCGTAAACTAAAAAAAGGATAACAAATTTGTAAATAACATACATAATCAAACAAGGACAAAACAAATTATTGAGCAGCCTAATTTTAACAACAAGTCTGAGTCTCAAGTGCCTTTTAAGTAATCAAGCATTCATATAAATTGTGCTAAATCTGGGATAAGACCATCGGCGTGATAGACTAATCACAAAACAGGCATGAAAGAAAGAGTAGTCATGTTTTGCAGTACCACGATACAGAGCATATGAATGAAATGCAACTTGTATAATGCATAGATCAATGAAATGAAACTTGTATAGCGCACGGCTACTCCAAGGAATGTCCTTGTGCTGTGCTCATAGGCAACCTTACAGGGTACAATCAGACCTCATATTCTTGCTTAAAAAGCCAGGTTTTCAGCATTTTTGTGAACAACGAGATAGCGTCCACTGAGCGTAGGGGGTTTATTCCATGCAAACATCCCAACATAGGAGAAGGCATGTCACTTGGTGGGAGGCATGACAAGAAAGTGGAGGACCCTTGATAAATTAGAATTTGTCAAAACCTTGGCCAATTTAGCACCCATCTTCAACCCTGATGTTAACTCTATGGAAGAGAACATCTCGGATTGGCTACTGCTTGCTTGTAATGTTCATGCTCCACTCACTAAATTTTCCCGTGCCCGCCATTCAGATGCACATAAATGGTTTACCACCGAGCTCAAAACACAAAAACTTGAGCTCCGTCAAAAAGAGAGAAAATGGAGGTTAAGATACTCCATGGAAGATAAACAGCAGTTCTTGTTAGCTCGTAAAGAGTATAAAAAGCCATACTGGAAACCAAAGCGGCCTATTTCTCAGCCAGAATATTAAATGCTCATAATAAGCCGAAGGAAATATTTATGATAGTTAATGACCTTTGTAACGCTGAGAGAATACTCCCCAGTCAGACGCCTACCCAAGATCTATGTAACTCCTTGAACAATTTCTTCCTGGACAAAATTTCTATCATCAAAGCTAGCATTCCCACCACAGTTAGTACGGAAGACTTGGACAACCTGTCAACTAACTCAGCCACCATGGCTCATTTCCCAGTCATATGTCCTCAGATCCTATCAGATTTAATGACCCGTGTAAAATCTGGGTCCCCTAACGATTGTTGTCCACCCCACGTCTTGAGGGACGCCTTCTCTGCCCTACCTCATAGCGTGCTTCCCTTCCTTAACGAGTCTCTCGTACAGGGCAAGGTCCCTAGTGCCTTCAAGAACGCAATTGTGGTCCCTCTATTAAAAAAACCAGGGGCTGACCCCCTGAATCCTTCTAATTATCGTCCCATCTCTCTCCTCCCCTTTTTGGCCAAGATCCTAGAGGCCCATGTGGCCAGGTGCCTTTCCAATTTCATTGAACAGTCAGATCACCTAGAGCCACACCAAGCTGGCTTTCGGCCCGCCCACTCAACTGAGTCTGTAATTATTGCAGTATTGGACACCCTGAGAGCTAATGCGGACAAGGGCATCCCCCAGGCCTTGGTGCTCCTGGACTTGTCGGCCGCGTTCGACACGGTCGATCACAAAATCTTGATGGACCGTGTCGAGCAGGCCGGCATACAGGGCCCCGCATACAACTGGATAAAGTCCTTCCTTGAAGGCAGAACTCAAGCAGTGCGACTTGGCCCATTTACTGCCTCTAAGCTCGCCATTACATGCGGGGTGCCACAGGGCTCGTCCCTATCCCCACACTTATTTAATCTCTATCTCATGCCCCTGATCCACTCATTAAAAAACAGAAAGATAACTACTTTCAATTATGCTGACGATCTCCAGCTTGTCTTTACCTTGGATTCTCCTGACTCTGTCTTCGAATTCCAAGCCACCATGCTTCACATTCAGCATTGGATGGACCTCAACCATCTTAAACTCAACCGGGGCAAGACGGAACTAGTGTTGCCTGGGAAGAGTGAGATCTCTTGGGGCCCTCACTATTGGCTGACAGAATTAGGATTCCCCCCTACTCCCTCTCCCTCTGTGAAAAGCCTGGGGGTCACTATAAATGCAGACCTCTCGCTTAGAGGATAAGTGGGGGCAGTGGTCTCCACCTGCTTTCTCCAATTGCGTAAAATCAGGAAGATTGCCTACTTGCTGACCCACTCAGCCCTCAAACAGGTGGTGATAGCTTTGGTTCTCTCGCGCCTTGACTTTTCAAATTCCATTTACCTTGGCCTGCCTCTGTTTCTACTTAAACGCCTACAATTAGTACAGAACCAGGCTGCGAGACTAATTTATAAACAACCTAAATGGCAATCCGCCAGACCCTGGCTATCCAAACTCCACTGGCTACCTATTGCCCAACGTGCAGCTTTTAAGACAGGGTGCTTAATTTTTAAGGCATTGCATTGCAGGAGCCCCAAATTCGTCAGCTGTATGATTGTAAAGTATGTCCCACTTCGCAACCTACGGTCAGCCCATTCTCAATTATTGACTACCCCTGCCATTAAACTCAAAAGTCAGGGTGGGCGTAGGTTTTCCTACCTCGCCCCTAAATTCTGGAACTCTTTACCACTGGCAATCAGGATGTGCGACAACCTGCTGGGGTTCAGAAAGGCGCTTAAGACCTGGTTGTTTGAGCAAGCTTACGCATAGTCCATTGCGCCGCAACACTGTTCAAGATTAGCGCCATGAAACCTTCTGGTGACCGTGCGCTTTAGAAGTTCCTACTAACATAACATAACATAACTTGGGTCCAGCGCCGCAAATCTTGGGGATCCTAGCCTGAAGGCTGTTGGCTGACCGGAGGTTTCTAGAGGGGATGTAAAAACTGATTCTTGCCCTCAGGTAGCCTACACCTGTATGATGAAGTGCTATGGGGACCAGGACCGGGGTTTTAAACAGGATTCCCTTAGGCTAAGAAGAATGTGGGCTGCAATGTTCTGGACCACCTGAAGTCTGTTAATCAGGTAGTCAGGAAGTCCCAGGTATAGGGCATTTACATAGTCCAACCTCGAGGTAATAAGTGCTTGGATGACCGACTTCCTTGCAGAGAATGAAGGAAATACAAGAACTTATGTGCCTACCACAAACTTAATTTGTGGTTGGAAGGATAGACAGTTGTTGAATTTGACACCCAGATTCTTAACTATTCCCTTCTAAGGGCCTCTGGGGGGAGTGTCATCAGGCGACCAGAATGTCTGCCATGTTTCCGGGGGTTCTGACCGAAGAATAGTATTTCGGTTTTGTCTGCAATGCATTTTAGTTGATGGGTGGTCATCTAGTGGAATACAGCGGTAAGGCAGGATTTGATGGCTTCAGCCGCAATCTGTTCTCCCCTACCACAAGAGAAGAGCAGCTGAGTGTTATCACCATATGAGATCACTTTTGTCCCCAGGGCTTCTGCCAACTGGGCTACTGGTGTAAGATACATGTTAAATAGTGTGGGGCTCAGAGCCGAGTCCTGGGGCACCCCCACTGTCAATTCACAGGACTTTGAAGAAAAGGGAGAGACCCATATATCCTGTCCTCTGCCCTCCAAAAAGGAGGAAAGCCAGTCCAAGGCTTGTCCAACTATCCCAAGGGATTGAAGACATGCTAGAGACCTGGAGTGGGGGACCGTGTCCAAGGCTGCTGACAGACCTAACATAATCAACACTGCCTTCCCATCAGCATCCAGGATGCATCTGACATATTTGGCAACCTCCATTAATGACATCTCCATACTGGAATTGGGTCTAAAGCCGAACTGGCTAGGTTGGAGCAGATATTGATTTCAAGGTACTGGGAGACCTGCTGATTAAAAAACCTTTACAGCACTTTAGAGAGGGCAGGAAAATTGAGATATTGGCTTGTAGTCAGACTGCTCTTTAGGATCAGCAAAGGGTTAGCAGGGGCAGGATTTTAGCCTGCTTCCAGGAAAGGAGTACTGTTGCAGTAGACAGCAAACCATTAAGCACCTTGTTAGCAAGTGGGTGATGGTAGTCGCCCCTATTGCTAACAGATTGGGAGGGCAAGGATCTGAGGGAGATCCAGATTTGAGGCTACATATAGCTGCTAGTGACCCCTCCAAGGGGATGTGCTGAAACCTTGAGAGAGTGGCCTTAGTCGTAGTGGCCATACTTGAGTGCACTATGTCCATCAAACCCTCTTCTAACTGAGTGCCAGAGGAAAGGCTAGCTTGGATGACTGAGATCTTATTTTGCAAATAAGAAGCCAGCTGACCACACCATCCTGCCGAAGGTTTCTGGACTCTGGCACAGGCCTATGGGTTCATTTTTTACTACTTTAAAGATTTCCCTTGATTTGTTTACTGCTCCCTCTATCTTTTCTTCAAGATGTACATTCTTAGCTATTTTGACCTCTGCATAATATTTTTGGAGAGCTGCCTTATATATGACTTTGTCCGCCATTGTCTCTACAAAGTTTTACATCGTTTTTTTCCCTTCCATGAGACTATCTGTGAACCAGGAGCTGGACAGTTTATTTCTACAGGGTATATGTCAGGAGACTGGTGTGAGCTTATTGGTTGTATTACCTATCTAGCTGTCAAGCAAGCTGGCTTCTTCCTCCACTGAGCCAGAGAGAGGGGGGCACTCTCTTCCCCGGAGCGAATGAACTCCAGTGACTAAACTCTATGAAAGGTTCTTGAGGATCATGGGGCTCTAACTGTCGGGGGTTGCACTTTAACTAAGACAGGCCAGCAAAACTTAATCAAGCAGAGATTCGTCCAGACTTGCTGAATAGGCTCACCCATTTGCAGCATCACATTGGAAAAGATTTGGTCCAGCACATGACCTGCATGATGTGTAGAGGTGAAAACATATTGAATAACTGAATAGCGGGTCAGCATTCATTTGCATCGGGCCCTTCAAATGCAATTGAATCCTTTCCATCCTGGTACAAAATCTAATTTATGAGTTATTACATGAAGTGGAGAGCTCATGAAAGATGAATATTACCACTCCATTATGCCATGCTATGCTTTCTTATTGGTGCAACTGGAAGACAGCCTTTGGGATGAATTGTCATCTGAAATAAAGTCAATAAACCCTCGAGGGATTGGTGTTTATTAGTCCACTTTCGACTATATTAATTTATTGATTATTTTATTTATTCCAGTGTTATGTCTTCCATCACTTGTTTGTATCCTTTAGTGTAAGGCCCTAAGTAAAACGGATATGCCCAGACGTGGTTCCCATGAACACGGTACCACTGGACCCAAACCTTACCTGAATGATTAGCCCTAATAAGGGTGAAACAGGTCTTGGGTTGTTTGTTCAGGAAAGTCCTGGCCTGGCAATTTGAACTGGGCTGTTACAATTGGAGCAGGGCTAAGACTAATTCGTACATGGCTTGGTCTAGACTGAGATGCCATGATGTGCAAAATAGCGATGGACTGATACTGCCCCGAGTAAATACCAGTGGCTGAGATTAATGCAAGCATTCCATCCATCACTTTTATGTATACTTCTGTCAGCATGCCGCCCTTCTTCTACTTTAAAGCACCAAACATATATTCGACTACCCTGACAGGGGACATAGCTAGAAGGTGATATACTATGTGATAGATTTAATAACGTTTGCGCAGGCATTTTTGTGGCATAATGCAACACCACACTTATTTACTATACATTATAAACTCCTGTGACCACAGTGCAAAATTATGTAGTGGGCATACTTTAGTCAATCTATGCCTTTATTTACTACTTATGAGGTTATTACGGTTAGGAATCACTTTTATTGTACCAGGCTAAACTTATCAAAAGCTAACGTACTATGGGGCATATTATCAACGGCCAGCGATAATTATCGCTGGCCGTGCTTAGCGATAGATTTCTTATCGCTGGCTATCTCTGGAAATTATCGCCCTGGTAGCGCGTTATTAACAACACGCTTCTCCAGGGCGATAAAAATTCCAGAGATAGCGAGGTTATCGCCGTTTTGCAGGGAACATCGCTGGTTTTCCAGCGATGTTCCCTGCAAGCGGCGATAACTTCTGCTGATACGACCCTGTGGTCGTATCAGCAGAATCCACCCCTATGTTAGGGATGGCTAAGTCGGGATTATAGCAGGCGTTAGATTTTGGCGAAAACTGCCGTTTTGCGCCAAAATCTAACGTCTGCTATACTCTGTGGGCTGCCTTGTAAATATCGCGATGTGCACATCGGCGATATTTACAACGTAGCCCATCTGGGAGTCCGCTCAATGACGCCCACTTTGCATCTCATTAGAGATGCAAGGATGGCGTTGAGAGAAAGGGCGATAGTGCAGGGATTCACGCGATAGCGTGACCTTGCTGATTAGGCGATAGAATTATCGCCGCTTTCCGTCCGAAAACGGACGCTAAAGCGGCGATAATTGACTATCGCCTGGTTGTTAATATGCCCCTAAGTAATTTTCTGTATCTGCTTTGTCGACTCAATAAAGTGAATAGGCAATCATAGTGGCAAACAACATGTTGAAAAAAGATGAAATTTCAAACACACGTCTAGCTCGAAGGGGGGCTTTTTCTTGACAGAAAAGAAGCAAATTTCTGCCAAAAGCATGCATTCATCTAGAAAACATCTGAAAGTGTCTGGCTCTCAGGATGGTCAATTCTTTTGCCAAGCTGTGCTCCACATTTTAGCGAAAGGTATGTTCAGCAATTTCCTCTTCTCTAAGTGAAAGACCCAACATGTCTAATTTTAATGTCACAAAGAACACGCCGCAATCTTGCTATAAAAAGGAGACTGTGGTTGTCTTTTCAGTCTAGCGACCCGTCTTTCATGCGGATGGATTCACATCCAGGCGGTACCCACACGACAAAGGCCCTGCAGGTGGAAGCAGACAGATCGCACCATCCTCCGTCTTGAGTGAATAAATTAGGACTATTTGATTTAATGTGAGGAAAAACAACCCTCTTTCATTAGACTAGCGGAGGTGCAGCTGGTGATTAATATAACTGCGGCACAGGACTCCGTGAGGGCACTAAGAGCTTTTCTAACCTTTACTTGATTTTTATCTGGCGGAAAATGTCCAACTGTGTCAATTTATTGTTTCTTACATTTACACAGTAAACCAGCGGGGCCCAAGCCCCAGGGAAAACCTAGACTGAAAGGGATGGATAGAGAATGTAAAACAAAAAATCGCACTTTTTGGAAAAGTCCATCTCAATCACACACGCACACAAGCAATGAATTCATAATATCTTTCTTATGCATCTTGCTGCTTTATTCTTGCTGCATGGAGACAAGACAGTGCACGTGATTTCTTATCTCTTTCACGAAGCAAACCGATTCTACATTACTGAATGGAATGTGGGAAAGCTAGGAGGAATAGATTTTATCGAGTCTTATCAGTGTAAATGTAAGGACTGTAAACCGTCTTCTCACAATTATTACAGTCACTAAAGCCTGTTCCTGCCCTATTCTCTCATAACGAAAGAAAGACACTGTACTCTGACGTGAAACATTGCTTACTTTCCCCCAATAGAGTTGAACAATGATTGTCAAAGGTCTCACACTTATTGGCTGTCCATATCTAGCAAGAAGATGGCCACTGCAGAACCACACTGTTTCATTTTGCTTTCACCCATTAATTTCAGTTATATTGGGCGCGATGCTGTGACAGGATGCGATTTTTTCAAACAGCTTTACATACATGAATATGACTGGTCCAGGTTGTAAATCTCGAAAGTAAAGATATTTAAGGCTCCTGACAGATTACTCCTACCCATATATAAAAGGCATGGCATAGGTTTTGATTCAAGAAAGCTCATGGTTGAATCCTTCCATCATTGCGTGCCCGCAGGTTGCTGGCACCTGCCGAGTTAGGGTCAGGAAGCATACCCACAACCTCATTCTAAGCCAATCAGCCAACCAGGAGCATGGGAGTAGGGTGGCAGTCATTCAGGTTTACTTTGAACTGGCAGTTACCCCCCACCCGCTCTACCAGGGCCTCTAGCAGATCCAGAGATCCTCGTCATAGTTGCTACTCGAGTAAGAAGCCTAGGCGTAACATCCAAGACATTCGTAAGTCAGAATAATGAGTTTCAGTCACTCATCATCAGGTCATGTGTAATCATGCACTATACTGCATTGTCCCCTCCCCTGTATGTGCATTAATCTTCAGACATAGAGATAGGCCAAGTTTTCCATTGGCGTACGTTGTAAACATGTGGCATATGCCAGAGGGAATGGCCAATATTGGTTGCACGTCAGTATATAGAATGCAGAAATATCTTCTGACATAAATATAGCGCCTTAAATAGCTTTAATAAAAAACATTGTATCATTGAGTGAAGACTTTCTATTATTAACTCCCGTAGGGAGATATTTTTGCAGGTAATATTTTGCACACAATATTTGTGCCAGATGATATTCTCACAACGATGACATGAGGACACATTTCACATTAAAATATAGCAATAAATGACCAATTTGCATTTTGTTTAATTATGAGTACCTTTGCATAATTTTCCGAATTTTTTGCGTGATTACAAGAAAGAAAATTACACAAATATTACATACCCCTATAATCCATGTTTCAGTGGCCAAATTACATCTTGTCCACCTCTACCTTTTGTACATTAGGCAAGTAAAGCCACCGGTGGATGGTGAAATGTCACGATCATCCAATGCAGAAGAAGTCTCCTAGATAGACACATTGTCTACACTTTGGTCTAAATCTGGAATGAAGTCATAGATTTATCAGATTAACTGGTTTTGGGAGTGGGTGGATTATTTAATGACTTTCTGATAGCGCTATAAATTGCTCTTGTTAATAAATTGGTCTATGTTTATTTAAAACCAGTATTGACTTAATTGTCTGACTGGAGGCAGCAGTTAAGGCGTTAACAGTACCACTGGGGGCTCTGCTGTATGCAGTTAATGCGTTGTTGACAGCATGAACACTGCGGGGCATATTTACAAGCCCCTTGCGCCACTTTTGCGCCGCCGTTGCGTCACGCATGTGACGCAAACCATGAGCCGTGGTGCGCTATATTTACAACGTGACGCATCTAGGGAGATGCGTCACGTAGTAAACCCCTGCGCCACATGAAACCTGGGTCAGGTTTCATGTGGGCGTACCGGCATAGGGGGGGGCGTTCCAGCGCAGGAACGCCTCGGAAAAGTGACGTAGTGAAATCTACAAGATTTCACGCAGTCACTTTTCCGACGCTGGTGCGTCAAATCCTTACGCCTGCTTCAAGCAGGCGTAAGGATTGATGCACCATGTTAGGGATAGGGAAGGTTGGAACAGTGCTGGAGTTGCGTCGCGCTTGCGACACAACTTCAGCACTGCGCCAACGTTCCGCCGGCAGATGCGTCACGCATCTGCTTATCCTTGCGCCACGATGCGCCGCATTGTAAATGCGGCGCATCGGACGTGGCGTGGACGTGGCGTGGACGTGGCGTGACGCATTTTCCCTGGCGCATCCCTGCTGATATGCAGGGATGCGCCAGGGAACGTAAATATGCCCCTTAATGCCTTGCGCTTGATGGTCAATGCATTCGTAGAATATATGGCTAGATTTTATGACGAATTTTGAGAAGTCACACAATCTGGTTTGCGGCCCCAAACGCCAGTGAGTCCCAGCCATTGTTTATGGAGGCAATGAAACAGAAAAAATTGGTCACATGTGGGAATCGATAGTTGTTCAACTTAGCCAGTAAGCTTATTAATCGGTCACTGGTCTGGTAAAGACTTCCCAAATATTATTTATGAATCTTTTTACAAAGCGAATCCCCAAACTCATAAACTGGGGTCTGAAGAAGCAGTGTATCTACATATAACAATAACACAATGAATATCTATTCATGATACACAACAAAACATACTTTTTTCAAAAAAATACATAACTCTATAAATAACTGCAAAAAACAACATACATCAACAAATACAAAGTGACAAAACATACATATACTTAATGTCCCTATAGAAATTTCTCTCTTCCGAAGATTCTTTATATAAATGCATGGCTGCAACTTCTCAATATCATAGGCAGTCCATATTAGAGATAGTCCTTTAAGGTGACACCCATGAGGACACGTCCTCTCCTCTGAAATGTATGGGGGTGTCGCTTGTTAAATATTGGTTATGGAGGCAGCCATTAAACTTTTGTCAATAATTTTTCATATTTAGGCATTTGTTTTGGCTCGTCTGGGTCATGGGCAACTCGTTACTAACGCTCAGCTTAAGTTCACTAAATCTGTAGGCATGTAATTAACTTTACCGTGCCCTTCTGGGCGAATGAGCCTTACTCCTCATTTAGAAATTTACAGAAGCCAGTGTATTACAATTGTAACCAATGTTCTGGGAGAACTTATACCAAATGTGCCTTTGAAGGGGGGGAGACATCAAAAAGGCATGTGAACCTCACAAGGCCCCTGTTCTTTCTTCCCTGGCTCCAGACACACTACAAGGGGAGTATGCAGCTCTTTATGTGGGGCAGGCACAGCCCTATTCAGGTGCAAGTGCCAGCTCCTACCTCCCAATCTACCTCAGGAAGGCCCATCACCAGGCCCATCATCAGGAAGGCCTCAGGAAGGACCATTACCACTGGAAGGCTAATGACAGGATGCAAATGTCACACCCCACCTCCCTTTCTGTGACTGTCTAGAGGGAATGCACAAATCTCAGCTGTCACCCTAACCCAGACGTATATTCAGACACAGGCAAAGGCATAGAATGGTTAAAGTATGAAAATGCCAACTTTCTAAAAGTGATACAAAGGGGATGATGGACGGAACGTTTGAGCCAATCAAACACTCACCCCCAGTCAACTGATCTGGGTTTAATCCATCATCATTCTTTAGCTCACTCCACCACCCCAGTTCAGACATGGCCATATGCAAATCAGTCTGACCCTGTGCCTCATGGGAACAGTCCAGCCCGAACTGCCAAGCCATGTCTTCCCTGGACCGGAAACAAGCATCCTAGGACCGGTTTCTGGCATTCCAGCCGTCATCAGCCAGGCTTACTTGAATCCAGTGGCAAAGTGAGCAAGGGACCCACGTCTGGGCATACCCCCGCCAACTTAGGGCGAACAAAGCGATACAAAAGGGGATGATGGACGGAACGTTTGAGCCAATCAAACACTCACCCCCAGTCAACTGATCTGGGTTTAATCCATCATCATTCTTTAGCTCACTCCACCACCCCAGTTCAGACATGGCCATATGCAAATCAGTCTGACCCTGTGCCTCATGGGAACAGTCCAGCCCGAACTGCCAAGCCATGTCTTCCCTGGACCGGAAACAAGCATCCTAGGGCCGGTTTCTGGCATTCCAGCCGTCATCAGCCAGGCTTGCTTGAATCCAGTGGCAAAGTGAGCAAGGGACCCACGTCTGGGCATACCCCGCCAACTTAGGGCGAACAAAGCGATACAAAAGGGGATGATGGACGGAACGTTTGAGCCAATCAAACACTCACCCCCAGTCAACTGATCTGGGTTTAATCCATCATCATTCTTTAGCTCACTCCACCACCCCAGTTCAGACATGGCCATATGCAAATCAGTCTGACCCTGTGCCTCATGGGAACAGTCCAGCCCGAACTGCCAAGCCATGTCTTCCCTGGACCGGAAACAAGCATCCTAGGACCGGTTTCTGGCATTCCAGCCGTCATCAGCCAGGCTTGCTTGAATCCAGTGGCAAAGTGAGCAAGGGACCCACGTCTGGGCATACCCCCGCCAACTTAGGGCGAACAAAGCGATACAAAAGGGGATGATGTATAACTTTCTAAAAGTGGCATTTTCAGACCTGCAATTTAAAAACCAACTTTACTAAAATATGTGTTTTTAATTTGTGAGTGCAGGGACACCAAACTCCAATCTTCTTCCTTCTGCTCTCAATGGGAACTTACACTTAAAGGATGTTTTAAGGCAACCCCCATGTTCACCTGTGGAAGAGATAGGCCTTGCAGTAGCGAAAAAGGTGATTTAGCAGTTTTTCACTATCAGGATATGTATTACTCAAAAGTACATGTCCTACCTTTTAAATACACTGCACCCTGCCCAGGTGGCTACCCAAGGCCTACCTTAGGAGTGAAGTATATGTAATAAAAAGGAAAGATTGGTCCTGGCAAACTTGCAACTTGCAAGGTCAAAATGGCAATCCAAAACTGCATTCACGGGGTCTGCAATGGCAGGCCTGAGCCATGTTTAAAGGGCTACTGAGTAGGTGGCACAATCAGTGCTGCAGGCCCACTAGTAATATTTGAATTACAGGCCCTGGGCACATATAGTGCACTTTAATAGGGACTTAAAGTTAAATTAAACATGCTAATTGTGGATAAGCCAATGTTACCATTTCTAGAGTACAGATCATATGAACTTTAGCACTGGTTAGTAGTGGTAAAGTGCCCAGAATCCTAAAGCGAGCAAAAATGAAGCCAGTAAAACAGGAGGTAAGGAAGCAAAAGTCAGTGGAAACCATGTCAAAGATGCGAGATCTAACAACTGAAAAAAACAGTAAGGGGCATTACAGTTAGGTCAAGATGTCAGTTACATCTTATTTTAAACATACAAAACCACGAAAATTCACCAGAAATAGTTATCTCAAGTAACTATAACTCGTGCTCTAAAGTAACTGTAGCTCATGCCCCCATTATGCACAGTGTTATAATCAATGATGTTATTTAAGATTTTGCAGTGGTAACCAATGATGTCATATAACATATTATGAGTGATGTAACATGGGAGGTAATTAGCAGTGCATGGAGAGGCTGCGAGTCATAGTTACTTTTTTACTTTTGTTTTTTTTGTTTTTTTTTTTAAGTGGGAGCCCGGTGGCTCCTACAACATGCCAAAATGCTGGTGGCTATGGGGAGGAGACCAACGCCCCTGCAGCCCCCACTGGCTCCCCAGCTAGCACCCATACTAGGTGCCAGTGGGAGCCAACATTCTTTTTTTTAAAGTGGGTGCTCTTGGGCTCACCTAAGGCACCCACAACATATCCAAATATTGAGGGTATGGGGGAGCCACAAGGCCCTTGGGGCCCCTGCCCATTCCCCAGCTAGCACCCATACCGGGTGCCAGCAGGCTCTGTCATTTTTGTTTTTAAAGTAGGTGCACATACAAAATGGCTACTCATTTTGGGCCATGAGGGGAGTCCCAAGGCCCAAGCGGTACCTGCCAGCTCCTTAGCCAGAGCCCTTTGTGAGTGTCAGCAGAAGATGGCTTCTTTCCTTTACTCCTTCTCAAGTGGTAGCAGCTTCTTTCTCTGTTCCCACCTGGGCAGGAGCAAAGTTGTGCTCCCTGCCTGGGAGAGTGCAGGCAGGGAATAAAGTTTATATTCCCTGCCTGCACTAACCCAGACACGGGACACAGCAGTGTCCTAGGGGATAGGGTCCGCGGGACACTGGGCCTCATTAGGGCCTGGGGGGGTCATGTCCCTGAGTTGGTGAATGGCACAGAGAGGGGGGCCAGAAGCCTCCTCCCCAAAATGTAAATCTCAGGCCAAAGGAATGGAATACCCGGGGCCTCTAAGAGGCTCGG
Source organism: Calotriton arnoldi (assembly GCA_963921515.1). Lineage (NCBI taxonomy): Eukaryota > Metazoa > Chordata > Amphibia > Caudata > Salamandridae > Calotriton > Calotriton arnoldi. The sequence continues at coordinate 2,490,027 of CAWUFW010001277.1, forward strand.
GGGGTGAAAGCCACTTCCCTAAAATGTAGTCAGACCAGGGGATGGGGTTTCTGGGGCCTCTAAGAGGTTTAGAAAGGGGGCCACATGCCCCGTCCCCTAAATTGAAAGTTGGCCCCATGGGATAGAGTCCTCAGGACCACTAAGAGGCTGGTGGGGGTGCATGCCCCTCTCTACTAATTAAGAATATCAGCCTTGGAGAATGGGTCTCTGGGGCCTTTCTAAGGCTCCGGGAAGGGGCCCACATGCCCCCTTACCAATAATAAGAATAAGTGCTACCACCAGGGCTTGGCCCACCCCGGAGAGATAATATTTAAAAAGCACAGGAGGCTGCATTTCTTTTAAATGGCACCACAAATCCTCTGCGGAACTGGGCGCCATTAAAAAATATGTATGTTTTTGGCCCCAGAAGGCATGGGGGGGCAGGGTATCCCTACCATGCCCCCTTTATGTTTTTTGTACAGGACAGGAGACTGAGTTCCCAAGTCCTAAAATGGAAGCCATCACATCTTGGTTGAAGTGGTGGCAACCAATCAGAGCACTTAGTAATTATAATTAACCAGTAAGAATCACTCCACTTGGGTACCATGCCCCCTGTTTGTTTTTTGTACAGAACAGGGGACTGAGTTCCCAAGTTCTAAAATGGAACCCACCACATCTTTCTTGAAGTGGTGGCAGCCAAACATAGGACCTAGTAATTAACCAGTAAAAAGTATTCCACTTGGGTAAATAAACTGTGGACTCTTGTTGGATAAAAGGTCAGGCGTGGTTCCTTTATGGCAGAGTCACTCACACAGCTACTGATACACCCACACAGACACCTAGACACCCACTCACACACTCAGGCACTCACACACCCACTGACAGACCCACCCAGAAATTGATACACCCACTCACAGACCCACTCAGACACTCACACAACCATTCACAGAATCACTCAAACACTCACTCAGACACTCATGCACCCACTCACAGACCCATACTCCCGCTCACACAGCCACTCACAGGCCCATTTGGACACGTACACCCACTCACAGACCCACTCAGACTCTCTTGCACCCACTTACAGACCCATACAGCCACTCACACAGCCACTCACAGACCTACTCTGAGACTCACACACCCACTCACAGACCCACACAGAGACTAACGGACCCACTCAGACACTCATGCACTCAAACAAATACTGACACACACTCTTGGAGGCACTCACAAACCCACTCAGACACTCTCACACCCACTCACAGACCCACTGAGAAACCCATGCACTCAGTCACACACTCACTCTCAAAGGTTACAGGTTACAATTAGGAAATAAAATTAAAAAAACCTTAGAAATTCACTTAAAAAACCAAGGATACAGAGATATTATAGTTAGGAATCAACATTAAAAAAAACTTCAAAATTCACTGAAAAAAAGGTTACAGGGACGTTATAGTTAAGAAATAGAATTTTAAAAAACTTAAAAATTGGCTGAAAAAAACAAAGGTTACAGGGACGTTTTAGTTAGGCTTAAATTTTAGTCATCCAAAACCAGAGAAATTCAGCAGTTATAATTAGCTAAGCTAACTATAACTTGCACCCCCGCAATGCACTGCTTGTGCCCTCACATATTACATCACTCATGACATCACTGGTGACATCTCACATAACATCATTGGTGACATCACTGATGACATCATCCACAGAACCACTCATACCCCATACATCCTCTCATGCATTCTCTGACCTAAAAATACAACCACTCATACATCCACTTACTCGTCCACAGAGCCACTCACACACACAGCCACTCACACAGCCATTCACCTACCCATATACCTACTCACAAGGCCACCCACTCATCCACTTATTCACACAGCCACTCACTTACCCATACAGCTACTCTGACTCCCACTTATTCACCCATGCAGCCACTCACATGCCCAGTCACCCATACAGCCTCTCAACAGAGCCACTCCCACACCCATACAACCACTTACATACTCATTCACACATCCACACAAGCACTCACATGTCTACTCACTCACCCATATAGACGCTCATACAGTCACTCTCCAATACAGCCACTCCCACACCCACTCAGTTAATCAAACACCCACTCAAACAGCCACTCACTCACCCACATAACCACTTACAAACCCAGTCACTCACCCATACACTCATTCACACAGCCACTCAGACACCCATACAACCACTCACATACCCACTTATCAACCTATATAGCCTCTCACTCACCCATACATCTACTCATACACCCACTTTTTCTTCCATACAGCTACTCACACACCCACTTATTCACCCATACAACCACTTACACAACCATTCACATACAAAGTCACTCACACACCCACCCACACACGGATAAACATTGTCACACAGTCACTTACAAAATATATGTTAGAAATAGTATCACTCATTAGTGGTACACAAAGTATACAGTTTAAATTTTTGTAGTACATTAGTATATATGCTTAATACTCATAACATTTTAATAAACACTCATTATCATTGGAAGATGTCATCAGTAATGTCACTGACCATGTCATGATTGATGTAATATGTGTGTGAGGTAACAAGCAGTGCATTGCGGGGGCATAAGCTTTAGTTAGCTCAGCTAAACAGTAAATAAATAAATAAATACATATATATATATATATTTTATTTTATTTTTTCAAACATATATCACAGTAATTCATGAGAGATGTATCTAAACAATTCATTCTTCATGGCAATTGATTGTCCTCCCATCAGCTATACAATTGCCAGGTTCCAACACATTCTGGGAAATCCACCCAACAGTGATTGATATCGTCAACCTTTAAAAGAGGCACTTGCCTTGCGGGCTACGTTATATCGGGAGCACGAAACTACCTTTGAAAATGCGAATTTTGCAACACTTACGTGCTATCTCTAATAATGATTTGAGTTACCCTGTAGCTTGTCATTTTAGGGTCAAACACAATAGTGACAACAGACACCTGAAGGCTTTTGGGATTGACTGTATCATGAAACACATAAGAGGCGGAGATAGGGAGAAAATGTTATGAACATTGGAATCGAGATACATTATTGATTTAAACACTAGAATTCCATTTGGAATGAACAGCAGCAAAGAACTGACAACCCACATTGGTTAATTACTCTTGAATCTATATATTTCCCACTTTCTGTTTGTGTGCCATTTTCTTTCTTTTACAACTTGTTTTGTTTGTTTCTCACTTCTGTCACAATTCTGAGGCACTTTTTAACAGGTAGCAGCACTTTTTTTTTTAAATTGTATTTATTGGCATTTGTGAAAAAACATAGAGTACAACTCAACAAAACAGTCACCAGTGCAGTTCTCAGTGCCACCTAGGCGGTGATATGACAGTATCAGGGTGTTACTTTTGACACATAGCAATTAAGATCATCAGCAGTACAGTACATTATCATTACAGTGGTGTTAGTGTGTGTTCTGATGTACAGTTTGTTCAGTGGTTGAGGGCTATTAGATCTCGGCTCACGACAGCTATGAGCCATCAGTTCTTTAGGCACATTAAAGGTCATCTGTGTTGACTGTGGTTAGCCAGTGTACAAACGTCTCCCAGATATCCCGAGGGTGGGTCCGCATTGGCATCAGTTCCCAGTATGTCTCCAATTGTGTCTTACATTGTACTACATTAGTGATCCAGTCCTTAGTTGTCGGCGGTGCATTTGAGGGCCACCTGGCGCTTAGCCATAATTAACAGCATGGCCGTTAATTTCTTTCTTTTAGGTGGTACAGCAGTGTTTACACCCAGCAATGCCGCCAGCGGCGTGCATGGCAGCTCGTGCCCAGTTATGGCATGTATATGTTGCAGAGCATGTACCCAGAAGTTGGCGACCAAGCGGCAGTGCCACGCCACATGCAGGAATGTGGCCTGTGCTCCCCCGCATCTCCAGCAGCGATCATCCAGACGCAAACCCATTCGGTGGAGTTGCACCGGGGTCCGATACAATTGGTGGATATATTTGAAGTGAATAAGCCTCAGGCGGTAATTTGAGGACAGTATCTGTAGCTGACCGCAAATTATGTTCCATTGTTCGTCAGAAATGTCCACCCCCATGTCTGCCGCCCATGTCTCCCTAGCCCCAGGGATGAGAATCGGGGACTCCCACTGTGTTATATTATATATACGAGTGATCAGCTTGCGTCCGTGGTCATTCGCAAGTACATTTTCTAGTGCCGGTAGGGTAGGGGGGGGATTTGGGAATGTGTCGAAATTGCTTCTGCAGGATGCGCGCAACTGATAATAGAGCAGCATATCCGCAGCCGAAGGGGTTGCCTGTCCGCACATTTGTTGTAGTGTTAGGAAGGTGTCTGCGGGGAATAGGTCCTTGCCCGTCCTTGCCCGTCCGTATCGCAAGCTGTGTCGCCCTTTCTCGTGCCCTGCGATCGCCTAGTGGGGGTATCTGTGGGTGATTAGCTTGTTGCATAGAGGGGGCGTAAAGTATATCTAGCTTCGCTCTCTTGCGCAGCCCCGTCCATGCCCATTGCAGCGTCTCGACTGTGTCCACTTCATTGCGCGGCCTCCTGTATGCTTGATATATGGCGGTGGCAAGTGGTACCGGTGCCGCTCTGTCTATTTCGATTGCCACATGCGGCTGGAATGGTGTTGGGTGTACCCAGTATTTTAAGAACTGTGCCTGCGCGCTGTAAGCATAGAGTGCAAAATCAGGTGCGGCCAGTCCCCCCTGGGACTGTGGTAGTGTGAGTATCTCCCATGATATTCTGGGTTGGCGTCCCGACCACACCAGTTCAACCATGAGGAGCGCAGTGTTTTAAAAAAGTGTGTCGTTAGGGGATGGGGACATTCATGAAGAGGTACAGTAGCTTAGGTAGGATAATCATCTTGGCTACTGCGATGCGCCCTATCAGCGACAGGGGAAGTGCTTTCCAGCGTTGTACCTTCTCCATTCCACCGCTTTACCATAATTTTCAGTCCATAGTTCGTTAAGGTCATTGCTTATCCAGATCCCCAAATAGCGAGTTGGCCCCGTCACCCATTTAATCGGGTACTCAGTTTCGAACGGCCGAGTGCCGGATGTCAGGGGGATTATAACAGATTTACCCCAGTTTATGCGCACTCCCGAGATCTCCCCATATCGAATCAGTTCCCTCGTCATGGGTGCTACGTTGTCTTTGGGGTCAGTCATGTATAGCGTGATGTCGTCCACATATAGTGACACTGTCAAACCTCTTGTAATGAACCCAATGCTGCGGTGCGTGTGGTATTGTCTGATTCGGGCAGCAAGTGGCTCAGTTGCTATGGCAAAAAGTAAGGGCGACAGAGGGCACCCCTGTCGCGTTCCCCTAGTGATATCAATGGGTTCAGAGATCAGTCCGTTCACCCTCAATCGCGCTGTGGGCATAGTATAGAGCAGTTTTATCTGCTGGATAAAGATGGGACTGAGGCCGATCCGTTGAAGCAGCGGGAAAAGAAATCCCCACTTCAGGGAATCAAATGCCTTGGTGGCATCCAGCAAGGCCGCAATCGCCGAGACGTGCGGCGCGAGATTATGCATTAAGGCAAACAGCGTTCGGAGATTGTGGGACGTGGACCTACCCGGCACAAAGCCTGATTGGTCCGGGCGTATTATCAGTGGGACCAGTGGTTGCATTCGGGTAGCCAGCATTTTGGCGAATATTTTGGCGTCTATGTTGATCAGCGAAAGTGGACGGTAAGAATCGCAGCTGGAGGGGTCCTTATCTGGTTTTAGGATTGTTATGATAATGGCTTCGCGCATAGAGGCGGGCAGCTGTCCCACCTCCATGGCCTCCTGGTATACTGCCAGTAGCCTTGGTGCCAGAATATCAGCGTATTCATTATAGAATTTGGCCGTCAGGCCGTCCGCTCCCGGGGCCTTATCAGCCGGGAGACCTCCTATGATCTGTTTGACATCTTCCACCACAAAGGGCGCCTCCATGTATTCACGATGGGTGCTGTCAAAACATAATAGTTCAATAGAGTCGAAATATTCACGCAATATCTCCTCCGCCGGGCCCGAAGTGGACTTGTACAAGTTTGCGTAGAAGCTGCGCATTGTGGACAGGATGTCTGGTGGGAAGCGTACTATTCCACCGTCTGTAGTGGTCAGTTCCGTGACATAGGGGGAGCCTCTAGGCTTCCTCAAAAGGTTGGCCAGTGTTTTCCCCGGTCTGTCCCCCTCCCCGTATCTGCGCGCTGTTGCATGTTTATGCAGGAATTTAGTTTCTCGTTCTGTGTCTTCCTGAAATGTTGTGAGCTTAGTGCGTATGTTCGCCAGGATGGAGGGTGATGGTGCCGTGCAGTATTGTGACTCTAGCTCGTGTAGTTCTTTCTCTGCTCTGCTCAAACTGCCCCTTATATCGCGCAGCACTCCGGACTGGCCCGCTATGCAATGCCCTTGAATCACTACTTTGAATGCCTCCCACAGTGGGCCCTCCGTTGTCACCGACCCAGTGTTATACTCAAAATATTCCTGGATGTGTGTACGGAGGCTTTCGCGTTAAGCTGCATCAAGTAGGGCGTTTGGGGGGAGACGCCATGAGAATGGCTGCCTATAAGGTTGCGGGATCGATAGGGCCAGGCTCACTGGGGCGTGATCCGACAGAGTCCGTGCCTGATGGGCAACCTCTTGCACCCAGATCTGTAGGTCTTTGGTCAGGGGCCAGAAGTCTATTCTGGACCATGCTTGTCGGTGGTGGGTGATACATGTTCCCTCCCTTGCCGCGGGGTGTAGGGCGCGCCAAGGGTCAACTAGACTGTGGTCTTGTATTATGCTATGCAATACCGCTGTCGCTTGTGGGTGATGAGCTCGGGATGTACCCTCCCTATCCATGTGTGGCATTAGCGTGATGTTGAAATCTCCTCCCCACAGTATTGCGGCTTCTCTCATCGATTGGATCTTGTGCCATAAGTGGCGGAAAAAAATCAGGATCGTCTATGTTTGGGCCATAGACGTTTACTACAATTAGTGGCCTATGAAATAGTGTTCCCTTTAGGAGAATGTATCGATCCTCTGGATCTTGTATTGACTGTTGCGTTTGCCAGGGCACCCCTTTCCAAATAAGAATCGCCACCCCCGAGAGTAGTTTGAGTAGTTTGCAGTGTGGATCTCACTCCAACGGGCGGCGGACATTCTGGTGCCGGTCGTTCCTCTGAGGTGAGTCTCTTGTAATAGGCAGATGTCCACCCCGTGTCTGATCAAATAAGCTTGTATAAGCCGGGCCTTACGATGGTAATTCAGACCTCGCACGTTCCAGGTTAGACAAATAAGTTTAGACATTGTGCTTGTGCATTATCTAGAGTGCATCGTTGTTATGTACCTTGTTGCCCCGCCTCTCTGTTCCGTCCCATTCCACTGACTCTCTCCCTGTCGGGTCTTACATGTGGGTCTGATCTGTGTACTAGCTATGTACGGCTGTCCGCGAATAGAATAACGAAGTCTGTTGCCTGAGTTGCATTGTGACCAACAACAACAAACATTAACTTGCCCCCGCCTCCCCCCACCCACACCAACCCCCAATAAGGTTGTGAATCCCTTATGTAACAACATCCCGTGCATGGGATCCCATTGAACCTCATGTAACAGGGAATCATCCCAGAGGGGCGTGGAGTCGCCTGCTTACTGCCCTGCACAGTCGGACAGGGTGGCAGAGCATTTAAAGGCGGCTCTGGCTCTAGGATTCATCTGCAGGTAGTGGCCCTGTGAATCCAAAGTGTGTGTCCCCCCATGTCTCGTACAACTTAATCATTGTCACTCATCTTGTTGCTGGAGACCGGCGAAGTCCCTCCGTCTTGGTTCCGGCGTTTCCTCACGGCCTGTTTGGCATACTTCAGGGCAGCACCGGCGTCGGTGAAAAACAGCGGTTTCCCCCCAGTGTGGACCCGTAGCTTAGCCGGATATAGCATTGCGTACTTCGGGCCTGATTCACAGAACTAACTTACGTCAAAAACGTAAAGTTAGTACTTTTTAGTATTCACAGAATACACTTACTCATTTGGTATTCACAGAATGAACTTACTCATTTCGGTATTCACAGAAGTTAGTAGTCCTAACTTTAGGACTCCTAAATGCCTTCTGTGAATACCGAAAAGTCTTAAAGTTAGGATTTTTCTCAGTTTAGGAGTAGTAAAGTTAGGACTCCTAACTTTAGGACTCCTAAATGCCTTCTGTGAATACCGAAAGTCTTAAAGTTAGGATTTTCTCAGTTTAGGAGTCCTAAAGTTAGGAGTCCTAACTTTAGGACTCCTAAACTGAGAAAAATCCTAACTTTAAGACTTTGGTATTCACAAAAGGCATTTAGGAGTCCTAAAGTTAGGACTACTAACTTCTGTGAATACCGAAATGAGTAAGTTCATTCTGTGAATACCAAAATGAGTAAGTGTATTCTGTGAATACCAAAAAGTACTAACTTTACGTTTTTGACGTAAGTTAGTTCTGTGAATCAGGCCCTTCGTCTCCGCTTGTTGTAGTAGCTTTTTGGCCGGTATAAATTCTCTTCTTGCCGCCTGCACGGCTTGAGTGAAGTCTGGGTACAACGCTATTTTGTTCCCTTGGTATTGGGTGTCGCCTTTTTCCCTTGCCACCCGCAAGACAGTGTCTCTATCCCTGTAATTAAGTAGGCGTGCTAGGATCGGTCTCGGTGGGGCTCCCGGTGATGGCCTGGGGCCCAGGGTGCGGTGGGCCCGTTCTACCAGGGTCAGTTCCTCTGCACACAGATCACGGAACATTTCTTCCACGTACCGTTCCATATTTTGAATGTTGGTGGATTCTGGTACCCCCGTGATAGGAACATTGTTTCTTCTGGACCTCGCTTCCAGATCCTCGTTGCGGGCCCTTATTACCTCTAGCACTCTTTCCATTTGTAGCATGGTGCCCTGTGATGTTTCCTGCCGGTCCTCCGAGTCTGACATCCTCTGTTCCAGTGTGTCCAGCCTGCTGTCATGCTTGTCTATTCTTTGGGACATGTGGTCCATTCGTGACGCCGTATTGTCCAGTTTCGTGTCAATTGCTCTAAGGCTGCCCCTCACCTTCCGCATCATTGCTCTGATGTCGTCGTCATGGTCCAAATCCATTTGCTTCTCAGGAACCATAGTAATCGGGGTGGCGGTGGGGTCTTGCAAGCGTGTTGATCTTTTGTCAAAGGTGATCTTAGCCTGCTTGTTGTCGGTCTTCCCCATGTTGATTGCTCTCCCCCGCCCACAACGCTTCTGCCCAGTGCCCCCGGATATCTGTGTCCGCTTCAGAAGCGCATGTGATCTAAAGTGCAGGGGGAGGAGGGTCCCCACGGGTCGTGTTGCGGTGCTCAGGTTGGTGCTGTCGTATGACACTGCGGGTAATTTGGAGCGCTGTCCGCCTGATCTTCCTTTCCGTGTTGATTACTGCATTTCGGATCAATAAGCCGCTCTGGTCCTGCTAGGTCTCCACACAGCAGTCTCAGTCGTACTTTACTCTGTGCTCTTGTGCCTTTAGTCAGATACTTAAGTGCGCGTGCTCTCTTGCAGTTTATCTATGGGTTGCTCTGCTTATGTGTCGTGTTACAGGGTTGGGGCAATCATCCCTGCTGTTACTCAACCACCTTCAGGTCCCATGTATCTAACTTGGCCGTGCACACTCACGGCCCGTTATCTGCTCGCAGCAGGGTCAGACTTGAGGTTGTTCTTTGTATCGTTCAGGCAGCGGCAACCCCACCCTCGCCCCCTCTCTGCCACTCTTCAGTCACTGGGGCCGACTCTGCATCTGGGCATGATTTATTGTGTATTCTTGCCTCTGTGGGTCCCGTGGTTATGTTCCCCGGGCAATCGCGGTAGCAGGTCAGTGCGCCTCAGTTCGACTCTCCCGCTGTCGCATACCAGGGGATAACCCAGTGTGCAGCCCCCCTCGTGCTGTCCTCACCTCTGTGCCTGTGCTTGGTTGTCCCTCTCGCAGCGCCGCAGTCTTGGGCCTACTGTTTTGGGAAGGGCTCTTGTGCCTCGCCGGGTTTCAGTTAGGCCGCGTGTCATTCGCACCCTGCTCTGGCGCTTCTCTCTTCCAGTGCAGCCACTGAACTGTTAGTTGTCTTAGGTGGGCAAGTACGCCAGCTGCGCTGTCTGTGCCCTTCTCTAGATGACCGCCACAGTCGCCGGGGCCGCCGCTGCTGGTGGGCCGCAGTCCATCTTCCTGTCTTGCGCAGCTCTCACAGGCTTCACATCAACGCTGTCCTCATACCCTGCGCCCGTTGCCCTTGCTGTCCTGCCCCCGGATCAGCACTGCTTGGGTGGCGGCAGCTCCGCCCCGGCCCCGAGAACACTCGTCTCAGCGTCCGATTTCTTGCTGCCAGCAACTCTCTGCTCTTCTGAGCCTGTCCCGCACGCCGCCGCTCAGGCTTCAGGCCTTCTGGTGCTAGGCTGCCGTATAACGGGCCCTGCAGGGCCTCCCTAGCTCTGTCTCGCCCTTCCTGCTATGGTGTCTCCCTTCGCCCCCCCCACCAAGGCTTCCCGGTGGTGCAGGGGCAGCTGTCTCCCACCGATGTCGTGTTCGAGCTACTGCTCGCTTACCGGCGCTTTGATGCGTGCGGTTCGCCGATCAGTGGTGTTCCCGGTCTGTGGTGGCTGTGTTCGCCCACTCGGCTTCGCTGCACCTCTCGGGTGGGTTTTCGGTGTCAGTGGGCCGCCATTTTGTTTCACGGTCTCCCGCGATTCTGTTGTACGTTACCCCCGGCAGCCGTCTTTTGCTTCCCGCACTCTGCTCTCTCAGCTCTCCGGTGGCCAGGACGGTTGATTCGCTCCCCACTCTGAGGAGACCGCTCCAACGCCTAATCTACGCTTTCCGCTTCGCGCCTCCGCCTCTGTCCCACAGCCCACTCGAGGCCGCGCTCCTGCCCCCGGGTTCTGCCGTTTCCGGAGTGTTTACAGCCCCTGGAGTCTCTTGAATTACAGCTTGGGGGAAATCTCACGCTGTCTCTTCTTTTGGGCTCCCGGATGCTCGCCAGGCCACGGATATTGGACGGATTATGCGCTCTGCCGGCAGAGCCACCTCACTGTGCAGCCATTTTGCTGCTCGGCTCGGCCACGCCCCCAGGTAGCAGCACTTTGTTCATACATTTGGGCACTTGCCTTTGATACAAGATATTTTTGCATTTTGAGGGTATTGGATGGCTTTCCAATTTACTAGCTTCTGGTCGCGACATATGACCTTTAGTGATACTGGCGATTGAATTGTATGTTGCCGGTATAGATATTCCAGGGGCATTTTCCCGGTTTATCGAGTCCTTTTTTGTTTTGCAGCACTGGCTATTCTTCCAGGCTGACTTTCGGGAGAGCCCTTCTGAGCATGCACGGCCGGTGTGCGATTGTGGCAACTGGCGTGCAGCTCGGTCACAGACCCCATGCTTTTGCAAGTTTGACAGCTGCATCTGCCACATTTTTAGTGCCTTTTTTAAATGTTGACGATATCAATAACTGTTGGGTGGATTTCCCAGAATGTGTTGGAACCTGGCAATTGTATAGTTGATGGGAGGACAATTAATTGCCATGAAGAATGAATTGTTTAGATACATCTCTCATGAATTACTGTAATAATCATATTGGAAAATGTTGATGCATTTTCTTATTATTGTTATAGTCTTACGTTATTTAAAAAAAAACATGTGTAATGTACATTACAAAATGGACGTCTTTTTTCCATGCTCATTGGTTCCTCGCGTATTTCTGTGGTGGGTGGGGCACACAATGTAAACAAGGGGCTGATTGAATGGGAGGAATACTGTTCTCTAAAAAAGGATTATCTCATCCTCCCAGCAATGTATTTACTCCCCAAAATACACAAGAGCAGAGTCAATCCCCCGGGCAGACCCATCATTTCATCTAAGGGCAGTGTCCTGGAGAATCTTTCACGCTATGCTGACCATTTCCTAAGAGAACCACAAAAACCACTCACTCAACCTTTCCCAGACACATGTAATGCTGTTGTAATCTACTCTGTTGGATCTCATGTATGTTTTTGTATCATTTAGTTGGCGTGTGGCTTCTTCTACATACATTTCCCTAGATAAAATGACAATATTTCCCCATCATTTCATCTAGGGGCAGTGTCCTGGAGAATCTTTCATGCTATGCTGACCATTTCCTAAGAGAATTTGTGGTTACCTTGCCCTCATATGTGAAGGATACCAAGGATTTCCTGGGTAAAATCCACAACTTGGAATGGGAAGCAGAATTTCTCCTTATAACCATGGACGTTAATTCGCTGTATACAGTGATTAACCACGAGCAAGGAGTAGAGGCGTGCGCCATATTTCTGAAATGTAGACACATAAGACATTGGGGTCACACAAAGATGATATTGGACATCATTGGGTTCTGCCTGACAAACAATTTTTTCATGTTTAACGGCGAGATATACAAACAGTCCCTCGGTACTGCGATGGGTACCAGCTTTGCGCCAAGCTTTGCTAATCTCTTCATGGGAGCATGGGAAGAGGACATCAGGGATGACATCAGTCTACAAAACGATGTTGCCAAGGTCAAACTCTGGCTACGATACACTGACGACCAGTTTGTTGTCTGGAAAGGCAGCAAACAGGAAGCTCTGACTTTCCTGGACAAACTGAACCACAACTCAAAGAACCTTACATTCACGAGTACCATCAGCAAACACAAGGTGGAGTATCTCAACACGAAGATAGAGATAGCAAACAACAGGGTGGTTACCACTTTTTTCCGCAAAAGCACAGCAGGGAATACATTACTGTACGCACTGAGTAGCCACCCGGATACTCTCAAGTGGAGCATCCCCTATGGGGAATTGCTTTGAGCGAAAAGAAATTGCAGCACAGAGGCAGGGTACTTAAAAGAACAAACCACCATGATTCAGAGGTTCAAAGATAGGGGCTATCCCGCATGGGTTCTTAGAAAGGCCGTGGAGAGAGCCAAAGCAGTCAACAGGGACACCATCGTGGGGAATTCACCCAACAATAGCAGTACTGACGACACTGATAACACAGAAACACGCATGATTCTGACCTATAACGGTAACTCAGATCAAATCCGTAAGACGATCACACGCAACTGGAACATACTCAGGGGCGACCCAATCATAGGGAACACCTTTCCAACAAGGCCCATGATCACCTACAGAAGGGGGCGCAATCTCAAAGATTGATTAGTACGCAGTGACCTTCCAGACAACACAATGGAAAGGAGAATAGACCTTCAAGGCTTTTTACCGTGCGGCCATTGCAAGGCCTGCGGGAATAGCCGTATGCAGAAGGAGTTCTGGAATACCAGTACCAATAGGATGGTTAGCATTAGACAATTCCTCACATGCAGCAGTACCTTTGTTGTCTATGTCCTAGAATGCCCGTGCAAGTTAAGGTACGTAGTGAGCACCACGCATATGGCAAAAAAAAGAGTCCTCGAGCATATGAGGGCCATCTCCAACAGAGACCGACAGTACCCCATTGCACGACATTTTGAGACAAAACATTTCTCCGACTGCACAAAGCTTTCATACTATGCGATAGAGCAAGTGACGCTAAATAGGAGAGGGGGCAACCGGACTTTGAAACTTAGACAACGGGAATCGAGACACATCATAGGGATGGGGACCCGTCATCCGAATGGTCATAATTTAGATGAGGAGATGGCGATACATTTACAGGACGAATAGATCACAGCGAACACACACTGTTTGTGCCTTTTTGATGTCAATGTGCCCGAAGAAAATGATGTTTGTGTTTTATAACGTTTTATAACCTTTGCTAAATAATGTTGAAGTTTCTTCAACCACTGTTTGTGCTTTGATCCAACCGTACACATATCTAAGAATGCTCTTTTATCTTTTATCTTTCACAGGAGGAAAGGAAGGGACTATGTCTCGGACTTGTGACAAAAGGATCCCTACCCTTTTCTTCGGTTACATCCCAGCTGACAGATAATATCTCACTCTAATTTTAAAATTGTTATAATTTTCACTTGAGTTTTCACTTTGGGTATGAGGGGGTGTACCACAAGGGCGGAGACATACACGAACTGGTTCTATCATGGTCAACCACTGAAGCGCGCTGCAGACGGGAGACCTCCCCGCTAGACACTTCCAATACACATTGGTTAGTTAGATCTACCCACTATATGGGATCACAAGATTGATGTATTTAGGAGCCAACGAATGTACTAAGCGTAAGGGAATTTCTACCAGTCCCAACATTTTCGCAAAACACACAAAACTGGGACGGGCACCTTTCAGCCAGACCAATCCCACTATATGGGGATACAAAGTTGGAACCAACAGAGGAAGGAGAACGGGGTGTCTATGAGCCAACGATACACTAGCGTATAGGAACCAAATCGTAATATACATTAATCTGGGAAGGGCACCTTTTAGCCAGACCAATCCCACTACATGGGGATACATAGTGTGAACCACAGCACCATGCAGATCAGATCACAAAGCTATAGCAGCCCTGCCTAACCAGCATAACGCGCGACGCAGGCAAGGAGAGCACATGCACTGCAAGTACCAGAATGCAACACACGCAGAGCGTGGGTGGGATCAGTTTCAAAAAATGCTTCATGTACCAAAAAATTCTTCATGTACCAAGGATAGGCAGAATGCGCTCATTACAAACAGCACTTGTCGATACAAGAGTGAGGAACACATAATCCCCAAATACTTGACCACCAAGGGAAACACGACTTACGGGCACTAACACAGGGACAGGAAGTTACAATTGTGGTAACATGTAATTGTACTATGTCGATTGCAATTACTCAAAATGGCGCCCGAAAAAATGTTGAAGTCTGTTGATCAAGCAGTCCTCTTTCTATGTACATGTCATACCAGGAAGTGTATGTAAGGCTTTGCCGGTTGTGACACCGTTGTGTGAACAAGCCCCTAGAGGGTGAAATGCGTCACGGCGGGTTTATGGAGTTAATAAACCCCCTTTGATTGATACTTGGACTACTGGTGGTTTTTGCAAAGATTCGAGAGCGCGATTGGAACTTCGTTTCTACTGTATATTGAAAACCGGCTTACTCCGCCGGCATCGTGCCACCCCTCGATGGGCTACGATCTCCGTAAGGAGTAGTTTCAGTGCGGATATATATATATATGTATATATATATATATAAAGTGTATGTGCTTATTTTTAAAGAATCAGTGGTTAAAAAAACACTTTTCACAGACAAATATGAATTATGTAAACTTTTCACAGTTCCCTGTGGAAATATGGATTTCATTTTCATAATAATCGCCCAACACAACTCCAATGGGCTGTACCAATGTCAGTGCTACTAGGATTATGTGCCCAAGATATGTGGCAATGTTATATAAATTAGCTTAAAAAAAGGGGATTATTTGTTACATTATATGCAGGATTATTTTCAGGCATTTTAGCTGGAAACATTTTGGGGAAATTAGAAAATTTGCAATTTATATGGCAAATGAAATGGCAAATGCAATAAATTCATAATTAGGCTATAAATGCTGCAGCCACATAATCTCATAAATCCACTGGCCCTCACCATCGTGAGTTGTTTCTCAAAAATGTATTCATGCACAATAAGCGAAACCTAAACTTTCTAATCCCAATCAGTGCCCCTTGCTAAGTGCATTTTAAAGAAAACTGGGTTTTTTCCAAGTACCCAAAATAAAGCATGTAATTAAAAAAATGCATAATGGGTAGCATGTGTGATATGGTCCTTTAAACCCATCCTATGGTTTGGTGACATTTATAAACCACTCGGCCTTCGGCTTTGTGGTGTATAATACTATCAGAACCCCTTAATGGTAATATTTGACCATATTTCAAAAAAGCCCGTTGTCAATTCTTATATAGTCTACACGATTGGGTGCGTTAATTGTGTAAAATGTAGGGGCATATTAGCAAGACCGGCGATAAAATTATCGCCGTTTTAGCGGCAGGAAACTGCCGCTAAAGCGGCGATAATGGGCTTGCTAATATGCGTTATAGAATTCCAATAGAAGCCCAGGTTAGATGTCCTGCACATCTAACCTGGGCTTCTATTGAATTCTATAACGCATATTAGCAAGCCCATTATCGCCGTTTTAGCGGCAGATTCCTGCCGCTAAAGCGGCGATAATTTTATCGCCGGTCTTGCTAATATGCCCCGTAGTTCTATAAAATCCATAGTTTACACAGAGTTCTGTCCAGTGAGATATCAGCAGGATGAGCCTGTCAATATTTACTGGGGAAAGGCTCAGAAAATAGAGCGAAATTCAGATTTTGGCTGGGAAAGAACAAACTCCACATTGTATTCTCCATTTTTCATTGGAATAGCGTATTCTTTGGGTATGATAAATATTGCATGAACACCAGGGCACTCGCGGTCTGGTCCTAAATGTATTAGAAATCCCCCAACAAACATCCTGCAACAATCCTAGAGAATTCTCAAAATGTCCCAAGCCTCACTTTAAAAATTGAAATTTTAAACCCGAGAAATGCGTCTTTGTTCAACACGTTGCTTGAATAGAAGTTGACCTTTTTCTATCCTGCGCTTTATTATTTTCAAATAGGGCTACAGGGTAATAAAGATTTGGACAAGGGAGGGCTTTGCAATGCTAAGGGACTCTCAACCGTGGCACACTGAATGAATATGGTGCCAGCCAGAGAGTTTGCTGAGGGAAACGAGACCTGAAGAAGTAACATTTTCTGTTTACCTCTTATAAAAAAATAGGCCTTTTTTTCCTTGCATCACTGTTTAAATGATTGCTCCTAAAAAAAAACACAACAGAAACAATTAAGCTTTAAAAAGCTGAATTCACGTCTCTGGTTCACACTGGATGATCCGCTGACTGGCCGTTTGAGGCCACCACCGCCTACAGTTTTAATCTTGTCACTGAATGTGCAGTGATTTACTGCCATGGCAGCATGTTTGACAGACCTGGTGTGAAATATTAGCGGAGTTCTGGACAAGATGTGCAGTTCGTAGTTTCTGCTCAGGGCAGGACTGAGAACCCAAAGCAGCCCTGGCAAATGTTCCCAAATTTTGTTAGACCAGCCCCTGTACGGTGCATGCATAGCGAGCGAATACAACGAGGGGGCATGACCACTAGAAGGGGCGTTTAAGGGGTTCCCCCCCCCCCCAAGAAAAATTGGGAAAAAATTGAAAAAATGGTGCATTCTACAACACGTTTCATTATATATTCAATTGTATTAGCTTTTTAATCATAGTAAATAAAGGATTACCTTATAGTGCTAGGGTGACCAGATTCTCAAAACAAAAAACTGGGACAGTTCATAGACATAGAAGTAGGACTATAGTTTTCATTAACCGCTAACATAAAAGTAGGACTATTTGACAGCTGTCATAGAAAAAGGACTACAATGACAGCCGTATATTTATATATATATATATATATATATATATATATATATATATATATATATATATATATATATATTCAAACCGCCAAACAGTGCAAATGCACCGTAATCGCCATTCCCCTTCCACTCACGACGGCGTTCCACGGTGAGGAGGCGAGCCTCTAAACACAAACTAGCGCCGTTTTTCCTTATGAAAGTTACAGCATACCGTGGACACAAGTTGCTTTTCAAGCGGTGTTTATTCAGCACAGGTCAGACCACCTGAGGTGGTCTGACCTGTGCTGAATAAACACCGCTTTAAAGCAACTTGTGTCCACGGTATGCTGTAACTTTCATAAGGAAAAACAGCGCTGGTTTATATATATATATATATATATTAAAAACCTGCCCCTCCGAAGGAAATAGGACAGACACAGCACGGATTCCCATCGCAGCTCTTTATTCAAGTGATACGGGTTGCAGGTATCGCGTTTCGGCCGCGAAACTGGCCTTGTTCACACAACGGGCACCATTACAACTTCTCATTTATATGCCCTGCAACAGTGCACATGACAAATAGACATAAAAGAGTAATACCCGTGTAGCTGCCCTTCATATACATGTAAATAAATATAAAGAATAAACATCATTGGTCATTGTGGCATTACAGTAAAAATAAAACATTGTGCTAGTGTATATAGAACCAGTGTCTCACTTGTGAAAAATCCAGAAAATGAGGACCTCTGGTAAGATACCAAAGACCAGTGTCGGATCCTCGAGTCTGAACCCCTGCACAGGCAAAGTAACTGAGTAAAGCCCACATACAATGCTAAATTTTAAAGGCAAAAAAAAAACTTTTAGAAAACTGGGGCATTGTTTCTTTCACTGGCACTGAAATGGCAGTCCCTCGTAATACCACAATCTCCTGGCGCTTTGATCCTCTTTAAAAACACTGGCAGAGGGAGGAGAAAAGTATTGATTTATGGAGAGTTGCATCCTGCATTCTGCAAAGTTCGTGGATTTCATTCGTCATGATGCACTTAAACACCTGACCCTTTTAGTGCCTACAAATTCCCCATTGAGCATCTGTTACCCAATATAGTGCCGGTTAAACAGAGAAATGTCCCGGTTTTTAAATAGTGTCTCGGTGTTCAAAAAAGTAAGCAGAGAAATGCTCCGTTTTTTTTAGTGCGAGGCACTCTTTAAAAACCGGGACATTTCTCTGTTTAACCCGGGCACTACACAAAAACCGGGACATTTCAGTAATTTGGAGCAAAGTGTCGGGACACCGGGACACTGCTCCGAAAACGGGGACCGTCCGGGGAAAACCGGGACGTCTGGTCACCCTATATAGTGCACCCAGTCATACCCGCAGACATACTTACGGAGAACACAAAAAATAAGATGCCAAGCATTAAACATAAATTTAAATATAACATAAGTGCACACATTCACTGTCTCTGTCAAGCACAGCCAAGAAGCTGAGAGCACAATGAAAGACCATTTCAAGGGATGTCAGCATTCTTCCCCCCAATAAGCGGCAAGGAAGGCCCAACTTTAGAGCTGGTGGTGTCCAGTGCAAGATAAATACTTTTGGACCCCCCCCACTCCAAAGACCTCTTGTTCCACAGACTCCCTCACTATCAATCTCCAACATTGCCCCTCATCTCTCCAAAGCCCCTGTCTCACACATACTTCTTTTACTGCTCCTCTCAGAGCACTTTACATCGCACACATACAGAGACAATGAATCTTAGGTGTAAATCAGTGGATAGAAAATGTTACATAGGACAAAGGTGACTACAAGGTGTAGGATTCAAATGGCATCCGTACTGGTAGACATTTTTTAAGAGTGGTTGGTCTGGAGAAGCGTAACTCTGTGGTTAGGGTTGGCGTTACTCATAATAATTTATTTCTACTGAAACAAACTCTTTTTTGCAACATTACGATAATGAAAGACTAAGAAAAAACATAACTTTCTAACCTGTCTCATGCAGTTTGCATGCCGCTCTGATGGCAATTAATAGCTCACTGTGCTATGTTAAGATTGTAACTTATGAACTGCGAGTAACCAAAGGACCTCTAGGACAAAAGCAGTAACCCACGGAGCTATCCACATAAAAATACAGTCCTCTGGTCTGCATGGTACACATTCTTTGCAGCAGGCATGTTAATGCTCTGCACTACTTTAGATGAGCCAAAACTGCCACTAGTTAAAACTCCGATCCCTCGCCAGCAGGAACATTAATTACCAGAGTTATCTTGACATTTTTACTGCTAGATATAAAAGGAACCCTGCGGAAGGTGCTTTTAAATCCATAACAAGATGCAAACCACAGTGCTCCTCCAGCTGAGCAATATACTGACTCCCAGTAACAACACCGGCCCCCAGGAACGAACAAGCAGCCCCCACCCTTCCAACCTCCAAGGAAAACGCCCGATGCCCGGTACAGCCAGTTCGGTCTTGTGCCTCTTGATGGTAAATGGCTGCCACACATGTTTGGAAAGGTGCAGGCCACTGGACTGAGGATGTTACTGATGATTCTGTTTCACCACAGAGCAGGGAACCACGGGTATCATTGAGAGCCTGAGAGAAACCAGCGCGCGCGCAAACGGTAGCTGAAGTGACTTTGAACAACATTTCATCAATAAACTTCACACACCCCTCACACTGTAGATCGCCCCCTATCCAGAGCGATGTCTGTGAGTGAATTCAGAGAGCTCAACATCTACCCGACACAGGCGTCCTAGCGCTACGTCCAAAGTGAAGCAGTAGCACTGGAGTTAGGCAAACAGCCTCGTTTTGATTTTCTTACGAAGGCCAGATAGATGGATTCGGATATGATGATGGATGGAAGTGAGATCCTTTGCTGATAACAAAAAGCAGAGTAGCGCCCTGCCAGATGGGCCCTATATACTTTGAGGGTACAGATGACACAGCCTGGGGAGAATCAAAGAGTTCCACATGGCCGGTTCAGAGTAATAGGTGACAGGAAAGCCAGAGGACCTCTGCCAGCCAAAGCCCTATGACAACTGCAAAGGACTAAAGAGACAGAGACCCAGACTAATATCTGGGTCGATGGCCCAGGGGTCCGCCATTGGGACAGAGTATATTACTTGTTTAGTGTTCCTGGAACACCAGGAACAGAATATGCTGAAACAATTGTTATTCATGGATAGGAGAGGAACTGAAAGAAGACAAAGCAGAGAAGATGAATACGAACAAGAGTAAACATGCACTATGAAAAAGAGGGACAAGTGGAAGTTAGATATGAAGATGAACGAAGGATTCTGGACCCATCGGCATAACCTGCAACTAGATGCAACATGGTGACTTGAGAGAGGTTAACAGTCTAAATGAGTGCTCAGTGTGGGTCCATTTAGAGGACCCTTAATCACATAGTGCATCCTGGGATTGTTGATCATTACTGACCTATCCTTATGTTTATGTTTAGAAATTTGTTTTCCTTACGAACACAAACAAATGTGCTAGTATGCTCAGTTGTTGAATTAACTTTTGCAAGGTGTTAAACTATCTCTCAGTTTTAATTTCATTATGATTTTTCCTTTGTAGGAGGTGCAGGGTAAGGGAGTGTAGCATCCTCCAAAATACACCATACAAGTAGAGAAGTTGTAAGCAGGATTCTTTATTCCAGCCCCTGCGCAAGAAGCACAGCCAGCACAAACGGTCTCCAAGCAGAACTGACTGCAAGGAGAATCCTAACAACATCATACAATTCTAGCATTCTAGATTATTGTTGCAGTTCTAACAATGACTCATAACTTACCATAAAAGCACTATACTACAGGGAGCTTGGTGCTGACACCAGGAACTGCTGGAATCTATTTTATTTTCTAATATCCCACATTTCTTTTTTTTCTATATACCTCGCCACCTTCAGGCTAACGTGTATTGCTATGCCCCCTCCCCCCTCGATGGCATAAAGCCATTTAAATTTACTGTGTGTGTGTGGATTTAGAAGGAGCTACACTTTATTTTTGTTCACCTAGGGGGATATTCACAAGAACGTGTGCTAAACATCTCCAAAAAATGTTAACGCAACTTTACACATCGCAGCCTATCGCGGGAAAATAACCCGTGTTAACGTGGAATTCACAACGCGGCGGTATCATGTGATAGTCCCCCGAAAACGCGGCCAATGTCCACGATACAACAACCGCGAACATGATAAAAACACAAACCTCAACGCGAAAAAACATGCGATGGGCCAAAGCGCGATGAGGAAATCAGCGATAAGCAGCGCCAGGCCTGCAATACACACATGGCAGGCGGGAAAAAGCACTATAAAAGTAGAAAAAACACACAAACACAAAATGACCAACACCCAAGCACCATGGAGACAGCCGGAGCAGGCGCAGAGGACGAGCGCAACCCCACAAGCACCCCGGACGACCAGCCTGGGACCTCGGGGACAGGGAAGGGCAAGGACAAGAAGAAGAGGAAGACGAAGTTCAGTACGCAGGAAAACAGGATCCTGGTCACGGAGGTGATGGAACACCATCAACAACTGTTCGTCACCTCCAACGTGTCATTGGGCACTAAAAATGGAATATGGCGGGACATCCTGGACAAGGTGAATGCCGTCGGAGAGCACAAGAGGTCAATGGACGAGGTCAAGAGGCGATGGATTGACATCAAGCGCAAGACCAAGGAGAAACTGGCAGGCAACCAGAAGGCAGCAATGCAGACTGGAGGTGGGAGCCCAGCGCCACAGCTGGAGCTGGATGACATGGAGGAGCTGGTGTCGACAGTCATCAGTGTGGAGACTGTGGCCGGAGTCGGGGGACCGGACACTGCTCGACAGGACACAACACAACCGCAACAGGGTGAGTGACCACCAGGTACTGGGGTGACGGGTGGAGATGGCCACAACGGCACACATGCACAATCAAGCAGAGCACAGTGCACACCCACAATGACTCTGGATCATGGCCCTGATCCACAGACTGTCACAATGTACAATGCCATGCTGTCTGAATGTGAACCTGTACCATGCGGCTACATACATGCGGACACATTGTAATACACCATCTCCCCTTCACATTGCAGGGGCACCGTCAACACCTCCTGCAGAGCAGTCCCAGCCACTCACGAGGAGGACACCCCCAGCATCGACACCCAAGCCCTCCAAGACATCATTGACATCATCCGCAACTCACCTCCAGGATCAGGGCAGCCCAGCTGCATCCAGGAGACCCCACCCACTACCCAAACCACCCAGCAGGAGGCACCCACAGCCCCGGCAGTCCCCCAAGACCCCAAGGAACAACACATGGCCTTCTAACGCTGTGTGCTGGAGGGCCAGAGGGAGACGGCTGAGCAGGTGCGGGTGGGGTTCGACCTCATGGCTACCAAACTGGACGCCATCCATGGGTGTCTAGGTCCCATCAGGGACCAGCTCCAGTCCCTAACGGACACCCACAGCCCGCTCCATGGTCTCCAACGAGCCCTGACTGACATCGCTGGAGTCATGACTAGGAGACAAGAACACCTGTCCGCTCAGAGTGGCTCCAGCGATCCCAGCCGTGAGCTGGCACACATGTGGAGGCTCATGGAGGACATGGTGCGGATGGAGGCGGAAAGGATGGCAGCCACCGCTGCACATCAGCGAAATGTAGCTGGGATCTACCATGCCCTGCAGATCCTCATCATGGCATTGCTGCCACAAGGCGTGGCGCAGATGAATGCTGCTGCCCCCACACCATCCACATCTCCGCCCCCTGGTGTGTCAGTGCCTCCCAGTGCGGCAGGTGTATCTACTCCGGCACCTGATGTGTCACTGCCACACAGTGCGGCCGACAATCCTCTCCGGCCCCTGATGTGTCAGTGGCACACAGTGCCGCAGCCGGTACTGCAACACCCACAGGTGAGGCAGAGCACACATCTGAGGACGAGGACGTGGATGGGATTGAGATCAGAAGGAGGCACTAGCATTCATTTCCGCCACCTTGCCTGTTTCAGCTTGGTGCCGCACATGGCCCCATGACCTTCCACTGACCCCTGATACACTCCGCTGCACTCACCTTGGACAGCGACAGGGACTGCCATATCCTGTTTGATGACCAATGACACGGCGAACAGACTGCGGACTGTACCCTTCCTCTTCCGCAGTACTTGTCATCCCCGGATGGACTCTGGCTGGCCCTCCACGGGCCCATATTGTGTAGTGTGCTTGGGATGGCCCTGTACCGCTCCAGCTGCAAAACTCCACTGGATGTGCAATAAACATCCAGAAACGCACTGCTGTGTCATGGCTTTCATCATTCATGTATGAATGTGTGGATGAATGTAGGGACAGTGATTTCCCTTACGTCAATGATGCTCATCTAGTGGGATACCAGCAACAGTGTGCTACAGTGCCTATTGTGTTCCGCTTGCCGTGGGCACTACAACAGGGACACATGCATTAGTCACTTCCTTGTCCGGACATGGACTGAACCACGCCCAGAGCCCCCGAGTCATTGTTGCAAGCCCTGCGTTGGTCCAGCGTACGCCAGACCAGACCACTCCGCTTACGATCCGAGGGGGGGGCCCACATAGCTACATGTCGCAGGCGTACACGCTGGTGGTATGCAGGTCACTGGTCTAGTTGTCAGCATGTCACGGCCACTCCCTGAGGGCAGGTCTGCACACACACCACACCCATCCGGCACAGGCGTCACAGGCCATGTGACTCCGCCAATATAAGGGGCCGACAACGTCACATTCCCCACTGCCGGTGGTGACTGGATGACGGACGCTCCACGGTTCTCAATCATAAAGGGCCCATGAGTTGTGGCGCACAGGGTTGGTCGCACCCGAGGCCTTGCGCCCGTCACGGGCCTACCACCACATGGCGCTGACTGGGGTTGCACAGGGTTAGTGGCACCCGAGGCCTTGCGCCCGTCACGGGCCTACCACCACGTGGCGCTGACTGGGGTTGCACAGGGTTAGTGGCACCCGAGGCCTTGCGCCCGTCACAGGCCTACCACCACGTGGCGCTGACTGCCGTTGCACAGGGTTAGTGGCACCGAAATAGCTGAGCGGGTGTGCAGCCTGCGATGATGACGTGTGCACTGATGTGGTCTCTGCCATTGATGCCTCAGGACTCAGCGTCATGTGTGGGACCTGCTGGGCCGTGGGGGGTCCGCATGATGTGGACCATGCCATGGTGGCGGGACCGGGGACTGGAGCTTGCACGGGCACGTGGTGTGCCCACTGGTGGACACACCGTTGGCGGCAGGTGAGCAGTGGGCCCGGGGTGCGCAAGTGCGGACAGCCAGCGCTGGCCGGCGGGAGGGGGTAGGGTGCGGCTGCATGCGTGCGCAGGGACGGACAGGCGTGCTGTGTGATGGACTCTGCCATGATTGACTCTGGCCTCAATTACAGGTTGCAGACCTGGTGGCTTGCAGTGTATCCCGGCACATGGTTG
Source organism: Calotriton arnoldi (assembly GCA_963921515.1). Lineage (NCBI taxonomy): Eukaryota > Metazoa > Chordata > Amphibia > Caudata > Salamandridae > Calotriton > Calotriton arnoldi. Next base: position 2,514,768 of record CAWUFW010001277.1, read on the forward strand.
GAGACACACTGGTGGCAGCAGGTGAACAGTGGGCCTGGGTGCGCAGGGCCGGTGGTGTCTCTCTCTCTCTCCCTTACTTCCCTCTCTCTCTCACTCTCTCTCCTTTCCTTCTCTCTCTCACTCTCTCTCCTTTCCTTCTCTCTCTCTCACTCTCTCTCTCCTTTCCTTCCCTCTCTCTCACTCTCTCTCTCCCTTCCTTTCCTTCTCTCTCTTCCTCTCTCTGCCTTTCTTTCATTCTCTGTTTCTCTGTGTCTCGCTCCTTTGATCTGCGCATGGCACACGTTCTGATTTTCTGCTTTATTTTCCAGGCTGTGACATCGAGATTGTCCCGGACGGACCCAACAGGAGTCTTCCGCATTGGTGTTTTGTGTTGTATTTCAATAAAGTTTTTGGTTGTTACTTCAGTGCTGTGTGACTGTTTCTCGTTCTTCTGGCCACACGTGTGTTATTTTTTGACAATGTGCATCATCATGCGCTTTTTGTGGCTCTTGTGTCGTGCACAGTATGTGTATGTCCGGGGGGGGGGCTGGGGGTGGTGGCGGTGGGTGTTGTGGCCCTCATGGGTATCCGAGCTGCATGATCATTGTCTCCATGGCATCTGTGGGTCTTCAGGTGTGGCTCTTGGCTGGGCTCCCTTTCATGCTGCAGGTAGTCGTCCTGCTTAACACCAGCAAAAGGCAGGTGTTAAATCACTGGTGCTACTGCGGCTTATCGCCTGTTTTTGGTTCGCATCGCAGATCTGGCAGTTCGTTGTGAAAGTGGTGGTGTGGTTTTTTCGTGTGTTTTTGCACAGGAACGCCTACTCTGCATCTCATTAGGGTTGGTTGGTGGTGTCCACCGTGGAGATACATTTTGGGGCAGTTATCGCGGGAATACTGGCGATGTCTGCAGTTTGCACCCACTTGTGAATGGGGTGTTAAATCTATCTCCACTTTGGATGCGTTAAGGTGGAGATAAATCGGCGGTAGGTCCTTGTGAATATGCCCCCTAGTATGTTAATGCTGCAACGCTTGCTATTACTGATATCATTGTTTGACCCTTGTATTGTACAAAGGTGCCTGGATCTTTACCTTATCAATTATTTTATCTTGTTATTCTAATTTTAGAGTACTAGCATGCTGAGTAGCTGTTTTAACCACTTGCTTGCTAGAGTTTTGCTCCCTGGCACTAAGCCATTTGCCAGATACACGTGGGAGTTTGTGCTTAAGGCTTAATAACCTATTTCCTACAGAAGATTTCCATGCCAAATTTGCTTGCATTTTTCCCCGCATGTTGTGCATTCTACCCATGCTTTGTGGTGTTTCCTGCTAAGTATCTAGAGAGTAGTCAAAATGTGTCAGGTGCTATGCAAGAAAGTGTGTGGTTATTTTTCTAAAAAATGGCTTCAACAAAAGGTTTGCTGAGTTCAGAGTGTCCTATTTCCAGCTTTCACAACCAGGAAGAGTTTTGTTTAGTTTCAGTCTACTTGCAGTTTATGGGGAGAGGAAATGTGAAATTCTGTGTAAATCCCAAAAAAGACATATTTCTGAAAAGTAGACAAAATGCTGACTGCCTTCATGATTCAATGGTTGCCGGACATCCTGGGATAGTATTAGCAGCAGTAAGAGACATTTCTGTGGTTAAGTCTGTTTGGTGAGGTCAATAATTGTCTACAGACAACTTTTTTTTATGTTCAGCATAGGAACTCTCACATGAAACCCATGGGTTTATGGAGACCTTTTTCTACAATGTCAATGGATTTTAATGTTGAAGTTCCGAAAAGTCAAGGTTTTACTGTAACTCCATTGTGGTCAACTATTTGACCATCGTGAGCAATTTCATAAGGTTGGCAGGGTTGCCCACTTTTGATGAGTTGGCACAGGTTTCTGCACAACACCTTGCTTTATTGCATGGTTCCATGGGTCTTAATTGATAATAGACTGTCTTAATTTATTTAAAAATGTTGGTCCTCTTCTGTAAAGAACTTAATATGATAGTCTGTCCAGTAGTTACCATCATCAGATGAAGAGTCTGACAGAAAGATTGAATCATTTTATTGAACAGTATTTGAGACATCAATCTCAGTTACAAGAGGAGGATTGGAGTAAGACGATCTGGTTATCAAGGCAAGCATACACTAATACTGAAAGTCCCCTTTCTTTAGCATACATGGTTATCTCCCACAACATTTTAGAAGGCTTCCACAATGTCAGGAGTGTGGAGAGTTGGTCTGAGGGTCCAATATTTATACCTAGTGCCTGTCTGTGAACTGTGGGAAACATTTAGGCTACCCCACACATCTGGTTCTGTAATGTTCTTTTCTTCCCCTGCCCAGGCTCCAAGGGGTGGGGGTGACGACAGGCTGGGCCAAGTTATTGGTCAATGTGCTGGAGGCAGCCCCTTTGAAATGGAAGTGAGCCAGAGAACTACTCCACCCCTCCCATCTAGGTAGGATGGCCCATCCTGCCGACACCTGCACCCCCTTTGTTTGACTGTCTGGAAGAAATACAGAAAGGCGAACTGCCAACTGCAAAAACTCATGTGACCCAGGACAAAGGTTACAGACACCTAATGGTTAGGGCAAGAAAATTCCAACTTTCTAAAAGTGCCATTTTCAGAACTGTGACTTAAAATCCAACTTTACAACTAAAGCCAATTTTAAATGACAATTCTTTTGAGATTAAACATGTCATTTCTTTCTGTTCCCAATGAAACGTTAGCACTTATTAAATGTAATAAGGTAGCCCTTGTTATACTATGGGAGAGGTAGGCCTCAATTGGTAAAGAACTAATTTAACAGTTTTTCACTACCAGGACATGTAAACTTTAAAAACATATGTCCTACCATTTAAATAAAATGCAGCCTGCCCTATGAGCTGTTTGGGGTCTACCATAGGAGCGACTTATTATATTACAAATGGAGGCTTATGCCTGGCAAAAATGTTTATTTTGCAGATCGAGTTGGTGGTTTAAAACTGCACACAGGCTGCAAAGGCAGGCTTGAGACATGTTTTAAAGGGCTACTCTAATGGTTGAGTCCTTTGGGTGAATCCTTTGTGGGACTTTGAGGATTGGTGAATCCTTTGCCTTTACTTTTTAAAAGATTTCAAAGGAACTAATCCTACTGTGAGCCTAAATTGGATCTCCACTAGGGAAATCCTAAATACCTCACTGCAGGTAGCCTCTGATTTACCTTCAAACATTAAGCCAGTTATTGTAAACCATACGTTGTTATAGACTACACGAGAGTGAGTATGAGGTAATTAAAGTCCTAATGAAAAGCATTTGGAGTTCTAAGTACACAAGATACATTTTTCTTCCATTCTGCTGTTTTTCTTAGTGCTTCTGCAACTTGAAATATAAAAAGTTAGGAATCAATAAAAGAGTATTTCTGTGGGAGATATGTCAGTCATATCACAGACTGAGAACTTATCTGATCAACCAAAGATTCTGAACTTTGCAGGACTCAACTGGGGGTTACTCTTTGGGTGTGCTCTGGTCATACACTATAATGTGCAGCAAAGTCATCCCCTGTGACAAACGTTTGCTACTTAGTTCAATACAGTGTTCAAAATAATCTTTGAAAGATGTCCCACACACACCCAGTCCATCTGACACACCAGTGGATGAGACTGACTCAATGCCACTCATCCAAGCCTTCCAGAAACAGAAACCTAACTATAATGTTTATTCTGTTTTAAACCAATTTTACATGAATTCTTGCTGGCTATATATAAAAATAGCCAGTCTTACATCCCATATTCTTGAGCATACAAAATATTCTCCATGCTTCTGGGGGTCATAGAGTTGCATTAATATCCACAGTGACCAGCTTAGATGTGATCTAAGAGACTATAATCCGCGCACTGCACTCCCTTGCTTCCCTACCAGGTTCGCTGTGTTTAAGTAGCAGGCTAGGATCTACATGCTGTGAGCATCATTACTTCTGTGGAGCAGCTTCGCCTGTCCATCGCTGCTGTTTCATTACCTGCACTGCAAAACTAATGATGCCTTTCACACAGAGAGAAATCACAGGGAGCTGCAAACATGGCAACTGTCAGCATGATTCACTGAGTAATTATGGAATAATACAGTGTAAACCACTCATTGATAACAACAGTAAGTCTGTGTTGAAGTGAGTGCCCTTTCACTTGTACCTGCAGTCAAACGGTTTGCAGTGGTGAAGCCCAGTCCTTAATGTCACATTGCCAGAGATGGTTTTGTATGCAGTTTCTCATCTGACAGATACTCTACTTCATTGTTATTGTTAGACTTGGCATCTTTTGGCGTGTTTCCCCTGACTTTTTGCTTTCTGACCTCCCGGTTTTGACTCTGTTTTTGCTGGTGTAATGATTCTGCGCACTTTCCTCACTGCTGTCCAGTAGGAAAGTGCAAGTGCTCCTGTATAAAATGTGTTATGGATTGGCGTTTCCATGATTGGCCTATTTGGTTTATGTGTCAGTCCCTTGTAAAGTGCACTGTGAGTGCCAGGGCCTATAGACCAAATGCTGTTGGTGGGCTGCAGCACTGGATTGTGCCACTGTTAGACTTGGCACCATTGGCGTGGGTCTCCCTTCCATTTTTTTGCTGTTGCCTCTTATGTTTTGCTGGTTTTAGATGCTTTTGGGCACTGTGCCACTGCTGTTCAGTGCCACAGTGCAAGTGCTCCCTACTGTAAAGTGATGTATGGATTAGTGACTCCATGATTGGATGATTGGTTTACTTGTCAGTCCCTAGTACAGTGCACGGAGTGTGCCCAGGGCTTGTAAATCCAATGCCGCTGGTGGGATTGCAGCACTGGTTGTGCCACCCACAGAAGCGGCTTGTAAAATGTGTCTCAGGCCTGCCATTGCAGAGCCTGTGTGCAGTCTGTGACTGCCATGTCGACTTGGCAAGTGCACCCACTTGCCAGTCCCTAAACCTTCCCTTATCTTCATATCAGACACCCCTAAGGTAGGCCCAAGGGCAGGGTGCATTGTAAGTATAAGATAGGACATGCCCTGGTGTGTGTGGCATGTCCTAATAGTGAATTACAGCCATTTTCGTTTTTCACTATTGCAAGGCTACCTGTTCTCCATAGGCCAGAATGGGCAGTTTGATTATTACACCTTATAATCCTAACTGACCCAGAGAACATGGTAGAAAAACGAATTTAGTATGCCTGAACTCAGAATGATAAAATACATCTTTTAGTGAAGTTGGTTTTAACATTCTTTGTTTGAAAATACCACTTTTAGAAAGTAGGTATTTTCTTGCCTAAACCATCCAGCTGCCTCTGCTCAGGTTGTGTATTGTGTGTCTGGGTTTGTGAGTGACAGGGGCTGGGGGATTCCAGGAGGCAGGGTGAGTCAGCACTAGGCTGAATAGGTCTGCCTGAAGGAGGATGGGTGGGAGGAGTTGCACCTGGGTCTGAATAGGGCTGTGCCTGCCTTCCACAATGCTGGCTCCACCTCCTGCCGGGCGTCTGATGGCTCTGCCCCTCACTCTCAAAGGAAAGAAGGAGTCAGAAAAACAAAGTGCTCCAGGACTGACCAGAACTGGTTTGGACTAGGCAAAGGCCTCTCTGCCTTCAGAGAACAAAGGGAAAAGGTGTATAAAAAGGGGACCCAGACCCCTAGGAAATTAGATCACTTCTGGGAAATCAAGAAACCTGTTGCCAAGGAGAAGAACCGGAGAAGCTGAAGGAGGAGTACTGCCCCTGTGCTGTTTTGCTGATTGGGGTTGGCCTGCAGTGGTTGCTTTCTGCCAAGGACAGGAGAAAAGACTTTGCTGTGCTTTGTCATCTTGAAGAAGGGAATCTCCAAGGGCTTGAACTAGAGCTTGCCTCCTGCCTGAAGTCTCAGGGATACAAGACTTCACCAACCAGCTCCCCCCCTGCATTCCCTTGCTGGGAATTGAAGTGCCTGCTGTTGTGCTGGGCCTTCTGAGAGACTGCGTGTCGCTGGGAGCTGGAAGCGCGACGCAACAACGAGAAGCGTGTCGCCGCCGCAGCCGCGGTCATCGCATCGCCGAAGAAGCGAGACGCCGCTGCCGCTGTCATCATCGCATCGCCGAAGCGCGGCGCATCACCGGAGAAGCGAGACGCTGCCACAGAGGTCATCGTCGCATCGCCGGGGAAGCGCGTCGCAGGGCCTGTCGCGGCTCCAAAGATCATCGAGTCGCCGCACGGCCGTCGGGCGTGCACGTATCACACCAACGTTGTCGCACCGCAACCAAGACGCCATTTTGTCGCATCGTACCGGAGAAGAGTATCGCATCGAGGTGCCATCCTGTCGCATCGCACCGGAAAGCAGTAAGAAACCGACGCATCACCTCCCCACACAGTAAGGAAGCGAGCATCAACTCCCCTGCGCAGCAGTAAGGAACCGACGCATCCACTCCCCTGAGTGTAAGGAACCGACGCATCACCTTCCCTGCGACCCTTTTGTTTTCTTTGCGTAACGCATTCAAGGTACATTGAGAGTAAAGTGTCGCATTTACAACCTGAGAGAACTGAACTATTTTATAACCTTTTAAAGCCTATTTTTGAGTACAGTATTGTGGATTTTTGCTATTGGGTCTTGTGATAAGTCTATATAAAGATTACTTATTTTTACATAAACAACCTGTGTGGTGTCCATCTGTAGTGTTTTCACTGTATTACTATATGTGGTCACAAATGCTTTACACACTGCCTCTGAGATAAGCCTGTCTGCTCGTGCCAAGCTACCAGGGGGTGAGCAGGGGTTATTTTAGGAGTGTTTCCCCCTTATCCTGACTAGAAGCAAGGGTCCCTATTTGGACAAAGGTGCAAACCATTGCCAACTAGAGACCCCCAGTTCTAACATTGGTGGTCAGCGGTGAGGATTTGGACTTGCATTTGTGATTCATATACAGTGATTGGTGTACACTACTAGTGAGTGCAGACCAATACGCGACCACATACCTTTTTGATAGGACTTTTTTTTCTTTGGAACCTTTATTTTTGTTGAGAACTGCCAATTTTCACCATGAGCAAAAAGGATCCATTGCACCTGCAGATATTGAATTTGAAGAAGATAGGGTTGATACCTACACTGTGCCAGAACTCAAAGCTGTTTGCAAAAAGTTTAAAATCTCTATGAGAGGCCTCACCAGGAAGGAGGAGTTTCACAAGGCACTGAGAGCCTGGTTGGAAGCACGGAATGCCAGTGGGCAGTCCGAGGAGCCTGTGGAGGAGGCAGAGAATTTAGATGGGCAGCTTGAGGGGCCATTGGGCTTAACTGGGAGGAGAGCGCCTTCCAGGGAGGGCAGCAGTGTTTCTCAAAGGGCCTGTCTCCAGAGGAGCTGGAGGACAGGGACAAAAGCAGGATGCATGAAATGGAGATGGCCAAACTGAAACAGGGAAGCCATGATAGCCTTGAGCATAAGAAATTGGAGTTAGAAAGTAAGAGGTTGGCTATGGAAGAAAAGAAGATGCTTTTAGAGCATGAGAGAGTGGTGAGGGAGCTAGAGCTAAAGGCTAGAAGCCTAGAAATCACTCCCTCTGGTGGCAGCACACCTCCAGTGCCTGTAGAAAGTAGAGTGTACATCCCCAAGGAGGTTATTAAGGATTTCATGAAGGGGGAGGACATTGGGCAATGGTTTAAAGCATATGAGATCGCCATGACATCACACCGGGTCCCTGAGAAGGATTGGGGAGCGGGGTTGTGGGGCCGCTTTGCAGGTGAGGGAAGGGAAACCTTGCTAGCCTTGCCCACAGTGGATCAGATGTCCTATGCCCACCTGAAGGAAGCTTTAGTGGCAAGGTATGGGTTAACTCCAGAGCTTTATAGGCAGAAGTTTAGGAACTGCAAAAAGCTGGAGTCTAGTACCTGGGTGGAGTATGTGTCTTATTTTTGCAGAGCATTGGATGGATGGGTGAAGGGTAGCAAAGTAAATGACTTACAGGAGTTCTATGATTTAATCGCATGGGAGCACTTGTCCAGTAGTTGTTTTCCAGAGCTACGCCAGCACCTAGTTGACAGTAAGCTAACTAATCCTAGAAAGCTTGCTGAGGAGGCGGACCGCTGGGTCAGTACCCGGGTCCACAAGGGTCTTGTGGGAGACTCCGCCAAAGGTGGGCAGGGTCCCCAGCAGAAGAGTGGGGGGACAAGGGTAAACAGAAGGAGTTCCAAAAAGGGCCCCAAAGTAAACCCCAAGGGAACCAAGGTAAGGGTTCCCAGCCTCCCACTGAGAAAAGACCATGGGTCCCAACAGATAAGTCTGTTCAGAAGGGGCCCAAAGCATGTTTTAGTTGTGGTCAGGTGGGTCACTTTGTAGGAAGTCCCAAGTGTCCCAATACTGTGACCACTGCACCCACTGGTGCACCACCCCGGCAGATGGCTAGTGTAGCCCTGGGGGAGGAGTTGGGTGCCCAAGGTGGGTGGGGTCCCGCAGAGATGTCCCTGGTCTCTTTAGGAGACAGTGAGATGGTCCCTAGGACCCAGCTGCCTGATAACACTAAGAAATACAGGCAGTGGGTGACCATCAATGGCCATAGGGTGGAGGCTCTGAGAGACACCGGGGCCAGTGTGACAGCTGTCAGTTGTCGGCTGGTGTCTGAGGAGCAGGTGGTCCCCAATGTATTCTACCCTGTAGTTGCCGCTGACAACTCAGAGAGCCACTGCAAGGTGGCCCAGGTTCCCTTTGAGTGGGGGGGTCTCAGGTATCCTTCAAGTAGCTCTGAGGCCAGCCATGCCTGTTGACTGTCTGCTAGGCAATGATTTGGAGAGCTCCCCTTGGGCGAAGGTGGAGCGGAGGTCTCATTTGGAGATGTTGGGTCTGCCAGAGTGGGCGTGTGTGACCACTCGGTCAATGGCAGCCGGTAAGGGTATTCAAGAGGACCTGGAGCCTGGAAGAAGGGCCCAGGTGCCTGCCTTAAAGAGAGGAGGCAGGGGCGCGGGAAACCGGCCCCCGAAGTTCCCACGGTCCAGGAGGAGGCAGACCTTGAGGGGGATGCCCTGGAACCTACAGGGGAACAAGTGGCTGAACTGGGGGACCTGCCTGAGCTGACCCATTGGCAGCAGGGAGGAGGCCCCTCCAGGGAAGAATTCTGCGAGGAGCAGAAGAAGTGCCCTTCTCTTGAGGGCTTGCGGCAACAGGCTGTAAGCCAGGCAGCAGGTGATCAGTCTGGATCACACTGGATCTACTGGGAGAATGGTCTCCTGTATAGTGAGCCTAAGGTTGCTGAGCCTGGGTCAGCCCGTGTGCTGGTGGTACCCCAGCGCTTCAGAGCCTTCCTACTGGGTCTGGCTCATGATGTGCCTTTAGCAGGACATTTGGGGCAAGACAAGACCTTTCAAAGGCTTGTCACCCACTTTCATTGGCCCCAAATGCGCAAGAGTTCAGATACTCATTGCAGGACCTGTCAGACTTGCCAGGCAAGTGGTAAGAGTGGGAGGAAGCACAAGGCTCCTCTCCAACCTTTCCCTGTTGTCAGCACCCCCTTTGAGAGGGTGGGTATTGACATTGTGGGGCCTCTGGATCCCAAGACAGCCATGGGCAACAGGTTCATCCTGGTCTTGGTGGACCATGCCACCCGGTACCCGGAAGCCATCCCTCTTCGGACAGTGACGGCCCCCGTGGTGGGACGTGCACTGATGGGGATTTTCTCCCGTGTGGGGTTCCCCAAGGAGGTGGTGTCTGACCGTGGTACTAACTTCATTTCCAAGTATATGAAGTCCCTGTGGCAGGAGTGTGGTGTAACCTATAAGTTCACCACTCCTTACCACCCCCAAGGTAATGGGCTGGTTGAGAGATTCAACCGGACCCTTAAAGGCATGATTATGGGTCTGGAAGAACCCATGAGGCGTAAGTGGGACGTCCTCTTGCCATGCCTGCTCTTTGCTTACAGAGAGGTGCCCCAGAAGTCCTTAGGGTTCAGTCCCTTTGAACTGCTGTACGGCCATCCTGTAAGAGGACCTCTGAGTCTGGTCAAGGAAGGCTGGGAGAAAGCTCCCAGGAAAACTCCCCAGGATGTATTTAGTTACATGCTGGCCTTCAGGAACCAGACTCGGCGTTTCAGACAACTCGCTGAGGCGAATCTGGAAGCCAGCCAGGAAGAGATGAAACGTTGGCATGATCAGAACGCCACTCTGATCGAGTTTCAGCCTGGACAAAAGGTTTGGGTCATGGCCCCAGTGGAGCCCTGTGCGCTCCAGGATAAGTGGACCGGACCATTTGAGGTGGTGGAGCGCAAGAGTGATGTCACCTACTTGGTGGACTTGCAGTCTCCCAGGAACCCCTTGCGGGTCCTGCATGTGAACCGCCTGAAGCCCCACTTTGAGAGGTCTGAAGTGGGCATGCTCTTAGCAACAGATGCTGGGATGGAAGAGGAGACTGAACCTCTTCCTGATCTCCTGTATGCAAAAGAGCAAGATGGGTCAGTGGATGGTGTGAACCTCTCTCCCACCCTGACCCCGGAGCAGCAGAATGACTGTCGCCAACTGTTGGGACAGTTTTCTGATCTGTTCTCCCTGACTCCCAGTATCACTGAATGGTGCATCCATGATGTGGACACTGGGGACAGTCCTCCTGTAAAGCACAAAACTTACAGAGTGACTGACAGGGTGAGAGCTTGCATCAAGGAGGAGGTCTCCAAGATGTTTGCCTTAGGGGTGATTGAGTCCTCTAACAGTCCTTGGGCCAGCCCAGTGGTCTTGGTCCCAAAGGCTGCCGCGCCTGGTGCCACACCTGAACTCCGGTTCTGTGTGGACTACCGAGGACTCAATTCAGTCACCAGGACTGACGCGCACCCCATCCCCAGAGCTGATGAGCTCATTGATCGGTTAGGGGCTGCCCAGTACCTCAGCACGTTTGATCTAACGTCTGGATACTGGCAGATCGCCTTAACTGATGGGGCCAAAGAGAGGTCAGCATTCTCCACACCAGATGGGCACTACCAATTCCGGGTGATGCCCTTTGGGATGAAGAATGCCCCTGCCACCTTTCAGAGGTTGGTCAACCAGGTGTTGGCTGGGCTGGAGGATTTCAGTGCCGCCTACCTGGATGACATTGCAGTGTTCAGCGCCACTTGGGAGGAACATCTGCACCACCTCTGGGAAGTGTTGAAGGCGCTGCGGAGGGCAGGCCTCACGATCAAGGCGAGTAAGTGCCAGATCGGGCAGGGTTCTGTGGTGTACTTGGGACACCAGGTAGGGAGCGGCCAGGTGGCGCCCCTACAGCCCAAGATAGATACCATCCTGGCTTGGGAACCCCCAAAACCCAGACAGAGGTGAGGGCCTTCTTAGGACTCACCGGGTATTACAGGAGGTTTGTCAAGGGGTATGGCAACATTGTTGCACCCTTGACTGAGCTGACTTCCAGGAAGCAGCCCAGGAAAGTGAACTGGACTGAGGCCTGCCAAAAGGCTTTTGATGCCCTGAAATCTGCCATGTGCACGGCGCCCGTGCTTCAGGCGCCCAACTTCTCAAGGGAATTCATTGTGCAGACAGATGCTTCAGAGCATGGTGTTGGGGCTGTGCTTTCACAGATGAATGAGGAGGGCCTAGACCAACCTGTAGCCTTTATTAGTAGGAGGTTACTCCCACGGGAACAGAGGTGGAGTGCGATTGAACGTGAGGCATTTGCTGTGGTCTGGGCACTGAAGAAGTTGAGACCATACTTGTTTGGGACTCACTTCCGGGTTCAGACAGACCACAGGCCCCTCAGATGGTTAATGCAGATGAGGGGTGAGAATCCAAAACTGTTGAGGTGGTCCATTTCCCTACAGGGGATGGACTTTACGGTGGAACACCGCCCTGGTACAGAACACGCCAATGCTGATGGTCTGTCCAGATTTTTCCGCCTTAGTGATGAGAACTCCCAGGAGGAAGGGTAGTTCTCCCCACATTTCAGCTGGAGGGGACACGTGTTAGACTTGGCACCATTGGCGTGGGTCTCCCTTCCATTTTTTTGCTGTTGCCTCTTATGTTTTGCTGGTTTTAGATGCTTTTGGGCACTGTGCCACTGCTGTTCAGTGCCACAGTGCAAGTGCTCCCTACTGTAAAGTGATGTATGGATTAGTGACTCCATGATTGGATGATTGGTTTACTTGTCAGTCCCTAGTACAGTGCACGGAGTGTGCCCAGGGCTTGTAAATCCAATGCCGCTGGTGGGATTGCAGCACTGGTTGTGCCACCCACAGAAGCGGCTTGTAAAATGTGTCTCAGGCCTGCCATTGCAGAGCCTGTGTGCAGTCTGTGACTGCCATGTCGACTTGGCAAGTGCACCCACTTGCCAGTCCCTAAACCTTCCCTTATCTTCATATCAGACACCCCTAAGGTAGGCCCAAGGGCAGGGTGCATTGTAAGTATAAGATAGGACATGCCCTGGTGTGTGTGGCATGTCCTAATAGTGAATTACAGCCATTTTCGTTTTTCACTATTGCAAGGCTACCTGTTCTCCATAGGCCAGAATGGGCAGTTTGATTATTACACCTTATAATCCTAACTGACCCAGAGAACATGGTAGAAAAACGAATTTAGTATGCCTGAACTCAGAATGATAAAATACATCTTTTAGTGAAGTTGGTTTTAACATTCTTTGTTTGAAAATACCACTTTTAGAAAGTAGGTATTTTCTTGCCTAAACCATCCAGCTGCCTCTGCTCAGGTTGTGTATTGTGTGTCTGGGTTTGTGAGTGACAGGGGCTGGGGGATTCCAGGAGGCAGGGTGAGTCAGCACTAGGCTGAATAGGTCTGCCTGAAGGAGGATGGGTGGGAGGAGTTGCACCTGGGTCTGAATAGGGCTGTGCCTGCCTTCCACAATGCTGGCTCCACCTCCTGCCGGGCGTCTGATGGCTCTGCCCCTCACTCTCAAAGGAAAGAAGGAGTCAGAAAAACAAAGTGCTCCAGGACTGACCAGAACTGGTTTGGACTAGGCAAAGGCCTCTCTGCCTTCAGAGAACAAAGGGAAAAGGTGTATAAAAAGGGGACCCAGACCCCTAGGAAATTAGATCACTTCTGGGAAATCAAGAAACCTGTTGCCAAGGAGAAGAACCGGAGAAGCTGAAGGAGGAGTACTGCCCCTGTGCTGTTTTGCTGATTGGGGTTGGCCTGCAGTGGTTGCTTTCTGCCAAGGACAGGAGAAAAGACTTTGCTGTGCTTTGTCATCTTGAAGAAGGGAATCTCCAAGGGCTTGAACTAGAGCTTGCCTCCTGCCTGAAGTCTCAGGGATACAAGACTTCACCAACCAGCTCCCCCCCTGCATTCCCTTGCTGGGAATTGAAGTGTCTGCTGTTGTGCTGGGCCTTCTGAGAGACTGCGTGTCGCTGGGAGCTGGAAGCGCGACGCAACAACGAGAAGCGTGTCGCCGCCGCAGCCGCGGTCATCGCATCGCCGAAGAAGCGAGACGCCGCTGTCATCATCGCATCGCCGAGCGCGGCGCATCACCGGAGAAGCGAGACGCTGCCACAGAGGTCATCGTCGCATCGCCGGGGAAGCGCGTCGCAGGGCCTGTCGCGGCTCCAAAGATCATCGAGTCGCCGCACGGCCGTCGGGCGTGCACGTATCACACCAACGTTGTCGCACCGCAACCAAGACGCCATTTTGTCGCATCGTACCGGAGAAGAGTATCGCATCGAGGTGCCATCCTGTCGCATCGCACCGGAAAGCAGTAAGAAACCGACGCATCACCTCCCCACACAGTAAGGAAGCGAGCATCAACTCCCCTGCGCAGCAGTAAGGAACCGACGCATCCACTCCCCTGAGTGTAAGGAACCGACGCATCACCTTCCCTGCGACCCTTTTGTTTTCTTTGCGTAACGCATTCAAGGTACATTGAGAGTAAAGTGTCGCATTTACAACCTGAGAGAACTGAACTATTTTATAACCTTTTAAAGCCTATTTTTGAGTACAGTATTGTGGATTTTTGCTATTGGGTCTTGTGATAAGTCTATATAAAGATTACTTATTTTTACATAAACAACCTGTGTGGTGTCCATCTGTAGTGTTTTCACTGTATTACTATATGTGGTCACAAATGCTTTACACACTGCCTCTGAGATAAGCCTGTCTGCTCGTGCCAAGCTACCAGGGGGTGAGCAGGGGTTATTTTAGGAGTGTTTCCCCCTTATCCTGACTAGAAGCAAGGGTCCCTATTTGGACAAAGGTGCAAACCATTGCCAACTAGAGACCCCCAGTTCTAACAGCCACCCACGCAAACAGCCCGTAAAGTGTAACTCGGGCCTGCCAACGCAGACCCTGTGCGCAGCCTGGGGCTGCCATGTCGACTTGGCAAGTGCGCACACTTGCAAGTCCCTAAACCTTCCATTTTCTACATGTTAGTCACCCCTAAGGTAGGCCCAAGGTACCCCTGTGGGCAGGGTGCGTTGTATGCGAAAGGTAGGACATGCCCTGGTGTGTGTGGCATGTCCTGATAGTGAATTACAGCCTAGTTCGTTTTTCACTATTGCAAGGCTACCTGTTCCCCATAGGCCAGAACGGGCAGTTTTGATTATTACAGCTTATAATCCTAACTGACCCCGGGAACATGGTAGAAATTCGAGTTTAGTATGCCTGGACTCAGAATGATAAAATGCATCTTTTAGTGAAGTTGGTTTTAACATTCTGTGTTTGAAAATACCCCTTTTAGAAAGTGGGTATTTTCTTGTCTAACCATCCAAGCCTGCCTCTGCGAGGTTGTGTATTCCTTGTCTGGAGTGTGAGTGACAGGGGCTGGGGGATGCCAGGAGACAGGGTGAGTCAGCACAGGGCTGAATAGCAAGATCTACATATAGATGGGTGGGAGGAGTTGCACCTGGGCCCTGAATAGGACAGTGCCTTCCCTCCACAATGCTGGCTCCACCTCCTGTGGTGCGTCTGATGTCCCTGGCCTACTCGCTGAAAGAAGGTACGGAGACTTGTCAACAAAGTGCTCCAGAACTGGTTTGGACTAGGCAAAGGCCTCTCTGCCTTCAGAGAACAAAGGAATTTGGGATATAAATATTGGGGCCCTGACCCCATGAATTTAGATCTCGCTGGAATCAAGGAACCTGCCAAGACGAAGAGCTGGAAGAGCTGCCAGGAGGAGTACTGCCCCTTTGCTGTGTTGTTGCTTTGTTGGGTTGGCCTGCAGCTGCTGCTTCTGCCTTGGGCAGTGAAAGGACTGAACTTTCTACAAACGTGTGCTGAGTATCTCCAAGGGCCTGGAACCGAGCTGGCCTCCTGTTAAGAAGTCTCAGGGACTGCAAAGACTTCACAAGCCTCTGGGTACCGCTTCTGGAACGCTGTTTCAGTTGCCACAGAGGAAGGGAACTGCAACCGACTCCGTCAACCGAATCCATCCCTGACCGGTGACCTGTTTGCACCGCAGACCGCATCGCCCCGCTTTGCATCGCAACCCTGGTCTCACCGTAGGCGACGTCCGACGCCGTCAACACCGAGCCGCTGCTTGCACCGTGACCTGTGGGCACCGCAGTTCGCATTGCATCACTTCACTGAACCAGCCGGACCCGACCGACGCGGTCGCTGCAACTGGCTCAACAGTCGTGACCGCATCGCATTTGGGGCACCGCTCGCACGTTTGCGACGCACCGCTCCGACTCGCACCGCTGTCCGACGCCAGCTCCCGCACTCCGGCTTGGTCGCCTGCATCGCAACCTGTCAGCACCGCATCGTACACCGTCTCGCCCTGCACCGCACGCCTTGGACTCACTGACTCCGTCTACACGACGCTCATCGAGCCGCTGCCTGCACCGCATCGAGGGACATCGCACCTTTCATCGCTCCGTCTTGCACCGCAACCGCGACGAACGCCGACCGGCTCGTACACTCCGTACCAGCCACAACGAGAAAGGTACTGTGACCGAGTCTGTTCACGACTCTGCTGGCCCGTAGCGACGCGGTCGGCTGGAACTGTTGGACTCTGTGTAATTCAGCATCGCGGTAGACCCGAACGGGGCTACCGACTCGTACGAACTTTGCTTTTGTGTTATTCCTGCAAAGAAGAATTTACCTTATCAAGCATTCATTTTTAAAGTATAGTATTGTGGATCTTTGTCGTAATTGGTCTTGTCTTGAGTATATAAAAATTGGTTATTTTTCTAAACTGGTGTGGTGTCCGTTTGTAGTGCTTACACTGTATTACTGTTGGTTATGTGCAAATGCTTTACACACTGCCTCTGAATTAAGCCTGACTGCTCGTGCCAAGCTACCACGAGGGTGAGCAGGGGTTACTTCACGAGTGTAACACCCTTACCCTGACTAGGAAGAAGGGTCCCTACTTGGACAGAGGTGCAAGCCCTTGCCAACTAGAGACCCCCATTTCTAACATTGGTTGTCAGCGGTGAGGATAGGACTTGTGTTTGCACTTGACTTACAGTGATTGGTGTGCACTACTACCATATCGCAGACCATTACGTACCACATACTGGTTCTTTTTCTTTTGGCCTATTTTTGATCTTGCCAGTTTTCAACTCACTACTTTTGTCATGCCTGAATCAACTGCATCATCCGTTGCATCTCTGGAAGTTATCTTTGAGGAGGATAGGTTGGAATCCTACGCCGTAAAGGAGCTACGAGCGATTTGTAAAAACCTGAAAGTCCAAATTAAAGGCCTCACAAGGAAGGAGGAGCTACAGAAGGCGCTGAGGGCCTGGGTAGCAGCCAGACATGCCAGTGGGCAGCCTGGTAATCTCAGTGAGGAGGTGGAGGAGCCTATTTCCAGGGTGGATATGCTTTTGGGTAGGGGGGAACCCGCCAGGTCAGGCAGCAGCAGTCTGTCCCCAGAGGAGCTGGAGGACAGGCGGGAGGCAAGGCAGTTTGAGCTGCAGAAGCTCAGGCTGGAGAGTGAGCGGGAGGAGAAGAGATTGGCCATGGAGGAGAAGGAGATGCTCTTAGAGCATGAGAGAGAACTGTAGGAGCTAGAACTTAGGAGTAAGTCAGGCTCAGATGGTGGCAGAAATTCGTCCAGAAAGGCAGACAGGATTGTGCACATTCCCAATAATGTAGGCAAGGAGTTCAAGAAGGGGGATGACATACAAAGGTGGTTTCAGGGTTATGAGGCAGCCATACACATGAATGGGGTCCCTGAGGAGAATTGGGGAGCAGGATTGTGGCCACTTTTCCCTGAAGAAGCAAGGGATGCTCTGATAGCTTTGGGTAAGGGGTATCACCTCACCTATGCTGACATGAAGGATGCCCTTCTCACTAAGTATGGTCTTACTCCTGAAAAGTACAGGGATCAGTTCAGGTCCAGTAAGAAGTCTGATGCCAACACTTGGTTGGAATGTGTGGATGTGTTCTGCAGGTCGCTGGATGGTTGGGTGAAGGGCAGTAGTGTAACAGATTTTCAGGGGCTCTACAACTTGATTGCATGGGAGCACTTGTCTAGTCTATGTTTTGCAGATCTGCGCCAGCACCTAGTGGCTAGTAAGCTAAATGACCCCAGGAAGCTTGCTATGGAAGCGGACCGCTGGGTGAGTACCAGGGTCCACAAGAAAGCGTTTGGGGGAGACTCAGCCAAAGGTGGGCAGGGTCCCCAGCAGAAAAGTGGGGGGGACAAGGGTAAAGCACAGGAGTTCTCTAAAGGGCCCCAAACTAGTACCCAGGGTAAAGGTTCCCAGCCCCAGGTAAGAAAGCAGTGGTCTCTTCAGGGAAGCCTGCTGAGACCGGCCCCCGCAAGTGTTATGCATGTGACCAGGTAGGTCACTTTAAGGGGGACCCCAAGTGCCCAAAGGGGACACCGCCACCCACCGGTGGACAGTCCAAAGTGTTGGCTAGTGTAGCGCTTGGGGAGGAGGGGTGCCCACAGGAGGGTGGGGATCCCACAGAAATGACCCTTGTCTCACTAGGGGACAGTGAGATGGTCCCAGGAAACCAGGTGCCCCCTAACACAAAGAAATATAGCACCTGGGTGACCATCAATGGGAACAGGGTAGAGGCTCTCAGAGATACTGGAGCCAGTGTGACCTCAGTCCGGTGTCACCTGGTCTCTGAGAAGCAGGTAGTCCCAGGGGCATTCCACCAAGTAGTTGCTGTAGACAACTCTGAGCGCCAGTGTATGGTGTCGCAGGTTCCCTTTGAATGGGGGGGGTCTCAGGTCCCTTGAGGGTGGTTGTGAGCCCTACCATGCCTGTAGATTGTCTGCTAGGTAACGACCTGGAGCAGTCCTTATGGAAGGATGTTGAGCTCAGGTCTCACTTGGAGATGCTTGGGTTGCCAGAGTGGGCATGCGTGTCTACTCGGTCAATGGCAGCCAGAAAGGGGGATCAAGAGGACTTGGAGCCTGGAACAGTGGCCCAAGTCCCTGCCAAGAGAAAGGGCAGGGGTGCGGGAAACCGGCCCCCGAAGTTCCCACGGACCGGGAGGAGGCGGACCTCGAGGGGGACGCCCCGGTGCCTACAGGGGAGCAGGTAGCCGAACTGGGAGACATCTCTGAGCTGACCCATTGGCAGCAAGAAGGGGGTCCCACCAGGGAGGAGTTCTGCAGGGAGCAGAACGAGTGCCCTACTCTGGAGGGTCTGCGGCGGCAGGCTGCAGACCAGGCAGCTGGTAATCAGTCCGGGTCACATCTGATCTACTGGGAGAGTAGTCTCCTATACAGTGAGCCTAAGGTTGCTGAGCCTGGGTCAGCCTGTGTGCTGGTGGTACCCCAGCGCTTCAGGACCTTCCTACTGGGTCTGGCTCATGACGTGCCTTTGGCAGGACATTTGGGGCAGGACAAGACCTTTGACAGGCTTGTCACCCACTTCTTTTGGCCCCAAATGCGAAGGCAGTCAGATGCACACTGTAGGTCTTGCCAAACTTGCCAGGCAAGTGGTAAGAGTGGGAGGAAGGTCAAAGCTCCTCTCCAACCTTTTCCTGTTGTTGGTACACCCTTCGAAAGGGTAGGGATGGATATTGTGGGGCCACTGGATCCCAAGACAGCCATGGGCAACAGGTACATCCTGGTCTTGGTGGACCATGCCACCCGGTACCCGGAGGCAATCCCTCTCAGGACAACGACGGCGCCAGTGGTGGGCCGGGCGTTAATGGGGATCTTTTCCCGTGTGGGATTCCCCAGAGAGGTGGTTTCTGATAGGGGGACCAATTTCATATCCAAGTATATGACATCCCTGTGGAAGGAGTGTGGGGTAACCTACAAGTTCACCACTCCTTACCACCCACAAGGAAACGGTCTGGTGGAGAGATTCAACCAGACCTTGAAAGGCATGATCAAGGGTCTAACAGAATCCATGAGGCGTAAGTGGGACGTCCTCTTGCCATGCCTACTCTTTGCATACAGGGAGGTGCCTCAGAAGTGTCTCTTGGGTACAGCCCCTTTGAGCTCCTGTATGGCCACCCTGTCAGAGGACCTCTGAGTTTGGTAAAGGAAGGCTGGGAGGCAGCTCCCAGGAAAACTCCCCAGGATGTGTTTAGCTACATGCTGGGCTTTAGAAACCAAACTGCCCGCTTCAGGAAACTCGCTCAGGCGAACCAAGAAGCAAGCCAGGAAGAAATGAAGAGATGGTTTGACCAGAATGCCACTCTGGTCGAATTTCAACCTGGGCAAAAAGTGTGGGTCATGGCCCCAGTGGCACCTTGTGCCTTGCAGGACAAGTGGACTGGGCCATATGAGGTGGTGGAGCGCAAAAGTGACGTCACCTACCTGGTGGATTTGCAAGCTCCAAGGAACCCCTTGAGGGTCCTTCACGTGAACCGCCTCAAGCCCCACTTCGAGAGGTCCGAAGTGAGTATGCTCTTGGCGACAGATGATGGGGTGGAAGAGGAGAGTGAGCCTCTCCCTGACCTCCTGTCTACCAAGGAGCATGATGGGTCAGTAGAAGGTGTGATCCTCTCCCCTACTCTGACTCCAGGAGCAGCAGGGGGACTGTCACCAGTTGTTGGGACAGTTCGCCCCACTGTTCTCTCTGACCCCCGGTGTTACTCACTGGTGTACCCATGACGTGGACACTGGTGACAGCCCTCCTGTGAAGCACAAGATTTACAGGTTGACTGACCGGGTCAGAGCCAGCATCAAGGAGGAGGTCTCTAAGATGTTGGCGTTAGGGGTGATTGAGCCCTCCCACAGTCCTTGGGCCAGCCCAGTGGTCTTGGCCCCAAAGGCTGCTGCGCCCAGTGCCACTCCAGAACTCCGGTTTTGTGTGCACCACCGTGGGCTCAATGCCGTCACCAGGACTGACGCGCACCCCATCCCCAGAGCTGATGAGCTCATTGATCGGTTGGGAGCTGCCCGGTTCCTCAGCACGTTTGATTTGACGTCTGGGTACTGGCAGATTGCCTTAACCGATAGGGCCAAGGCGAGATCAGCATTCTCAACCCCAGAAGGTCATTACCAATTCCGGGTGATGCCCTTTGGGTTGAAGAATGCCCTTGCCACCTTTCAGAGGTTGGTCAATCAGGTGTTGGCTGGGCTGGAGGATTTCAGTGCCGCCTACCTGGATGACATTGCTGTGTTCAGTTCCCGCTGGGAAGAACATTTACAGCACCTTGGGAAAGTGTTGAGGGCTCTGCAAGGTGCAGGCCTCACAATCAAGGCCAGTAAGTGCCAGATCGGGCAGGGTTCTGTGGTGTACTTGGGACACCAGGTAGGAAGCGGCCAGGTGGCGCCCCTACAACCCAAGATTGACACCATTCTGGCTTGGGAGCCCCCAAGACCCAGACAGAGGTGAGAGCCTTCTTAGGTCTCACCGGCTACTATAGGAGATTTGTTAAGGGCTATGGCACCATCGTTGCCCCCTTAACAGAGCTGACTTCTAAGAAGCAGCCCAGGAAAGTGATCTGGACTGAGTCCTGCCAGAAAGCTTTTGATGCCCTGAAGGCAGCCACGTGCACGGCGCCCGTGCTCAAGGCACCTGACTTCTCCAAGGAATTCGTCGTGCAGACTGACGCTTCAGAGCATGGTGTGGGAGCGGTGCTCTCACAACTGAACGAAGAGGGCCTGGATCAGCCTGTAGTCTTCCTTAGCAGGAGACTACTCCCCAGGGAACAGAGGTGGAGTGCCATAGAAAGGGAAGCTTTTGCTGTGGTCTGGGCGCTGAAGAAGTTGAGACCATACCTGTTTGGGACTCACTTCCGGGTTCAGACAGACCACAGGCCCCTCAGATGGTTGATGCAAATGAGGGGTGAGAATCCAAAACTGCTGAGGTGGTCCATCTCCCTACAGGGAATGGACTTTACGGTGGAACACCGTCCTGGTACAGAACACGCCTACGCAGATGGTCTGTCCGGGTTCTTCCGCCTTAGTGAAGAGAACTCCAATGGGGTTGGGTAGTTCTCCCTACTTTCAGCTGGAGGGGACATGTGTTAGACTTGGCATCTTTTGGCGTGTTTCCCCTGACTTTTTGCTTTCTGACCTCCCGGTTTTGACTCTGTTTTTGCTGGTGTAATGATTCTGCGCACTTTCCTCACTGCTGTCCAGTGGGAAAGTGCAAGTGCTCCTCTATAAAATGTGTTATGGATTGGCGTTTCCATCATTGGCCTATTTGGTTTATGTGTCAGTCCCTTGTAAAGTGCACTGTGAGTGCCAGGGCCTATAGACCAAATGCTGTTGGTGGGCTGCAGCACTGGATTGTGCCACCCACGCAAACAGCCCGTAAAGTGTAACTCGGGCCTGCCAACGCAGAGCCTGTGCGCAGCCTGGGGCTGCCATGTCGACTTGTCAAGTGCGCACACTTGCAAGTCCTTAAACCTTCCCTTTTCTACATGTTAGTCACCCTAAGGTAGGCCCAAGGTACCCCTGTGGGCAGGGTGCGTTGTATGCGAAAGGTAGGACATGCCCTGGTGTGTGTGGCATGTCCTGATAGTGAATTACAGCCTAGTTCGTTTTTCACTATTGCAAGGCTACCTGTTCCCCATAGGCCAGAACGGGCAGTTTTGATTGTTACAGCTTATAATCCTAACTGACCCTGGGAACATGGTAGAAATTCGAGTTTAGTATGCCTGGACTCAGAATGATAAAATGCATCTTTTAGTGAAGTTGGTTTTAACATTCTGTGTTTGAAAATACCCTTTTAGAAAGTGGGTATTTTCTTGTCTAACCATCCAAGCCTGCCTCTGCGAGGTTGTGTATTCCTTGTCTGGAGTGTGAGTGACAGGGGCTGGGGGATGCCAGGAGACAGGGTGAGTCAGCACAGGGCTGAATAGCAAGATCTACATGTAGATGGGTGGGAGGAGTTGCACCTGGGCCCTGAATAGGACAGTGCCTTCCTCCACAAGGCTGGCTCCACCTCCTGTGGTGCGTCTGATGTCCCTGGCCTACTCGCTGAAAGAAGGTACAGAGACTTGTCAACAAAGTGCTCCAGAACTGGTTTGGACTAGGCAAAGGCCTCTCTGCCTTCAGAGAACAAAGGAATTTGGGATATAAATATTGGGGCCCTGACCCCATGAATTTAGATCTCGCTGGAATCAAGGAACCTGCCAAGACGAAGAGCTGGAAGAGCTTCCAGGAGGAGTACTGCCCCTTTGCTGTGTTGTTGCTTTGTTGGGTTGGCCTGCAGCTGCTGCTTCTGCCTTGGGCAGTGAAAGGACTGAACTTTCTACAAACTTGTGCTGAGTATCTCCAAGGGCCTGGAACCGAGCTGGCCTCCTGTTAAGAAGTCTCAGGGACTGCAAAGACTTCACAAGCCTCTGGGTACCGCTTCTGGAACGCTGTTTCAGTTGCCACAGAGGAAGGGAACTGCAACCGACTCCGTCAACCGAATCCATCCCTGACCGGTGACCTGTTTGCACCGCAGACCGCATCGCCCCGCTTCGCATCGCAACCCTGGTCTCACCGTAGGCGACGTCCGACGCCGTCAACACCGAGCCGCTGCT